>OX377622.1:49141265-49761954 GCA_947397865.1 Polietes domitor | reverse complement strand
ACAGCCCTACTGGTATCTCACACACAAAGTGGCATACGTTTTGGTTAAAATAAAATTGATGTAACTTCCATAGGCATATTCAAAATCAGTTGCAATTCAGTATTTGAAAATGCATTTAAACTTAACCCTTTCCGTGGATTTGTCGAATATATTTGACAATTAATATAGTTGCTACTTAACGGCGACTGACGAACAATTCAATTATATTTTTCATATTGTGTTTCTTCTATTCTCTTCACAAAGCTTCCTGTTAGTAATATTCTCGACAATTTTTGGAACAAAGCAAGTTGTTATACTTTTTTTGGAGTTTTAGTGTGGCGAACACCCCATAACAAAAATCTTGTATACGAGTTTTTAGCTATAGCTAATTTACCATAGATTTATAACTCGATATAAATAAATAAGATAACCAGAAGAATTTTATAAAATATTTTTGAATATTTTTACGAGTCTTTGGAGACGTTTCGTAAAAAAATATTTATTGTGATTCAAAATTTTTACGTTTGGTAGCTTATTTGATTTTGTCCTATAAATTTGACATTGATTTTAAAAAGTCTATATCTTCTAAACGATAAACTTCCCACAAAAATAAATATTTTTCCCATTATTAGAGGGCCAATATTACCTTATATACAAACTTTCGTGTATTTTGCTTTCCATAAAATTAATTCGACCCGGAAAGGGTTAAAAAAATATTTGCTTTATCCAAACAATTGTTTCAATCCTAGGTAAAATGAAATCCTTTATAATTTCTATACTGTTGCTGAAATCCACTGTGAAAGCTGGAACCATGTGCCACGAACCTTTTAGTACCTTCCACACAAATCATCCGGTCCTAATTAAAATATACATAAGTCCTTATAACTTCCATAAATATGTTCTCTGAGACTGAGGGTATATATAACTTGGTTTAATCGACTGAAACTTACTTACTTTTTATTATCCCGGCTTAAAAAATGACAGTGCTAATATAAATTATTGCAGATTATTGCTTTAGATTTTTCTAGACGTGTTGCGTTATTTCAATCTTTTCTCAATTGACATTCATGGCTATCACTCATAGGCTTTTGACTCTGCATGCGAACCAAGCGATTTCAGCTTGAGGTCGTTTTACAAATGTAAATCAACGATTTGCCATTTCAGCTCGATTTCGTGAAAAGGCTATCAGATTACAAATTTTAATTAACTTGTTATAGCCTTGTCACACTGCATGCAAAATCTAGTAAAAATGATATAAGGTCGATTTTCAAATGTCAAATTTGTATGGGATCTGACCTTATGTCATTTCAGCTAGATTTCGCATGCAGTGTGACAAAGCTATAACAAGTTAATTAAAATTTGTAATCTGATAGCCTTTTCACGAAATCGAGCTGAAATGGCAAAAGGTTGATTTACAAATTTGTAAAACGACCTCAAGCTGACAATATCGTAAGAGTACTTTTGGTGGCGCAAAAGTACTGAAAAAAGTACTAAGTAAAAAGTACTAAAGTACCGAATTTTTCATCCCTGATTCCTCTTTTGTTGTGGTTTAGTTTCACTTTTTTCTTCGTTCAGTTTCTCTCTCTCTCTCTCGCTCATTCTTTTCGGTGAATACGAACGAATCGTATGTAGGGATGTATAGTTGGAGCATAAAATCGATTTTTCGACTTTTGGAAATAAAGGGTGATTTTTTAGCTATTATATATTTGGCAACACTGGTTTAAACAGATGATGCACGTTTCGTGTTTTGTTTCACTGTCAAACATCTTCAGTTTGGTCTATAATTTAACCATGAATCGTCTTACAAACGAACAACGCTTGCAAATTATTGAATTTTATTATCAAAATGCGATGCGTGCTCTGTTAAGAAAGTTCATCGCGCGCTTCCATTTTATGGTCAGTTTAATCGACCCATAGCCCGGCTATTCGGGCTATTGTGACTAAATTTCGCACCAAATTTACATTGTTGGACATTAAACAACCAACACGCTTACGTAGAGTGCGAACTGAGGAAAATATCGCAGCTGTATCGGCCAGTGTTAATGATGACCATCAATTGTCGATTCGTCGCCGTTCGCAGCAAATGGGCTTCTGTTTCTCAAAAACGTGGAAGTGCCAAAATTGGACTAAGCGGATGGACCATTTGAGGCGCAGTCAAGGTCAACATTTGCATGAAATAATCATCAAACATTAGATTATATGGACCGTACTATCGATTCAAATAAAGATTTCATGTATTTTTCTGAATTTTATGTGTTTTTTTTTTTAAAAACTTTCCTATAGCTTTTAAAAAATCACCCTATATATGAAAAGTCGACTTTTCGATTTCTCGACTTTTGAAAATTCGACTTTTGGATTGTTGCAAATAAATAAAAAGACGACAGCGCATATGAATGACAAGACGAATGGACCAAATCGAGAGACATTTGTATTGGATATATAAATCTGAACTTTTTGCATAGATGTTTCTAGTTGTTATGCCAAAATTGAAGAAAATCGGATAAAGGATGTGTTTTCTAGAGCGAAAAAAGTAAAATCGGTATTCAATAACTTAAATTCACTGATGCACAAAGTCGAAAACAAAAGTCGACTTTCGATTTTTGGAAAGTCGGCTTTTGGCAATGGTAAAATCGATTTCGACTTTTTCCTCCCAAAAGTCGATTAATCGAAAATCGATTTATAGATCCCTAATCATATGTTGTTTTGAACAGTCGTTCGTGTTCATTGCTTGTGGCTTGTGGAATAAAGAAAAAACAGCAAACAGCAAAAATACAACACATTCGATTCAGATTCAGTTGAAATTAAATTTTAGTTTTTAGTTTCGACTAAACAAGCAATTCAAAAGTAAAAATCCATTAAATCATAATAAACATAATAAAGTGCAAGTTAGGATTCGCTAAAGAAAACGCAAAAGAAAAAAATTTGAAGTGAATTCGTTGTGTGTGTTGGTGCAAAGGAAAAGAAGGAAAAAAATTGTGTGTTTTTGCAAAGTGACGACGATGAAAATGAATGAGTGAGTGGTGGTCGGTGGAATACAAAAGAAAAAGCAAAAAGTGAGAAATAATTGAGATTATAGCAAGTAAATGCAGATAAAAAGCGAATAAATCGAAATTTTACTTCCTCCTGAAAAATCTTCTGTGCAATTAAATGTGAGAGGGGAGGTGCGGCAATGAAAATGTTTTTTTAAGTTTATGCCGAGAAGAAAAAAATAAAATATTGTGAAATAAAATCCTTGTAAAGAGAAGAAAACAACAACAGCTGGAACCATGAGTTCTCGAAACAAGTGAGTAAGATAAGAAAGATTTGGCATTGGAGTTGGTGGTTTTCGATTTTCATTTTTCTTCCACGGTCTCGTCTCCTTCCTTCAGGGAAAACAAGTCGACGTCGTCATCATTGTTATTTTACTTTTTTTTGCGACGTTTTTTGTGAGCATTCTGTGGGAATTTCTATAATAAATGTGGGCGTTATGCTTCAGTGACTGGCGGCCAGACAGACTGCATGATACCCCTCTTCCCTCTGCCGTAGAACCACCATGGAAAGTGTCTTATCACTTGTGATTAGCTGCTTCATAACTACTTTGAGTGTTAATGTATTGCCGTGACCATGTCGTGGTGGTGTTTGAACCTCCGTTTGCCCTCAGCCAGCAAAGCAAGTCAATCAGCTGGTGTTGGTGCGGATGTTTGAATGTTCTGAAAACAGACTGGGGAAATTGTCTGCATAACGTCGTCGTCGACTTCTACATTTTTTATTATGACTCATGTCTGTCTCGTTGGATTTATAATTTATTGGGTTTTTCGCCTGTTATCTGTGCACAAATGCCCTCCCTCGCTGGTACATTACTGGCTTTTGTTCGTTGGGAGACGCGTGAAGCGTCTCTCTTGAAGGTCATCGTCACCCTCCACACGAACAGTTGGGATGAAGGACTTTATAAAATATTGAAAGGTTTGCGAAAACTCACACAACAAGAATAGGTGAAGTCTCAAGCACAAGGCTGCCGACAAAAGCCATATCAAATGAACTATTTTATCAAAACTGGCGCATCTTTATATTCCACTTTCTGTATTTTGTATCCATAATGCAGAAGTTAGCATTTCAAAATGATATTGGCCGGTCGGTATATGATCGGCTGGGATATTTTCGGTTGGATATTTAAATTTGTTATATGACATCTCCAGTTGTTCTTGGATCCAAAAATCTATTTATTCGCACAGATTACAAATCAGTCCATAACTACATTCATTTCAATCAGAGTTTCGATGATAAAGTAGAAAGTGGGAATATGATCATTACAAATATACACTTCATACACTCTAGTCGTTTAAAAATCCTCACAATGTTCTATTTTCTAGTACAAATGCATATTTTTCATGGAAAAAAATGGAAAAAGTTGTTTGAATGAAACTTTACTTTACTTTAGCCCTCCCTCAATTTTGGATTTTGTGCCACAGATGTGCATGGTTGAAGAAAATGTAGCCCACAGTATCAGCATGAAAGAAGTTGGGTTGATGAAACTTGTAGCAGAGGTAGCTCTGGGTTCGACCTTACCGATACACACTTCTGAATTAAAAAAAATTCACAACAGTGGATTTTATGGCGCAATTAAAAAAAAATATGTCAACTGTGGCCAAATGACATAAGATAATTGATTAAAACTTATAGCACAGACAAACCTGGGCGTAAGATTTCCGAATTTAGCACCAGCACAAAGCTGCTGATATTTAAAAATTCTCATAATTTTGGATTTTTTGGAAAAAATCATATTTTTCGAAAAAGTAGGCCGAGTGGAAGGAGTTGTGTGAATGAAACTTACAGCAAAGAAAAAGGTAGCCGATTTGATAGCATACTTGCCTATTAGCATGTGGGTTTGTATTGTTCAGTATATATTTAGTAACATAAAATTAAAAATAACTAAATCACAATACGATGGATGATTCGGGGCAAATATTAAATAATTTATCGTCCGTGATGCTCTTTTCCCACTTAGAATTTCACTACACCATTTTCAAGTGTAATTCAAAAGACACCATTTGAAATTCAAAAATTCCCTTTGAAATTCAAAAAATATCAATTGAAATTCAAAACATATCAATTGAAATTCAAAACTCATCATTTGAAATTCGAAAGTCGTCATATGAAATTCAAAACACGTCATATGTAATTCAAAAGACACCATTTGAAGTTTAAAATTCATCATTTGAAATTCAAAACTCGTCATTTGTAATTCAAAAGTTTTCATTTGAAATTCAAAAATTATTCCATGTGAAATTCAAAAGATTCCATTTGAAATTCAAAAATGTAAACAAACTTATTTAAGAAAAATATACATTATGTGGGGTAGCATTTTTTTTCTGCAAATTTGGATATTCTGCAGTTTTGGAAACAGATTTAATAAAATGATAAGCAACTAATAATTTTAATGATGTAAAATGTCGGTAATTTTATAGAAGTAAATAAATGCTAACCAACCTAATGTATATTTTGCTTAAATAATTTTGTTTACCATTTTTGAATTGCAAAATATGACGAGTTTTGAATTACAAATGACGAGTTTTGAATTTCAAATGATGTCTTTTGAATTACAAATGACGACTTTTGAATTTTAAATGTTGTCTATTGGAATGGAATTTTTGAATTTCAAGTGATATTTTTTGAATTGCAAATGGAATTTTTGAATTTCAACTGGTGTCTGGAAACAAAAACTTAAGTACACAAATTTTTAGTGAGTGTTTTATAACGAATCAATTTTCCAAATTTCCCACATATTTCTGTGAACTTGTGTAATTTTTCGGATTGTTATTATATATCTCAACTACGTCACTTATCGAAAAATGTCACTTTACATTTTCTGCATATTTTATATTTTTAAGTTTGCATAAAAGCTTCAATAATATGAAAGTTATCTATAAATTGTCGAACTTTTTTATTTTTTGTATACTGTTCTCAATTTCCAAAAAAACGCAATGATTTATTCGATTACAGCAAACTCTAACGTATAATAACAAAGTGAGATATCAATGAAAATGTAGTCAGATCGCGGCGCCTATGTTGCTATACTCTTGCTGATGACTGTTATATACTTATATATACTTCGAAGTCTACGGCAGCTATCCGAATATTTTACTTTTCCTGCCTATTTTTAAGTTTTCTACAAAAGTCAGTTCTTGTCTATATTATTTGTATTGCTATCGATAATTTGTAGCCTATTTTTTCGACTTTTCATTCAAAAGAAAATAAGATACTAAAAAAAAAGGAAAAAATATATAATTTTTTTCAATTTTGATTTTTCAATTTTAACGTCCAATAGCTCGATAACTACCCCGAGAAGATCAACTCAAAAAGTTGGAAGATAACTTGGTGGTCATATTATCGAGCTATTATAGCTTTGAAAATCATATTTATTCTTCTCCTTTGGTTAATTCCACGTAAAGTGACCCTTTTTTCGACAACATTTCAAAATCAATTTATAATTTAAGAAAAAGCCGATAAACATTCGTAACGTTTATACTTCTCACAATACACATTTTTGATAGTATTTCAAAAAAATTATGACAACAATAGATGTGATAATTTCCTTTTCCAGATGTCACGCCAGTTACAATTTAAATATCCTATATTTCCCATATTAATTAAGAGATGTCGGTAATGTATACTTAAGAAGAAGGTGATTGGTCTACTCTATTGACTAGCAAAAATGATTAAAGTCATGAAAAGGAAGAATATTCCAGAATTCAAGAAAATAAGTAAAACCTCAAGATCTTCTTCAAAGCTAAGGTCACACTCGTGACGCTCTAGATTGTATTATATCTCCTATATTAAAAACGCGCAAAGACATATTTGTATTTGTAATAATATTCCGATTAACCTGACGTTTTCAATTGGCAATATAGCAAAAATCTCTGTCAATGTATATGCGAGATATTTAAACATATTTAAGGAAAAGTGTCACACCCGTTCCAATGAAATCACCTATTTGGCATAGTTAGCGTTTTTTTTTTCATTCTTAAAATTAAAATTAAAATAATAATTTATAACTAACGCAGCTAAAGAAAAAGTTAAATTTTTTTGATTTTTTAACATTTTACAAAAATTCGATTTTTTTTTTAAAATTAAAAAAAATTTAAAAAAAATATTTTTTTTATTAATTTTTATAAATTAAAAAATTAAAGAAGAATATTTGAAAAATTTTTAATTAAAAAAGAAACATGAAATTTAGCGAAATTTGTTCTCGTAATAATTTAGTTTAAACTTTAATCTGTTAGAAAAAAGCAAAATCTTCTCCGATTTATTCGAATCTTTTTTATTTATCCAAAATGACATTTTTATTCATTAGTTAAATACGAATTAATTTTTTGCTGATTTTTAGCTTTATATATTTAATATAGAGCAACATACTATATTGCTTACTAAAAATATTTCCAACTATTTCTTTTTTGGAGTCATTTTCTGAAATCATCTCATGTTGATATGTCCATTGATTCAGAAAAAAAAACAAGAAAACCGTAAATACACTAAATAAAAATCGATAATGAATTTAGAAATAAAGTTTCATTGTATTCTGACAACTCCTTCTATGTCAGTATTAGGGACCAAGGCGTATTTATAAAGGTGATAGCAGGAGCCCAGCTGACTGAAATTTTTTTCATTCAAAAGTAACCGAAACTGTCAAATCCCATATATTTTGCTTTGACAGTATGGCTCACCATTCAAAAAAAAAAAAGAAGGAGATCTAAAGCTTCTTGAAATTATTTTCGTTCGTCTACGGGGGACGATCAAAAATCACTCAACTATTTCTTGATTTCTATAAAACTCAGATAAGAAATATTTTAACTACGAGCTCTTCACGTGCTTTTCTATAGACATAACTAGACTACTATGGTTTATAGATTTCTCGTAATAATTGAGTGATTTTGGATCGTTCGTCTACGACGAAAATAAATTTCAAAAAAACAAGGCCGTAATCTAGTTTTCAAATACGATTATATACTAATTTATAAAATAGATTTCAAACAAAACTGCATAATTACATGTCTTCATAATTCTTCTGGCTGGACTCGTCCAAAAATTTGGGTCGCATATTGAATTTTGTCGGCCACTGTATTTTTACGTGTTTGTTCATATAAATTAATTTTCAGTTTTTGAAAATTGAGATTGGTTCCGTTGAGAACTATTCTGGTCGAAGTGAGGCAGATGCTTGAGTTGTGATTGCCACCACAACCTAATCTAACCAAACCTGAAACAGTCAATAATATGCCGATTTTTTATTTCAATTTCACCCTTACATGACTCATTTCTTTAGAGTCAAACGATCACTAACACTGTGCTACAAAATGGAATGAAGTAGAATACTCTGGAAGTTGATATTTTTCCGGTATGTTTTTTTTTTTCAAAAGTACAAGGTTTGGTCATTCCAGTCAATCAAAAAACTAAATTTCGTCAAAACAGATAAAAATGATAGACAAAATAAAAATATCAATTTTGCGGATTCGGGGTTTTTGTGAAAAAAATTGAAAATTTGAACTGGGATATTGTCCTGGCTCAAGACCATTTTGCATCTATATTTAATAGAATGCAAATTTATTTACAAATGGCATGGTGACATTTATTACTTGGCTTGAAAAGTTGAAAAATTACTAAAAATTGTTAAAAAAATGGTTTTTGTTGGACAAAAGCACAAAGATTTCTTAAGTTTTCTGAAAAAAGCTATACATCGATCGAAATCTTCAGTTTTCTTCCTTTCAAATGAAAATCGGTTGATAAACAACTAAGTTGCAGGCTTATAAGTGTGCAAAGGTACGAAAAACCCAATTTTACCCATATAACTCATAACTTTGGGGTGTCTGGGAAAATTCAAATACAGATTCTTGTTCTACCTGACAATACCTACCAGAAAAGTAATATCATATCCCTGAGTTTTTTGGACTGTCGCACAGTGTAATCGTTTTGACCAAACAACACCGGCTTCCCTATCCCATAGTGCATTCAGCAATATTTTCCAACATTAACTACAAATTGGATTGTGCCAAAGATACGAGGCACTGTGCTTTGTATATTCTTGGCCATACATGGCCTTGGAGATTGAAATGGCATTCCCAGTTTCTCAATTCCAAAAAGAAGTTGCACTCCATGTTTCCATAAAATTTTACAAAACAATGTCAGGCAACAATTCCTGGTATTTATTTCAGATAACATGTTTTCCAAGCACATGTCATTTCATATTTTTATTTTCATTTTTTGACCACTTAACCTACACTTTTTTTCTTATGCTTTGCTTTGACAATTCTTACTAAGTTTGTGTGTAAAATATTTATGTTCTTCAATTTCTTTCTTTTCAGAACTGATGTCAAGAAATTATTCGAATACTGGTGTGAAGTATCACGAACTCATGGTGGCATCGAGCAGACAAACACTTTGCGACACAATGGCGGTGGAGGCAGCTCTGCCTCGGCACCCGTGGGCGTAATTACAGAAAGTTTTCCCGAGAATTTTCGTGATGAAAAGACAATACACGACATACCCGCCTTTGCATTTCCCTGTGAATTTGAAAGGTGAGTTCATTTTTGGTGCTGCGCAAACGCACCATTCCACTACAGGCAACAAGTACTGTGTGTGTGCAACACAACTTGAACAGCTTAAGTGGACGACTATAACATAAAACAGATCCCCCCTTAATTCAGTTACTCCGTCACTCACTCACTCGCTGTGGCGAGAGGAGGGCGCGCATAAACACCAAACAACTTCCGGTAATTTAACAGGCAGGCAAACAAATAAAATCGCTACCAGCACCAGAAGAGATCTTGTTTTGTTTTTCTGCCTCTACCTCTTCTTCTTCTTCGTCGTCGTTCATATCTTTTCTTTTATTTTCTTATTTGTTGTTGTAGAGCCTTCCCTTCTTTTACTTTCAAGATTTCTGAAGTGGCCAGTGGTGGCTGAGGTTATTGTTTGTTTGTTGTGGACTGATTGTCAGGTTGTTTTGCGTTTTGCATTTGGAACTTTTTGTGTCTTTGTCCGCAAAAGACCTTCCACCACGAGAGTGTAGTGTAGTGAGTAGAGTGAGTACTTGAGGATTTCTTGTTTATATCAACAGCCAACCAAATCAGCAACAAAGAGTGGCTGGCTGGCATAGTTTTGGAACACTTTTATTTTGAATTTTGTTTTGGCATCGACTGGAGTAGATTTCTGTTGTTCAGCTGATGTTGTCGTTGTTGTTGTTGTTATTGTCTTGGGGTGATTCATTCATTCCATTCATTGAGACGTTTTTTTATAGCCTTGCTTTTGTTTGTATACACATAACGCATATGAACTTGTTTCGATTTGCACGTCATAATACGTAAATATTCAAGTGGCTCTCTCGTACCACTCGTGTGGACTGTTATCTTTTCCATTTAACCCCGTCCCCGGCCCCACCTTTTTATGCCGATTATTTATTTTTATAGTTACATATTCATATGTATTGGCTGTGAACATATTGAATAATTGTTTACTTTATTTATTCATGTTTATAATTGAATCGAATCGAATTGAATGTATCATATCTTTGGAAAGTACACAGTCATTTATATGGTAGGCAAACATACATATGTTGCTTGTACACTTCCATGTTGATATGGTCTTGTGCTTCCTTGGCAGTGGTTCCGTTCGTTTAGTAGTTCTTATTCAATTTGTCTTTTTTTTTCTTCTAATTTTATCTATTCAATTAAATGTTATCACGCGTTGTGTCTCTGGTAATTGTTAGTTAATGAATAGTTAGTTGCAACAACATGTGTACGTTGCTACGTACCTGCAGCAGTCTAGGCAGTCGTCTATATTTAGCTTCAGTTTTATAGATCACAAGAGATGTGGTCGGAATATTGAAAGTGCTGTTTAGTTTCAAGTGGTTCTTTGGGTTCTCTGGTTTAGTTGGTTTGCACAAAATGGATGGTTTTAGTGCCAACATGTGGCTAATTTAAAAAAAGACATTCTTGAAACTTGAGATTATTCGATGGACGTATTTTCCATTTTTCCAACAAACGAGAGTTACAGAAGATAAGCAACATATTTATGTAGAATAATTTCGTATGATGCGATCACACACATTTTGGCTCATCTCTCCGATTTTGATGAAATTTTCAATTGTGTATTTTTCTATAGGGCGTATAAAGCTGCATTTCCCGATTTTCTAGAAATAAGAAATTGTAGATCAAAAATATAGTATTTTGCCTTAAGGTGATTTTTTTAACTTTTTTGTGATATGAGCTACAAATACAATTTTATTTATAATTTCAAGCAAATTTCTTTAAGGATGTGAAGATAAATTCGTATGTTAAATTCGTCCCAAACCCAAGACACAAACCAAAACGCTAAAAACAAGAAATATAAAAGGAATTGTGCAATATTTCTTTAACAACATTTTAGCTCCAATAATTTGAATGCATCGAATCGGTCAGTAGTCCAAAAACTATATAAAATAGGTCATATTAGCCCATGTATTTATGTGACATAGAAGAGAAGAGATATCTCGAAAATTAGAATACATTCCAAAGGCAATTATTTAGCCGATCTCAAACGGAATTTGGACCAACTATTTTTTTGCAAAATATTCTACTTGCCAAGGGCTTGGAATACCCGATTCATGTATTCTAGTTTTCGAGATATCAGCTCTTCAATGTCACATCAATACATGGGCTAAAATGGCATATTTTGTATAGTTTTTGTACTTTTGACTGATTCGATGCATTCAAATAATTGGAACGGAAAATATTGTTAAAAAATAATTACATAATTCCTTTTATTTTTATTATTTTAAGTGTTTTTATGAAAAAATATATTTTTTTAATACGTTCCACACACTAAATTGGTTTGTGTCTTGGGTGTGGGACGAATTTATCTTCACACCCTTAATTTCTTCTATATTAACAGAAAATTGTCCAATATTAAAAATATATTTTTTTATTTTTTATGTATACCTTCGTTTTTCTTTGTAAAATAAATTTTATTAATAGTTAAAGAACGCCTGAAGGACGATTTACAAGTTAAATGATTGTGTTCCTGGTACTTACTCTAAAACAAATATAAACGGTAATTGTTGTCGAAATTTAAAATATAAATTCCACGTGAAGTGACCCTTTTCGACAAAATTTCAAAATAAATTTTTTATTTAAAAAAACACCGATAAACATTCGAAATGTTTATACTTCTCATAGTACACATTTTTGATTATATTTCAAAAAAAAATATATGACAACAATAGGCCTGATCATTTCCTTTTCCAGATATAGGCTGGTGTCTTAACAGAATTTCCCTCATAATATCATGTCCGTTACAATTTAAATATCCTTTATTATTTATATTCATAAAGAGATTTCGGTAACGTATATTTTAGAAGAAAGAGTACGAACTACTCTTTCGTTTAGCAAAAATGAATATAGTCAGTAAAAAGGGTGTGAAGATAAATTCGTAAGTTAAATACGTCCCACACCCAAGACACAAACCAATTTAGCTTGTGGAACGTATTTAAAAAATATTTTTTTAAATAAAAACACTAAAAATAATAAAAATAAAAGGAATTATGTAATTATTTTTTAACAATATTTTCCGTTACAATTATTTGAATGCATCAAATCAGTCAAAAGTCCAAAAACTATACAAAATAGGCCATTTTAGGCCATGTATTGTTGTGACATTGAAGAGCCGATATCTAGAAAACTAGAATACATGAATCGGATATTCCAAAGGCAATTATTTAGCCCTTGGTAAGTAGAATATTTTCCAAAAAAGAGTTGGTCCAAATTCCGTTTGAGATCGGAGATATATAGCTTTTAAAATATCGGGTATATATATATATATATATATCGAATTTTGATTGTCCGATATCTCGAAAACTAGAATACATGAATTGGGTATTCCAAAGGCAATTATGTAGCCCTTGGTAAGGATGATATTTTCCAAAAAAGTCCTGGTCCAAATTCCGTTTGAGATCGGAGATATATAGGTTTTTTTCAGATATCGGGTGTATATATATCGAATTTTGATTGTCCGATATCTCGAAAACTAGAATACATGAATCGGGTATTCCAAAGGCAATTATTTAGCCCTTGGTAAGGATATTATTTTCCGAAAAAGTCCTTGTCCAAATTCCGTTTGAGATCGCAGATATATAGCTTATAAGATATCGGGTATATATATATAGAATTTTGATTGTCCGATATCTCCGATCTCAAACGGAATTTGGACCAACTCTTTTCTGGAAAATATTCTACTTACCAAGGGCTAAATAATTGCCTTTGGAATACCCGATTCATGTATTCTAGTTTTCGAGATATCGGACAATCAAAATTCGATATATATACACCCGATATCTGAAAAAACCTATATATCTCCGATCTCAAACGGAATTTGGACCATATCATTTTTGGAAAATATCATCCTTACCAAGGGCTAAATAATTGCCTTTGGAATACCCGATTCATGTATTCTAGTTTTCGAGATATCGGACAATCAAAATTCGATATATATATACCCGATATCTAAAAAGCTATATATCTCCGATATCAAACGGAATTTGGACCAACTCTTTTTTGGAAAATATTCTACTTACCAAGGGCTAAATAATTGCCTTTGGAATATCCGATTCATGTATTCTAGTTTTCTAGATATCGGGCAATCAAAATTCGATATATATACACCCGATATCTGAAAACCCTATATATCTCCGATCTCAAACGGAATTTGGACCAACTCTTTTTTGGAAAATATTCTACTTACCAAGAGCTAAATAATTGCCTTTGGAATACCCGATTCATGTATTCTAGTTTTCGAGATATCGGACAATCAAAATTCTATATATATACACCCGATATCTGAAAACCCTATATATCTCCGATCTCAAACGGAATTTGGACCAACTCTTTTTTGGAAAATATTCTACTTACCAAGGGCTAAATAATTGCCTTTGGAATACCCGATTCATGTATTCTAGTTTTCGAGATATCGGACAATCAAAATTCTATATATATATACCCGATATCTTAAAAGCTATATATCTCCGATCTCAAACGGAATTTGGCCAAGGACTTTTTTGGAAAATAATGTCCTTGTCAAGTGCTAAATAATTGCCTTTGGGATACCCGATTCATGTATTCTAGTTTTCGAGATATCGGACAATCAAAATTCGATATATATACACCCGATATCTGAAAAACTTATATATCTCCGATCTCAAACGGAATTTGGACCAACTCTTTTTTGGAAAATATTCTACTTACCAAGGGCTAAATAATTGCCTTTGGAATACCCGATTCATGTATTCTAGTTTTCGAGATATCGGGCAATCAAAATTCGATATATATACACCCGATATCTGAAAAACCTATATATCTCCGATCTCAAACGGAATTTGAACCAACTCTTTTTTGGAAAATATTCTACTTACCAAGGGCTAAATAATTGCCTTTGGAATACCCGATTCATGTATTCTAGTTTTCGAGATATCGGACAATCAAAATTCTATATATATATATACCCGATATCTTAAAAGCTATATATCTCCGATCTCAAACGGAATTTGGCCAAGGACTTTTTTGGAAAATAATGTCCTTATCAAGGGCTAAATAATTGCCTTTGGGATACCCGATTCATGTATTCTAGTTTTCGAGATATCGGACAATCAAAATTCGATATATATACACCCGATATCTGAAAAACTTATATATCTCCGATCTCAAACGGAATTTGGACCAACTCTTTTTTGGAAAATATTCTACTTACCAAGGGCTAAATAATTGCCTTTGGAATACCCGATTCATGTATTCTAGTTTTCGAGATATCGGACAATCAAAATTCGATATATATACACCCGATATCTGAAAAACCTATATATCTCCGATCTCAAACGGAATTTGAACAAGGACTTTTTTGAAAATAATATCCTTATCAAGGGCTAAATAATTGCCTTTGGGATACCCGATTCATGTATTCTAGTTTTCGAGATATCGGACAATCAAAATTCGATATATATACACCCGATATCTGAAAAACCTATATATCTCCGATCTCAAACGGAATTTGGACCAACTCTTTTTTGGAAAATATTCTACTTACCAAGGGCTAAATAATTGCCTTTGGAATACCCGATTCATGTATTCTAGTTTTCGAGATATCGGACAATCAAAATTCGATATATATATACCCGATATCTAAAAAGCTATATATCTCCGATCTCAAACGGAATTTGGACCAACTCTTTTTTGGAAAATATTCTACTTACCAAGGGCTAAATAATTGCCTTTGGAATATCCGATTCATGTATTCTAGTTTTCGAGATATCGGGAAATCAAAATTCGATATATATACACCCGATATCTGAAAAACCTATATATCTCCGATCTCAAACGGAATTTGGACCAACTCTTTTTTGGAAAATATTATACATATCAAGGGCTAAATAATTGCCTTTGGAATACCCGATTCATGTATTCTAGTTTTCGAGATATCGGCTCTTCAATGTCACAACAATACATGGCCTAAAATGGCCTATTTTGTATAGTTTTTGGACTTTTGACTGATTTGATGCATTCAAATAATTGGAACGGAAAATATTTTTAAAAAATAATTACATAATTCCTTTTATTTTTATTATTTTTAGTGTTTTTATTTAAAAAAATATTTTTTAAATACGTTCCACAAGCTAAATTGGTTTGTGTCTTGGGTGTGGGACGTATTTAACTTACGAATTTATCTTCACACCCTTGTCAGTAAAAAAGGGTGATTTTTTTAACTATTATCTTTTTGGCAACACTGGTTTAAACAGCTGACGCACGTTTCGTGTTTTGTTTCTCTGTCAAACATCTTCTGTTTGGTCTATAATTTAACCATGAATCGTCTTACAAACGAACAACGCTTGCAAATTATTGAATTTTATTATCAAAATGCGTGCTCTGTTAAGAAAGTTCATCGCGCACTTCATCCATTTTATGGTCAGTTTAATCGACCCACTGAAGCGGCTATTCGGGCTATTGTGACTAAATTTCGCACCAAATTTACATTGTTGGACATTAAACCAGCAACACGCTTACGTAGAGTGCGAACTGAAGAAAATATCGCAGCTGTATCGGCCAGTGTTAATGATGACCATCAATAATCGATTCCTCGCCGTTCGCAGCAATTGGGCCTCTGTTACTCAAAAACGTGGAAATGCCAAAATTGGACTAAGCGGATGGACAATTTGAGGCGCAGTCAAGGTCAACATTTGCATGAAATAATCTTCAAATATTAAATTATATGGACCGTACTATCGATTCAAATAAAGATTTCATGCATTTTTCTGAATTTTAAGTGTTTTTTTTTTTGAAAAACTTTCCTATAGCTTTTAAAAAATCACCCTTTACAACAAAATTACTAGGGTTAAAAATAGTCCGTGTTTTTTTGGACGATCGATCTTTTTTTTTAACAAAAAATGTGGGTATTTCGGTAGAGCTCGGTAAACTAAAAATATAGGGTGGGGCATGTAACATTTTAAATTTGAATTGGCTATAAAAAAGTACTGATTATTTTTTAAAATTTCTGGTTTTAATGGAAAGGTTGAACTTTGTCACAATTTTTCACTACAGCCCAACAGTCCTCAACAAACAGTGACTCCTTTTGGATGCATTGGCTGAACCCCATATGCGGCAATTTTGCTTATTGACATAGCCACCGAGATGAAAAAGTGTCTCATGAAAATTTTCTACGTAAATTTCTTACAGTTTGCGTTAGAGATTCACTACGTTGGAAGTAAGTTTTTAATATTTCCCAATTTTCTTCGATCTTATAGCGTCCCATTTTGCTAATGTCAAACATAAACCTGAAAATAAAATTAGAAATTAATGTTATTCTAACTTTCAAAGTAATCTGTAGATCAAATTTAAAATATTAAATGGCCCAACCAATACAAATTGGAAATTTTTGCAAAATTTTCATTTTCGTGAGAGATGTCTAAAATAATTTTCTCGCGATCTATTCAATGGATCCGCTTGATTTGTTGCATGTGTACTGCGAAGCAATGTCTCGAAAAAAATCTGCAATTATTGCAAAAATCCAAAATTCGCGGTTACAATTGAATTTATTTCAGCGTGTTTTTCTGAAACTATTCTGTCACAACTATTCCCAATTTAGTCAGCTATCATATGCCAAACAAATATTTTGGTATTCTCGATATCATACAAAGTTACGCGGGTTTTTCTAAAAGCACTTTGCACAATTTTTGACTTTACAGCCAACATTTATCCTATTTCACTCTTATTAAAGCCTTTTCTAGATTTAGGATATATCGAATTATCAAAATCCATCAAATTCCATCCGTTTATAATATTTTGCTTTCCAAGTTATCAAGATAAAATAATTGTTTTAGAGTAAATACCACGGACACAGTCAAGAAACTTATGGAGCATTCTTCTGACTTCTAATTTCACTATTAATAACAAATTTCTCAAATTCGAAGTTATATTTTTTGTTTATAAATCAAAATAAAATATTAAAAATCAAAAAACAATATATATATATTATGATTGACAATTTTCTGTAAAGGAAAGTTGCTTGGAATTTAATAATAAATATATATTTATTTGTATCTCACCACAAAAAAAGCTATTTTTAATAATCGTTAGACAAAAATATATTTTTTGCGATCCACCATAGTGTTAATTTTTCATATTTTTTTTTCAAAATCGGGAAATGCAGCTTTTGTTTGCCTTTTATTGTCCATACGTGTTAATCAATTATTAATATTATTATTAATGCTTCCGAAATTGAAAATATTTTATATTTTCAATAAAGAAAAAAATAAAAAAAATTCTAAGTTTGATAATTTTCTTTAAAATTAAAAGAAATTTACTTGAAATTAGAAAATATATATATTTGTATCTCATACAACAAAAAAGTTAAAATTTTTTTAAAATTATCTCATGACGAAATTACTTTATTTTCAATCCAACCTAGTATCTACAATTCCTTTTTTGAAAATCTGAAAATTCAGATGGATATCGAACCTACACATAAATTAATACAATCATGTACTTATTTTATTTATAATTATTTGTTTATCATTAATTGTTATTTAATATTCTAAGTTTGTTAGTACGGTGTATTATTTATAAAGTCTAAGTTTAATCATTTCATGAATTTATATTGAAGATTTTTGTTAATAGCTTTCCTTCAGGTTATATACAATTTCATTATAAAACTCGTTAATACGTTCGGTATAAATCTGTTCAATATTTTAGCATTATTTAAAATGTTGAATAAAGATGTATATCTATCTGCTTCTCCTGTAATTACTTTTATTAGATAACACAACATCCGATATCTTTGTACCTGTTGGTTTAACTCAGTCTTAGTTGTGGGAATAAAAAAGCGCAACGTGATACCTTTTGTTTGCTCAAAATGTGAAAACTCTGAAATTGAGAATTGGTAATTGATACCAGCGACAACATTGAACTCTTCCATTGAACTAACGAAGGTCGTAGTATATCTCAGCCGCCAGCATGATGTTCCGCAGTATGATGGTGATGCTGATGCTGATGCACAATGTCTTCATCACATCCCCATCCACAACCCCAATTAGATATTGATCTGTTGCTCATCATTATTCGATTTGTTATTTTAATATGACTAAAAGTATCATAATATGACTATTATGCGCCGCAATCATGTCAGTCATGCACCAAAGTCATTGTGTGGTGTGAGATACGATACCGCAATGATGTCACCGCACCTCATCCAACAAATAACTAATGTCAAGAGGAAACTAGCTATAGTTATGGTCGTTGTCGCTGTTGTCGTCATACCTTGTTTCTTTCCACAAATACTCCAACCACATCATTCACGAACGACAGATGTGCTTCTGCGAAGTGAAGTCGTTTTTACACAGAATGAATTTTTCACAAACAAAGAATGACAGAATTGGGAATGAAAATATATTTGGATTGTAAAAAAAAAAGAAAACTATTTTGATTGGATAAAATAGAATTTTGCACTGGTTAATAGCACTAAGAAACAAGAAAAAAGTTATTTATTAGGGAGTGATATAGGATAAATGTTAGCTGTAAAGTTAAAAAGTTGTTAAAAGTGTCTTTAGAAAAACCGGCGAAACTTTCTGTCATAGAAAATACCAAAATATTTTTTTTTTGCATATGATTTGTGTTTAAATAGGGCACATTTATGACAGAATAGTTTCAGAAGCCCAGATACAGAATCTTGAAGTAAATGCAATTGCAAACGCGAATTTTGGACTGGATTGATCTTCCAAAAAAAACATGGACGAATTTCATCCCTAGTATTTTTGTATAAGTTGGCGTGTAATTTTGCTATTTAAATGTTGCTATAAAAATGACCCAGCTGGACTGTACGTTTATTCTGCAAAAATGGTCTATCTATATCTGAAAACCTATATATCTTCGATCTCAAACGGAATTTGGACCAACTCTTTTTTGGAAAATATTCTACTTTCCAAGGGCTAAATAATTGCCTTTGGAATACCCGATTCATGTATCCTAGTTTTCGAGATATCGGACAATCAAAATTCGCTATATAAATACCCGATATCTGAAAAACCTATATCTCTCCGATCTCAAATGGAATTTGGACCAACTCTTTTTTGGAAAATATTCTACTTTCCAAGGGCTAAATAATTGCCTTTGGAATACCCGATTCATGTATTCTAGTTTTCGAGATATTGGCTCTTTAATACCACATGAATACATGAGCTAAAATGGTCTATTTTGTATAGTTTTTGGACTTTTGATTGATTCGATGCATTCAAATAATTGGAACGGAAAATATTGTTAAAAAATAATTACATAATCCCTTTTATTTTTATAATTTTTAGTGTTTTTATGAAAAATAAATATTTTTTATACGTTTCATACGTTCCACAAGCTAAATTTGTTTGTGTCTTGGGTGTGGGACGTATTTAACTTATGAATTTATCTTCACACCCTTGTATTTTTGTATAAGTTGGCGTGTAATTTTGCTATTTAAATGTTGCTGTAAAAATGACCCAGCTGGACTATACGTTTATTCTGCAAAAATGGTCTACTCAGCATGCTCTTTCAGAATTAAACGGTCGCTACTCTGTTCCAAATGCCTTTGAACGGTGTAATTTAAAAACAAATATCAACTTTATTAAAATTCCTATTTTTGTCAAAGGCAACAGTTTAATATTTGTATTATAATTTTAGAAGTATAAGTCCTATCTCTCATTGTTACACACTAAATTAAAGATAAAGATTAATAAACAAAGATAAAAGCAGATATTGTGTCTGCTAAAATAGCATACAGTTGTTTGCTGTTTTTTTTTTAAACAAATTTATACTCATATCTTGAAAAGAAACATAGCATATGTATAGAACAGTATGGGTGGGCCATTAAAAATTTTAAATTAGAATCGGCTATAAAAAAGTACTAATTATTTGTTCAAATTTCTAGTTTTATTGGAAAGAAAGATTAAACTTTGTCATATAATAATGGAGCACAATATCATTCATTGGCTCGGCAGTACCTCATCCGATCAATCCAATTTTTCAGTACAACCCAAAACAGTGGATGGATGCATAGGCTTCTCAATAGTCATGTGTGGGTTCTCTGAACCTCATATGTGGCAATTTTGCTTATGAGCTGAAAATGAGCTTCATCTGAAAACGCGAAAATTTTATTCCATTTTTCTTTAAAGACTCACTACTTTGGAAGTAAGTTTTTTATATTTTCAAATTTTGTTCGAGCGTATAGCGTCCCATTTTGCAAATGTCAGACATAAACCTGAAAATAAAAATCATTGTTATTCTACCTTTCAGCGGCACCGATTACTTGGTAGTTAAATTTTTTAATTTTGCATAAAGAAAGGAATAGCGAATTTTATTTTTAAATTGGTTATGTTTATTTCTTAATTAAATTTTCCCATACAAATAACTTTTAAAACAGTTAACATTTTAAGATTTATCGTACATATAGGCTAGTTTCACTGCATATAGGCCAAAATTCTGAAATAATCTTGAAAATATCAATTCTTAACTAAAAACTGAAAAATTCATCGAGAGGATGATTTGTGCGCCCACTATGGGATTTATTTAGTCTTAGTCCATTTAAAAAATAAAACAAAAAATGTTGATATCATTTTATACATTTTTTCGCCAATTTGACCTAAAGCACAAAATTGGAAAAATCCATTTTGATCGTCTATGAATTCAGAGGAGTGTTCCAACCAAATATAATGATTCTGGCTGCAGTCTATCTTTCCCCATTATTTAATTATTATTTGGTGTTTTATCATGATTTAAAAAAATATTTTGCGTGTACAGAAAGGGTCATTACTTCTTTGTTTTCTTCCTTATAATTTTAGCTATTAAAAATAAAATAAAATATTTTTTCCATTAGCCATCATAATTACCTATTATTAAACATAAATGCGGATGTTTGCCTAGAAAATTTTTCGGACATCAAAAAATGTCCCTTCGACAAAATATCTGCAAACTAGTGTAGTAAAGTATAATTTAAAACTGTTGCACCTTTCATCATGTTTGAATCGTGTTGTTTTTTGTTCACAATATCACCGCATTCCCAGCAAATAGGTGTATCGCCGCCGCCGCCTCAGCCACAGCCGTCATATAACATTTCACTGACTGATTTCATGCTGAAACTATTTAAGAAAGAAAAAAGTGTACTTTAATTACAAGCACACAATACAATTGTTAAACTTTATATAAAAAAGTAAGTGAGGAGTCTCTCTATAAAAAAGGTTTGTTGATGTGTGTTTCAACGAACACATGATCCAGTGGTCGAAGGGAAAGGGAGGTGGTGTATAAATATTTCCATGTGGAGAGAGAGAGAGAGTTGGGTTTAGTAACGACCTAAAGTTTTTATGCAAGCAATTATTGCAATTATCTCGAGTGCAATTTTTTTTAGTTTTATTTTTTATTTTGAATACCTATGTAGCTGGCGATAGACAAATACAAAAGTGTTAAATTTCTGGTTGTGAAAATTTTTTGTTCCGACAAACAAAGTTTGGTGTTTCACCGAACAAAGTCTGCTGTTTCGGTCTATTTGTTTTAGAAAACAAGGTCTGCTCTTTTCTAAAAAATACGTATTCCGCAAATAAAGGTTGCGTTGTCAACCAATAAAGTCTACTGTTTTTGCAGACAAAGTCTGCTGTTTTAGCAAACAAAGTCTGCTGTTTTATCAAATAAAGTCTACTGTTTTAGCAAACAATGTCTGCTGTTTTAGCAAATAAAGTCTACTTTTTTAGCAAACAATGTCTGCTGTTTTAACAGACGAAGTCTGTAGTTATAGAAAATGAATTCTGCAGTTTTAGCAAACAATGTCTGCTGTTTTAACAGACGAAGTCTGTAGTTTTAACAAATGAATTCTGATGTTTTAACAAAAAATGTCTGCTGTTTTAGCAAGTGAAGTCTGCTGTTTTTTCAAACATAGTCGGCTATTTTGTCAGACAATGTCTGCTATTTCTGCGAAAAAGTCCACTGTTTTACCAAAAGTTTATTGTATTAGCAAACAAAGTTTGCTGTTTTAGCAGAAAAGTCTTATATTTTAGCAGACAAATTCTACAGTTTTAGCAAACAAAACCCGCTATTCTATCACACACATTCTGCTGTTTCAGCGAAAAAAGTCAGCTGTTTTAAGAAGCAAGCTCTGCCTTTTTAGCAAACGAAGTCTGCTGTTTTAGCCAACAAAGTCTGTTGCTCTTGCGAACAAAGACTGCTGCTTTAGCAAACAAATTCTGATGTTTTAGCAAACAAAGTCTGCTGGTATGGCAGATAAAGTCTGCTGTTTTAGCAGATAAAGTCTGCTGTTTTAGCCAACAAAGTCTGTTGTTTTTTAAAAACTGGTTTTTGTATGGGAGTAGAAATAAGATGTAGGTATGTTCGGAAAAAATGTTGAGGAGGGAAAATTACTGGTGGCCAGTCATAATACATCCCCCCTAGGGGCAATTCCGGGCCAGTTTTAGGCCTATATTTCAGAAAAAAAGTAAAAGTAAATAATTTATGAAGGCCACCTTAATGTTTGAAGATGGAAGATATGTATGTTCTGAGAAAATGTTGAGGATGCAAAAATATTGGGTTTTTTTTCCTTATATTTGACACCCCATAGGTCTCCTTGGGATAGTTAGGGCAATGGGAGCAAATGTTATAAAAATTTCTTTCTGGGGGTCCCCTTTAGAATTGTTGAGTAGGGAAATTTAATTAATAAATTAATAACGCCTCTAGTAGCGACTCCGGGGTAGTTTTGCGCATTTCTTTCAGTTTTAGGAAATGAAGTCTGCTGTTTTAACAAACAAAACCTGCTGTATTACCAAACAACGTCTGTTTTTTTAACAGACGAAGTCGGCAGTTTTAGAAAATGAAGTCTGCTGTTTTAGCAAAAGCCTGTTGCTGCTATTTCAGCAAATAATGTTGTTCATGAAGTATATTTATTAGTACAACTATATATTAAGTATAATTTTAAATTGATAGGTAAATTGATGAAATCTACAAATAATTTTTTTAGGAAAAATAATTTCGAGTATCTGAATAATTTGCAGTGACTTTGTAATAACGAAAACATACAAAAGGTAGGGAGCAAAATACCTGCTTAAATTCATTCTCGCATTTAGCAGAAGTTTGCTCTGCCAGCAGTCAAAGTATGTTATAAACAAATTAATAAAATAATTGCACTTTAATTAAATTTAACCATCATATGTGGATGGGTTTATGGCGTAAAAGAACTTAACGCCATTTATAGCAATTTAGAGTTGTTTTTTTCTTGCTTCATGCCTTAAACACCTCGATAATTGAATTAACTGCAATAGCAGCGTAAACATCATCATCATCATCACACAACCAGTCCAGCCATTCAGTCCATTCGTACGTACGAAAACCATGACCATAACTGAAATGAAGAGAAAAAATAATAGTTGATTCATTCGCTATATTTCGCTCAAACATGAGATAATTAATAATGTTTATATAGACTCTTCACCACAACACACCACACAAACCACTGATTCGATGGTCTTATACAACCCCCTTCCCTACACGTCCCTTCTCGAACTTCTCGTACGAAGATTTGGCAATGCAACGCTTCACTTAATCTCTGTGTGTGTCGGTAGAGAATGCTAATAATTGTTTCTACTCTTCTTCTTGCAATTATTGCCAAACACGGTTTTTATGCAAACGAAGAAGAAGAAAAATACGTGGATATGTTTGATTTGATTTCAGAAACCATGCAAATATTGTTTGGTTCAACAGTGTGTCAGAGCCACGAAGAAACAGCTATCTCTCTGACCCATATGATCACCATGTCCTGGATACAGAAAAAGCCCCAGGAGTAGCCTCCAGAGGTGTTAAATGTAAGACACACCTCCATTAATTTTCCCTCCTCAGCAATTTTTCCGAACACACCTTCCGCCTATCCTCACTCTTTAAGGGGACTTCCATACAAAACCTAATTTTTATAAAATTTTTCCCCATCGCTCTAACTGGCCCAAGGAGGACCCTAGTGGGGTCAAATGTATGACTGACACCCAATATTTTTTTCAACCCCCACATATTAGCAGAATATACCTACCCTCCATATTCAACCTTTAAGGGGGTCTCCATATTTTTTATATTTTTTATGAAAGAAAGGCCCTAAACTGCCTTTGAATCGCCCCAAAAAGTAAAATGTAAGAACCACCCCCATTAATTGTCTCTCCCCAACATTTTTCCCAAACAAACCTACCCCCTATCCGTACTTCGTAAGGGGACTACCATTCAAAAACTAATTTTTATAAAATTTTTCCCATTGCTCTAACTGCCCCAAGGAGGGCCATAGGAAGTCAAATGTATGACCAACCCCCAATATTTTTGCAGCCTCAACATTTTCTCAGAACATACCTACCCTCTATTTTCAACCATTAGAGTGTTCTCCATACGATTTTTTTTATTTTTTATGAAAGAAAGGTCAAAAACTTTCCCGGAACCGCACCTAGAGGCTATAAATATAAGGCACACCCCCATTAATTTTCCCTGCTCAACAATTTTTCTGAACACACTTACCCCCTATCCCCACTCCTTAAGGGGGCTCTCATACAAAACCTATTCTTTTATAAAATTTGCTCCCATCGCTCTAACCACTCCAAGGAGCACCCAAGGTGAGTTAAATGTATGACTGACCCCAATATTTTTTCAGCTTCAAAATTTTCTCAGAACATGCCTACCCTCTATCTTCAACCCTTAAGGTGGTCCCCATATGATTTTTTTAATTTATTATTCTTTTATGAAAAAATTATCAAAACTACACCGGAGTCGCCTCTAGAGGCGCTAAATGTTAGAGCGACCCCTATTAACTTTTACTCTCCAACATTGTTTCCTATCACTCTAACTGGCCCAAGAAGGCACATAGAAGAGTCAAATGTATGACCAACCACCTATATTTTTTAGCCTCAACATTTTCTCAGAACATAAGTAAACTCAATCTTCAAGCATTAAGGTGGCCACCATACATTTTTTATACTTTTATTATTATTTTTTAAATATAGGCCTAAAACAGCCTGGAGTCGCCCCTAGAGGGGATGTATTATGACTTGCCCCCATTAATTTCCCTTAACCAACATCTTTTCCGAACATACCTACCTCCTATTTATACTCCTAAAGGGGGCTCTCAAACAAAAACTTATTTTAATAAAATTTTCTCACACCTTTCTAACTGTCCCAAAGAGGTCTATTAATGTAGCTCCTCCCTCGGCAGCGTCTTTGACAGTTTGTAATTACATTAGTATTGTTCTGTTCTCCAACTGTCTGTCGAAGTCTGGCTGTCTGCCTACTTTCATTTCGCTTTGCAACCATTTTGAAATTTAGTCGATAATCCGATATTTGTTGCACTGTGTTGCGCAAACTGGTGTTGTAGAGCCATCTAAATAAATAACTAAACAAGTATCACCTCACTTTGTACACTCATTTCGAATTGAAACAAGCCAACAACGTAGACAAATTCAAAATAAATGAAATTGAAAAAAAAAAACAAATGCTTTTGGAGTAGTGCGAATAATGATTACTCATCACACACACATAAACCGCATTACTTGTAATGAGGCTATAAAAAGTATAGACCGAACGATCGACCGACCCACCGACCAACCGTCCATCACATGAAAATTTGCAACACGTTCGATTCACGTTCGTTGTTGCTGCTGCCGAAACTCATACTCACACTCTTTGAAAGCATTCAGCAGTAGCAGCTCGTTTGTCTCTGTTTGAATCGACTTAAGACGCTTTTTTCCATGGGGGGGGGGGGGGGTTCGTTGTGTTGTATTTTAACACTTTCATTTCAAGTGAGCCGTTAATGGTGGTCGTTATTACCGAAAACATGGCCACAATTACGCTTCACTTTGTCCGTCTATCTGCCTGACTGTCCGTGTGTTGTGTTGTTGCTATTGTTGTTGTGTCTTAATCAAATGTTGCTCAATTCCATTTAGAACAGAAAATTCTAATCTGTCCTCGACTCTTGAGTCTTTTATATATTTTTATTCTATTCAATTGTAACATTAGATACGCGCGTCACATCGCGTTGGAGCGTAGCTAAAATGGCCGTGTCATTGTGAAAACAGGGAGAAATGGGAACGGAGGAGTGGACAGTTTGTAGACTATAAACAAATGTGGACAATCATTGATTTTCGAAAAGTAAATCTTCATTTCATTCAAATTTCTCTCAGCACAGGTATTTGATGAAGGACGCCTCGGTCCCGAAATCACGATAAAATATAATAAATAATAAAAAAATACTTAAATCAATTTTTGGTCGAAATAATTTAAAAGAAAAAAGTAAAAAATTAAACAGAAAAAAATAATATAACAGAATAAAAATAAATATATTTTTTATAAAATAATAATAAAACAAATTAAAAACAATGCAATAAAATAAATAAAGATTTAAATTAAACATATTAGGCTAATTTATTTTAATATTAGACCTTACAACAAACGTAAAAAAACTTGAAATGACCGGAAATTTAGAAAATTAAATTATTAAAATAATTTTAAAAAATATAAATTAAAAGGTAGATAATAAAAAAATAAATAAAATAAGTAATGATAAATAATAAGTAATAATAAATAAAATTATTTAAATAAAAAATAAACATATAATTTAATAGAAGAACGTGTAAGAAATAAAAAATAATAAAAATATCTCGAATAAATACGAACAAATTTAAGAATGTTGACCTATTCGATTTTTATATTTTCTGTCATTGTTGTTTGTTCAAGTGGCGTTTCAATTAAAAAAAAAAAACAAAACTTTCACTTTCACAACGAATCAAAATATTTGTATTTTTAAAACAAAGAATTAAAAAAAAATAAAAATAAGATAAATTAAAAATAAATAATACAAAATTTAAAGCAACATTTTAAAATAAACAAATATAAAATATTAAAAATAATATAATTCCATCCAATAAAGGCCTTCGCGGGAAAGAAAATATTTGTTTAAAACAAATAAATAAAAGAAAAATAAAATGAACAAAAAATATTAACAATTAAACTAAAAAATAAAAACAAAATAATTAATAAATTAAATTACAAAATAAACATTTAAAAATACAATAGATAACTAATAAGTCAGAATAAATGATAATAATTAAATGTACTTTAGAAAATAAATATAGTAATTGAAAAATAAATAATAAATAAGAATAACTAATAAAAATAATAATTCGAAAATAATTAATAAAAATAAATATATTTAACAACAAAATATTTTTTTCAAACAAAACATTAAAAATAAATAATAAAGATAAACAAACAAAAAATATTAACAATTAAACTAAAAATGAAAGCGAAATAATTATTTAACACATTTAAAAATACAATAAATAACAAATAAGTCAGAATAAATAATAATTATTAAATATATTTTACAAAATAAATATAGTTATTGAAAAAAAAATAATAAATAAGAATAACTAATAAAAATAATAATTTTAAAATAGTTAATAAAAATAAATATATTTAACAACAAAATATTTTTTCAAACAAAAGTATTAAAAATAAATGAAAAATGATAATAGTAAAAACACACTTAAGAATAATAATAAAAAAATAATGAAAATTAAATTAAAAAATAAAATAAAAAATATTAAATAAATAAATAATAATTAAATATATTTAACAATATTTATTGAAAAGTAATAATAAATAGGAATAAATAATAATAAATTAGAATAAATAATAAAAACAAAAAATAAAATAATTAATAAAAATAAATATATTTAACAAAATATTTGTTTAACAAAAGTATTGAAATAAAAAATAAATAAGATATATTTATCAAAATTAAGACATTTCTTCACAAAAAAATATTTTTTAAATATAACAAATCTTTGTTGTTTCTTTAATTTGTTGCAATTAACAAAAACAGCAATTTGTTATTAAAAATTTAAATTATAACAAATACAATAAATTATAAAACAAAATAATGAAAATTTAATAAAAAAATAATGGAAATTAAATAAAAAATAGAATAAGAAATTTTTAAAAAATTAATAATAAACATAATAATAATAAATAATAAACATAATAATAATAAAATAAGAATAAATAATAATAATAAAATAAGAATAAATAATAAAGATAAAAAATAAATAAAAAATAATTTATAAAAATAAATATATTTTTTGACAAAAGTATTAAAAATAAATAAAAAATAAATAATACTAAAAAATAAAATAAGTAATATTTCAGTTCAGGTATTTCTTCCGCAAAAATATTTTTTTAAATATAAAAACATTTTTTTCTAATTTCTATTAATTTGTTGCAATTAACAAAAGTAGCAATTCGTTATAAGAAAAGTAGAACTTGTTTCTCATAGAAGTTTGTTTTATATTTGGCTGGAAAAAAATATCAAAAATAGAAATTGTCCATTTTCGGCTTTAGAAGGCGCTTAGGTTTTTATAAACTCCTTTGAGATATATCCACCAAAGCTAAAATGGTTAGATATTAGAAACCAAAAGGGAGAGAGGTATTTCCACAAAACTTTTGGCAAATTTGACACGAAATTTTGGTTTCTCGGAATATTTCAAAATTGTATATGACTATGTGTAAGAAATCACAACTGTGGCGTTGGAATCAACTTCTAAAGTGTTTTACAAGTCTTATTATGGACAAGAGTGAGAGAAATATTGTTCTTGACGAATTTATTGGAATATTTTCTTGTCCGATTTCTGCTACCGGTGCTAGAAATGACCTTTTGGCAATGTTTAGCGCCATCACTAGTAGTGACGCAAGCACCGGGGTATCTGTTTTTATCTGATAAACATTTTTTGAATTTGGCCACAGTTGTGTTTATATTTTATTTATAAAATTTTTATGACAATAGACATGCATATACAAGTTTTAGCGTACAATGACGTGAACACCGATCGTACATACAAAAATTTACACACTGAATTCAATTTCATTTCAAGCAATTGTTCAGTACTTTTAAATGTGTAAAAGATTTGTTTGTGTTCAGATTTTTCGCTTTAACGAACAAATTCTATACTATCATTTAGGCCACTCGAAATATTTCGCTTATTTCGCATTCACATTTACAGGTCAATGGTATATATATATTTGTATTAGGGTATCTCAGATTTTTTTCGAATTGCGAAACACATTTATTTTAACAAATATCATTTGATAGGATAACGGACGACCTAGACGATAGTGTCAGTAAGACGCTCCATAAATAACAAATAATTAGTAATAAGATAAATATACAGAAAATAAAATAATTCTTAGTAAAAATATTAAAAAAAAAAAACAGAATAAAAAATTGTATTATTATGTTTTTAAATATTAAAATTAAGTGTATAAAAAAATAAGAATGTTTTTAAGGCAAAAATAGAAAAAAAAAATTAATTAAAATGCAATAAAAACATAAAAATAAATATTTTATAGAACGCAAATTTATTTAAAAATTACATTTATTACTTTATACAGATCTATCTTCTACCTTATAGATTATAGAAGGTAGATCTGTATAAAGTAATAAATGTAATTTTTAAATAAATTTGCGTTCTATAAAATAATAATTAAAGAAGGTCTTAAGTCAGGACAATATCTGAGTTCAAATAAAAAACTAAGAATTTGTAAAAAATAATAAACATTTGTTTTAAACAAATAAATAGTAGAAAATAAGAAAAACAAATTAGACATATAATATAATATTAAAAATTAATAATAGAATACTAAAAACAATTTTTTAAAAAGAATAGTTTAAATTTAAAAATTTCTTCAAAAAAGTAAAAACATGTATTTCTTTTATAAACAAAAAATACACTTTAGATTTTTGTAAAGTAAATTGTATTATTCAGTAAGACGATCCTTAAGTATTATGACTCTTTTCATTAGCTTCCAATTTTACAAAAAATTGTCAAATCCTAAAAAAAATATTTTTATATTTATTTTTTAAACAAAAGAATATACCTTCGATTTTCGTAAAATACATTTTAATAATAGTTAATAGTGTCAGTAAGACGTTCCATGAGTTTCATGATGGTGTTACTGGTAATCACTCTACACCAATTATAAATGCTAATTGGTGTCGATATAAAAAATATTTTATACAAATAATTAAAATATAAAAGTTGTGGATGTTCCCGACTAAATTAAATATTTGGACAGCAATTAGTCTTTATAATTGTTTTAGTTTAGTTTCTTACTGGAACTATTAATAAAATTTATTCTAATTTTTTATAAAATAAAAAAATATGAATAAGAAAAAAAGTTAAAAGATATTTTATAACAAATATAAAAATAAATATACAAAAATTAGTAAAAAATAAAAATAATAATAAAAAATAAAAATAATAATAAAAAATAAAAATAATAATAATAAAAAATAAAAACAAAATAATTTTTTTATTATTTTGTATGTATTAAGTATTAATAAAATTTATTTTATAAAAAATCTAAGAAAATTTTTATTAAAAAAATAAAAAGAAATAAATAAAAAATAAATAAAAAATAATTATATATAAGAAATAATTCTAATTAATAAAATAAAAAATAATTAAAAATAAAATAAAAAACAAAATAATAAAATAAAAAATAATTAAAAATAAAATAAAAAATCATTATAAATGAAATAAAAATAATTAAAAATTAAATAAAAAATAATTAATAATTATTAAAAATAAAATAAAATATAATTAAAAATAAAATAAAAAAATAATTATAAATAAAATAAAAAATAATTAGAAATTAAATACAAATAATTAAGAACTAAATAAATAATAATTCAAAATAAATTAAAAAAAAAAATAAAATAAAAAATATATTTATATCTCACATAAAAATATTTTTTAAGATTTAGCATAAATAACAAATATAAAAATAAATATACAAAAATTAGTAAAAAATAATAATAATAATAAAAATATAAACAAAATAATTATTTTATTATTTTGTATATATTAAGTATTAAGTATTAATAAAATTTATTTTATAAAAAATCTAAGAAAATTTTTATTAAAAAAAATAAAAAGAAATAAATAAAAAATATTTAAAAATATAATAAAAATAAAATTAAAAATTAATTAAAAATCAAATAAAAAATAATTAAAAATAAAATAAAAACAAAATAAAAAAATAATAAAATAAAAAATAATTAAAAATTAAATAAAAAGTTATTAAAAATAAAATAAAAAATAATTATAAATAAAATAAATTATAATTAAAAATTAAATAAAATATAATTAAAAATTAAATAAAATATAATTAAAAATTAAATAAAATATAATTAAAAATTAAATAAAAAATAATTCAAAATAAATTAAAAAAATAAAATAAAAAATAAAAAAATAAAATAAAAAATAAAATAAAAAATAAAAAGATGAAATGAAATAAAAAAATAAAAATATAAAATAAAATAAAAAATATATTTCTATCTCATTTTTTTAAAATTACCTTATAACGAAAATACTACATTTTCGTTTCAACCTAGTGTGTACCATTTTTTATTTTTTGAAAATCGTGAAATGCAGCTTTGAAAAATTTCATTCAAATCGGAGGGAAGAGCCAATTGAACCATCATTCCGAAAAATTAGAGGCAACGCTTTGAAAAAAATACTATTATTTTTTGAGACACTCTAATGTATATGTATGTTCTATATAATGTTTTATGTGTGTGTAAACTTATTTATTTTTTATTGATCTATTTTCAATTATTTTGGAAAAGTCCAATTTCTGGTAATAAAATAAAAAATAATTATAAATAATATTTAAAATTTAAATAAAATATAATGAAAAATTAAATAAAAATAATTATAAAAAATAAAAAAATAAAAAGATGAAATGAAATAAAAATAATAAAAATATAAAATAAAATAAAAAATATATTTCTATCTCATACCACAAAAAGTTGCAATTTTTTTAAAATACCTTATAACAAAAATACTACATTTTCGTTCCATCCTAGTGTCTAACAATTTTTATTTTTTGAAATTCGTGAAATGCAGCTTTGAAAAATTACATCAAAATCGGAGGGAAGAGCCAATTGAACCATCATTAAAAAAAAATAGAGGCTACGTATTGAAAAAATACTTTTATTTTTCGAGACACTCTAATGTATATCTTTGCCCTATAAAATGTTTTATGTGTGTGTGTAAAATTATATATTTTTTTGTATTGATTTATTTTCAATATTTTTGGAAAAATCGAATATCTGGTAATCACTAACATACATTGACAACCACCCTCAACAACTGTGAAAGCAAATCTGCTGAATAATTGAAAATTAGCTAAAATGCAAACGGAAATAATTAATATTTTTTCGCAGAAAATCTGAACTGCACTAAGTTTACGTACCAAAGTTGTTTTCAATAGTTTTATTCACCAACACCACACTCACTGAATAGACAGACTGTAACTTTTATATCACAACTTCCAGAATTTTCTTCAACAATTAATAGCGTTCGATTTGAACATGCGATTAATTATTTTCTTCGCCAATTATAATGACTTGATCTCTTTCTCCAGGTTTTAATGGCTGAGTTAATTTTGTTTCTTTGTTTGTTACTTCAGTTTGCTTTTTATCTGACCGATCACATGTACAGACGATATGATAATTGAGAACAGACAATTGAAATTTTTTCCTAACGTAATATCTTCCCCCCTCTTCGCGTATTACCCCCGCTGTGACGCCACTGCCCCAAAAGTTCAAAGTCTTTATGGTTGTTGCCATACCATTCAATTTGGATGTGCTTCTTCCTCGCTCCGTCCATCCGTCCATTTGATTTCATCGGATGAGACGGTGTATACGATACGTGTGATACGTGTATGTATATGTGCAGTGTATTAATTAATATTATTTTGTGTTTGCTGTGCTGTGCTCATTATCAATATTGAAATTGAAATGTCTTGTCTTGACTCTGCTCGACTTGACTTGGTTTGGCCTACAATGTGACACTTCCAATTGAGTTTGCGGCGGTCATTCTTTTTATGATTTTTTTCCTCGTCTCTTTCTTTATTTGTATTTCTTTATTACGTTACATACTACACAGTACATACTCGTATATGCTGCAATTGTTTTATTATGATTTTGCATTTTTTCATTTTGATTATTCAAAAGATTTTGTTAAATAATGAGAACAACACAAATACATCTAAGAGTTGAATGTAAACAGTGTTATGTGAAATAAAGTGAACAGATATTGATATTTATTCTTAAATTGTGTAAGCAAACCAAAATTTAATCCCTATAACACGTGTAAGCGAGTCTTAGCAGTGGAATATTACACTAGTTTCTAGATATTTTTTTGAAGGGCTGTGTATAAGATTTTCTGCTGCATTTTGAATAATACATTTTACATGAATACATTTAAATTTTTTTATAGATAAATTTAAGAAAAGGTAGTGGATAGATTTTTCTACAAAATTACGGATAATTGTATTTAAAAAACTTTCTTTGGAAAATTCTATTTTTTTATGAATAATTTAGAAAATATTTGTGGATATTTTTCTAAAAATATGGGGTGGGCCATTTGAAATATTAAATTAGAATCGGCTATAAAAAAGTACTGATTATTTTTTCAAAATTCTGGTTTTATTAGAAAGGTTGAACTTTGTCATATAATGGTGGAAAAATATCATTTATATGACTACCACGACTGGGTCGGCAGTACCTCATCCGATCCATCCAATTTTTCAGTACAGCCCAAAATTCACACCAAACAGTGACACTTGTGAACTCTCTGAACCCCATACGCGGCAATTTTGCTTATTGTCATAGCCACCGAGTTGAAAATTAGCTTCATGAAGGCTGAACTGAAAGCCGATCTCTTCTCGAAAGTTTTCCACGTATTTCTTGCAGTTTACGTTAAAGACTCACTACTTTGGAAGTATGTTTTTAATATTTCCCAATTTTGTTCGAGAGTAAAGCGTCTTATTTTGCAAATGTCTAACATGAACCTGAAAATACAAATTAATGTTGTTCTACCTTTCAAAGTCAAAGTAATCGGTAGTTCAAATTTAAAATTTTAAATGGCCCACCACCATATATTAATAAAATTATGGATGAATTTTTCATAAAAATTTTTAGGGATAATTTTATTTTAGAAACTTATTTTGGATTTATTTTTATGAATAAATTTTTAACTATTTATGAATAAATTAAAGAAAAATATTTCAAATATATTTTTAAATTTGATATGAAAATATTTTTTTTATTAAAATTACAAAACATTTTTTTTCAATTTCTTTGCAAAACAAAATATTTTTTTCCGAAATGTTGACACTTGACAAAAATATTTATGTATACATTCTTTAAAAATATTATTATTTTTTTACATTTTTTTGAATATTTTTTTTAATCTTTTTGGATAATTTTATGTTAAAAATCTTTTTTGGATAATTTTATTTTAAAAATCATGTTCTGGATAGTTTTATTTAATTTTTTTTTTGATAATTTTTTTATGAATGATTAAAAGAAAATATTTTATGGGTAATATTTTTAATATAAAAATATGGATAATTTTGTATTAATAAATGTATAATTTTTTTAGGGACAATTTTATTTTACAAACTTATTTTTGATTTATTATATTATAATTTTAAATAAATTTTAATTTTTTATGAATACATTTAAAAATAGTTTTCTATTTTTTATTTTGTTATTTACTTATTTTTTTTATTTATTTTTATTTATTTTTATTTTTTTATGTATTTTTATTTTTTTTATTTATTTTTTTTTTATTTATTTATTTTTATTTATTTTTTTATTTTATTTATTTTTTTAATTTTATAAATATTTTTTAATTTGTTATCAATATAATTATTATTAAAATTACAAAACAATTTTATTTAATTTTTTTTCAAAATAAAATAATTTGTTTCCGAAATGTTGACATTTGAAAAAAAAAAAATTTTGTGATTTTTTTTTACATTTTTGTGAATAAATTCTTGAAAAAAATTTTAAATCTTTTTTGGATAATTTTATTTTAAAAAACTTTTTGGTTATTTTTTTATGAATGATTAAAAAAATATTTAATGGTAATATTTTTAATAATAATTGTATTGTTAGGGATAATTTTATTTAAAAAAAACTTATTTTGGATTTATTTTTATAGATAAATTTTAATTTTTTATGAATAAATTTTAAAAATATATTTATTTTTTAATTTTCATGGATATATATTTTTTAATTTTCATGGATATATATTTTTTAATTTTCATGGATATTTTTTTAATTTGTTATGAATATATTTTTTATTAACATTACAAGACAATTTTATTAAAATTTCTTTTCAAAACTAAGTAATTTTTTCCGAAATATTGAAATTTGCAAAAATATTTATGTACTTTAAAAAAATTAGGGTATTTTTTATGGATATTTTTAAAAATTTTTATGGATATTTTTAAATTTTTTTATGGATATTTTTAAATTTTTTTATGGATATTTTTAAAATTGTTCATGGGTATATTTTTTAATTAAAAAAAAATAAATTTCGGATAATTTTATTTTCAAAAACTTTTATAATTATTATATTTTTTTATAAATGATTAAAAAATATTTTATGGGTAATATTTTTAATATGGATAATTTTTTATTAATAAATGTAAAAAAAATGTGGATAGATTCTTCTAAAAAATACGGACAAACTTATATTGGATATATATAACTTTTATTTTTTTATTGATAATTTTTTATTTTCATTAAATAAATTATGTATATATTGATTTCAATTATGTACATTTGAATTCAATTTGTTATGAATATATTTTTTCTGATATCTTTCTGATTTTTTTACATTAAAAATGTTTTTGAATGGCTAGATTCTTTTAAAACAATTAGGGATATATTTTTTTAATTTTTATGGATATTTTTATGAATACATTTTTAACAAATATTTTATGGATATATATATGGATATGGATATATATATTTATGGAGATTTTTTAAATTGTAAAACAATTTTATTTTATGCGAATTAGTTTCAAAACAAATTTTTTCTGATTTTTTTAAATTAAAAAAGTGAATTGTGCGACACCTTTATTAATTGATTTTGATGATAAATAACATCACAACATTTGTATTCAAATTTTTATTTATTACCATCAATTTGTAATTTCTGAAGGCAAATCATTTTATTTATCAACATCAATTTATAGTTCCCAATATTAATTTAATGTGCATTTGAAATGGTGTCGACGACGACAACAACGACAAGTCTAAGAATTTATTTGATTTGTAATGCTGGACGTACATAAATATTTATTTATTTGTTCGCGGAAGTAGAACAACTTGTATTGCTGCTTTTGTTTGATTTATATACAAATATATATGTACAAATATTTATATATATATATATATGTATGTACATTTTATTGTAATAACAATCTTCATAAATAAATAAAATCAAAACCTCAAACCTTATGCGTCGTTTTTAAAAATTATTTGAATTCAATTGATAATGAATGAATTCTGTTCAATTGTTGCCTCTTTATTTTCCCCGTTCTTTTATCGTTGGCTTTTATTTGCTGGGAGTAAATACTTTTTTATTATTATTCAAAATTTGTGTGAGAAACTCGATTATAGCTCGATTTATTATAAATAAATAATTTAAGACGAAATTATGATTTGAATATGAATGGAACGTTTATTAATTCGAAAATTCGAACCGAGCGCAATATAATTTTGTTACTGATTAAAGAGAATGAAGAATTGGGGATAAGGAGAATGTTCGGAGTAAAATAGTTTAAATTTTGGCTATAAAGTCAAAAAGTCGGAAACTTTTCCCGTAAAAGAGCTATGGTTTCGTTGCTTGTGTGGCACGTAGCGCCGTCTTGTTGAAAGTAAACGTTGTCCAGATCAATACCATCCAACTCCGACCATAAAAAATTATTAATCATCTCTCGATAGCGCAATCCATTCACCGTAACTGTTGATCCAACCTAGTTTTCGAAAAACTAAGGTCCAATGACCCCGGTCATGAGGATGGAGAGGCTTCTCAACAATAACTCTTGCGTTTTCCGAGCCCCAGATGCGACAATTTTGCTTGTTGACGTAGCCACCGAGGTGGAAATGGGCCTCTTCAGTCAAGCTTTAGTTTTGCGAACTGTGACTGCAAGATTTTCACCATTTTTGTAGTGAATTTTAATAATTGCAATGCGTTGTTGAAGCGTGCATCGTTCCATTTTTATACCCTCCACCTAAGGATGGGGGTATATTCACTTTGTCATTCCGTTTGTAACACCTTAAAATATTCATCGGAGACCCCATAAAGTATATATATTCTGGGTCGTGGTAAAATTCTAAGACGATATAGTGCGTCTGTCTGTTGAAAGCACGCAAGCTTCCGAACGGAATGAGCTAGGAAGTTGAAATTTTCCGTAAATGTGTCTTATGATTGCAGATCGGTTGGGATTGAAAGTGGGCGAAATCGGCCCAGAGGGAAAATTTTTTCCCTCACAAGGACTGAATATACCCCTAATATTTAAATTATTTAAACATGTTTTTTCAATATGTCTGCTTGTACTTACTTGATATTAGGTATGCGCATCCCCCTATAACAAAAACGTGCACCATAAAGTGATTTTTATTCGTAGGGGGAGAAATGGGGCAAAAAGAGATAAAAATGGTACATATTAATTGATTAGATACATAATATAAAAATAGTTTTTCCAAATTTGTACTTTTAAGGGCTAAATTGGGAATAAAGGGATGAAAATGGTACCAACCTAATGGCTGCACCTAGAATAATGAAATTCGGTGTATATATTCCTCTGATTGCGTAGACACGTAAAATAAACGGATTTTCCGAAAATCGTACGTTTTTGGGGTTAAAATGGAAAAAGGGGATAAAAATAGCACCAAACAAATGACCGCAGCTAGAGTCAGTATACATTCCTTTAATGGATTTTCAAAATTTGTTCTTTTGAAATTAAAATAGAATGGAAATACAACCAACTGTAGCACCCACTACCTACCAATATTTATAGTATTTAAGCATTTTTGAAAATATAAATATAATAATATTTATTATACCCTCCACTAGGGTATTATGTCTTTGTGCATTTGTTTGTAACATCCAAAAGGAAGCGAGATAGACCCATTGTTAAGTATACCGATCGACTTATAATCACTTTTTGAATCGATTTAGCAATGTCCGTCTGTCTGTCCGTCCATCTATTCTTGTAATCAAAATGCAGGTCGCAATTATTATCCGATCCTAACAAAAATTAAGGGTGTGAAGATAAATTCGTAAGTTAAATACGTCCCACACCCAAGACACAAACCAACTTAGCTTGTGGAACGTATTTAAAAAAATATTTTTTTAAATAAAAACACTAAAAATAATAAAAATAAAAGGAATTATGTAATTATTTTTTAACAATATTTTCCGTTCCAATTATTTGAATACATCAAATCAGTCAAAAGTCCAAAAACTATACAAAATAGGCCATTTTAGCCCATGTATTGTTGTGACATTGAAGAACCGATATCTCGAAAACTAGAATACATGAATCGGGTATTCCAAAGGCAATTATTTAGCCCTTGGTAAGGATAATATTTTCCAAACAAGTCCTGGTCCAAATTCCGTTTGAGATCGGAGATATATAGGTTTTTCAGATATCGGGTGTATATATATAGAATTTTGATTGTCCGATGTCTCGAAAACTAGAATACATGAATCGGGTATTCCAAAGGCAATTATTTAGCCCTTGCTAAGTAGAATATTTTGCAAAAAAGAGTTGGTCCAAATTCCGTTTGAGATCGGAGATATATAGGTTTTTCAGATATCGGGTATATATATATCGAATTTTGATTGCCCGATATCTCGAAAACTAGAATACATGAATCGGGTATCCCAAAGGCAATTATTTAGCCCTTGGTAAGTAGAATATTTTGCAAAAAAGAGTTGGTCCAAATTCCGTTTGAGATCGGAGATATATAGGTTTTTCAGATATCGGGTGTATATATATCGAATTTTGATTGTCTGATATCTCGAAAACTAGAATACATGAATCGGGTATTCCAAAGGCAATTATTTAGCCCTTGGTAAGTAGAATATTTTCCAAAAAAGAGTTGGTCCAAATTCCGTTTGAGATCGGAGATATATAGCTTTTCAGATATCGGGTATATATATATCGAATTTTGATTGTCCGATATCTCGAAAACTAGAATACATGAATCGGGTATCCCAAAGGCAATTATTTAGCCCTTGGTAAGTAGAATATTTTCCAAAAAAGAGTTTATCCAAATTCCGTTTGAGATCGGAGATATATAGCTTTTAAGATATCGGGTATATATATATCGAATTTTGATTGTCCGATATCTCCGATCTCAAACGGAATTTGGACCAGGACTTTTTGGAAAATATTCTACTTACCAAGGGCTAAATAATTGCCTTTGGGATACCCGATTCATGTATTCTAGTTTTCGAGATATCGGACAATCAAAATTCGATATATATACACCCGATATCTGAAAAACCTATATATCTCCGATCTCAAACGGAATTTGGACCAACTCTTTTTTGGAAAATATTCTACTTACCAAGGGCTAAATAATTGCCTTTGGAATACCCGATTCATGTATTCTAGTTTTCGAGATATCGGACAATCAAAATTCGGTATATATACACCCGATATCTGAAAAACCTATATATCTCCGATCTCAAACGGAATTTGGACCAACTCTTTTTTGGAAAATATTCTACTTACCAAGGGCTAAATAATTGCCTTTGGGATACCCGATTCATGTATTCTAGTTTTCGAGATATCGGACAATCAATATTCTATATATATATACCCGATATCTGAAAAGCTATATATCTCCGATCTCAAACGGAATTTGGATAAACTCTTTTTTGGAAAATATTCTACTTACCAAGGGCTAAATATTTGCCTTTGGAATACCCGATTCATGTATTCTAGTTTTCGAGATATCGGCTCTTCAATGTCACAACAATACATGGCCTAAAATGGCCTATTTTGTATAGTTTTTGGACTTTTGACTGATTTGATGTATTCAAATAATTGGAACGGAAAATATTGTTAAAAAATAATTACATAATTCCTTTTATTTTTATTATTTTTAGTGTTTTTATTTAAAAAAATATTTTTTTAAATACGTTCCACAAGCTAAGTTGGTTTGTGTCTTGGGTGTGGGACGTATTTAACTTACGAATTTATCTTCACACCCTTAAATTGACGAAAGTGAGTGTTGCGGTCCAAGGACGAACCCTAATTAAATTGAAGCAAATTGGTTCAGATTTAGATATAGCCCCCATACAAATGTCGCCCCCAATTTGACTTTTTCCGCTCTAGAAACCACACATTTTAACAGATTTGCTTTAAATTAGGCACAGTATCTTATAATGGAACTAGAAAGACCTGTGGTGAAATTGAGCCAGATCGATTCCGATTTAGATATAGCTTCCATACAAATTTCGCTTCCGATTTTATTTTTCCACATATTTTAACAAACTCTCTTCAAAATTGGCACAAAATCTTATATTTGAAATAGAAACATCTGTGGTTAAAGTGGGTCAGATCGGTTCAGATTTAGATATTGCCTCCATACAAATGTCGCTCCAAACTTGACTGTTTCCGCTATAGAAACCACATATTTTAATTGATTTGCTTCAAATTTGGCACAGTACCTTATAATTCAACTAGAAGTAACTGTGGTGAAAGTGGTCCAGATCGGTTCAGATTTAGATATAGCTCCTATTCAAATTTCGGTCTCCATTTAACTTTTTGTGCTCTATAGATCACATATTTCAACCAATCATGTTAAAATTTGGCACAAAACCTCATATTTTAACTAGAAACATCTGTGGTAAAAGTGAGTCAGATCGGTTCAGATTTTGATATTGGCTTTTCCCTCTAGAAACCACATATTTTGTTCCGATTTTCTTTAAATTTCACACAAACCTTATATGTGAACTAGAAGCATCTGTGGTGAAAGTTGGTCAGATCGGTTCAGATTTACATAGATATAGCTTTCATACAATTTTCGGCCTCCATTTAACTTTTTGTCCTCTAGAGACCACATATTTTGACCGATTTTCTTCAAATATGCCATAACAACATGTATTCAACTGGAAACATTACGGTGAAAGTGGGTCGATATAGGGCCCATAAAAATGTCGCTTCCGATTTGACTTTTTACACTCTAGAAGCTATATTTTTGAACCGACGTTCTTAAAATTTGGCAAAATACATTATATTTCAACCAGAGAAACCTATAGTGAAAGTGGGCCACATATTTTCAGGTTTTAATACAACAATCATGTGATTTCCGATTTAACTTAACAATGAAAACATACATTGTGAAAGTATGTCACATCGGTTTATTATTAGGACCCACCCAAAAATAGTTCCCGATTGCACTTTTTTACCGAATTCAATTGTAATGGGGTAGAAAGTGAAGGGTATCATATAGTCGACCCCGCCCGACTTTAGCCTTTCCTTACTTGTCCGTAATGGCGTAGTTTTTACTTGTCAAATGTCAAAGAATAAATGCTTCAAAAGTGACAGCTACCGGGTGATTCAAAATAATACCTCTTGTTGGAAAACCCTGTATATATTTGTATCTCATATCACAAAAAAGTTCATATTTTTTCAAATTACCTTATGGCAATCATATTTTACTTTGTCTACAATTTCGTATTTTTTAAAAATCGGGTAATGCAGCTTTATCCACTGTACACATTTTGGGAAATTTCATCAAAATCGTAGAGAAGAAAGATAAAACATTTGTGTGATCTCTGCACATGAAATTACTCTTAGTTGAGTTCGGTTCTCCTCCTTTCCCTAACCCAAACACAAAATTCCCTTCGTAATATCAACATTTCCTTCGAAATAGGCATTCGAATGTATTGCATTCAAAAACACTTAAAATGTAATTATCATCACCACCATTCTCAACAGGTGCTTAGGATTATGCCACTTTTCCACAATAAGGTAATAGGCCGAAGAGGACTTATACGCACATTGTCATCGATTACAATTTTTTACAAACTAATCAACATTCTCGTCACTTTTTATATAAATATACATGGTCTGGAGGCAGAGAGTTTGCCCGCTGAAATGCATGTTATCATGCTTTTATTTATATATATTTTTTATTTATTTATTTCCTGTTTTGAAGAATCAGTTTAAGGCTTTAAAGCCCATTGTAGTCATACCAAAAATACCAACAACTTTTTTTATTAAATATCAATCAATCATTTTTTGTAATACCTGCAAAGGGGTGAATAACATGTTTCCACTTTTTTATCACATTTTTATCGTGGATAATTTTGTATCAGATATTCTTAAAAAATATGACAAATATCACTATGCAACGAAAAAATGCTGTGTCTGGGATCTACAAATTTAATTTTTTCCTAATTTCTTTATTATAATTTTATATTTTTGTCGAAGATATGCTTTAATTAATAATTAATTATAATTAATATTAAAAGTAATTATGAAAAAATGCGATTTCACTTAAATTCAGTGGTTTAGGCACAGTCGCCAATACTGTATAGTTATCCAGGTTAAGGCCAACATTTTTAACATAAAAATATATTTTTTTTGTGAAGAAATGGCATTCTTGACGATATCATAACTTTGGATCGCGTTATCAGATTCTATTCCTCTCCCGAAATAATATCTCGCGAATGGAATGTGTTCATTTATTTATTTATAAATATTTGTTAAGGAAAATAACACAGTACAACACGAAAAAAATACGGGGTTCTGACAATAAATTCTGAAAGAGGAGACCAAAAAAAATATATACGTGTGTCGGCGTTTTTTTTTAGGATCACATCGGAATTTCATTTTATAGACGATTAAAGTTCCCCAACCCTGGCCTCTTCTTGCAGCATATCAGTGTATAAAACTATGTTTTCTTTACATCTGAGGCATAGGGTATGTTCAGCAACTTTGTAGATAATGATATGACGAATATTTTTGTAGAACAAAAATATTCGTCATTTTTTGGCTTTATTTTAATAAATTGTAAAAAACACCCCGAAAAGGGGGAAGGACGGAGATGAAATGTTCTACAAAAATGTTGGCCATAAAATGTTACTATATATGTCAGAACACACCAAAGTTCAAAACTTAACACAAACGCCAAAAATCAATCAAATTCAAGATTGCCCATTAAGGGTTAATTTAGTTATTGTTCAGTGGGGGTGGGATAGTGCACGACTTTTGGATTTTGATATGCTAGAACCCCCTATTTTGTGAGGTTCGGAAATAAAATACATGAGTCAAAAAATGGGCGTGGTGGGGTGAGTGTAACTGGGCACTCATCGGGGTCAAAGGTAAGTGGTAAAAATACAGGAAAAGTCTCAAAACTGCCCTGGAGTCGCCCCCAAAGGGTTAAATGTAAGACCGACCACCATTAATTTTCCCTCTCAAACATTTATTTCGAACACACATACCCTCTATCCCGCTCGTTGAGACGGCTCCCATACAAAAAAATATTTTTTTATGAAATTTGTCCCCACCGCTTTTACTGGTCCCAGGAGACCGCTAGTGGGGTCAAATGTAAGACCCACCCACTATATTTTTTCAGCCCCAATATTTTTTCAAGAACACACCCACCCTCCATCTGCAACCCTTAAGGCGGTCCCCATACATTTGCCTATTTTTTATGAAAGAAAGGCCCAAACCGGCCCCGCAGTAGACCCTAGAGGGGAGAAGTGTAAGACTGACTGAACATACCCTATGCCTCAGATGTAAAGAAAACATAGTTTTTAGATATGATATAAAGAGTGATTTTTTTGAGGTTAGGATTTTCATGCATTAGTATTTGACAGATCACGTGGGATTTCAGACATGGTGTCAAAGAGAAAGATGCTCAGTATGCTTTGACATTTCATCATGAATCGTCTTACAAACGAACAACGCTTGCAAATTATTGAATTTTATTATCAAAATGCGTGCTCTGTTAAGAAAGTTCATTGCGCGCTTCCATTTTATGGTCAGTTTAATCGACCCACTGAAGCGGCTATTCGGGCTATTGTGACTAAATTTCGCACCAAATTTACATTGTTGGACATTAAACCACCAACACGCTTACGTAGAGTGCGAACTGAAGAAAATATCGCAGCTGTATCGGCCAGTGTTAATGATGACCACCAATTTTCGATTCGTCGCCGTTCGCACCAATTGGGTCTCTGTTACTCAAAAACGTGGAAATGCCAAAATTGGACTAAGCGGATGGACCACCTAAGACGCAGCCGCGGTCAACATTTAAATGAAATTATCTTCAAAAAGTAAATGTCATGGACCAATCTAACGTTTCAAATAAAGAACCGATGAGATTTTGCAAATTTTATGCGTTTTTTTTAAAAAAAAAGTTATCAAGCTCTTAAAAAATCACCCTTTATATGCTGCAAGAAGAGGCCAGAGTTGGGAAACTTTAATCGTCTATAAAATGAAATTCCGATGTGATCTGTCAAAACGCCGACATATGTATATTTTTTTTAGTCTCCTCTTTCAGAATTTATTGTCAGAACCCCGTAATTTTGGAAAAAGTTTGAAATTGTTGTACAGTGTAATTGGTCTTTAAGGAGTCGCGAATATTATAAAGTAAAAAACAAAGACAATACAATTACTGAAAATTGAAAAACTTATTTTTTTCTGTAATTTTTATAATTTTTACTAAAATTCCAATTCAAAGGTACCGTTAATATTTGTACTTTCATTTTGGAACAAAAATGTTTTGAAGAAAATCTATAGATAAATGTAGAAGTTATGTCCCTTATTGTAGAAATAAGAGAATCTCAAAATTTTTTTTACAAAGTTTTAGCTTAAATTGATTTAGTAATACATACGAACAAGACATATACTTCCACAAGAATGACCACAACTTCTATATTTATCCATAGATTTTATTCTAATATGCCTTGTTTTTTTTTTGGTTATTAAACAATACAGCAAAATATTCTGTCATCTATATTATAAAGGTTTTTTCTTCCAGGTATTTAAACAAAAAATTAAACAATCGTGATTGTTAAAAAAAATTCCGTTTTTTTCTATTTTTTTGTTTTTTTCGTGCCACTGAAAAAAAGATTTTTTTGAAAAAAAAGAATCACATTTTATTTTACAGTCGGTTCCTAAACCTCCATTCCCATCTGAAAGTAATATTCGTAACATTTGCAGCAATCATAAGTACCTTTAGTGGATGGGATCGAAACAATACATTCAACGAAAATTGGAATTTTAGAAAAAAAAATTATCCATACAAATTTATTTTATTTCGTGTTGATTTTATGAAACAATATTTTTTTGTGTCTCAGGCATAACATTTTTATTTTTGGTTGCATAATATAGTCGTAGAACGGTTGCAATTGTAAATGCCCAAAATCACTTTAATGGGTATAGCCCAAATTGGTCGAAAGCCCTTACTTTGCTTAGCCCAATTGGGACAGAGAAGAAAATCTTTAAGCCCAGCCGAAAGCCGCCAATTTGGGGAACCACTACTCTGCGTTGGCGGATTTGAACATATCCCAGCAGATATATTTTTGGGTGATTTTTTATATTAAAAATGGGAGATTTTTAATTTTTGATTTGAATGATTTTTCATTTATTTTCGGGCGTAATTTAATTTTCCGTTTTGGGCTATTTTGCATTTTGTGTCCCAATTTTTATACGGATGAGACATTTTTGTGCAATTTTTCACATGAAAAATTACCCAACTTTTTTTTTTGGAGATTTTCATGTTTCATTTGGGTGATTTTGTATTTGGGCTATATTTTCTTTTTGGGCTATTTTCAGTTTTTGGTCCAATTTTTGATCTGGGCGGTTTTTCATTTATCTTTTTTTGTGATTTTTATATCGCCACTCAAGATTTGTGGACGATTTTTCATATTAAAAATTAGCCAAAATTTTGGGCGATTTTTCAAATGAAAAATTTTTTGGGCTATTTTTAATGTGAAAAATGACCTAAATTTTTTGTGCAACTTTAATTTTGGCATAATTTCATTTTGCGCCATTCTTCATTTTTTGTGTTGGTTTACTGGGCAAAATTTTGGGCGATTTTTAATATGAAAAATGAACTATTTTTTTGTGATATTTTTAATGTGAAAAATGACCCAAATTTTTTTGAACGATTCTCATTTCTCATTTTGGGTGATTTTGTATTTTTTTTTGGACATAATTTCATTTTGGAACATATTTAATTTTTTGGTCCACTTTTCATTATTTTGTTGTTGCTATTTTTCATGTCGGCCGCCCGAAATTTGAATTTTTTATGTCGCCACCCAAGATGAGACATATTTTTCGATGGTTTAGCGAAAATTTTCATATTATGAAAAATTTTTTGGGCTATTTTTAATGTGAAAAATGACCCACATTTTTTGGTGCATATTTTCGTTTTCAGCCATTTTGAATTTTTGATCCAATTTTTGTTTTGGGCAATTTTTCATTAATTTCTTTTTGGCGATTTTTATGTCGCCACCCCACATGAGGCATATTATTGGACGATTTTTCATATTAAAAATTAGTCATGTTTTCGGGCTGTTTTTCATATGAAAAATTACCCAAATTTGGGCGAATTTCATGTTTCATTTAAGCGATTATGTATTTATTTTTGGGAATAATTTTGTATTTATTTTTGGGAATAATTTTGTATTTATTTTGAACCGTTTTTCAATTTGTGCCCAATTTTTGTTTTGGGCGATTTTTCATAGTAAAAATTAATCATGTTTTTGGGTGATTTCTTGTATGAAAAATTACCCAACTTTTTTGGGCGATTTTCATTTGGGTGATTTTGAATTTATTTTTGGGTATAATTTCGTTTTGTGCCATTTTTCATTTTTTTGTTTTGGGCGATTTTTCATATTTTTTTGGCATTTTTATGTTGCCACCCCCAGATGGGACATAGTTTTGGGCGATTTTTCTTATTAATAATAAGTCATATTTTTGGCGATTTTCCACATGAAACTTTTTTGGGCGATTTTCATGTCTCATTATCACCAAATGTTTTTGTGCCATTTTTTCGTTTTTTTGAGCTATTTTTCATTTTTGGGTGATTCTTATTTCACTTTTATTTCATTTTGGGAGATTTTTGATTTTTTTGCCCATTTTTCATTATTTTTTGCCGGTTTTTCATGTCGCACGCCCAAATTTGGAAATTCAGTAAAGATTCTATAAAAAAGTTGTTAACTTAGTTTTCGAGTTTAGAAAGACAAAATACATCCGAAAATGTTATACAGAGCCCTTTGACGAAATTATATAAATATAATAACAATTTCCATAATATTGCGGAGAATATAAAAATAAATGTATTTTTTCATTATAGCCTTGAGTTGCCATAATTATTGTAACGACCTGCAGAAAAACAGCACTTATATTTAAAACATACTAGAAGCTTCTCTTCGCCGCACGAAGAAAGGAAGGAAGCTTTAATCGAAATGCAATTGTGTTGAATGCCTGCCAGTATCCTCCATATACCGACTTGGCCAACATATTATTATTATTATTATTATTATTTTGATTAGTATTGCAGGGGGTTTGTAATTAGACCCCCTCCCTCCCCTCCCAGCAACCTCATGCAACTATGAATTAATTGCTATGCGAATAGTAGGGGCTTTACAACGCAACAAGCCAACGCATTAAAGCCAAAACTGCCGCCAAACAAACTTTCGTAAGATTTGTGGAAAATAAAAATAAAAAAATATTGCAAACAGCTGTTGGCTGGTTGCTTGGTTGGTGAAAGCCAAAACGAACGGATTTTGTTTTTTTTTTGGTATAACCTTGAGATTAACTCATCACTACTGACACACAGCCAGCCAGTCACACACCATCCAAAATGAACCTAATGTTGTTAAACAAATTAAACCTAATTAATTGCCAACAACGAACAGTGAACAGCAAACGGCGAACAGCTACTACCAACAAACAACCCAAATATGAAATTACAAAAGAGAATCGTAAAAAACACGCGTTGCCTGGCCCGTTCATTTTTCTGAAAATGATGATGAGCGATGCCGCCGATGTTGCGGGGAAAACAAAATCTGAGAAAAATATAAACAAAAGCTAACAAACTTTATTGAACCCTATTAAAATATGTACATATAATAAGCAAAGTTTAATTATTTACAAGTACACTAGGGTGGAGCGGATTTGCAAATATTTGTAATTATCAATAGTTTTGCTTTCACAAATGATATCCACATCATAACGATTTCCTGGAAAAGCCAAATCAATTTTTATTAATTTTTTTTTAATTTTACAATATTTGTTAGTATCTAAAAAATCGATCCACCCTAAGAAATACACCAACACAATACATACTTAATCGACCTTGTTGTTGGATTCTAATCACTTTTTTTGTTCACGGTTGACATGAAATATTCTTTAGAATGAGAATGACTTGAGCAATAGGCCAAGGTTTTACAAATATTTTCACGTTTTTGTTTCATTTTATTCTTTTCTTTTATTAATAGCGCGCCGGAATGTAAATGGAAAACACACACGTCTTATTTTTATAATTTATTTATTTCGAAAATTGCAATTTTTGTTGGGAATTCTGATATTTCAGTAGTAATTAGAAATTAAATTTTTGTAAATTAAGACCCATTATTCAATCTCTCTTCCGCCACTTCCTTCCGCACATCATCGCAGCACCCAAACTCATTTCTTCAAATATGTGTTTCACTACAAACATGTGAGATTTGAAAAATGTTTTCAATTGGAGTCATTTAGTCAATATACAGATGATATATCTCAGGAGTGAAGGTGACTTTTTTCTATTTTTGTAAATATTTTAGAAGGCAATGAAATTGTCTGTAAAAGGCTGGAATAGTCTCGTATGTCTTCAACGAGACACATTATCGACTTTTTCGGCACATAGTGGTCCATTATCAATTTCCACCGCCAAAATTCAATAACTTTTGATATCACAGCAAAAAAGAACATCCCAAGATGTGAAATATATGCCCATCTTGTGATACGAAAGTTGTGAAAATTGGATATTTATTAATGAATTTTACAAGAGATTGTCATAGGATAGAATCTTTTTTTTAATCGATCGATGTTATGAAATTTCTATTTTTTTGGGGTTCTTTTTCGTCGATGTAAAGAAGCCAATTTGTAAACAACGAGGGTGTGTAAAAATTTGATTCCTACGCAAACTTTCTGAAAAAGGGAAAATATGTTGAATCTGCATCTTAGGATGCGATTAAGAAGCACTTCTATTGGAAGCACTTATCAGCACTTTTTGCTGGGATAGTAAACCTAACTTATATTGACGTTGAAAATCGGCTACTTTTTAATTTTTAGATTTAAAAGAAAAGTAAAATTTGATTTGAACTGGGATATTGTCCTGACTCAAGGCCATTTTGCATCTATATTTAATAGAATGCAAATTTATTTACAAATGGCATGGTGACATTTATTACTTGGCTGCAGACTACCACTATCATGATTTCCATCCTATCAAAGGTTTAGTTCAGGTGGCTTCGCAGCGACTTTTCAACAAAATACCCGGCCTCTTTAAGCTAAAAATTCTCATAAACGAAACGAGAAGCACAACTCACTTGCCGAATATCCGTTTTTAAAAAAATCATTCCAGGTCAAGCGGTACGGTTTTTGACCTTTATAGCTGCGATTGTTTCGAAAGTTTGTGTATGTAATCTTCTCATAAAATTATTGTATTCGTATTTTTGGAAAAAATTGAAATTTTTTTTCACGACTTTTGGCCAATTTAACAGTGAAAAAAATACTACTTTTTTCAAAAGGTGTGTTCATTCAATCGCCTGTAACTCCTGAAATTCTTTACCGATTTTAATGTGTTATATTTACATTGTTTTGGAGGTAATTTCAATTACTTTTAAAATATTTTATTTAATTTTTTCGATTTTCGAAATGATTACACTAATCCATTTTGTTAAAATTTTAAAGTAGTGTACATAGGTCTATTTATAACTGTGTGAGTTTGAAAGTGATGAAATGATGGGTTCTATTTTTTAAGATTTTTTTTCGATTTTTTTTTACAAAATCAACCAAAATTACAGTGAACAAGTAAGTAAGCTTCAGTCGGCTAAACCGACTTATATATACCCTCACTCTCAGAGATTGTATATACGGAAGTTAATATGAATTAAATTTTAGGTAGGGCAGGATAATTAGTGTGGAAAGTACTAGGAGGTTCGTCTCACATGGTCCCAGCTTCCACATTTATAAAACAATTGTAAAAACATTATCAAATGTCAAGTCTTAGTGCATTCCATGCACCAGTATAGAAGTTATGAAGGACTTAATTTTTCCTTGGATCGAGACAATTGTGTGGGAGGTGCAAAAAGGGGCGTGGCTAAAGCGTAAATATTTTTTAGGTTTAAAGTGATATAAAAACATTTTCAAATATCAAATTGCAAATGATTTTAACTACCCGTATGGATGTTATGTTGGTTTTATTGTAATCAAAGTGTATGCCACTTTGTGTGTGAGGTACCAGAAGGGTGGTGGCAATATCGCCCAAATTTCAAGATTTAAACTTCAGACGTTTGGATGGTACCATTTTTATCCCTCTTATCCCATTTTATCCGAATGTGTGAGTGGTACATAACCAATTTTGAATTAAAAAAGTTGCCTAAACACTCTAAATATTAGATGGTATTTGCCGTCCTTGTTAGGGAAAAAGTTTCCCTCTGTGCCGATTTCGCCATTTTCAATCCTAACTGTTAGTCACATATATCGAAAATTTTAACTGTCTACCTCATTTCGCCAAATCGTCCTAGAATTTTACGATGGTATCGAATATATATACATAGTGGGGTCTACGTTGAATATTTCAAGGTGTTACAAACGGAATGACAAAATGAATATACCGATATCCTAAGGTGAATAGTTTAAAAATAAAAATATGTATATACAAATTTTCCATAACCATTTTCTACCATTGTTATAGAAATGGTGATTCTTTTAGTTTTTTTTTATTATTTTGACTTCATTTGAATTAAAAAGCGAAAATATCGAACAATGTTTGATAAATTACAAGTTATCGAAACTAAAAATATCGGAAAAGCAGTGTACATTTTTTCGATAACTGTCATAGTTATGAGATATATAATAACTTATCGAATTATCGGACGTTATAGTTTAAAAAAGTCCAAATGAAATATTTTTTAAATGAGGTGAATATAAAAAACGGAAAAATTAAATAACATTTTTCGATAATTATCTTAGTTATCGATATTTAAAAAATCGACTTTTTTACTTTTATATTATTTTGAGCTCAGGTACCATTTTTACAACTCAAAAGTTATAGAAACTACAAATATTGTAAAAATTGGCAGAAAATTTAAAAATGCACAGAAAAATAATCTAAAATTTGTAATATTATGGAAGTTATTCATAACTATGAAAGTTATTGATATCTGGGAATTATCGATAACTATGGAAATATTTATAACTTTGGAAGATATCGATAACTATGGAAGTTATCGATACCTGGAAATTATCGATATCTACGGAAATTATTGATAATTAAGTAAGTTATCGATGCCTGAAAAAGTTATCGAATTTTATTTTTCCAATTTTCAACTGCTCATTGAAAAAGGAAAAAAATCGTTCTTTTTTAGTTCGTTTTCATTTTTTCCTTTGTTTTATTTCAGTCAAATATTTTGAACTGGGTTATTGTCCCGGCTTAATGCCCTTTTCATCTATATTTTATAAAATTCAAATTATTTTACAAATGGCATGGTGACATTTATTACTTGGCTGCACACAACCACTACCACGATTTCTGGCCCATGGCGTCCTTCTTCGGATGGCTTCAATAGTCAAAATTTTGTGTCTTCAATAGTCAAAATTTTGGGTTAAGGCAAAAATCAACTTGGCCGGCTAAAACATTTTTGACTTATTTTGCGTTTTGCATGACGCAAACTTCCTGATCTTCCATTCTAGGTCATATACACACCACCTACAAACCCCAAATTTAAAAAGACATTGTGCATTGCACGCAAAATTTCTGAACTAATTTCCGTTATGGAAACATGGCATTTCCAATTCCGCTTTATATGGACAAACATAAAAGTCATAATAAATTGGATGGTGGAATTTGTATCGATTGCATTTATTTATTTTTTTCGTAACCAAATTCGAACAACTCCTTTTTCGTCGATGGATTTTGATAATTACGACGTCGACGCCAACAGCGAAATGTTTTCTTTTTGGCACCTTGTTGCGAATTTTTAATTTAACAGTATTTTTTGCTGTTGTTTTTGGTTTTCTAACAACGCTGCTTGATTATTTAACATTTCAAAGCTGCCAACAACCACATTTGAAATTTGAAAAAAAAGAAATCCAAACGATTACAAAATATTTAATGAGTTTTTTTCTTGTCGGATTTTATATGGCAATCACATAATTTCGACAACGCCCACACACCAATGGCCAATAACAACAACAATAACACAAGAACCACACACTCACTGGCCCGGTACTCTACTTCGATAATGAATGCACACTACGTACTACGACCATTTGCACCGGCATTTTTTCTCTTGAAAACGAAGGCAAGAAGTTAGTAGCTGGCCGACTCAACCTCAAAAGTGTGTGTGTCGAAGTCATCGATTTTTTGTAGTTCGACAGAGAAGGAGGTGGGCTTACTTGATATTCACAATCAATACAAGTTGAATATACTTTAACATTGTCGGGGTACATTTGTGTTGTAGTTGTTGTAAAAGAAATTTTGTTTTAATTACTAAGCCAGCCAACATGTTTTATTGACAATTGTCGACAGAGTTGGTGAACTTTAGTTTGCCCCCTTCCATTGGTTTTTTGTTGTTGTATGAGTGTGTGTGTGTCTGAAAGAATTGTGATGACATTCACCTCTGACGTCTGCATCTCTCTCCCCCAAAACACTCTCACAGACTCTGTTGTCCAGACTCAATCAACTGCCTCAATCAGCAGCGGCGGGTCTCTGCCCTCCATTAGCCATTTAAAACACTCTTTCTTTCCAAGTGCTGCCAGCCGCCTGCTGCCCCATCACGTGTCATAGCTACTCTTGCCGCACTTATTTAATGTTTGTGGTCACGTTTGTGTAACAACCATTACACTGAGAACGCCGGAAGTGTGGTTTGCACAGGGGGTGGGGGTGTTCATTTAAATCGAAATGCATGAATTTTTGTGAAGAACTTTAATGCGACGGTTTAAAGTTCCGCAGTATGATGAGTGGATTGGATTAAATTTAATTTTCCATTCATATGAATTATGTGATTTTAATTGACTTACGCCAACAAAAGAGTCGCAACAAATACTTGTTTGTATACCGATATCAACTGCTATGAAATTGAGGGAATTCCCATTGAAATTGAGACACTGAAGTTGGAATTTAAATTCCAAACTTTGCACTCCAAATCAATATGCAAAAATTACACTGCCCAACAAATTAATACTTTTTGATTGGAACAAAGTAGCGACACTACAATTCTGGAAGGGCATAAAAATTGTAAATAAAGCTAAATTGTAAATAAAGCTTTTTACGCTTAAAAATAAATTCATATAAGAAAATTACTACACCATTTTCAAGTGTAATTCAAAAATTCCATTTGAAATTTCAAAAATATCAATTGAAATTCAAAAATTCCATTAGAAATTCAAAAAATATCAATTGAAATTAAAAAAATATAATTTGAAATTCAAAACTTGCCATTTGTAATTCAAAAGATACCATTTGAAATTCAAAACTCGTCATTTGAAATTCAAAAGTTTTCATTTGAAATTCAAAACTTATTCCATTCCATTTGAAATTCAAAAATGTAAACAAAATTATTTAAGAAAAATATACATTAGGGGGGGTAGCATTTATTTTTTCTGCAAATTTGGATATTCTGCAATTTTGAAAACAGTTAAAATTCGTCCATGTTGTTTTGGAAGATCGACCTTTTTCGCCAAAAAAATGTGGATATTTTGGTAAACAAAAAAATACAAATTGTATAATTTTGCAAAATTTTCATTTTCGCGAGAGATATGGATAAATGATGTGATGTGTGTGACATTTTTGATTTGTGTTTTTCTCGCGATCTATCGATCGGATCCGACTAATTTTTCGCATGTGTATTATGAACCAATAATGTACGATTGTAACAAAAGAGGTGCAATTGTTACAAAAGTCCAAAATTCGCGGTTGCAATTGCATTTATTTCAACTTTCTCTATCTGGGTTTCTGAAACAATTCTGTGACAAATATTCCCTATTTAGTCAGCAAAGGGAACACCCAAAGTGAAACCTCCATGGGAAATCGTAGATCGGAAAATTCCACGCCATTATTGCAAGAATAAGGAGAATATTATTATGTCATTCATGCTGACATTTTGTTCAATAAAATTGAGTACATGATGCTTCGTAAATGTGCAGCAGTAATAAACAATAGATAGATCCACTAAATTCTTAGAAAAAATCTGAATTTTAGCATAAAAACGTTTATGTGCTTTAGTTTTGTCGCTGGATTTTGATTAAACGTGAAAGCTTTCGCTATTATCTGTACATTTACTGTACTGTACATTTTTTTGGTAAAAAGACAGTTTAAATAGAAAACAATAGATTTACGAAATTTAAAGAGGAAAATAAATCATTTTAGAGCTTTTGCGTAAAACAGCTTTTAGAGCATTTGTCTAAAAAAATCGTTTTAGAGCTTTCATCTAAAAAGATTTTTAAAGAGCTTTTGCCTAAAAACCTTTTTAGTGCTTTAGTGAAACTTTTATTATTTTATTTTTTATTTGAATGAAGTAAGAGACTTCCTACAAAATCAAAATTACAAACATTTTAAATTCAACCATGCTTTATAGCTTTTACGTAAAAAAAGTTTTTAGAGCTTTTGTCTAAAAAGCTTTTTAGTGATTTTGTCTTAAATGCTTTTTAGTGCTTTTGTCTTAAAAGCTTTTAGGGCTTTTGCAAAAAAGCTTTAGTGTAAATATTTTTATTTGAAGTGAATAATAATGTTACTTATACCCTCACTCTACAGAGTAGGAGGGTATATATCATTTGGGACAGAAATAAAGTGTAACGCATTGAAGGAGTGACTTAAGACCCTACATAGGTTTGACCAAATCCGTTTAACAAAATTTTAAGATGTTTTAGCCATGTCCGTTCGTCCGTCAGTCTGACTGGCTGGCTGGTGTACACGATAACTCTCGAAGGGAGTTATGCAATAAAATCAAACTTTGTACATGGTAATATTTTTACCAAACTTAGTTTAAGTTCGAAGATTGACACGCCCCTTTTGGTACCTCCCACAAAAATGACTCATATTTCTATGTTCAATTAAAACCCATACAACTTACACACGGATATTCAGAATCAGCTATATTTTGCTATTCGATAAAGTTTTTATAAGTATATTAAGCGTACAAGATATGACGACTTTTGCCACGCCTCGTCTGGTACTTCGAACACAAATCACCCCAACCTACCTAAAATTAAGGCTATTAAAGGGTGATTTTTTAAGAGCTTGATAACATAAAAATTGCAAAATCTCATCGGTTCTTTATTTGAAACGTTAGATTGGTCCATGACATTTACTTTTTGAAGATAATTTCATTTAAATGTTGACCGCGGCTGCGCCTCAAGTGGTCCATCCGCTTAGTCCAAATTTGGCATTTCCACGTTTTTGAGTAACAGAGGCCCAATTGCTGCGAACGGCGACGAATCGATAATTGATGGTCATCATTAACACTGGCCGATACAGCTGCGATATTTTCTTCAGTTCGCACTCTACGTAAGCGTGTTGGTGGTTTAATGTCCAACAATGTAAATTTGGTGCGAAATTTAGTCACAATAGCCCGAATAGCCGCTTCAGTGGGTCGATTAAACTGACCATAAAATGGAAGCGCGCAATGAACTTTCTTAACAGAGCACGCATTTTGATAATAAAATTCAATAATTTGCAAGCGTTGTTCGTTTGTAAGACGATTCATGATGAAATGTCAAAGCATACTGAGCATCTTTCTCTTTGACACCATGTCTGAAATCCCACGTGATCTGTCAAATACTAATGCATGAAAATCCTAACCTCAAAAAAATCACTCTTTATAACTTATATACGGATGGTCGGAATACTCTGAAATTTGACCTTTGATGATGATTTTATGTACTTTTGATACACTTGAAATACACACTCCTTCTAGTACCTCCCACACAATGTGGCAGAAGTCTTGGTTAAAATAAAACCAATTTGATATTTATGTTTTTATAATCCCATTAAACTTTAAACATATTTATGCTTTAACCACGCCCCTTCTAGTACCTTCCACACAATTGTCTCTATCCTAGGTAAAAATAAATCCTTTATAACTCCTATACCAGTGTGTGAAATCCACTATAACTTCATGTTTGTACAATTATTTACGAATGTGGGTCCAATTACCACAAACTTCCAGTACCTCCACATAATCCGGCACTAAGTAAAATTTAAGTCATTCCTTACACATGATCTCTGAGAGTGAAGGTATATATAAGTCGGTTTAACCGACTAAAAATTACTTACATGTTTTTATTATTAATTGAAGTAAGGGAATATTCCTACAAAATCAACAAATCGAGAAGATTTTAAATTTACAAAGGGGATCAAAACTTCTGCACTTAACCATAGATCTTTTACAAATAAACATTATGTTTGCTACTCAAAAATATAGAAAAATAATTTTCTGGCAACTGTTCCCCTAAAACACTCTTTATACGTGAAAGTGAATTTCGCCATCATATTTACATTCCGTAGAACATATAATCCAGCTTGATCGGAGTAATATTTTCAAAATGAGAGAGTACAAATAAATATTAAGTACCTTCGACGAAAATTGGAATTTTTGCAAAAGTAAAATATGAAATTTTATACACAGCCCTTCTGCAAAATGTTTGCGAGCCAGCTAGTGTTACCAGGTTAGTTTGTTTGGTAAAATATACTTTTCTGTTATTACAGACATTTTTCTGTCATCACAATATATTTCCCACCCGATTTGGCCTCAATTTTTTAAGCTATGTACCTTGAAAAGTGCTATTAACTATTTAAAAATTTAAAACTAAATAAAATTTTCAATGTCATTTCATTTTTTCTAGTGATTCCGTACAATCGTATTCCTTTGTACTCACCACAGACGATTCCAAATGGCGTTTTGGATTCTGTCGACACGATCCCAAGACCTCATCGACAATGGTCATCATAACACTCTTGCCATGGCATGACACATTCTTGAGACTGTTGGCGGTATTGGCGGAGCTGCGAAGGACCGATGCCAGCGAATTCCATCAATTTCTAACAGAGGCCTACAGCAGTGGTGTGCCCGATGTGGGTAGCCAATTGAAATTGGTCTATAGTCAAGGACTAAGTGTAAGTGTTCACACCATTAACAAATGAATATTTGAACAATAAAATCATATGAACTCTTTTTCTAGCAATTTATATTTGAACGACCCAAACCATTTCAATTGCCGAGCATACCGGAAAATGTAAGTCCATAAGATTTTGGAAAATAAATAAATTAATTCAACAATTATTTTCTTCTCTATTTCCTTTTGTAGCACAATTTAAATCTATATTATAATTTTGTGGATCCAAAGAATATGATAGCCGTGTTTGCGGCCATGTTAGCCGAGCGACGTATCGTCTTCACCTCCAAACGTCTGGATCGTCTATCGTCGTGCATACAAGCGGCCAATGCATTTCTCTATCCCATGGTGTGGCAGCACATTTTCATACCCGTGCTGCCCATGAAACTCAAAGATTATCTAAGTGCTCCCATGCCATATCTAATAGGAGTGCCACGTATGGTATTAGAAACGGTAACGCACACACACACACTCTCGAGGAATTTCATTCAACTAATATTGTTTGTTTGTTTCACACAGATGACGCAGGAAGAATTGGGCGACGTTGTGACTTTAAACTGTGATTCAAAAATTTTCGACAGTCCCTTCGATGATGTCCATGCCATGCCCGCGCAAATCGTTTCGCAACTCAAGAAACAGCTCACCCATTCGAATCAGCACATGGGCGATCGTGTTTCGAAGATATTCCTCGGAGTCCTGGTGCAGCTGATAGGCGGCTATCGGGACGCTGTGGAATTTCGTGACATGAGCAAAACCTTTAATCGTGACAAATTCATAGAGTCACGGCCATCGCATTTGCGTCCCTTTCTCACGAAAATGATGGAGTTGCAGATCTTCCAGCAGTTCATCGACGAACGTTTGGAAATGATGAACACCGGTTTGGGCTTTTCCGATGAATTCGAACAGGAAACTGTGCGTTATGCCGAGAATTTGAAGAAACGCAGCCGTTTCTCTCAGCTCAAGGACAAGGTAAGGACATTGGGGTCAAACTAACATCACTAAGACGCCTGCCTGGCTCTCTCTCTCTCTTGGCTTCGCTTCCTTCTTGTCTTATTGTCTTAGTTTGGCGCTTATTTTTAGGATCAAGAGATCATCATGTGTCACGGTTTTCATTGTTTGTGTCGGCCATATATGTGGGCTTTATCTGTTACTGTTACTGTTTTTGTTTAGGCTTTTCAATGCTTAATATTCAGTCTTTGCCATACATGTCATCAGCGCACATACATTTTTTGTCATTTGCACCCTTCATACACACATCTGAATATGCATCGAAAAAAGAAACAATAACAAAAAGAAAATCGAAAATTCGCTCTCGTCATTCTTTTTTTGTGGGCGAAATTGATAACATTTTGGAGCAAAAGAAAATATTGATGCAATTTGTAGTGGATTTTTAACAGAAAAAACGAATTTTTAATTGTATACTCGAAATTTCAAGAGAAATCTCTTATTTACATAAATTTCTTCCTTTTCGCATCACTTTTTACTTTGGTCGATATCAATCAATACAAATTTATGTCCCTGTTCTGCAATCCTAGCGTCAACACACTTTGACACATTTTCGACTACAGCGGTGTTATTGATTCCAATTTTGTCAAAAAAAAAATTGTCTAAATATTTTAGACTGCAAAGCAAATAGTATAGATATTTCATGTAAAAATGGGACAATAAAAATATAAACAAAGACTGCCATAATAATGGTTTCCAAATAATAAATAAGGCAACAGCTGTGAGGTGAAAAATCTCAATGGAAGTAGTCACAAATGAAGTGTTTGAGATTATAAACCCCTATTTTTAGTCCTTTGAAATTTTCTTGGATGTACTATCGTAAAAAAAAAAATTTTCAAACTATTCGGCCTGCATTTTGTCGTTTACTATCGATTAAAGCCGGCAACTTTCCTATTTAGCTTCCTTGGTTGGTTACTTCACAACTTATTATACCCTCACTCTACAGAGTGGGAAGGTATATATCATTTTGGGACAGAAGAAAAGTGTAACGCATTGAAGGAGTGAAGTTGTTGTAGATATGTCTCTGCGTCTGTCTGGCTGCTGGTGTACACCATAACTCTCGAAAAGAGCTAATTCTAACTTTGCACATGGTTATATTTTTCTCAAACTTAGTTTAAGTTCGAAGATGGGTGAAATTGCCACGCCCCTTCTGGTACCTCCCCCACAAATAGCCTATATTCCAATGTTAAATTAAAACCAATGTAACATCCACATGGATATTCGGAATCAGCTCTATTTTGGTATTTAACAAAGTTTTTATAAGCACTTAAAGCGTGCAAGATATGGCGAGTTTTGCCACGCCCCTTCTAGTACCTCCCACACAAATCACCCTAAACTGCGTAAAATTAAAGCTGTTATAACTTCTAGACGGTTGATCGGAATACTGTGTAATTTGATATTTGACCATACTTTCATAAAAGTTGCATTCACATGGAATGTGCTCTATATTGTAACACCCCTTCTGGTACCTCCCACACAAAGTAGTATACACTTTGGTTACACTAAAACCGACATAACATCCACACGGGTAGTCAAAATCATTTTCAATTTGTTATTTGAAATTTTTTTATATTCACTTTAAACATAAAAAAATATTTACGCTTTAGCCACGCCCCTTCTTGTACCTCCCACACAATTGTCTCTATTCTACGTAAAATTAATTGCTTTATAACTCCTTTATTGGTGCCTTAAATCTATTATGACTTCATATTTGATCATGGTTTTGCAATTATTAACAAATGTGGAAGCTGAGTCCAATTGTCACAAACTTCTAGTACCTCTCACAAACATACTCAGGCGCTAAGCAAAATTTAATCCCTTCCATACACATGGTCTCTGAGAGTGAGGGTATATATAAGTCATGAGTCGGCTTAGCCGGCTTACGTTTTCAATAGAATTCATGAAACTGTGTTTCAACTGTTTGATCAGTTAATTTACATAACTTCAAGAGATTTGATATTTAACCAAAATATTTTTCTCACTTCCGCGGTTTACAAAGAATTTTCGAATTCTTGAATTTCTTTTCGAGGATCCATTGCCACAATAAATATACTACTTCCACTGTTCAAATAACAAATTACGATATCTAAAACGTAGCGCAAAAATAGAAATTAAAGTAAGGTTAATTTTCCGCTATTATCTTGCAGAACTTAACAAAATAATGTAAGTCGTATGCGATGCATTGTTTTGCTTTTTCATGCATTTTTTTACTTTTCGTAAATATTTTGCGTGAATTTGTTGATACTTATTAATAAAAAGGAATTTTCAAAAATAACTCCATCATAACATTTCTTCATAATGCTTCTGGAATCGCCCGGGAGCAGAATTTGAGGTCGTATGTTGACTTTTGTCGGTCACTGTATATTAAAATAAATAAAACACAAATTTTCTTATGTATTTATATCCGCAGGGGTATTATGTCTTTGTGTATTTGTTTATAACACCCCAAAAGAAGCGAGATAGACCTATCGTTTCAAATTCTATTTAATCTATTAATCTATTCTTGTAATCAAAGTACAGGTTCTAATTATTGTCTGATTGCAATAAAACTTTGCACGAGCGACTTTTGTAGGTCAAGTACGAATGCTATTGAATATGAAGAAAATTGGTTCAGATTTAGCAATACTTTTATCGCTCTAGAAACGACATATTTTAAGTGATTTTCTCGAAATTTGGCACAACACATTATAATTCAACTAGAAACATATGTGGTGAAAGTGGGTCAGATTTAGATATACCTTCCATACAAATGTTGCTCCCGATTTGACTTTTCCGCTTTGGAGACCACATACTTCAACCGATTTGCTTCAAATTTGGTATAGCATATTATAAAGGGTGATTTTTTAAGAGCTTGATAACTTTTTTTTTAAAAAAAACGCATAAAATTTGCAAAATCTCATCGGTTCTTTATTTGAAACGTTAGATTGGTCCATGACATTTACTTTTTGAAGATAATTTCATTTAAATGTTGACCGCGGCTGCGTCTTAGGTGGTCCATTCGGAAAGTCCAATTTTGGGCAACTTTTTCGAGCATTTCGGCCGGAATAGCCCGAATTTCTTCGGAAATGTTGTCTTCCAAAGCTGGAATAGTTGCTGGCTTATTTCTGTAGACTTTAGACTTGACGTAGCCCCACAAAAAATAGTCTAAAGGCGTCAAATCGCATGATCTTGGTGGCCAACTTACCGGTCCATTTCTTGAGATGAATTGTTCTCCGAAGTTTTCCCTCAAAATGGCCATAGAATCGCGAGCTGTGTGGCATGTAGCGCCATCTTGTTGAAACCACATGTCAACCAAGTTCAGTTCTTCCATTTTGGGCAAAAAAAAGTTGGATATCATTTCACGGTAGCGCTCACCATTCACAGTTACGTTACGATTCGCATCATCTTTGAAGAAGTACGGTCCAATGATGCCACCAGCCCATAAACCGCACCAAACTGTGACTTTTTCTGGATGCATTGGTAGCTCTTGCAATGCTTCTGGCTGATATTCACTCCAAAATCGACAATTCTGCCTATTTACGTACCCATTGAGCCAAAAATGAGCTTCGTCGCTGAACACAATTTCTTTCTTTCTGAACTTTCTTAACAGAGCACGCATTTTGATAATAAAATTCAATGATTTGCAAGCGTTGCTCGTTAGTAAGTCTATTCATGATGAAATGTCAAAGCATACTGAGCATCTTTCTCTTTGACACCATGTCTGAAATCCCACGTGATCTGTCAAATACTAATGCATGAAAATCCTAACCTCAAAAAAATCACTCTTTATTTCAACTAGAAACTTATATGATGAAAGTGGGTAACATTGGCTCATGTTTTGATACAGCCCCCATACAAATTTATCTCCCGATTTGACCTTTTCCGCTCTGGAAACCACATATTTCAACTAATTTTCAACAATTTTGGAACAATGTATTATATTTCAACTAGAAACACCTATAATGAATGTGGGTCACATTGGGGCAGATTTGGATATTGCTGCCATACAAATGTTGCACTCTATTTGACTTTATCCGCTCTGGAAACTACATATTTCAACCAATTTCCTTCAAATTTGCTACATCACATTATACTCCAATTAGAAACATCTATGATAAAAGTGGGTCACATTGGTTCCGATTTTGTTATGGTTCCCATACAAATGTCCTTTCCGATTTAACTTTTTCGTTCTAGAAACAAGAAATGTTAACCGATTTTAGTCAAAATTACCAGAATGTTTTATATATCACTTAGAATCAGATGTGGTGGAGGTTCATGTTTTGATATAGTCACCATACAAATGTCCTTCCCGATTTGACTTTTCCCGTTCTGGAACCCACATACTTCATCCGATTTCCTTCAAATTTGATACAGCAAATTCTGTATTGTGAATGTGAGTCTTATCAGTCCCTTACACAGATTTCCTTCCCCAATTGAATTGTAATGGGTGTAGAAAATGAATGAATAGAATGAAAGCTTGATGTGGTTTATTTCAACGATCTCAAAAGGAATTTGGACAAGGATTTTTTTTGGAAAATATACCACTTACCAGTGGCTAAATAATTGCCTACCTGACTCATGTAATTGGACTACCTGACTCATGTATTATAGTGTTCGAGATATCTGCTCTTTAATATAACATCAATACATGTAAGAATTTGGCCTTTTATATAGTTTTTGGAATTTTAAATCTAAAACTAAACTAAATCAATGCATTGAAATTATTGAAGAGGGAAATATTCTACTTGCCAATGTCTAAATAATTGCCCGATTCATGTATTATAGTTTTCGAGATATCGACTCTTCAATGTCACATCAATACATGGACGAATGTGGATGGCCTATTTATATAGTTTTTGGAATAAAAAAAAACGATGAATTCAAATTATTGAAAAGACAAATATTCTACTTGCCAATGGCGAAATAATTGTATTTGGACTACCCGATTCATGTATATATACAGTTTTCGATAATCGGCTCTGCAATGTCACAATAATACATAGATGAATATGGCTTATTTACATAGTTTTTGAAATTTTAACTAATTCAATGCATTCAAATTATTGAAGAGGAAAATATTCTACGTGCCAATGACTAAATAATTGCCTTTGCACTACCCGATTCATGTATTATATTTTCCAAGATATCGGCTTATCAATCCCACAACAATACATGGAGGAATATGGCTTATTTATATAGTTTTTTGGAATTTTAAATAATACGATGAATTAAAATTATTGAAAAGGCAATTATTCTACTTGCCAATGGCGAAATAATTGTCTTTGGACTACTCAATTCATGTATATATACAGTTTTCGATATATCGGCTCTGCAATGTCACAATAATACATGGATGAATATGGCTTATTTATACAGTTTTTTTGATTTTTAACTAATTCAATGCATTCAAATTATTGGAAAGGAAATTATTGTTAAACAATAATTTATTTTTATCGTTTTTAGTTTTTTTTTATGAAAAAGTATTTTTGAAATATGTTCCACAAGCTAAATGGCTTTGTGTCTTGGGTGTGGGACGTATTTAACTTAAGAATTTATCTCATACCTCCTAATTTTGCGAATGAACTTCTTCAAAATCCCCATGCTGTGAATATCAATACAAGGAAATTGTACTGCTCTTTGTACATTTGCAATCATTTAAGTACTATCAACATATTTTCTTTTGCTCCAATATAAATTCAATAAACTCAGAAACACTGTTATCAATTGCCTAGACGAGATTTGATTCTACATATAAAGAATATACATAGTTTTCTTTAACCAACTGGCCGATTTTGCTTCCAAATAGTATCGCCTTCTAAGCAGCACAACTATTACTCTATTTGTAATTTCTTTCATTTTGTTTTTGTTTTTATTTTTTCTTTTCCTTTTTGTTGTTGTCTTACGTTTTCTCTCTCTTAACTTTTTTTTGTTTTTTAATAATAATTTGTTGATTTCTTCCAGTATTATGTGGGGAAACATGGTTTAATTAGAGTTTTCACTAAGAGAACCTACACTATTAATCCTACTTAATGTAGAAAGAACTCTCTTCTCAGAATACAAACAAACCAAATCATTATTTACTTAATTTATCAGCAACTATAAGTACATACTGTGATCAGCAAACAAACAAAACACCCTCCTACCACAAAAACAACAAATGTTCGTAAATTTCAACCATTTTAAGTTTTCTTACAACTCTTAACTCTTTAGTTGCTCTTCTCTCTACTAACTCACACCATAGCACTTAACTATGATGACGGGGGCGGTTTAATCTTGATTTGAATCCTTTACTTAACTATCCTCTATCCTTTATCATGCAGTACTGGAAGCACACTTTTTTGATTTAGTACTTTAGAAATGCACTGTGTTTTAGTTTAATCAAGTTGAAAAAAGTAGATTTTTTAATTATTTTATGACTCTCTATTAATTGTATGGATCATTTGTGTTCATTTGCCGACCGAGTTCGTGGTATGATAAGGTTTGCATAGAGTTCTGCGTATAAGATTTTTTTGTTACTGATTCATAACATAGAAATATCAATATAAACAAATATATAAAAATGTGGAAAAAAATAAAAAATACTTTTAAATTGAAAAATAAGAAATTTAGTAAATCGATATTCAATGTTAATATGTCAGAATAATCATTGGGTCCTTGTTTAATTTAAATATTTTACAAAGCTCGAAAATGTTTACGATAACAAAACATATTGAATTTTGTTCGATGGCAATTGATTCTGGACCACTATGCGACGTCTATACTGGCCAAGTCGCTCAAGCCTTCAAAGAAAGCTGAACCTGGCTGGTTCTGCATATCCGGAAGGTATTCAACGCTCTTAATCTCCTCCTTGTCCTCACAGCTCATACAAAAGTCATTTGAATCTGGACATTAGGGCGGAGTTAAATCGATTTTTTTTTCAATTTGAAAACGACATAGCCAGAAAAAGTTCACCTGGCATCGTTAGCAAAATATTGGATTTCTTTTATTACGCCTTGTGGGGTGCCTCATCGGTGAGGGCAAAAGGGACAAAAATACACAATAATACATACATGTAAGACCGACCCCATTAATTTTTCATTTCCAACATTTTTTCTGAACACACCTATCCCCACTCCTTAAGGGGGCTCCCACTCAAAAAATATTTTTTTATAAAATTTGCTCCTACCGCTCTAACTGCCCCCAGGAGGAGACTAGTGGAGTCAAATGTATGACTGGCCCCAATATTTTTTTCAGCCCCAACATTTTCTCCGAACATACCTACCCCCTATCTTCAAACATACGATTTTTTTATTTTTATATTTTTTTATGAAAGAAGGCCCAAACTACCTTGGAGTCGCCCCTAAGGGCGTTTAATGTAAGACCAACTCCCATTATTTTTTCTTCCCAACATTTTTTCCGAACACACCTATCCACTATGCCCACTCCTTTAGGGGGCTCCCATACAAAAACTAAATTTTTATTAAATTTGCTCCTACCACTCTAAATTCAAATGCATGACTGCCCCCCAATATTTTTCAGCCCCAACATTTTATCAGAACATACTTATCCTCTATCTTCAAGTATTAAGGTGGTCCCCATACGAATTTTTTATTCTTTACAATTTTTTATGAAAGAAAGGCCCAAAACTACCTCGGAGTCGGAGTAAGACCGACTGCCATTATTTTTTCCTTCCCAACATTTTTTCCTACCTCTTATACCCACTCCTTAAGCGGGCTCCCATACAAAATTTAAATTTTTATAAAATTGTATCCCACCGCTCTAACTGCCCCAAGGAGGCCCATAGGGCAGTCAACTGTATGACTGACCCCCAATATTTTTCAGCCTCTATATTTTCTTAGAACATACCTACCCTCTGTCTTCAACCCTTAAGTTGGTCCTCATATATTTTTTTTTATTTTTTATATTTTTTTATGAAAGAAAGGCCCAGAACTGCCTCGGAATCGCCCCTAAGGGCGTTAAATTTTTTTCCGAGCACACCTATCCACTATGCCCACTCCTTCAGGGGGCTCCCGAACAAAAACTAATTTTTTATAAAATTTGCTTCTACCGCTCTAACTGCCGCAAGGAGTGGAGTCAAATTTATTATTAACCCCCAATATTGTTTCAGCCTCTACATTTTCTCAGAACATACCTACCTTCAACCCTTCAGGTGGTCCCCATACGATTTTTTTATTCTTTAAAATTTTTATGAAAGAAAGGCCCAAAACTGTCCGGAGTCTCCCGAGTGGGTTAAATGTTAGACCGACCCCATTAATTTTTGATTCTCAACAATTTTTCCTTGAGGATAGTCCAATACAAAAACTAAATTTTTATAAAATTTGCTCCCATCTCTCTAACTGACCCAAGGAGGCCAATAGGGAAGTTAAATGTATTTTATCACAACATATCTATTTTTTTTATATTTTTTTATGAATGAAGGGCCCAAAACCTACTCCCTATCCCTACCACACCTATTTCACCTCCTCCTCCTCTCTTACATAAACATTTTTTTAATTTGCTCCCACCGCTCTAACTGCCCCAAGGAGGCCCAGGTGTCAAATGTATGACTAACCCTCAATATTTTTTCTCAGACTATCTTCAAACATTAAAGTGGCCCCCATACATTTTTTTTGTACTTTTATATTTTTTCTGAACTATAGGTCTAAAACTGCACGGAGTCGCCCTAGTAGAGAATGTATTATGACTGGCCCCATTGATTTTTCCCTCCCCACCTTATGACAAAAATACTATATTTTCGAACCACCCTAGTGTCCACCATTTTTTATTGTTTGAAATCGGGAAATTGTTCTCCAAATTTCATCAAAGACATTCCACTCTCCCTTTATTTTTAAAATTCAATTGACAACGACTGAAGGCCACATCACAAAATTGACCATCAAAGTAGAACAATCCATATATATATTTTTTTAAATAATACCATGCCTATCATACCACGTAGGCTTGTTTTGCATCACCTCGAAAAGTAGTAGTCATCGTTTTATGCGGTGTCAAGCTCTAATAACTGCACACACACACTGATCACATTTTAATCGACCCTACCTCCTCACCCCACACAACCCATACATATGTAGTAGAGGTTAATGTCAAACGCATAATTTAAATATTTTTTTGAGTTTGTTTATCTTTCATTTTAATCACAAATTAATGCTTTCATATATTACATACCTATATAATATCTATACCCCCACCCCCCACGTAAACTCAAAATAATACAAAATAAATTTTTATATTTTTTCTGTATTCTTTTCATATTTGTAACAAACACTCGTGTACTTGTACGCGCGGAAACAACAACGTCGTTGCCTTGTGTCATCTCAAACGAATAACGAAACGAAAATGCTACGTTCGTCCTTTGCTACTACTACGCTTGTTGTTACATTGCAAACACACACTTTCACTCATCCTTACAATTACAATTAAAAAATTGAAAACATCATATCTGTAACCGTTTGAAATCAACAAATCATTGCTAAAACCTTAAAAAATATAAACGAAACTAAAAACAAAAAATCAAATCAAACATAATTCACATTTTTGCAGACTAATCCTGCTGTTAAGTCCGCTGTTAAATCGGTGAGTGGTTATAAAAAAAACGTACATACATACCTACCAACCTATCAACCTTTCCAAACTAACTACATACAACATAAGTAATCCCAATAATATTAATCTCCCTCCCGGTAGTCTAACTAATCCAAAGCCACCCTCCACCCAGTATAGTATCATAATATCGTATATCTAGTTAGTGGGACTAGTACTAATAGTATTGGCTAAATTATGCTATCAATCAATCAATTATTGTAGTTCAAATCTAAAAAAAATAAAAATCAGCTTTCATTACACAATTACTACCACTACCAATAATAATAATACTTCTCCACTATTTAACTTAATCCAAATTATTTTTAATCTACATTTCATTTATTTCTCCTTATTCATCCATTCTTCGCCCTCCACCATCCACCCTCTACAGGTCAAAGAAAGTTCTCGTGTGGCCAAACATGCCTACAAAGATCTCAAATCGAAGCTGCGCGACATAACACCCCCCCATCCCAATGCCCAGCAGCAGCAGCATCTCCACAACAACAACTTCCGCTCACATCTCAACTCGAATTCGCCACATGATCGCATAGACGGTGTCAGTGTGGGCGGCTATATTTCCGTGGGTGGCAGCAGCAAGGACAACAAATCGTTGAAAACCTATTTGGGCCGCCATTCGGCGCCCAGCTCGCCCGTGTTCAGCAAACGTATTGGCAGCTCGTCGGCTGCCGTCTTCCAGTATGCTTCCAAAGATCAAATTAGCAATGCCTCGCAGCATTTGCGCCGTGGTCCCACCTCGTTGGCCATGTCTAATTCCAGTACGCACATACAGTCGAATGGTTATGCGAAATCTTCGCCTATTTCTTTTAATCACAATCATCATTTGGCTTCGTCTCCTACCATTAGTCCGGCGAGTTCGTTGTGTTCGTCGGAGATGAATCTGTCGCAGGAGCTGCAAAATCATCCGCTCTTCAAGACACCCATTGTGGATAGAAGTGTAAGTATTACTGTAATGTCCGGTATATATACTCCAATCACTTGACATTATTTTTATTATTAGATTAAGGTTTTTTTATTATTTATGATTTTCGATGTATTCTTTATGTTTACATAAATGTTAAATGTTGTTTTTGTTTGTTTTTCATTAAGTTTTGTTGTGCAAAGCTTTGTCAGAGATGTGTTCGTCGTTTTAGATTTAGTTGCCATAGATGTCCTGAGATTTGTTAGCATTATCTAGTCTTAAATATATATAGGTTTCAGAGCTAGAACGATTTAATCACTAAACCATTTTTGCTCAAAGTTAAACATTAGTTGTCCAAAGACCAATGCGATAAAGTAGAATTATGAAATTTTTTGATCAAGAATCAAATCGCCTGAAATTTAATAACTTTTGATATTGTTGCTAATGCTTAACTAATACAGATAGAATAATGAAACTTAAAGTATTTTTAGCAGATACTCATCTCTTTTATTTGATATCCATATCGCCTTTATATGACTCGCAAAAGTATGAAAATAAATTATTAAAACATTTATATCCATTGGATATTAAAAGTCCTGTAAAAAGGTTGCCAAATGAAAAAAAACTAAATATACTGTTTTTCTACAAAAGATCTCCGGTTTTAAAAGTATTTGGTCTTGATCAGGTCCAACAAAAAATGTAAAAATGAGTTATCACCCAGCATACATTTTCTTGCCGTGCCGAGCATTTTTTCGTATGTTCTATTTCGGTCCTAGCTCAATTTGCCATTTAGCATCTATATTTTATAGAATGGAATAAAGTTCTATTTGTTTTTAGGATAATAGTATCATATCGGCTATCTAAGGTAATTATTTTGAGATTTTATTACCGTATAAATTTATAGAATTATAACACTGTATGACCGAGAGCCAAATTTCATCGGCCCACTTTTAATAACTTTTGATCTAGTTGTTAAGGCAAAACTAATACAGTTAGAATCATGAAACTTCAAGTATTTTAGCAGATACTCTTCTCTTTTATTTTATGTCCAGATCGCCTTTGTATGACTCGCAAAAGTACGGAAATACATTAAAATAAAGTCCTGTGAAAAGGGATCAAAAATATCACCAAATAAAAGACTGAGTACACCGTAGGGCTGTTTAAGACTGGATAACTAAGCTGCGATAACAAAAATCTAATTAAAATGTTAAAATTTCAGTCAAAATATAAAATAAATATTTTTTAAAATTGTCGCCAATAGCAATATCGATATGGGTATGAGAACAAATTTTGAAAGAAAAAAAAATAATTTTAAAAATTTTGGACTTAGTCAGGATAATAACACTGTCAAACAGCATTTTTGGAACAGAGTAGCAACCATATAATTCTTAAAGGACACGATGAGTAGATCATTTTTGCATAATAAACTTATAGTACAGCTGGTCTGAGTTTTACAGCGGGTCAAAGTTTTCATTTTTTTTTGTCGAACGGTCGCTTGTATCATGCAAAAAAAGAGAGAAGAAGAGAATTCTTTTTGTCAGAACTATGTTGTGGAATTTTATGAGGATCATTTTTGTCGAAGATCTTAACTCTTTATCTCCTCTCTTAAGGGGTCAATTTTTTCGAGAAAATCAAAAAAAAAACCCTTTCAAAAAGGACATTTGAGGATTAAAATGTTCTAAAAAAATTGTCGTGGGTGTCACCGAAGACACCAAAGTTGGTAAATAAAGTTGTAAAGATCTTCCAAAAAACATCGACCAATTTTAATGCTAATAATTTCGTTATGTCAGTTGGCCAGTAATTATAGTATTTAAGCGGGAAGAGCATTATTTACAACTTCGGTGTTTTCCGTGACCTCCACTGGAATTTCCGATACATTTTTTCGTAAAACATTTTAATCCTTAAAGAAATCTTTTTGGAAGGACTTTTTTAATTTTCTCGAAAAAAAAAAGAGTCACATTGACCCATTACGAGAGGAGATAGAGGGTTGATTTCTTCCACAAAAATTATCCTCATAAAATTCCACAATGTAGTTGCGACAATTACAATTCTCTCAGACATTAACATGCAACACTTTTTTCACTTTGTATAATGCTCCATTCGACTAAAAAATTAAAACTTTGATCCAGTGTAAAAAGAAACCGAGACCAGCTGGACTATAAGTTTATTCAGCAAAAATAGTATATTCAACACGCCCTTTCAGAATTATAAGGTCGCTACTCAAAAAGTCTTAATTTGTTGGACAGTATAATAATTATCCAGGTTCAATATGTATGGTTCAAATATGTATGGAACAAAATATCGGTCAAATGGCCGCCGCGACCTCGGCGGCACATCTCCATACGATGGTCCAAATTTTCGATGACGCTGAGGCATAATTGAGGTTCTATGCCATTAATCTGTCGAATTTAGCTCTTGAATTGTTGCTGGCTTATCGACGTACTTTTTCTTTCAAATAACCCCAAAAAAAGAAGTCCAACGGTGTCAAATCACATGATCTTTGCGGCCAATTGACATCGCCACCACGTGCGATAACAATGCCACTGAATTAGTCCCGCAAAAGAGCCATTGTTTCGTTAGCTATGTGGCAAGTGCTCGATATTCATATTGATTTGAACGCCCCTTTTCATAATAAGCCTGAATAACTTTAACGCGTTGCTCGATTGTGTATCTTTCCGTGGTTCAAATTGCGTTACCCTGCAATTGATAAATGTCAAATGGAATGCATATTCCATTCCAATGGAATCACATTCAACATCAATCCATACAATTTAACTACCCTTTACAAATATTTATATTGTAGTTGGCGTCAATGTTAAAACGATAAATTTTTATGTTGAGCAAAAAATTATTTTTTTTTGAAGTGGGATATTGTCCTGGCTCAAGACCATTTTGCTTCTATATTTAATAGAATGCAAATTTATTTACAAATGGCATGGTGACATTTATTACTTGGCTGCAGACTACCACGATCATGATTTCGACCATGTCAAAAGTCTTTTCAAGTGGCTTCGCAGCGACTTTTCAACATCAAACCCGGCCTCTATAAGGAGATGATTCTCACAAACGAACGAGAAATCATGATCGTGGTAGTCTGCAGCCAAGTAATAAATGTCACCATGCCATTTGTAAATAAATTTGCATTCTATTAAATATAGAAGCAAAATGGTCTTGAGCCAGGACAATATCCCAGTTCAAATCAAATATTGATTACAGACCAAAAAAATGCAAACGAAAAAACTAAGAAAAATTAATTTTTTTTTAACGTTTTTTGTTATCAGAGCTTGTTATCCCGGCTTAAATAAAAACAGCTCTAGCATTTCTATAAGGCTATAAATGATTATTTTTTTCAATTTTCTGGTTTATTGGAGAGGTCGAACTTTATCATTTAATAATGGAACACAATATCATTCATATCACTACCACGACTGGATGAGGTACTGCCGAGACCTCATCCGATCAACAATTTTTCAGTACATGGTCCAATAATGCCGCCAACCCAAAATCCACACTGGATGCACTGGCTTCTCAACAGTCACGTGTAAGTTCTCTGAACCCCATATGCGGCAATTTCGCTTATTGACATAGCCACCGAGATGAAAATGAGCATTATCTGAAAACACGAAAATTTCTTACAATTTGCTTTAATGATTCACTACTTTGGAAGTAAGTTTTTAATATATACCCAATTTTGTTCGAGCGTATAGCGTCCCATTTTGCAAATGTGAAACATTAACATGAACCTGAAAATAAAAATAAAAATTAGTGTTATTCTACCTTTCAAAGTAAAAATAGTAGGTAGTACAAATTTAAAATGTTAAATGACACACCCCATATGTTAGCCCCTTAAGCATCTCCTTAAGAAGTGGCGATAGGGTAGGTGTTTAGGGAAAATGTCCAGAAAAAAACTTAACGGGGGCCAGTCTTGCATGTCTCTCCTCTAGGAGTGACTAGTCGGCAGTTTCGGGGCTTTCTTTCATAAAAATATAAATTCGTTTGGGGACCACCTAAATGGTTGAAGGTAGAGGGAGAATACAGTGGGGCTGATAATGTATTGTGGTTTGATCATACATTTAACTCTCCTAGGGTCTCCTTGGGACAGTTAGAGCGATGGGAGCAAACTTTATAAAAATGTAGTTTTTGTATCGGAGACACATTATGGAGTGCCAGTCTTACATGTCTCCCCTCTGAGAAGCCAGTTTGCAGTTTTGGGCCTTCCTTTCATATTAAAAATAAAAAAATCGTATGGGGACCACCTAAAGGGTCGAAGTTAGAGTATATGTATGTTCTGAGAAAATACTGGGGCTGAACAAGGCCTCCTTAAAGTTTTTAAGATATGTTCTGAAAAAATTTTGAAAAAGTATTGGGGGTTGGTCATATATTTAACTCCCCAAGGTGCTTCCTTAGTGCAGGGAGCATATTTTATAAAACAATAATTTTTGTACCGGAACCGCCTTAAGGAGTGGGGATAGGCGATAGGTATGTTTGGAGAGGGAAAATTAATGGGGACTAGTCTTACATGTCTCCCTCTAGCGACGATGCCGGGACAGTTTTGGGCCTTTCATTCATAAAAAAAATAAAAAAATCGTATGGGGGCCCACCTTAAGGTTTGAAGATAGAGGGTAGGTACGTTCTGAGAAAATTTCATAAAAATGTAATTTTGTATGGGAGCCGCCCCCCTTAAGGAGGGAGAATAGAGGGTATGTGTGTTGAAAAAACATGTTGGTGAGGGAAAAATTAATGGTATTCTGTCTTACATTTAACACCTCTGTTTTCTTTGTGTATTTTTACCTCCTTTCCTCATCCTTGATCCCTATGAGCACCTACTTACACTCACCCCACCACCCCCATTTTATCGCTCATATATTTTTTCCGAATCTCACAAATTTAGCATATCGAAATTGAAAACTCGTTCACTATCCCCCCACCCCTACTGAACTGAGAAAAATGAGTTTATAGTCAAATATTTTGTAAAGAAATGCCAAACATGTTTTGAACTCAATATTTTATAGGTCGGTCTCATCAGTCTTTGTTAGGAAACCCTTTTCTCCACTGGTCGATTTCGCCCACTTTCATTCCCAACCCATCTACAACTACGAGATATATAATTGGAAAATTTGGAACCTCTTAAAACTAGAAAAATATTTTTTTGCATATAAGCACAGTCACAGGAACGTAGAAAGCGAATTTCAAGATCCCGGCAAAGAAATAAAACGAACGAAAAAAAAAACAAATAAAATATATGTCTGTGCATACAAGAATAAAGCTCTATAAGAAGGACACAATTTTCACAGTGATTTGCGACTTTGAATTGCTGGAAGAATTTTGTATTTTAGATTGTCATGTCAGAAAATTAGAATCTATTGAAAAATCTCTTAATATGAAGAATCGATGAAATTTAAGTTTATTCAATTAATTTATTTCATTTTAAAAGTTTAACGATATATTTACGTTCTTGCCTAGATGCCTAACATTGCATTGCTTTAGACTTTTATTAATGATTAATTCATGTTTTTGATTCGAGTTCTCTGAGATTTTCTAACTCATAAACGTTTCAAAAATATTAACATAACTACTAATTGCTTATATAATATAAAATAAAACTAGGCTATATTTTTTGCATTTTTTCAATAAGACTAATGAGATCAAACGCCTAATCTGTGGGCTAATTAAATCTTGTACTTTTAATAGATAACAAAATGTATCTAAAAAATATATTTTGCCATTGGATGGGGATTTAGAGAGTGATCCTCTTTCATGACTTTGAACTAATATATTCAATTGCTCGTCGATTCATGTTTATTATATATAAATATATTTAAAGCGATTTTTAGCACCACATCCCCTTCATATCAAAGTTATAAAAAACGTGTTTTGTGGTTTTAGACTATTCACGTATATCTGTATATCTTCATGTGATACGGGTGCGGCAATGAATAGGCAACAAATTGAATATGTTTACTTATATATATCTGTAATATATACAAGTACTATATCATAACAAAAGGGCGTACCGATGATTAACAAATTGCCTGGTATAAACAAAGAAAACCTTCAAAACCAGACATTGAAAATAATCTTAACACGTGGCTGGAAATATGACAATTATACCTATATCTCCTATACAGATACACTCCACCATTTAAATCATTGCATAATATTAGAGGCTGTATAAGTGCAGTAACATGTTAGGACAATTAGTACGCAGACGTCTGATAGGTACGAATTTTACCTCATTTCGCCCCGTTTCGCCCGAAAAGTATGAATATCGAAAGAACTGAAGAAGATTTTTTCACGTCATTACATTCAGAGGAATGTACTCACCGAATTTTATGATTCTAGCTGAAGTGGTTTAGTTGGTACCAATGTTATCCCTTTTTGTCAATTTTTACACTAAAAGAACGAATATCGAAAGATCACTTATTTTGTTCAAGTCTACGTAGTTAGGGCGACATATGCGCTGAATTTTATGATTCTGGCGGCAATCGTTTGGCTGGTACCATTTTTAATCCCACTTTTCCCATTTTATTCATGAAAAGTACGAATATCAGTTTTCTCATTTTTCGCGTCTTCACTGTCATATTCTAGCTGAAGTCGTCGTTTAGTTGGTACCAATTTTATCCCCGTTCGCCCCATTTCGCAAAATTCCTATGTGTTGGGTATCTACAGGGTCAAATTAATGAACCCACCGAATTTTATTTTTCCGGCTGGCCTTTTAGTTGGTACCATTTTTATCCCTTTGTCCCATTTTCATACTAAATGTACGAATAACGAAAAATCTCCTACTTTTCACGAAAAATCTCCTACTTACTTTAGAGCGACGCACACATTGAATTTCATTATTATAGGTGTGACCGCGTTTACACAGCCAGGTGAATGTATACATCGAATTTCATGACAAAAACTTTTTTTATTGAAAATCTCAGGAAATATTCCTATTTGAAAAATATTTTAGACGTGTCTTAGAAAAAACTTATTAAAATTTCATTTGCAGATTTATTTGAGGCCACAGAAATTGAAAATATCCAATTCCTTGTAGTTCTCAATTGCCATAACCAATCTTAATGTTCTAAATGTAAATGTAATGTTCTTAGTTAAAAAATGAATTTATACAAGGGCCTAAGGATTATATTGAGATATTATCGGGCAATTGGATACATTTTAAAAGTTAGCCCAATGTTGACCACTTTTCATATCTTTCGATTTAAAAGAAAATCAATTTTTTAATTAATTTGTAAACATTACTGGTGGGATAGTGCACGACTTTTCGATATCGATATGCCAGAACCTTTAATTTTGTAAGGTTCGGAGAAAACTTCTTGAACCAAAAAATCGGGGTGGTGCAAGTGGGCGTTCAACTGGGTCAAAGGTGAGGGAAAAGGGGTAAAACTACAGAAGAAGTACAAAAACTGCCTCAGAGTCGCATTAATATTCCCTTCTCAACATTTGTATCGAACACACATACTCTCTATCCCACTCCTTAAGGGGGCTTCCATACAAAAATTCAATTTTAATAAAATTTGCTTTTACTGGCGCAAGGAGGCCAGGCCGCAGGTGTTGTCGAATATATATAACCGACCCCCCATATTTTTTTCTACCCCTTCATTTTCTCTGGACATATCTACCCTCTATATTCAATCCTTAAGGTGGTCCCCATACAATTTTTTATTTTTTATAAGTTTTTTATTTCCCAAAAACTGTCTCTGAGTCCCATTAATTTTCCCTCCCCAACATTTTTATCGAGCACACATACCCTTTATCGCCACTCCTTACAAAAATTCAATTTTTATAAAATTTGCTACCATGTCTCGAATGTATAATCGAGACCCAATATTTTCTCAACCCCTTCATTTTCTCTGAACACTTTCTATCTTCAACCCTTAAGCATACCATTTTTATTTTTTTATATTTTTATATTTTTATATTTTTATATTTTTATATTTTTATATTTTTATATTTTTATATTTTTATATTTTTATATTTTTATATTTTTATATTTTTATATTTTTATATTTTTATATTTTTATATTTTTATATTTTTATATTTTTATATTTTTATATTTTTATATTTTTATATTTTTATATTTTTATATTTTTATATTTTTATATTTTTATATTTTTATATTTTTATATTTTTATATTTTTATATTTTTATATTTTTATATTTTTATATTTTTATATTTTTATATTTTTATATTTTTATATTTTTATATTTTTATATTTTTATATTTTTATATTTTTATATTTTTATATTTTTATATTTTTATATTTTTATATTTTTATATTTTTATATTTTTATATTTTTATATTTTTATATTTTTATATTTTTATATTTTTATATTTTTATATTTTTATATTTTTATATTTTTATATTTTTATATTTTTATATTTTTATATTTTTATATTTTTATATTTTTATATTTTTATATTTTTATATTTTTATATTTTTATATTTTTATATTTTTATATTTTTATATTTTTATATTTTTATATTTTTATATTTTTATATTTTTATATTTTTATATTTTTATATTTTTATATTTTTATATTTTTATATTTTTATATTTTTATATTTTTATATTTTTATATTTTTATATTTTTATATTTTTATATTTTTATATTTTTATATTTTTATATTTTTATATTTTTATATTTTTATATTTTTATATTTTTATATTTTTATATTTTTATATTTTTATATTTTTATATTTTTATATTTTTATATTTTTATATTTTTATATTTTTATATTTTTATATTTTTATATTTTTATATTTTTATATTTTTATATTTTTATATTTTTATATTTTTATATTTTTATATTTTTATATTTTTATATTTTTATATTTTTATATTTTTATATTTTTATATTTTTATATTTTTATATTTTTATATTTTTATATTTTTATATTTTTATATTTTTATATTTTTATATTTTTATATTTTTTATGTTTTTATATTTTTATATTTTTTATGTTTTTATATTTTTATATTTTTTATGTTTTTATATTTTTATATTTTTTATGTTTTTATATTTTTATATTTTTATATTTTTATATTTTTATATTTTTATATTTTTATATTTTTATATTTTTATATTTTTATATTTTTATATTTTTATATTTTTATATTTTTATATTTTTATATTTTTATATTTTTATATTTTTATATTTTTATATTTTTATATTTTTATATTTTTATATTTTTATATTTTTATATTTTTATATTTTTATATTTTTATATTTTTATATTTTTATATTTTTATATTTTTATATTTTTATATTTTTATATTTTTATATTTTTATATTTTTATATTTTTATATTTTTATATTTTTATATTTTTATATTTTTATATTTTTATATTTTTATATTTTTATATTTTTATATTTTTATATTTTTATATTTTTATATTTTTATATTTTTATATTTTTATATTTTTATATGTTTATATGTTTATATGTTTATATGTTTATATGTTTATATGTTTATATTCTTATATTCTTATATTCTTATATTCTTATATTCTTATATTCTTATATTCTTATATTCTTATATTCTTATATTCTTATATTTTTATACTTTTATACTTTTATATTTTTATATTTTTAAATTTTTATATTTTTATATTTTTATATTTTTATATTTTTATATTTTTATATTTTTATATTTTTATATTTTTATATATTTATATTTTTATATTTTTATTTTTTCATATTTTTATATTTTAATAATGGCCGACCCTCATTAAATTTCCCTTCCCAACATTTTTCCGAACACACTCAACCCCCATCTCGACTCCTTAATGGGTCTCCCACACAAAAATTGAATTTTTATAAAATTTGCTCTCACCGCTCTTAGTGGCGCAAGGCGAACGCTAGTGAAGTCGAATGTGTAACCGACCTCTTCATTTTCTCAGAACATATCTAACTTCTATCTTCAACCCTTAAGGTGGTCCCCATACGAATTTTTTATTTTTTTTTTTAGTAACAGCAAGGAAGAAACTGTCCCAGAGTCGACCTTGGTCGGGTTAAATGTAAAACAAACCCCCATTAGTTTTCCCTCCCCAACATTTTGTTCGCACACACTCACCCTCTTTCTCCACTCTTTAACCCAATAAAGCCTAAAAAATTGTTTTTCCACGGTTTCTTACTGTTTAGTGTTCGGTTAATCGAACACTGGGTTAAAATGCGTTAATGGGGCTCCCATACAAAATATATTTTTTATAAAATTGGCTCCCACCAATCTAAGTGCCCCAAGGAGGCTTCTATGAGGATTCCAATGTATGACCTATCCCCAGTATTTTTTCAGCCCCAATATTTCCTCAGAACACACCTACCCGCCAACTGCAACCCTTAAGGTGGCCCCCATAAATTTTTTATATTTTTAATTTTTTTTTATGAAAGAAATGCCCAAAACTACCCCCGAGTCACCCCTAGAGGGTAGACATGTAAGACTGACCCACAAATATACGTGTCCCCTATCTCCACCTCTTAAGGGGAAAGTTGATAGACTTCCTATTAGGTTTAATGGAGACCTTTTGTTTGTGAACCACTGTGTACCGATTGATTTCCTCATTCATTTTATAGGCCACCCCGGTGTTATAAATAAATTAAGTGTAAAGTTCATTGGTTCCAATTACTCTGTAGAATAGTAGAAATTGGAACTATAGTGATAAGCACGAACCGATTCTAATGTTTTTTTTGTATAACCCCCCTTTTTGAATATTTATTAAGTTCAGGCCTCTAACTCTCACACCATGTGTTTCTAGAACACCAACAAACAGAATTTAGCATTATTATTTAGACGTAGTGTTTAGACGACGAAGATTTTATATTTTCTCCGAGCGCTGCCTACGTTGTTTGTAAAGATGTAAAGACACACACACGGTCGTGTGTATGTGTCTGCTGCAAATAGTGTGCCTTCGTCCAAAGCTTCTTTTAATATTAATTGTTTAGAAGCCTTTTTATTTTTTTTTTGGTTGAGTTTACACTGTGTCGCTTTAAATGTGCCATTTAAAATAAACAAAATAAAACAAAGCCAAGCAAAACTACCACATATAGTATCAATCACCATATTAATACTTGTTTCACATCGATCGTATATTTTATTTTTATTTATTTTATTTTTTGTTGACTTTCTTTTTTTTTTCTTCTTCATGGTTTTTCTTTTGATTGTGTGTGTACGTCTTACGTCTTGTGTTGCATACATTTGTGCGGTCGTCCGTTCTCTTTCGCTCTCGCACTCTCTCTCATACACATGAACATGAACTTCATTTCCAAACAAATTAAAAATTCTAATCGAAAACCTAATCTGAATCACACATACAAACAAAAATACCAAAATTCGAATCACATCGAATCGAACAGCTTAAGCCATGTCATAGTTTAGAGCCTAACCAACGCCTAATGGCCACAAGAACCGGAGGACCGCCTCCGGCCAGGCCTCCACCACCAGCACCTCATTTGTTACAGCTCTATCAGCAGCAGCAACAGCAGCATTTGCAGCAGCAACTGCCACTGCATCACCAGCAGCCACCTCAGCTTAACAGTCCAACATATTACAATCATCCCTATGGTGGTGGTGGTGGTGGTGCACATCCTCAGGTGGAGGGAGTGTTGCCACCCTACATATCCCGGCCTGCACCTATCAACATTCCCAAATCAATGCATCAAAACATAAACAACACATCTACTACCACCACCAACACGACTACCAACACCACCACCACCAATCATTTCATCCAACAGCGTCTATTAACCTCAACACCCAATAGTCAATTTATACATACAACCGACTCCTCATATGATACACCGCCGGACATGCTATCGCCACCGGTGCCACCCAGACGTCAACCAGCTGCCGCACCACCTCCTGCACCACCGATAACTTCCTCTTCATCCTCATCCTCGTACTGCAATGACAATGTCAATGCTTTGTCACAGGCTGTGGCGGCCACGGCCGCTGCTGTTACCGCGGGCATAACGCGCCTGGAACGCAACTGCTGGCAGGACTATGCCGAGACGCAACTCTTGCAAAAGGACTCGTTGCGCAGCTCAACATCGTCGTCCTCCAATCAGTCGAATACCTCGTCATCATCATCGTCGAGTGCCTCCTTTGTAACGGCCGCTTCGCGATTCTCTCTTTATCAGTCGTCGCCGCCGCAACAGGGCTGTGAACCACCGATACCGGCGCCACGCCTAAAGAAAGATAAAGAGGTATACTTAAAAGATCAAACACAACAAAACCCATAAGAAAATCTTCATCACGGTAATGTTTTCCGGATTGGGCAAGATATTAAGAAGGCGGCTTAAAGTGTTGTTCCCCCTCATTAAGTTGAAGTTGAGTGGGTGTTTGGGGCGGGGTTTGCTATGAGGGGCTTATGGAATAGAATCGTGATTGGGAATCGCATGGGATGCAATATTTATGCTCTCTGAATGGTTTGTCAACAATTGTTATTTTTTCCTTAACGGCTAAGGGTTTTGGTTTGTGATTTTCTTTTGTCTAAATTTGTGGAAGAGTTGTGGAGCATCTTCTCATGGCCGAAGGAAGGTTTTGGTTTAAGTGTTGCAATATTTTTCTAAACTAATATTAAATATTTTCTATATTTGTTATGACTTCCGAAGAAGCTTGAAAAAGTGAATGTCAAGCTTGTTCTTCAATCAGGATTGATAAACAATTAATATTTGTTATTAAAATGAAAATGTCAAATAATATAATAAATAACAAAATTTTTTTGGGATCTAAAAATTATTTTTTTTCCATACTCTTCTATAAAATTTTGGAAAAATGAATATTTTTTAGTTATTTTATTAAAATTCCAATTTTCGTCGAATATTTGTACTATAATTTTGGGAATATAAGTACGATAACGTCCGGTTACACATTAAATTGAAGGTAATCACGTAGAAAACTGGCAAAAGGTTTTTTTTTAATACTTTATTGGATTTTTCGTGCCTGCAAAATCTATTTTCTTTTTCAAAAATATTTTTTTTCTTTTTTTTTTAAATAAAAAAGGAAAAAATATATATTTCTTTATATTTATTAACCCCTTCAAAAAAAAAAAAAACACAAAAAAATATTGAAAATAAAATAATTTTTTTAAAAATATATTTAAAAAGATCGAGGCTCAAAAAATAAACGGCTGTCCTATGAGAAAGTTATTATGAATAAACTTTCTTTTTTTTTTCAAAAATACATTCGTTTTCCAAAAAATGTTTTAAATACATATTTAAAATATAGTTTAAAAAGTAAATAAATACTTTTCTTCAGAAATTATTTTTTTTAATTCTTAAAAAAAATTATTTTTTTGCAATTTTTTACACTATTAATTGGAGAACAACTAAAAATATATAAATATAAAAAATGCATTAGAAATATATTTTTTTGAAAAAAAAACTTCTAGCTTCAAATTGTCAAGTTCTTTCAAAAAAGAACATTTTTTCACAAAATAATTGAAATGAAAAATTTTTAAATTATCTTTTTTTTTAATAATTAAAAGAACTTTCTTTAAATATCTTTATAAATAATTATTTTTTTTGTTTTTCAAAAATACATTCTATTTTCTTTTTCAAAAATATATTTTTTTCTTTTAAAAAAATATATATTTTTCTTTTTTAAAAAAATATTTTTATCTTTTTTAAAAAAATATTTTTATCTTTTTTAAAAAAATATTTTTTTTTCTTTTTTTAAAAAAATATTTTTTTTCTTTTTTAAAAAAATATTTTTTTTAAATTAATTAACCCCGTCGAAAAAACCAAAAAATATTAAAAATAAAATAAAATAATTTTTTAAAAATATATGTTCAAAAACATCGAGGCTAAAAAATACGACTGTCCTATGAGAAATTTATTATGAATAAACTTTCTCTTTTTTTCAAAAATACATTCTTTTCAAAAAAATGTTTTAAATACATATTTAAAAAAATAGTTTAAAAAGTAAATAAATATTTTTCTTCAAAAATTATTTTTTTTAATTCTTTAAAAAATATTTTTTTTTGCAATTTTTACACTAATTAATTGGAGAAAAACTAAAATTATATAAATATAAAAAATGCATTAGAAATATTTTTTTGAGAAAAAATTTCAAGCTTCAAATTGTTAAGGTCTTTGCTATTAAAAAGAATTTTTTTACAAAATAATTGAAATGAAATATTTTTAAATTATCTTTTTTCAAAAAATAATTAAATAAAAACTTTCTTTAAATGTCTTTATAAATAATTATTTTTTTGTTTTTCAAAAATACATTCTTTTTTTCTACAAAAATTAATTATTTTTTCTACAAAAATTCATTATTTTTCAAAATATTTTTTTAAATATTTTTTTACATTTAGATAAATTTTTTAAACAGTTTTTCTAAATAATACATAAATTTTTAAAAAATACTGTTTTCACGAAAAAAACGTATAATATATATATATTAAAAAATATTTTTTATAATAAGGCTCAAATTATTATGAAGGCATTGTACTTTTTAAAATTCTCTTTTTACTGACCAATATTTCAATTTAGTCATGTTCGGGGAATATTTAAATTAAAACAGAATAATACGCCTATCCCATGAGAAAGTGATTATTAAAAAACTTTTTTTCAAAAATTCATTCAAAACACATATTTAAATGAATATTTTAAATATTTTCTTTTATTTTTTTAAATCATTTGTTTTTCAAAAATACATCTAATATTTCAAAATATTATCAATATTTTTTTGTTCAAAAATACATCCAAACACATTTTTTAAATGAATATTTTAAATATCTAAAAATGTAAATAATATATATATTTTTTGAATACACACTCTTTTTCAAAATACTTTTTTTTAATATTTTTATGCGTTGTTTTATTTTAATTACTTTTTCTTCAAAAAATATTTTTTGAATAATACATTATTTTTTTAAATTCTTCAAAAAACTATATATAAAATATTTATTTAAATAATTCGCTTCTAAAAATATATTTCCCCAAATATATTTTCCCCAAAAATATTTTCTTTTATAAAATAATTTAAAATATTTTTTTCAAAAATTTTTCTTATTTCTTTCGAAACTATTTGTCAAGAAATATTAACATTATTTTTTAAAAATTGTTCTATTTTTTCTCATTTTGTTAGCGATTGTTCCTAAACTATTTTTCGAAAATAAATTTTTTAAAAAATCTTTTTCCAAAAAATACATTTTTTTAAAATCTTTCCCAAAAAACATTTTTAAAAATATTTTTTTTTTCAAAAATATTTTTTTGTAATTTTTTTCCAAAAACATTTTTCAAGCTCTTTTTTATTGGATTTTTTTTCAATTTTTTTTTATTATTAAAAAAATGGTTTAATCAAATTTCTACGTGAAAGTATAATTATCTTTAATTTAATGTATAGATATGTATTGTCGGACTCGTTCTCCACAAATTGTAGTCCATATACTAAATAAAGGTACCATTGACAAAATGTGGAATTTTAATAAAATTGTTTCTAAAAAATATCCATAAAAATTGAATACAGAGACAAATTGTCCCTTTGGGAAAAACTTTGTAAACTTGTATAATCAAAGCAAATGTAAGGTGAAATAGGGCAATTTGAATTCTTATCTAATAATGTTATCAACTGAAGGGAAAAATGTTGCATTTTCAGTTCACTATCTGATCCAAGGGTCACAATGTTAGTCCTGGGGCTCACAATACAAAACTATCAGGTTGCCTGGATTCAAATTTCTTTAGATTTTTGACAGTTCGCACAACATTCTATCCTTTTTCCAACAATAAGAAATTATTTTCAGTTTGTGGTTTACTTTTTTGTAATATATCGTTTAAAATCGCTAAAATCTTATTTTGTTGAGCGGAGATTCTGATCATTTACTGCTCCGAGGAAGAAGTTGTTTACAAATAATTCAATACAATTTCAACATTTGCTGGGATTTCTATTCTTTCAAGGGGAAGATATGTCGCCTATTTAGCGAATAATTATATATTTGTTGTAATTTTATTCCATAGTCCTTAGCAAACCGTCCCAAAATGTGCTGGGCAATACACTTATAAGCAATTGGATATATGTACCATATATGTACGATATCTGCAGGAAGCATGGAACGCAGCCATCCGTTAACATTACTGTTGCCACCACCACCATATGTATATCTCCAGCGTAGTTGAAAGCAAAAAAGTTCCTCCTCTATCCATCAATCAATCATCATCATCATTATCATCATTTGTCCTTACGATCTTCACCCAAATAACAAATCGAATCAATTAACCAGCATTGTTTTTGTATTTTCTGTTAACCAATAACCAGTAGTTTAGTTCAAGTAGTTAGTTCGTTGTCCTTCATTAGTGTTGTTGTTTATTATTATTTATTACTCGTATTAACAATCTCTTTGATATTTATTAACACACCAGCTTTATATGTTCATTGTTTACTTCTGTCTCTCTTTGTATTCTTTTCATTTCTTAACTTCTTGTCTACTAAATACTAATAACAAAAAATCTGAGCTTAATGTGTTTTTTCTAGTCCAACCCTCAACTAACCAAGGATTTTGTGTTTTTTCTTTTTTTATTTTTTATTTTATTTCGTTTGCTTTCTTAATGTCTCGTTAACAGTCCTTACGTTCTCTACAGCCCCAACACATGACAATGGGTGTGAATGGCGTGCACAGCGTACACCACGCCAATGCCAGCGCTGAATGCTCTAACAACTCTAATGCTTCTGAAGAATCTATGAAAGATCTAATATCGCTGGACGATAGTCACAATAGTAGCTTTGATTTGGAGGATTTCGATCCGCTCAATCAGAATGCACGCCCCCTGCCCACGCTGGGTGGTAAAACGATGACTGCTACTAGTCATCGTAGGAAATCGACCACTTTGCCAGCGAACGCTAGCAAAGCGGCACAGCCAGCTTCATTTATGATCACCAGCACCATCACCACATCCAGCATTAGTAATCCCCTGTATACCTTCTATACACCCCAGCATATGGCTACATCCCTGCCGCCCGTACCCAGGCCCCCAACGACGTTGAAAAAACACCCGCTGCAGGCGCCACCACCACCGCCTCCTACAGCCTCCCAACAAACACCGCCACCTTCCGAAAAGCCACCACCTTTGCCCAAGTCCGTACCGCCTCCCATGCCACCGCCCGATGAAGATTTTGAGCTATTGCGCAAATACGGTCTCGATCAATTCACACTAATCACCACTTCTGTCACAGCGACCAGCAACAACAGCGCCACCACCATGACCAGCACGACGTCATCCCAGTCGAATGGCCTTACAACGACGGGGGGCATGCAGAATTGGACCACGTTTGATTGAATTGGCCGAGGAAGGGCCATAAAAATGAAAATAAAGCAAAGGACCAGCAAGTTTGTCGTTAGCACGTAGTGTGTAGTGAAGTGTAGTAGTAAATTAAATATTTTTGTTTTGCTTTTTTCCTTTTTTTAAATTTGTATGTAAATATTTTTAAATATAACCCTTAAGTAAATAAATATATATATATATTATACATTATGTAATTGTGTAAAAAAACTAAATATTGTTAAAGGCGACAGAAGGAAGCAGCATTACAAACTGAATATTATATATCGCGTATTGTATGTATGTATATTAAATAATTATGAGAACAAAAAACAAATATAACGAAAAACACCACATAAAAATATTCTTAACTACCATTTATACCAATCAACAACAATATAATATAACTATGTATGATGTATGTAACTATTTTTATAGATTTACTAATTATGTAATTGAATGTATAGTTGTACAAACAAACAAACAAAAAACAAAATCACAAAAAGCAAAAAGAACTAAACGAAAAACTATTTTATTATTATTATTGTGGCTTTTTATCTGTTTTACTTAAGAGCAGCGTGTGAGTGTGCGCGCATGTTTTCTTCCCGATAAATTTTTATTCATTCATGCCTCCACTCGCCCACTTGCATTGTAATGCGCCGAGATAATTAAGCAGATAATTAATTATTACATATATAGTATATACTTATACAACATATATATACATATATACATACACAAACAAACACACATAATAAATAAAAGACGTATTTCGAAATAAAATCCATAATAAATTATTTTAAAATATAAACAAAAAACTCGGTTATTATTATTATCATTTGTTATGGAATAATAATGTAAAATAAGGTAAGTATTCGGATTAAAGCAATTTCGCTAAAATATGTTAACATAAGCAAAAATCTCTTGAAACACAACTCTAAAAAGTAATTTAAGTCGACTCTAATCTTGAAAGTAGCAAATCTTTATTATACCCTCCACCTTCAGGATGGGGGTATACTAACTTTGTCATTCCGTTTGTAACACCTTGAAATATCGACCTGAGACCCTATAAAGTATATATATTCTTGATCGTCATAAATTTCTAAGATGGTCTAGCCATGTCCGTCCGTCCGTCTGTTGAATGTACGCTAGCTTCTAAACGAAAGGAGCTAGGGCGTCCAAATAGATTGGATGGGATTGAAATGGGGCGAAATCGGCCCAAAGGGAAACATTATTCCCTCACAAGGACTAAAAATACCCATAATAATCCCTAATATTTTAGCGTATTTAAGCATGTTTTTTGAATATGTCTGTTTATATTTGCTTGTTATTTGGTATGCGCATTCCCCTTATAGCAAAAACGTGCACCATAAAGTGATTCTTATTTGTAGGGGGTGAAATGGGGCAAAAAAGGGATACAAATGGTACATATTAAACGACAACAGCTAGAAACACGAAATTCGGTGTGTACATTCCTCTAATTGAGTAGATACATAATATAAAAGTATTTTTTTTTTCAAATTCGTACTTTTAAGGGGTAAAATGGGAATAGAGGGATAAAATGGTACCAACCAGACGGCTGTACCTAGAATAATGAAATTCGGTGTATACATTATTCTGATTGCATAGACAAGTAAAAAATAAAAATAGTACCAATCAAATGACCGCAGCTAGAGTCATGAAATTCGGAGTATACATTCCTCTGACTGTGTAGACACGGAAAATAAACTGATTTTTCGAAATTCGTACTTTTTGGGGTCAAAATAGAAAAAGGGGAAAAAATAGTACCAACCAAATGACCGCAGCTAGAGTCATGAAATTCGGAGTATAGATTCCTTTGATTACGTAGACATGAAAAATAAAAGGTTTTTTCCAAATTCGTACTTTCGAGGGATACAATGGGTACGGAGGGATAAAAATGGTACCAATTAAACGACTACAGCTAGAATGAAAGAAAATAAGAAATAGACGAATTTTTCGAAATTCGTACTTTTTGGGGTTAAAATGGAAAAAGGGGATACAAATGGTACCAACCAAATGACTGCAGCTAGAGTCATGCAATTCGGAGTATACATTCCTCTGACTGCGTAGACACGGAAAATAAACGTATTTTTCGAAATTCGTACTTTCAAGGGATACAATGGTACAGATAGGATAAAAATAGTACCAACTAAACGACTACAGCTAGAATGATGAAATTATAATTGCGTAGAAACGTCAAGGGGATAAAAATGGTACCAACCAAATGGGCGCTGCTGGAATCATGGAATTCGGTGTATACATTCCTCTGACTGCATAGACACGCAAAATAAAAAGTTTTTTTCCAAACGTCGTCAATGGTGGCAAGAAATAGCAACAGTGGATGATCAATTTTCAAAGAAAATCATCTTCAGTGATGAAGCACATTTTCACCTCAGTGGATTCATCAATAAGCAGAATTGGGTGAATGATAATCCAAGAGTGATTGTCGAAAAACCAATGCCAACCAAATGGGCGCTGCTGGAATCATGGAATTCGGTGTATACATTCCTCTGACTGCATAGACACGCAAAATAAAAAGTTTTTTTCCAAACGTCGTCAATGGTGGCAAGAAATAGCAACAGTGGATGATCAATTTTCAAAGAAAATCATCTTCAGTGATGAAGCACATTTTCACCTCAGTGGATTCATCAATAAGCAGAATTGGGTGAATGATAATCCAAGAGTGATTGTCGAAAAACCAATGCACCCACAAAGAGTGACTGTTTGGTGCGGTTTATGGGCTGACGGTTCAGTTACTGTGAATGGTCTTCGCTATCGTGAGATGATAACGAACTTTTTATGACCCGAATTGGAAGATATGGATGTGGACGATATGTGGTTTCAACAGGATGGTGCCACTTGCCACACAGCTAACGAAACAATGGCTCTTTTGCGCGACAAATTCAATGGCCGTGTTATCTCACGTCGTGGCGATGTCAATTGGCCGCCAATATCATGTGATTTGACACCGTTGGACTTCTTTCTTTGGGGTTATTTGAAAGAAATTGTGTACGTCGATAAGCCAGCAACAATTCAAGAGCTAAAGGATAAGGTAATTCGGCACATTAACAGCATAGAACGTCAATTATGCCTCAGCGTCATCGAAAATTTGAACCATCGGATGGAGGTGTACAGCCGAGGTCGCGGCGGCCATTTGGCCGATATTTTGCTCCGTACATAATTGAACCATACCATACCATTATAATAAAAAGAAATGACAATAATTTCCTCAATATTTTTGTTTTATTCAAAATCAACATCGGCCCTTAAAATTTAACCACCCTAAATATGGTGATGTGTTAGATGATGTTTCATTCGCCTTCTGAACACGGTCGTCAGCCAAGTAAAAATAGCATCGCGATATTTGTAAATAAATTTTAATTGTATAAAATATACATGCAAAAGGTCTTAAGCCAGGAGAATTCGAGATCAAATCAAATACTAAAAAGCCACAAAAGCTTCTAAGTATTTTATGAAATCCCCACGAAAATCCTGCCCCCATTTCATATCCCCACATCTGACAAGCCTGACGACGAGTAATGTCTTAATCTTTTTATTATGAGTAATTTCAGTGAAGCGATCACATAAATTTTTACTCTTCTCTCCGATTTAGATAAAATTTTCCAAATATCTAGTTTTCTATATGGCGAATAAAGTTGGATTTTGTGATTTTCAAAAAATAAGAAAAACAAGGTAATTTAAACAAAATTAACTTTTCTATGGTATGAGATACAAATATATATATATATATTTTTTTTTTTTCTAAATTCAAGCAAATTTCTCCTAATTTTAAAGTAAATTGTCAAATCTTAAAAAATATTTTTCTTTTTTTTTCTTATTCATTTTTATTATTTATTTTATAAACAAAAAATATATCTTCGACTTTTGTAAAATAAATTTTATTTATAGTTAATAGTGTCCGTAAGACGCTGCATAAGTTTCATGATGTAGTCCTGGTATTTACGCTAAAACAATTATGAACGAAATTAAAAATACTTAAATTTTTAGAAAAAAATTGTTGTGCTTTAAAGTTATGAAAATTGATGTTATGCTCTTTTGTATTTCAGATGGCGATACTATAATTCATATTGTCTTTTAATTTGAAGTCGTTAATTTAATTATTATTAAATTAATAATATTTATTATATTATTATTATTAAATTAATAATATCAGCCTATATGACTACTTCATTGAAATGATAGGCTAATGACAGTGGTTACAAATCTATTTGGATAATATTCTGTAACTTTTCAACGGAAAACGATATCTTGACGAAATTTCACATGCTTGGAGCAGGATCAGGATCTCTAATTGGCAGTTGCTTACCTCGGCTATGTGAAATTTTGAAAGTAATGAATTTAGGTTATAATTGAATTACAAGAAAAAATGTCATAGTTTTTAGAGAAGTTTTTTTTTTAACGTTGCAATTTCCTTACATTATTTTAAAAAAGATTTCCCGAATGGCTTTATATAACATTTTCTGGTGCAATTAGGCTTTCTAAACATGAAAACGATATTTGAAAATTGTTTTATAAAAATAATAATTTTTCAATTTATCATTTTTTACTCTCATTTTTTGTATATAAGTCCAATTGGCCTGGTTATATATTCAATTAAAGGCTTCCTAAACAAATCTTGCAAAATCTCTTTTTTGCCGGCACGAAAAATATACAAAAAAAAAGCAGAAAAAAATGGGGAAACATTTTTCAACTCAGGAAATTTTTCACTTTCCTCGTATTTTGAACTAAAATGCCCACCATTATAATTGGAAAATGGGAAAAATACGGAAAATAGTCGCCAGGAATGTTATGCTTCATATAAAACCAATGCAGTTCTTCTTTTTTCCTCCGTTGTAGGCATTTGTATCCACGTCGGACTCTTCGTGCTCTTCAAAATTGTCTAGTACTTTTCGGACAGCTTTTACGCCAGAATCAGAACGTCACACTTCTTTCAATACTAGTCTGGTGTCCGTCATCGACAAAGTAGGGGAATAGGGAAGAATGAACACGGGCAACGCCGGGTACAAAATACTAGTATGAAATAAAAACAAGTAAGGAAAGGCTAAAGTCGGGCGGGGCCGACTATATAATACCCTACACCACTCCCTGCGTATGTACCTCACTTTCATTACTAAACCCAGGTATTTTATGAGAGCAATTTTATTTAGTTTATACAAATTATATAAATTATATTCATATAATTTATATGATATAAATTCATATTTAGTCAAATTTAACGAATATGGTAAATAATATGGTAATTGATCCAATTGTCCGAAAGACAAATACAAATTATATAGTAGTCTACCAAAGTATGGACATATGGGCATCACCAAAACAATTCTCATTGCCATCCAATTCGGTAAAAAAGTGAAATCGGGAAGGATTTTTGCATCCTGTCAATGTATGCGTTTGACAAAAAATGTTAAATCGGAAAGGACATTTGTATGGGGGTATATTGAAACCTGGAACGATGTGACCCGCTTTCACCATGTATGTTTATTGGTGAAATATAATATGTAAAGTTTGTCCAAAATCGGTTAAAGATTCGGGAGCGACATTTGTATTGAGGCTATATCTAAATCTGAACCGATCTTACCCACTTTCACCATAGGTTTTTTAGTTGGATTATAAGATGTTGTGCCAAATTTAAAGAAAAACGAATACAATATGTGGATTTTAGAGCGGAAAAAGTCAAATCTGGAGCGACATTTGTATGGGGGCTATATCTAAATCTGAACCGATCATACCCACTTTCAGCATAGATGTTTCTATTTCGATTATAAAATGTTGTGCCAATTTTAAAGAAAATCGGGTACAATATGTGGATATTAGAGCGGAAAAAGTCAAATCGGGAGCGACATTTGTATGGGGGCTATATCTAAATCTGAACCGATCATACCCACTTTCAGCATAGATGTTTCTAGTTCGATTATAGAATGTTGTGCCAATTTTAAAGAAAATCGGGTACAATATGTGGTTTCTAAAGCGGAAAAAGTGAAATCGGGAGCGACATTTGTATGGGGGCTATATCTAAATGTGAACCGATCTTACCCAATTTTTGCATACGTGTTGGATTATAAGATGTTCTGCAAAATTTAAAGAAAATCGGGTACAATATGTCGTTTCTAGAGCGGAAAATGTCAAATCGGGATCGACATTTGTATGGGGGCTATATCTAAATCTGAACCGATCTTACCCAATTTTTGCATACGTGTTTCTAGTTCGATTATAAGATGTTCTGTAAAATTTAAAGAAAATCGGGTACAATATGTCGTTTCTAGAGCGGAAAATGTCAAATCGGGATCGACATTTGTATGGGGGCTATATCTAAATCTGAACCGATCTTACCAAATTTTTGCATACGTTTTTCTAGTTCGATTATAAGATGTTCTGTAAAATTTAAAGAAAATCGGGTACAATATGTCGTTTCTAGAGCGGAAAATGTCAAATCGTGAGCGACATTTGTATGGGGGCTATATCTAAATCTGAACCGATCTTACCAAATTTTTGCATACGTTTTTCTAGTTCGATTATAAGATGTTCTGTAAAATTTAAAGAAAATTGGGTACAATATGTCGTTTCTAGAGCGGAAAATGTCAAATCGGGAGCGACATTTGTATGGGGGCTATATCTAAATCTGAACCGATCTTACCCAATTTTTGCATACGTGTTTCTAGTTGGATTATAAGATGTTTTGCTAAATTTAAAGAAAATCGGGTACAATATGTCGTTTCTAGAGCGGAAAATGTCAAATCGGGAGCGACATTTGTATGGGGGCTATATCTAAATCTGAACCGATTTCCTCCAAATTCAATACCGATGGTCCTTGGCCAGAAAAAATAACTTCTGCCAAGTTTCATGACAATCGGGGAACAATTGCGACCTGTAGAGTGCGAACAAGCTCAGATGGACAGCAGACGGACGGACGGACGGACGGACGGACAGACAGACATCGTTAAATCGAATCAGCTGGTGATTCTAAGCCGATCCGTATACTTAAAGGTGGGTCTAGCTCAATTATTTCTTGGTGTTACAAACATTTGGCGCGAAACTAACTTATAATACCCTAGACCACGAAGTGGTGTAGGGTATAATAATAAATACTTCCTTAAGGACAAAATGAAATGTCACAAGGAAAACAGTTGATTACAAAAATTCGATTTTCCCTCTGACTCATTTACTTATTCACCGCTAGATTAGAATTAGATGATATTTTCACACTATAGGCAAAATGCAGATAATTGAATTTTTTTATAATTTTTGTAAAAAATTTCAATCGCACCCTACGATACCGAAATAAGTGTCAAATTAAAGACAATAATATGTATTTAGTTTTAGTTTATTAGATTTCACACTTTTCCCTTAAAAACAAATATGAATAAACTGAATAATCTAAGGAAAATTGGATATGGTTGTTAACGCTAAACTAAAATGCTTATATTTTCCTATGTTAACGGAGTGTATCTAAATCGGCCCAAAATATAGTTTAAAATGTTTAGGTTAGGGGGGCTATATCTAAATCTGAACCGATCATACCCACTTTCAGCATAGATGTTTCTATTTCGATTATAAAATGTTGTGCCAATTTTAAAGAAAATCGGGTACAATATGTGGATATTAGAGCGGAAAAAGTCAAATCGGGAGCGACATTTGTATGGGGGCTATATCTAAATCTGAACCGATCATACCCACTTTCAGCATAGATGTTTCTAGTTCGATTATAGAATGTTGTGCCAATTTTAAAGAAAATCGGGTACAATATGTGGTTTCTAAAGCGGAAAAAGTGAAATCGGGAGCGACATTTGTATGGGGGCTATATCTAAATGTGAACCGATCTTACCCAATTTTTGCATACGTGTTGGATTATAAGATGTTCTGCAAAATTTAAAGAAAATCGGGTACAATATGTCGTTTCTAGAGCGGAAAATGTCAAATCGGGATCGACATTTGTATGGGGGCTATATCTAAATCTGAACCGATCTTACCCAATTTTTGCATACGTGTTTCTAGTTCGATTATAAGATGTTCTGTAAAATTTAAAGAAAATCGGGTACAATATGTCGTTTCTAGAGCGGAAAATGTCAAATCGGGATCGACATTTGTATGGGGGCTATATCTAAATCTGAACCGATCTTACCAAATTTTTGCATACGTTTTTCTAGTTCGATTATAAGATGTTCTGTAAAATTTAAAGAAAATCGGGTACAATATGTCGTTTCTAGAGCGGAAAATGTCAAATCGTGAGCGACATTTGTATGGGGGCTATATCTAAATCTGAACCGATCTTACCAAATTTTTGCATACGTTTTTCTAGTTCGATTATAAGATGTTCTGTAAAATTTAAAGAAAATTGGGTACAATATGTCGTTTCTAGAGCGGAAAATGTCAAATCGGGAGCGACATTTGTATGGGGGCTATATCTAAATCTGAACCGATCTTACCCAATTTTTGCATACGTGTTTCTAGTTGGATTATAAGATGTTTTGCTAAATTTAAAGAAAATCGGGTACAATATGTCGTTTCTAGAGCGGAAAATGTCAAATCGGGAGCGACATTTGTATGGGGGCTATATCTAAATCTGAACCGATTTCCTCCAAATTCAATACCGATGGTCCTTGGCCAGAAAAAATAACTTCTGCCAAGTTTCATGACAATCGGGGAACAATTGCGACCTGTAGAGTGCGAACAAGCTCAGATGGACAGCAGACGGACGGACGGACGGACGGACGGACAGACAGACATCGTTAAATCGAATCAGCTGGTGATTCTAAGCCGATCCGTATACTTAAAGGTGGGTCTAGCTCAATTATTTCTTGGTGTTACAAACATTTGGCGCGAAACTAACTTATAATACCCTAGACCACGAAGTGGTGTAGGGTATAATAATAAATACTTCCTTAAGGACAAAATGAAATGTCACAAGGAAAACAGTTGATTACAAAAATTCGATTTTCCCTCTGACTCATTTACTTATTCACCGCTAGATTAGAATTAGATGATATTTTCACACTATAGGCAAAATGCAGATAATTGAATTTTTTTATAATTTTTGTAAAAAATTTCAATCGCACCCTACGATACCGAAATAAGTGTCAAATTAAAGACAATAATATGTATTTAGTTTTAGTTTATTAGATTTCACACTTTTCCCTTAAAAACAAATATGAATAAACTGAATAATCTAAGGAAAATTGGATATGGTTGTTAACGCTAAACTAAAATGCTTATATTTTCCTATGTTAACGGAGTGTATCTAAATCGGCCCAAAATATAGTTTAAAATGTTTAGGTTTCGTAAAATATCCCATGAAATATATGACGTATGATCAATATAAAATTTAGTGCAAATAACAAGAATACATCATGGTGGTAAAATCAGGGTGGTGACCATGAAGAGATTAGAAACAAGTAAGGAAAGGCTAAAAGTCGGGCGGGGCCCACTATATGATACACTCCTCTTTCTATCGGAATACAATTCAATTCAGTAAAAAAGTGAAAACGGGAAAATTTTTTGTATGTTTCCTAATCACAGGTTAATATGACCTGGTCCAATTTGTCAAATCTAGAATAATATTTATCCAAACATGGAATGAAGTGACTAACTTTCACAATAAGTTCTTCCAGGTGAAGTATAACGTGTTATGCTCAATTTTAAGAAATTCTCTGAAAATACGCGGTTTCTGGGTGAACGAAATTTGTATGGGAGCTATATGTAAATCTGAACCGATGTGACCCATTTTCACCGTGGGTGTTTCTAGTTGAAATATAAGATATTTTGCAAGACTTGAAGAAGATCTGTTAAAATATGTGGTTTCTAGAGCGGAAAAAGTCAAATCGGGAGCGAAATTTGAATGGGAGCTATATATAAATCTGAACCGATCTGACTTATTTTCACCATAGGTGATCCTAGTTTAAATATACGATGTTTTGCCAATTTTGAAGAAAATCTGTTAAAATATGTAGATTCTAGAGTGGAAAAATTCAAATTGGGAGCGAAATTTGTATGGGAGCTATATATAAATCTGAAGCGATCTAACACATTTTTACCACAGGTGTTCCTAGTTTAAATATACGATGTTTTGGCAATTTTGAAGAAAATCTGTTAAAATATGTGGATTCTAGAGCGGAAAAATTCAAATTGGGAGCGAAATTTGTATGGGAGCTATATATAAATCTGAAGCGATCTAACACATTTTTACCACAGGTGTTTCTAGTTGAACTATATGATGTTTTGCCAATGTTGAAGAAAATTTTTGAAATATGTGGTATCTAGAGTGAAATTCGTATGGGGGCTATATCTTAATCTGAACCGATTTTCTTCAAATTAAATAGCGTTCGTCCTTGTCCTTCGTTGTGCAAAGTTTCGTTTAGTTCTGGCTACAATTGCGACCTGTCTCGTGATTACAACAATAGATGGACAGACAGACGGACATTGCTAAATCGACTCAGAAAGTGATTCTAAGCCGATCGGTTTAATTAACAATGGGTCTATCACCCTTCCTTTTGAGTGTTACAAACAAATGCACAAAGACATAATACTCTCCTGGAGTCAATTTTAAACAAATCTCAATACAATTTGGGGATTTTATTGTATTCAATGAAGATTATCTTCGCTATTCATAAATTTAAAATTTATCCAAACTAATTTTACTTTCACGAAGATTTTTACAAGGTGCTGTCTCATAACATCGAACGACAATTTGTAAAAAAAATCGGTCCACTTGAACCGGAAACTACAACTACAGGACTACAAAATTTCAAAGGATACATTTTTTGAAAAAAATATTTTAAATACTTATACGCACCCTAAGATACCGGTATAGGTTTCAAATTAAAGAGAAGAATATCTCTTAAAAATACTTTGATGCTTCATGCTTCTATGTATAATAGTATACAGTTAACAACCAAAATTTTCTTTCACCTAATCTTGCATCACATTTTACATGTTGACATCAAAGACCAGTAAACTTCCAAAGAACAAAAGATGCAGTTTCTATATCTATTTTTGTGAATTTACTAGCAGTACCCGCCTTCGCACGCGAAAAAGCCAGTTATTTGTTAATTTTATCCGTCTTTGTTTATGGATATTATTTATTTAATTTTCTTTTGGTGGATATAGATAAATCTAAAATAGTAATTTGGAAACCTCCTATTAGCTAGCACTCACACACAGTCAAAGGAATGTGCTTGTCGACATGCACTATTTTAGCTGAACTACTTCGTTTTCTACCAAGTTCTGAACAAAATATTACAACCATTTATATCCTCGATCTCATGTTTCTAGATTCAGCCAGCCAGTTTATAACTTTTAGCACTTCATTCCCAAAAAACTACTGCGCTTCTATATGGTCAGAGAAATTTACACACTAAATTTCACGATTCTAGCTGTAATACTCAAGTTGGTACCATTTTTATCCCTTTTTGTCCCGCTCGCAACTTAAAAGTACAAATTTCGAGAAATCCATTTATGTTGCAAGTCTACGTTGTCAGAGAAATTTAAACACAAAATTTCACGACTATAGCTGCAATTCTTAAATTGGAACCCTTTTTGTCCCGCCTACCCCCTAAAAAGTACAAATTTCGAACAATTCAATTATGCTGCGCTTCTGCATGGTCAGAGGAATTTACAAACCAAATTTCACGATTCTACCTGTAATACTTTAGTTGGTATCATTTTTATCCCTTTTTGTCCCTCTCGCCCCCTAAAAATACAAATTTCGAAAAATCCTATTTTACTTCGTTTTTTAAGAGCTTGATAACTTTTTTTTTTTTAAAAAAACGCATAAAATTTGCAAAATCTCATCGGTTCTTTATTTGAAACGTTAGATTGGTCCATGACATTTACTTTTTGAAGATAATTTCATTTAAATGTTGACCGCGGCTGCGTCTTAGGTGGTCCAGTCGGAAAGTCCAATTTTGGGCAACTTTTTCGAGCATTTCGGCCGGAATAGCCCGAATTTCTTCGGAAATGTTGTCTTCCAAAGCTGGAATAGTTGCTGGCTTATTTCTGTAGACTTTAGACTTGACGTAGCCCCACAAAAAATAGTCTAAAGGCGTCAAATCGCATGATCTTGGTGGCCAACTTACCGGTCCATTTCTTGAGATGAATTGTTCTCCGAAGTTTTCCCTCAAAATGGCCATAGAATCGCGAGCTGTGTGGCATGTAGCGCCATCTTGTTGAAACCACATGTCAACCAAGTTCAGTTCTTCCATTTTTGGCAACAAAAAGTTTGTTAGCATCGAACGATAGCGATCGCCATTCACCGTAACGTTGCGTCCAACAGCATCTTTGAAAAAATACGGTCCAATGATTCCACCAGCGTACAAACCACACCAAACAGTGCATTTTTCGGGATGCATGGGCAGTTCTTGAACGGCTTCTGGTTGCTCTTCACTCCAAATGCGGCAATTTTGTTTATTTACGTAGCCATTCAACCAGAAATGAGCCTCATCGCTGAACAAAATTTGTCGATAAAAAAGCGGATTTTCTGCCATCTTTTCTAGGGCCCATTCACTGAAAATTCGACGTTGTGGCAGATCGTTTGGCTTCAGTTCTTGCACGAGCTGTATTTTATACGGTTTTACACCAAGATCTTTGCGTAAAATCTTCCATGTGGTCGAATAACACAAACCCAATTGCTGCGAACGGCGACGAATCGACATTTCACGGTCTTCAGCAACACTCTCAGAAACAGACGCAATATTCTCTTCTGTACGCACTGTACGCATTCGTGTGGTTGGTTTAATGTCCAATAAAGTAAACTGAGTGCGAAACTTGGTCACAATCGCATTAATTGTTTGCTCAGTTGGTCGATTATGTAGACCATAAATCGGACGTAAAGCGCGAAACACATTTCGAACCGAACACTGATTTTGGCAATAAAATTCAATGATTTGCAAGCGTTGCTCGTTAGTAAGTCTATTCATGATGAAATGTCAAAGCATACTGAGCATCTTTCTCTTTGACACCATGTCTGAAATTCCAACGTGATCTGTCAAATACTAATGCATGAAAATCCTAACCTCAAAAAAATCACTCTTTATATAGATAAAATAGAAAATCTAAATTTTTGTTTCGCAACACAGTTAAACTATAAATATGACAAAAAATATAACAATTGATTTTCCTGGAAAAAGAACTGCAAACATGTAATACACAAGAAACAAATTGTATTTTTTAAAGTTAGCATAGGATTAATCATTGAAGGATTTTAAATAAGAGACTAAAGTTTGCTTTTGATATCTCTAATAAAATCTTTAAATTCTTAAAAACGTTCGTTTTTGGTTTTCAATAAAATAATAATGCTTTAATGTGCGGTTACTATTCCGCATTCGAGTGAAAAAGTTTTGACTTTCTCAGATTCGAATTGTTGGCGATTTTTTATTATTCTTTTCTTTTTGTTCATTTTAATCACAAGCTTATACCGGGTAATAGTCATCCGATTTTAATATTGTTCACCTTGTTCGAAAGGTAATTTAACACAGATTCCAGATTATATACCAAGATTATTTTCTAAATATGATTTTTAGGCTTGATCAGTGTTTTTGTCTCAATAGAACTGCCTAGGACCAAAATTAATATTAAAAATAACCACAATTTTATATAAAAGACATTAAAAAATCTGTAATCTATTGCCGTCGGAAAAATATATTTATTCTTATTATAATCGTTTTAAGTAATTGTTGGTACCAACACAGTCCATTTCAGTTTCCTCCAGCTGCCTCTTTAGTGGCACTCATCACTCCCTTGATACGCGTACACAAAGCCTCGGCACCCTTAATATTGACCTCGTCATAATCTGGCAACGATTTCATGCGTTCCATCCAGGCCGTGGTCTGTGGATATTTCTCAGCGTTGACCGGCAGCAGAATATTCAATGTCACGAGGGTGGTGTTAATGGAAATATCCGCCACTGTCATGTCATTGCCAACAACATAGGGTCCCTTTTGCAGGAAGGCCTCCAGGAAACTGTAGGCATTTTCGCAAAGGGTTATCGTTTTAGGATTGAAGTCACCCTCACCGCCATAAATGTTGCGAGCCTGAAATACACACATGAGAGGATTAATAAAAAATAAGTTTTCCTAATGGTATTTTGAATTTAGGATGGCTGAACATTCAGGCCTTTTACCAGTATTTTTTCAACACGTAAAAAATTAATGTAAATAATTTTGTAATAGTTCCCTATAATTGAGTTTTAAAAAATCCAGAAAATTTTCTTTAATCTTTTGTTTTTCTACTTTTTCTTCACATTCACTTGCGTCGTTGGGATACTGTAAACGCGCCATCGGTATTCAATAGAACTAAGTAAACTTCAATTGAAACTTGAGAGAGTCTGTGATATTACTTACCACAATATCTTTGATCACTTGAAACAGAACCCCGTTCTCATAGTGCATGCGATGATCGATATGAGCCCTTTGTTTCAAATCCTTCGGATAGAGTTTGTCATCCTTGGCATATTTACCCACCATGAAGCAGATGATGGCATGACTGAAAATGCAAATTGTAAATATCCAATAAATACAAAAATCAATTGAAAAAATATGGTAATTTAAATACATGAAATACAAAAAAATGAAATATCAGAAAAACTACAATTATAACATCGTACGACAATTTTTTTTTAAAAAGTTGTTACACTTCATTTCACGGCCATTTCCTCATTTTGTTGCCCCTTCACTGGACTACAAATTTCATTTTATACCGGTATAAGTGTCAAATTAAAGAGGAGAGTATAATTATTTTAATCATATCTCCCGTGAAAATTAAAATTTTTCAAAAATGTTCAATATGTAGTTTTGCTCTACCGAAATATCCAGATTTTTGTCGAAAAAGGTCGATCTTTAAAAAAGTGGACGAAGTAAGAGCTTTATTTACAACATTGGTGTCTTCGGTGACCCCCACTGAAAAATTTCCAACGTATTTTTTCGTAGAACATTTCAATCCTTATATGTCCTTTTTAAAAGCACTGTTTTTTATTTTTTCGAAAAGAGGGTCAAAATGATCTTACACAAATATGATCCTCATAAAATTCCACAATATAGTTCTGACAATAACAATTCTCTCAGACATTAACTTACAACATTTTTTTCACTTAGACCAAAATATGCAAACTTTGACCCACTGTAAAAAGAAACTCAGACCACCTGGACTATAAGTTAATTCTGCAAAAATGGTCTACTCCACATGCCCTCTCAGGTCGCTATTCTGTTCCAATCAAAAAGTCTTTATTTGTTGGACATATTTGTAATATTTGACATAATGTAATATTTTTATATTCACCTGGAATTCTTGGTATTCCCAGAAAATTATGAAATTACGGTTTCCCAGGAATTTAAAATGTCTGCGAACATACAAATCCTTATAAAGGGTGATTTTTTAGCTATTATCTTTTTGGCAACACTGGTTTAAACAGCTGACGCACGTTTCGTGTTTTGTTTCACTGTCAAACATCTTCAGTTTGGTCTATAATTTAACCATGAATCGTCTTACAAACGAAAAACACTTGCAGATTGTTGAATTTTATTAGCAAAATGCGTGCTCTGTTAAGAAAGTTCATCGCGCGCTTCCGTTTTATGGTCAGTTTAATCGACCCACTGAAGCGGCTATTCGGGCTATTGCGACTAAATTTCGCACCAAATTTACGCTTACGTAGAGTGCGAACTGAAGAAAATATCGCAGCTGTATCGGCCAGTGTTAATGATGACCATCAATTATCGCCGTTCGCAGCAATTGGGCCTCTGTTACTAAAAAACGTGGAAATGCCAAAATTGGACTAAGCGGATGGACCATTTGAGGCGTTGTCAAGGTCAACATTTGCATGAAATAATCTTCAAACATTAAATTATATGGACCGTTTTCAAATAAAGATTTTATGAATTTTTCTGAATTTTATGTGTTTTTTTTAACTTTTTATAGCTTTTAAAAAATCACCCTTTATAATACTGTATAAATTCACTTTTAGTCATATTTAACAAATATGGTAAATGATTGATCCAATCCAGATCCAGACAAATAAAAATTATACAGTAGTAATATGATGAATCGGACCGACATTTAAAGGAGGCCTATAACAACACTTGGGGCCAGGTCCAAAACACGGACCAAATTTCATGACAATCGGACCACAAGACATCGTTAAATCGATTCAGCTGGTGATTCTAAGCCGATCCGTATACTTAAAGGTGGGTCTAGCTCAATTATTTCTTGGTGTTACAAACATTTGGCGCGAAACTAACTTATAATACCCTCACATCCTTAAGTATGCTAGTATCCCTAAAGGGCTGTTGGCGTAGGTAGACCTTATCTTTCACGTGGCCCCAAAGGAAGAAGTCCCAAGCTGTTAAGTCACAAGATCTCTGTGGCCAATTGTGATCACCTCTTCGAGAGATAACACGGTCCGAAAACTTTTCCCGTAAAAGAGCATTGGTTTCGTTGCTTGTGTGGCACTTAGCGCCGTCTTGTTGAATGTAAACGTTGTCATTAAATCAATAATCATCTCTCGATAGCGCAATCCATTCACCGTAACTGTTGATCCAACCTCATTTTCGAAATCGTGTGAAACCGGCTTTAAACTGGTTGTTTAGACAGCGGACATGTCCAAGACATATCACAGGGAGTCAATTCACCCCATCCATTGATAAACCCATGTAAAAGGTTTTTTGGGTTAGAATAAGGATCGGTCCTTACACACAAGGGACTAGTCCTAGTACTTGTCCTGAGACAGTTCATTTTCCCGTAGGGTATGTATCAAAAAAATAAAAATTTGGTGTCCTAGACCTAAAGGTTTATTTTATGTGTGAATTGAGGCAGTTTGATTGATAAAATCAAAACAATCAAATATCCATAAAAGATAAATTAAAAGAAACGAAAATTCGAATTTATGTCGGGTACCTTGAACTCTCATTTTGGAAATATAAATCCGATCACATCCGCGTAAATGCGCAATAAAAGGTGATTAAGATGGCTGCAAATAACAAGATTTTTTGAAATGCCTGTACTTCTTCATCATATACCATAAATTCTACTTTTATTCATAGATTCACTTCAGCTGCTATGAAATAATATAAAATATTATGTTATCTAATCTTTAAATCGTGATTTCGAGCTATTTAAAATTCGTCAAAGAGGGCTACATCTTCTACATTTATCCATATATGTTTTAACTAGCAGTACCCGCTGCTTCGCACGCGAAAAATTCAGTTATTCGTTAATTTTATCCGTCTCTGTTTGTGGATAGTATTTATTTAATTTTCTTTTGGTGGATATAGATAAATCTAAAGTAGTAATTTGGAAAGCTCGTATTAGCTAGCACTCACACACAGTCAAAGGAATGTGCTTGTCGATATGCACTATTTTAGCTGAACTACTTCGTATGTATAGTTTTCTACCAAGTTTTGAACAAAATATTACAACCATTTATATTCTCGATCTCATGTTTCTAGATTCAGCCAGCCAGTTTATAATTTTTAGCACTTCTTTCCCAAAAAGCACACATTTTGAAAAACCACTATAGGTAACATGTGTTTTTGCTTCCCCTAAAAATATTTACTTTATTTTATAACACATTCATTCCCCTTTACAGGATTGCACAGCATTTTTATCAATTTTCGTCCCGCGCACCTCTTAGAAGTACACATTTCGAAAAATCAAACTACTGCGCTGCTATATGATCAGAGGAATTTACACACTAAATTTCACGATCCCTCTTTGTCCCGCTCGCCACGTAAAAGTACAAATTTGGAGAAATCCAATTTTACTTCGTTTCTATATGGTCAGAGGAATTTACATACCGAATTTCACGATTCTAGCTGTAATACCTTTTTGTCCCGCTCGCCCCTTAAAAGTACAAATTTCGAAAAATCCAATTTTACTTCGTTTTTATATGGTCAGTGGAATGTACATACCAAATTACACGATCCTAGCTTTAATACTTTAGTCGGTACCATTTTTATCCCTTTTTGACCCGCTCGTCCCTTTAAAGTACAAATTTCTCAAAATCCAATTTTACTTCGTTTCTATATGGTCAGAGGAATGTACATACCAAATTACACGATCCTAGCTTTAATACTTTAGTTGGTACCATTTTTATCCCTTTTTGACCCGCTCGTCCCTTAAAAGTACAAATTTCGAAAAATCCATTTTTACTTCGTTTCTATATGGTCAGAGGAATTTACATACCAAATTCACGATTCTAGCTGTAATACTTTAGTTGGTACCATTTTTATCCCTTTTTGACCCGCTCGTCCCTTAAAAGTACAAATTTCGAAAAATCCATTTTTACTTCGTTTCTATATGGTCAGAGGAATGTACATACCAAATTACACGATCCTAGCTTTAATACTTTAGTTGGTACCATTTTTATCCCTTTTTGTCCCGCTCGTCCCTTAAAAGTACAAATTTCGAAAAATCCAATTTTACTTCGTTTCTATATGGTCAGAGGAATTTACATACCAAATTCACGATTCTAGCTGTAATACTTTCGTTGGTACCATTTTTATCCCTTTTTGTCCCGCTCGTCCCTTAAAAGTACAAATTTCGAAAAATCCAATTTTACTTCGTTTCTATATGGTCAGAGGAATTTACATACCAAAATTCACGTTTCTAGCTGTAATACTTTAGTTGGTACCATTTTTATCCCTTTTTGTCCCGCTCGTCCCTTAAAAGTACAAATTTCGAAAAATCCATTTTTACATCGTTTCTATATGGTCAGAGGAATTTACATACCAAATTTCACGTTTCTAAAAGTAATACTTTAGTTGGTACTATTTTTATCCCTTTTTGTCCCGCTCGTCCCTTAAAAGTAAAACATTTGGGAACTACCCTGAAAATTTCATGACCCTGGCTTCAGCCGTTTGGTCTGGGGGCTGGTCAATGAGTCAGTCAGTCAGTCAGTAACGCAACTCTTATATATATATAGATTTCTTCGTTAGAATGTTATCTATTAAAAAATAAAGCAAACAATTTCTTTTTTACATTTTTTCCCATTTTTTAAGATTTTTTCGTACCAGCAAAAAAAGAATAAAAAAAAAACAATTTTATGGAGACTGTTCCTAAACCACTACTTCTATGTGATAGTGAAGTTTACAACATTTGCAGCCATAATAATTCCCTTTAAGAGGATGTGATATTTCCAAAATGAGAGTACAAATAGTAAAGGCAACTGAGGCAAAATTGGAGTTTTGGTAAAAAAAAATATTCATAAAAAATATATTTTTTGAGTTTAATGTAATGTAATAAATACACATAACAGCAGTTTTCCTTCAAAGCAGTGTTGTCCGGTTTTTATACACTCCACGAGAGTATTATGTCTTTGTGCATTTGTTTGTAACACCCAAAAGGAAGGGAGATAGACCCATCGTTAATTATACCGATCGACTTAGAATCACTTTTTGAATCGATTTAGCAATGTCCGTCTGTCTGTCCATCTATTCCTGTATTCAAAGTTCCGGTCGCAATTGTAGCCAGAATCAAACGAAACTTTGCACAACGAAGTTTTTCGGGATAAGGACGAACGCTATTTAATTTAAAAAAAAAATCGGTTCAGATTTAGATTTGACTCTTTTCACTCTAGATAGCACATATTTTAACAGATTTTCTTCAAAATTGGCAAAACAACGTATATTTTAACTAGAAACACCCATGGTGAAAATAGGTCAGATCGGTTCAGATTTATATGTAGCTCCCATACAAATTTCGCTCTCAATTTGAGTTTTTACGCTCTATCAACCACATATTTTATCAGATTGTCTTCAAATTTGGCAAAACATCTTATATTTAAACTAGGCAGATCGGTGCAGATTTATATATATCTCCCATTCAAATTTCGCTCCCGATTTGACTTTTTCTGCTGTAGAAACCACATATTTCAACAGATCTTCTTCAAAATTGGCAAAACATCTTATATTTCAAATAGAAACACCCAATGCGAAAATAGGTTAGATCGGTTCCGATTTATATATAAATATACAAATACAAAATTCGCTCTCAATTTGAGTTTTCCGCTCTAGAAACCACATATTTTATCAGATTGTCTTCAAATTTGGCATCTTATATTTCCACTAGAAACACCCAGGGTGAATGAGTCAGATCGGTTCAGATTTATATATATAGCTCCCGGCCGCAGAAACCACGTATTTTCACCGAATTTCTACAAATTGAGCATAACACGTTATATTTGAACTGGAAGAACTTATTGTGTAAGTGGGTCACTTCATTCCATGTTTGGATATAGCCCCGATACAAATATTCTTCTCGATTTGACCAATTAGGTCAGGTCATATTGGCCTATGATTAGGAAACATACATAAATTCTTCCAGTTTTCACTTTTTTACCGAATTGAATTGTATTCGGTTAGAAATTGGAGTGTATCATATAGTCGGCCCCGCCGACTTTAGCCTTTCCTTACTAGTTTTTTCTTTTCTTTTTTAACTCATCAAAAAATTCAATAAAATATATTTTAATTGTCACGCCAGAGCACATTTTCTCCAGACATCTTTCTGCGAGTGTTTGTTAAGCAGATGCACACTTGCTCTCTCACACACTCAACCCTCCCCTCCCCCTGCCCAATCACCTTAGCACATACCCATCTGAACTTGCAATTGTTAGTGACACTCACCTGTCAATGTACACCTCGCCATCGGTATCTACAAAAACCGGTATCTGATGTTGCGGGTTCAACTGTAGCAAACAAACAAACAAACAGTAGATGGAATTAAATACGTTTTTGTGGTTGAGGAGATTTGAGATTTGTCCCGTACCTTGAGAAATTCCTCACTTAAATGTTCTTTCTGGGAGAAGTCAACAAATCTGAAATAAATTCAAATATTTGCATTTGTCATAATTATGTAATTCAAACAGTGATTTTCCGAAGAATTCATCAGAATTCCATATTCATTTTCCAAGAAACCTACTTCAAATCCACATCAAGACCAATCAGCTTGGCTGTTATCATGCACGCTCTGGCCGGAGGACTAAACAGAGCGTAATACAATGTTGGTTTACTCATTTTTGTTGTTGTAGATATATTTTGTTGTTGCACTTTCTTTTGTTATTTTCTACCCCTTCTTCTTCTTTTTTGCTTGTTTAAATAGAAAATCGTGTTTTATTTACGTCGCGGGGAAAATTGCTATACGACACGAACGTTCTGAAAAAAAATGTCGACTGAATCAGTCGAATGCTTTGTGTGCCTCACTAACCAACGCATATGGATGGTATCTGCGAATTTTCAAGAGCACTGCTACTTTCGTGTGCTCTTAATATCTGTATGTGTACTCATGTGTTGGTACTCTTACCCAGCAGCGGATAGGGGAGCTTTGCATGCCTACTAAGAGGCCTGCCTGCAAAGGCAGTCAGTGGGCTACCCTACATTTGGAGGCTTGAAATGATAGATCTATCAGAGGGCTTGCAAAAGATTAAAGGTAATTATGATAGTGATTTAGGAACAGTCGCCTAAAATGAAAAATGATTACAATTTTCTTTGCTGGCACTGAAAAACTCATAGAAAATAGAAAAAATATCGGAAAAAATATTTAACTACTGAAAATCTAATGTAGATAATAATATCTAGTAAAAAATCTATGGATAAATGTTGAAGATATTGGCCCCCTTAATAGATGTAAGATATTTTTTTAATCATGTTTTAATAAATAACGAAAAAACCTTTACAAAATAGAAATCGGAATATTTTTCTCCACGAGATTATTATTTCTTTGTGCATTTGTTTGTAACACCCAAAAGGAGGCGAGATAGACCCATTGTTAATTATACCGATCGACTTAGAATCACTTTTTGAATCGATTTAGCAATGTCCGTCTGTCCATCTATTCTTGTAATCACGATACAGGTCGCAATTGTTGCCAGAACCAAACGAAACTTTGCACAGCGAAGTTTTTCGGGACAACGCGGACGAACGCTATTTAATTTGAAGAAAATCGGTTCAGATTTAGATATAGCCCCCATACGAATTTCACTCCCGATTTGACTCTTTTCACTCTGGATACCACATGTTTTAACAGATTTTTCTTCAAATTACGCATATTATATTATATTTCAACTAGAAACACCCATGGTGAAAATGGGTCCATTAGATATCCATAACGCATTTGTATGTCTTGCAAAAGTATGAAAATAAATTATTAAAACTTCTATATCCTTTGGAAATTAAAAGATATGTATATGGTCTTGTTCCGCTCCAATGCAAAAAAAATGTGAGACAAGCACTGCGTTGTAATTAAATTACTGTCTATAACTAAAATGAGTAAAATTGAGTAATTATTTTGTCTTTCCTTCGTTACGCAATTTTACAATAATTCCTCTCTCATCAGCACCAATTATTTTTTTAAGAATAATTTTTATTTAAGAATAACCAGTATTGAAAGTAATCTATATATATAAAAGAGTTGCGTTACTGACTGACTGACTTATCATTGACCGGCCCCCAGACCAAACGGCTGAAGCCATGGTCATGAAATTTTCAGTGTAGTTCCCAAATATGACGTAGACGTCGACTAAGATAGGGTTTTACGAAATTCGTACTTTTAGGGGATAAAATGGTCCAAAAAGGGATAAACATCGAACCTTCGTCCTGACTAAACTATAAATTCGGTGAGTTCCTTGCAATGACCATGCAGACGAGCTACAAATAGGGATTTTTCGAAATTTGTACTTTTAAGGGGCGAGCGGGACAAAAAGAGATAAAAACTGTACCAACTAAAGTATTACAGCTAGAATCGTGAAATTTGGTACGTAAATTCCTCTGATCATATAGAAACGAAGTAGAATTAGATTTTTTCGAAATTTGTACTTTTAGGGGGCGAGCGGGACAAAAAGGGATAAAAATGGTACCAACTAAAGTATTACAGCTAGAATCGTGAAATTTGGTATGTAAATTGCTCTGACCAATAGAAACGAAGTAAATTTGGATTTTTCGAAATTTGTACTTTTAAGGGGCGATCGGGACAAAAAGGGATAAAAATGGTACCAACTAATGTATTACAACTAGAATCGTGAAATTTGTACGTAAATTCCTCTGACCATATAGAAACGAAGTAAAATTGGATTTTTCGAAATTTGTACTTTTAGGGGGCGAGCGGGACAAAAAGGGATAAAAATGGTACCAACTAAAGTATTACAGCTAGAATCGTGAAATTTGGTATGTAAATTGCTCTGACCAATAGAAACGAAGTAAATTTGGATTTTTCGAAATTTGTACTTTTAAGGGGCGAGCGGGACAAAAAGGGATAAAAATGGTACCAACTAATGTATTACAACTAGAATCGTGAAATTTGTACGTAAATTCCTCTGACCATATAGAAACGAAGTAAAATTGGATTTTTCGAAATTTGTACTTTTAGGGGGCGAGCGGGACAAAAAGGGATAAAAATGGTACCAACTAAAGTATTACAGCTAGAATCGTGAAATTTGGTATGTAAATTGCTCTGACCAATAGAAACGAAGTAAATTTGGATTTTTCGAAATTTGTACTTTTAAGGGGCGAGCGGGACAAAAAGGGATAAAAATGGTACCAACTAATGTATTACAACTAGAATCGTGAAATTTGTACGTAAATTCCTCTGACCATATAGAAACGAAGTAAAATTGGATTTTATCGAAATTTGTATTTTTAGGGGGCGAGCGGGACAAAAAGGGATAAAAATGGTACCAACTAAAGTATTACAGCTAGAATCGTGAAATTTGGTATGTAAATTGCTCTGACCAATAGAAACGAAGTAAATTTGGATTTTTCGAAATTTGTACTTTTAAGGGGCGAGCGGGACAAAAAGGGATAAAAATGGTACCAACTAATGTATTACAACTAGAATCGTGAAATTTGTACTTAAAGTCCTCTGACCATATAGAAACGAAGTAAAATTGGATTTTATCGAAATTTGTACTTTTAAGGGGCGAGCGGGACAAAAAGGGATAAAAATGGTACCAACTTTAGTATTTCAGCTAGAATCGTGAAATTTAGTGTGTATATTTCTCTGACCATATAAAGGGTGATTTTTTAAGAGCTTGATTACTTTTTTTTTAAAAAAAACGCATAAAATTTGCAAAATCTCATCGGTTCTTTAATTGAAACGTTAGATTGGTCCATGACATTTACTTTTTGAAGATAATTTCATTTAAATGTTGACCGCGGCTGCGTCTTAGGTGGTCCATCCGCTTAGTCCAATTTTGGCATTTCCACGTTTTTGAGTAACAGAGACCCAATTGGTGCGAACGGCGACGAATCGAAAATTGGTGGTCATCATTAACAATGGCCGATACAGCTGCGATATTTTCTTCAGTTCGCACTCTACGTAAGCGTGTTGGTGGTTTAATGTCCAACAATGTAAATTTGGTGCGAAATTTAGTCACAATAGCCCGAATAGCCGCTTCAGTGGGTCGATTAAACTGACCATAAAATGGAAGCGCGCAATGAACTTTCTTAACAGAGCACGCATTTTGATAATAAAATTCAATAATTTGCAAGCGTTGTTCGTTTGTAAGACGATTCATGATGAAATGTCAAAGCATACTGAGCATCTTTCTCTTTGACACCATGTCTGAAATCCCACGTGATCTGTCAAATACTAATGCATGAAAATCCTAACCTCAAAAAAATCACTCTTTAGAAGCGCAGTAGTTTGATTTTTCGAAATTTGTACTTTTAAGGGGTGCGCGGTAGGAAAAGGGATAAAAATGCTGCACAATCATTTAATTACGAAAGCGCGGAATATAAATGGATATTTCAAAATTTGTACTTAAAAGGGGGATACGGGACAACAAGGAGTAAATGTGTTACCAAAATAAAGTACATATTTTTAGAGGAAGCAAAATTACCTATAGTGATTTTTCAATATGTGTACCTTTTGGGAAAGAAGTGCTAAAAATTATAAACTGGCTGGCTGAATCTAGAAACATGAGATCGAGGATATAAATGGTTGTAATATTTTGTTCAAAACTTGGTAGAAAACTATACATACGAAGTAGTTCAGCTAAAGTATTGCATATCGACAAGCACATTCCTTTGACTGTGTGTGAGTGCTAGCTAATACGAGCTTTCCAAATTACTACTTTAGATTTATCTATATCCACCAAAAGAAAATTAAATAAATACTATCTAAAAACAAAGACGGATAAAATTAACAAATATCTGGCTTTTTCGCGTGCGAAGCAGCGGGTACTGCTAGTTTCCTATAATTGAATAACGATATGTTCGTTTTTCATGCCACGTAATTGAATGAAGGAAAAGAATGAGCAAAACTCATTGAGTGACGTTTTCACTGTGGAAGTAAGGAACGACATAATGACATTACTCGCTTAACAAGAAAGTAGCTTACTACTCTCTTAGTTACCGAGTAAAATGGTGCCAGATTTTTATCTCTGATTTATTTAAATATAACCAATGGATAAAAATGTTGCCACCTAATCAAGTCTCTCAATTTTAAGCTGTAATCCCAATCGAACAGGGCTAATGTCTAACAAGTTTTATCCTTTTTTTAACAAAATACCCAAAATCCAAAGTGGGGACAATGTGTTCTTCTTGAGAGGTCCGTTGACAAAAAAATTAATCAAGGGTATTAATGCAGCTAAAGTATTGTTTACGGAATATAAAAGAAATAAATAAAAGTAAGATTATATGTACCAGTTAGAATGATAGTGGTCTAAGTCACACTTTATCCGTTCTGAGATATGCAACGGTTTATGTTTGAGTCCAATGAAAAATATTTTCCACCGAAGCGCAATTTTTTTTCTTAGAATATCCTACTACTGTATCGAACTTTTATAAAAACAAGTAAGTAAACTTTAGTCGGCTAAACCGACTTATATATACCCTCACTCTCAAAGAACATAAGATAGAAGATTTAAGGATTTAAGGAAGGATTTAAGGAAGGATTTAAGGAAGAAGATTTAAGGAACAAGTTTATGTAGGGCAGGGTAATTTGTGTGGAAGGTGCAAGGAGGTTCGTGTCATATGTCCCAGCTTCCATATTTATAAAACAATTGTAAAAACATGATCAAATATCAAGTCATAGTGGATCCCATGCAGCAGTATAGAAGTTATGAAGGATTTAATTCTACCTAGGGTAGAGACAATTGTGTGAGAGGTACAGGAAGGGGCGTGGCTAAAGCGTAAATATTTTTTATGTTTAAAGTGATTATAAAAACATTTTTGAATATCAAATTGCAAATGATTTTGACTACCCGTGTGGATGTTATGTCGGTTTTATCGTAACCAATGTTTATACCACTTTGTGTGGGAGGTACCAGAAACAGTGTGGCAATATCGTCCATATTTCATACGAATACACTATAAAAGTATTACTAAATATCAAATTTCACAGTATTCCGATCATCAGTATAAAAGTTGCAACAGCTTTAATTTTACGTGGTTTTGCGTGATTTGTGTGGAAGGTACTGGAAGGGGAGTGGCAAAACCCGTCATATTTGGTACACTTAAAGTGATTATAAAAACATTACCAAATACCAAAATATAGCGGATTTCGAATATCCGTGTGGAAGTTATATGGGTTTTAGTTTAACATTGGAACATGGGCTATTTGTGTGGGAGGTACCAGCAGGGGCGTGGCAATTTCGCCCATCTTCGAATTTAAACTAAGTTCGGGAAAAATATTACGACGTGCAAAGTTTGAATGGATTCCTTAACTCCTTTCGAGAGTTATCGTGTACACCATCCAACATGACTCAAACATCTTAAAAAGTCGTGAAACGGATGAAACATACTTAGGGTCTTAAGTCCCTTATTCAATGCGTTACACTTTTTTTCTGTCCCAAATGATATATACCCTCCTACTCTGTAGAGTGAGGGTATAAATATCGACAACGTTGGTACCTCTAAGGGTACCACTACTTTCAGAGAATGTACTGAATTAGATCACTTTCATTCTTCCCAAATTTGAAAAAAAACAAACAAAAAAATAAATTCGCAAAAGTATTATTTCCTTACCAAAAATTCAAGAAAATACAATATATATATAAATATTTACAGGTTGTTCGTCTAGGAACTTTATATTGAGATTATTACTTACTTTTCAAATAATTTCATTTTATATGCTATTCAAATTATCTGAATCACTTAGAGTGGACATTATAAATAAAAATCTTTGTTTACTTCAGGCGTACATTTTTTACAAATTTCAAAAAGTAAAATCCTTAAATAAAAGATCTGATCAAAGTAAAGAGAAAAATTGGCATATCTATTTTTTTGTATTTTTGACTTAGACCACTATCATTCTAACTGGCACATATATACTCTCACTCTCAGAGAACATCTGTATGGAAGTTATAAGGACTTTAAATATCTAACCGGCAGTTTTTTTTTTAAATTAAAAATACAAGATATTTTTTATCTGGGATAATTATGCTAAAATAAACTCAGAAAAATAATCAGAAAGTTATTTGCTAATTTAGTTCGAGAGCCAGAGAATAAAAGGTGAGGAGTTCCTTGCGTCCTCTACACACAAAACTATTTTTTTCACATTCACAAGCACATATGTTGAAGCTAGATAATCGCACCTTATAAAAAATATAAAATACAATTAGATCTGGGTCCAGAAATCAGTATTATTTAGTTTGGAATAAGAACAATTCACACACAAAATTTCACGTGTTGTTTCGTTTTTTCGGACTTCGTGCACAAAACTGAAAATAAAATCGAAACCAAACGTTATAATGCGTTTGGCATTTATACAAAAATTTTACTATGTCTGTTGTTCGAAGTGCCATTATATGTTTGCTTTCGTAAGAATTATTGAGTAAATTCGAGATTTGTGAAGAGTGCCTTGAGGCAATCTTGCGGATTAGAGGGTTAATTGTAAATAGGGCCGGATTATTTTTGTTGGTGATATTAGAAGGTCCATGGCCGTGGGTCCGTTTTCCACATATATATAATAATTGTAAAAATCTATACCAGGTTAATTCAGTTAGTTAATTTTACCTAGAATAAGGACTATTATGTGTGAGCAGTGATTAAATACATATATGTATAACATTTTGTATATTCGACTCCCCTTTTGTATGGGAGCCCCCTTAAGCATAATAGGAAGACTATCAACCTTTCCCCTTAAGGGGGTAGATAAGTTTGGGGAAAATATTGGGGAGAGAATATTAATGGGGTCGGGAATAGTTTTCTTTTTAATAAAATATAAAAATAAAACAAGTAAAAACGGCGATAAGTTCGGTCCGGCTCCACCAAGGATTGCATTCCACAGAGGCTGTCGATTTTCGTAGAAGTGCAGTAATATTACAGGAAAATATAACTTTTTTTATATAGCCAAATCAAAACAAATACAAATATTAAAAAAATAATTTTATAAATAAATATAATATTTTTATCATTTCAAGCCACACTTATAAGTCAAGACTACCAATACGTTTATAATATATATATCGAAATAATACTTCAAATCAATTCAAAAAGTAAATATAAGACAGCAATCTCCAAAAAAATCCATTATCTCGCAAGTGCAAGATAAACTAACTTCATGAAAAAATAAAAAAATACAAATTTGGAAGGCTACCAGTACATTTACACTATATAAATATAATACTTCAAGTCAATTCAAAAAATAAATATTCTTATATTTATATAGTCGTTTTATTGTGGTTGTTGTATTTCCATTCTATTTTAATACAAATTTTGAAAATCTATTATCTCATGTACATAGTGTAAAATAACTTAACTTAAAAGTTCAAAATTGGAAAAATCTTCTTATTTTGCGTGTCTTTGCGGTTTCATGATTCTAGCTGCGTCCATTTGGTTGGTACCATTTTTATCCCCTTTTTCCAATTTGACCCCCTAAAGAGTACGACTATCTAAAATCTCTTTATTTTACGTGTCTACGCAGTTTGGTTGGTATCATTTTTATCCCTCTATTCCCATTTTATCCCTTAAAAGTACGATTTTGGAAAAAATAGTTTCATTTTATGTATCTACTCAATTAGAGGAATGTACACAGCGAATTTCGTGTTTCTATTTAGCTGTTGTCGTTTAATAGGTACCATTTTTATCTCTTTTTGCCCTATTTCACCCCCTACGAATAAAAATCACTTTATTGTGCACGTTTTTGTTATAGGGGGAATGCGCACACCCAATATCACTTAAGTACAAGCAGACATATTGAAAAAATATGCTTAAAAACTCTAAAATATTAGGGGTTATTATGGGTATTTTTAGTCCTTGTGAGGGAAAAATTTTTCCCTTTGGGCCGATTTCGCCCAGTTTCAATCCCAACCGATCTACGACTATATGACGTATTTATGCAAAATTTTTTTTCCTGCTAGCTCCTTTCGTTTAGATGCTTTCAACAGACGGACGGACGGACAGGGCTAGATCGTCTTAGAATTTTATGACGATCAAGAATATATATACTTTATGGGTCTCAGGTCGATATTTCAAGGTGTTGCAAACGGAATGACAAAGTTAGTATACCTCCATCCTGGAGGTGGAGGGTATAAAAATTGACCATTGAATGTGAACCACTGTGTGTTGGAGATGTGTTTTCCATAAATTTACCTACCTTTACCTTCCATGCATGCAAATCCCAATAATAAATATCAATAAAAACAAAGGGGGTATTTTTTAAGTGTTTTTTCTGTCTCTTTATTTAGCAAATTATTGCAGTATAAGAAATTATACATTTACGTTTTTTGTTGTTCTGTTTTTGGTTTTTGTTTTTGTTTTTCATTTCATTTCAGTTAATTTTTTGTTAATTTTACATTAAGCTACATACATACATAGAATGTTCATGTTCATTTTCATTTTCATTGTTGTTGTTGTTTATGCTATGCTTGGTTTTTTATTTGTTTTCAGTTTTTTATTAATTTAATTAATTTTTTTCTTTTTTGTTTGTTTTGTATTTTGGTGGTTGTGTTTGCAAGTGATTTTTCTTCAATTGTGGTTCTTGTTGTTCGTATTTTCGTATATTCGTCATTTCGAGTTTGGGGAAAATTTCGAATTTGTTTTCCTCGGTTTCTGTTAAATTAGTTTTAGTTTTTTGTTGTTCTCCTCATTTAAATTAATTACATCATAAGTTTTTGTTTGCTTTGGTTGAGAATAATGCAGACATACATATGTAGTTTGTTGTTGTTGTTGCTTTTGCTGGTTGCTGTTGTTGCTTTTTTGTTAATTTAGTTAATTATGCATGTATTTGTTAAATTTGTTCATTACAATTCATGACATTTTTTGCTTTTGTTTTTATTTTCATTTGCATCGCTTCATAAGACAAATTAGCGGTTCTTAGTTTGGTTTTTTATTTAATTAATTTATTCATTTATTTAGCAGTTATTTTTTTGCTGTTGTGGGAGTGACAGGGTGAAATGAAAATAATTAAAATTTTGCTAATTGTTTTATTATTTTTTTATTATTTCCATATATATATATATTCTGATGACGATTGTTTTGTTTGCGTGTGTGTTTGTGGGTGTTTTTTCTTTTCTTCTTCTTCTTATTTTTTTGGATTAGGAAATATGTGATTTTTAAGGTTTCGTATTTCGATTTTCGATGAAGGTTAAATTTTCGTTTTATTTAGTTTCCGTGATACAGGAGGGAACATCACCGGATTGGTTATTTTTTTTGTTTGTTTGTTTTATATATATAATATAATTGAAATAATTAACAAGTTCAATTTGTGGTGTAGTGCCGCACATCATCCGGGCTATTTGGGGGAGAACTCTATGAGGAGTTGTTGGCAAGTCTTGTGAAGAGATGAGTTGGCTCGAGTGAAATTTCAGTATAGATCATGGATCGTTTATATTCAGATTTTTAATGACTAAAAATTAATTTGATTTAATAACCCCTAATTTGACTTCAAAATTATGTTCCAATTTTTTCTACACACATAACGATGATTTGCTATTAATTTATTAATTAAAGATTAGAAAAGAACACATAGAATTTTCTCCAATTTTAAAAAGGACAAGTAAAAACGGCGTTAAGTTCGGCCGGGCCGAACTTTATATACCCTCCACAATGGATTGCATTCCACATTACAGGAAAATATATTTTTTTTAATATAGCCAAACCAAAACAAATACAAATATTGAAAAAATAATTTTATAAATAAATATAAGATTTTTATTATTTCAAACCACGCTTTTAAGGCCAGGCTACCAATACATTTACATATTGAAATAATACTTCAAGTCAATTCGAAAAATAAATATTCTTTTACTTATATTTTCAAAAAGCTTCAATACCATGTATACAACGAATTCCATGATTCTTGCTGCGGCCATTTGGTTGGTATCATTTTTATCCCTTTTTTCCTACTTTACCCCCTTAAGAGTACAAATTTCTAAAATCTCTTTATTTTACGTGTCTACGCAATTAGAGGGATGTACACACCGAATTTTAGCATTCTAGCTGAAGTCGTTTAGTTGGTACTATTTTTATCCCTCTGTACCCATTGAAACCCTTGAACGTACGAATTTGGAATAACCTTTTATTTTTTGTGTCTACGCAGTCAGATGAATGTATACTCCGAATTTCATGACTCTAGCTGATGTCATTTGGTTGGTACTATTTTTATCCCCTTTTTCTATGATGACCCCAAAAAGTACGAAATTCGAAAAATCAGTTTATTTTCCGTGTCTACACAGTCAGAGGGGTGTATACTCCGAATTTCATGACTCTAGCTGCGATCATTTGATTGGTACTATTTTTATCGCCTTTTTTCATTTTAACCCCAAAAAGTACAAAATTTGAAAAATCCTCGTATTTTACTTGTCTATGCAATCAGAGGAATGTATACACCGAATTTCATTATTCTAGGTACAGCAGTTTGGTTGGTGCCATTTTTATCCCTCTATTCACATTTTACCCCTTAAAAGTTCGAATTTGGAAAAAGTACTTTTATATTATGTATCTACTCAATTAGAGGAATGTACACACCGAATTTCGTGTTTCTAGCTGTTATCGTTTAATATGTACCATTTTTATCCCTTTTTGCCCCATTTCACCCCCTACAAATAAGAATCACTTTATGGCGCATGTTTTTGCTATAAGGGGAATGCGCATACCAAATAGCAAGCAAATAGAAACAGACATATTCAAAAAACATGGTTAAATACGCTAAAATATTAAGGATTATTATGGGTATTTGTAGTCCTTGTGAGGGAAAAATTTTTTCCTTTGGTCCGATTTCGCCCAGTTTCAATCCCAACTGATCTACGACTATAAGACGCATTTATGGAAATTTTGAACGTTCTAGCTCCTTTCGTTTAGATGCTAGCGTTTTATGACGATCAAGAATATATATACTTTATAGGGTCTCAGGTCGATATTTCAAGGTGTTACAAACGGAATGACAAAGTTAGTATACCTCCATCCTGGAGGTGGAGGGTATAAAAAATGTTTTCAAAACGTAACCAATTTTGAAACTGTTAGGGATATATAGACTCAATACATTTTTTAAATTGCCAAAAAAGAAGCTAAGCAACCGTTAATGATTTCGGACTCTGATGTCGATTTTGAAAATTCTTGTAATGAGTATTTGTCTAAGAGATCCTAAACAGGAGTTAATATAAATCAATAACACTTATTAGAATCTAATGTCCCACGTGAAATGCATTTTGGGATTATATGAGCCGCGAAAAATGCTTATTGGAATTAATTTGTTAGCCATACTTGTTAGGATATGACAAAAATTCTCGATTTACAAAATAAAACTCCATCCCGAAAGGGTTAAACAGGTTTGATTTCGTTATACGACGTAAGCATGAGCATGCTACATGGAAAGTTCATACGAATTAGGCACCGTAGTGTGCTTAGCTGGCGATTCTAACATTGTCGGCGCATACTTAAATATGGGCACAGCTCGAGAATTTCCTGGTGTCTGAAACATTTAGCTTGAGACTAATTTACAATACCCTATATCAGAGAGCGCAGTTGAGTAGTAAGACAAAATATATTTTTAATCATATCATATCGTCTTCCATTCCACATTAAGAAATCGAAACCGGGATTTAAAAATCCTAATTTCCGATCAAACCAAAAACCGACGAATGTAAGAAAAACGTTTTTTTTTAGTTTTTTTCGTTTGTATTTTGTTGGTCTGTAATCAATATTTGATTTGAACTGGGATATTGTCCTGGCTCAAGACCTATCTATATTTAATAGAATGCAAAATTTTTTTACAAATGGCATGGTGACATTTATTACTTGGCTGCAGACTACCATGATCATGGTCGAAATCCATGTCAAAGGTTTTTTCAAGTGGCTACACAGCGACTTTTCAACATCAAACCCGGCCTCTTTAAGCAAATGATTCTCACAAACGAACGAGAAGCACAACTCACTTGCCGAATTTGCGTTTAAAAAATCACACCAAGTAATAAAGTACACATACCATCTTACAAGCATCTCATTGAGTTGCATATGTAAGTATGTGTATATGCAGGTATAGTTACCCAGCAATACTTCTGCCAAGTTATAAATGTCATCATGCCATTTGTAAATAAATTTGCATTCTATTAAATATAGATGCAAAATGGTCTTGAGCCAATAGACAATATCCCAGTTCAAAAACGTTTTTTTATTAGATTCGTTAAATTTTCGATACAAAAAGACAATTTTTGAAGTAACGTATTTTCAAAAAGTAATAATGAGAGAAACCTGATTTCAGAGGCTTACCTGTTACCTATTATTGTTAGCCTCAAAAACTGGTCAGTTGCTCTGCTCTGGTGTGATTTTTGCAGAACTCCAACCTATCTGTAGCTATTAAACACATCGAAGAACAGTTTGAATTCCTTATCTCATTTCGTTTGGAAGCTAGCGTGCTTTCAACAGACAGACAGACAGACGGTTAGATGGTTAGATCGTCTTAGGATTTGACCATGATCCAAAACATATAATCAGAGACTAAAGTTTAAATACACTTTTCAAATTTGAAGTTTAAAGGATAGTAGACATTCGATTAAAATTCCAAGTATGCGCTATTATTATTTTTCATAAATTTTGATTACAAGGTCTATTTACTAAAGAATTAAATTTTTTATATTTGAAAGTGAAAGGACGTGTACAAGTCTGGCGTAAACACCCTATAGCCCGACTATATATACTTTGTGGGGTTTGCGATGAATTTTTCTAGGTGGATTGACACGATTTATACCTTCCATTGGCGGGGGTATAAAAACATTCATTACGCGTTGCAATTTAAGATGAAATGTAAAAACGCAAAATTTTTAAATTCTTGTCAACATAAGCGCCTTCGCCTAATTGTGAAGTTATTCACCGAAAATTCTTAGAAAACGGCTCATTTCATTCATAACCTATCTGACTTTATGAGTACGGTGCTAAATTTAACATTTTTGATCATTTTCGATTTCTCATGAATTCTTTTTTGGTTGGTTATTTTTTAAAATATTGACTGAAAATAATATTTGTTCGCCAACACTTTATGATTAGTTCCCAGGTTATACGTTAGATTAAAGAATAACAAGAATAACATACGTATTTATGAATAGAGTCGAACCAATTGTTCAAGAGTTATAGCAACTCTGGAACTGTGGAACAAATTTTTCAAAAATCGCCAATTTTACTAAAAAAAAATAAAAAATATCTTTTGCACAAGAAATTTTATGACTGGTTAAGTAAACCCAATACAGTTTTCAATATTTAAAAAATCGTCTAACATAATAGTTTATCAATAAAGTCGGACTAATAGTTCACCAGTTATGTCAACTTCTGTGGAGCAACCTTTCCAAATATCGCCAATTTTATCAAAAAAATTAAAAATAAATTCAAAGAATTTTTTAATATTTTGTATAGTTTGGGTACCATAATAATACATCTAAAAATATATTGTGCTTATTGGATGATTTTTTTTTTGTTTTCGCATAGTGTAATTGACTAACATTTTCTGGGTTTGAAAGATTCAAAAAATCCATACTGAACGATCACTTCGAGACGGCGAATTCAAGTCATCAGCCTTTTTAAGGGGCATACTGGATCTTTTCCATTCATTTCGGACTGTTCCATATATTTTATATTTTTAATAATTTTTTTATATTCAACGACATGCTCAACTCTCTTCATTGTGAATAGATCCCGAATATAAACGAATGAATATATACGCAATAATTGACAGGTTGGACGGAAATGGGGAGTCCCGGATTAAAAACTATAAGATAATTCGGATTAAAATACAAACACATACACATACATATAAAGCTAAGCGTAACGGAAGGGGACAACAGATTAAGTGATTCCGGAAGGATATGTAAGAAATACCAGGAAAAAGGAGATCTATTCACAGGTCCGCTCACTATGAGGCCGGGGCAATGATGTGTGGTTCTACATGGCGTTGTGGTGTGATCGTAACTTGATCACAATTTATAGGTTTGACAAAACACAACAATTCATATTTAAAAAAAGCCAGAGCTGTAACACAATGCCAACTATCAACAGAGTAATTCAGTGTGTGTAGGTGTAGGTGGAGTGGGTGGTTGGGTGTAGGGGGAGTGGGTGTATGTTTTTTTTTATAATTTTTGCTATAAAAAATTCGTTTTTATTTTATTTTGTTTTTTTTTTTTTTTGTCTTTAAATTATGTTTTGTATATATAATTGTCTTACACTCATATATATCTGGTTTTTGTTTTTAATATATATATTTTATTTATTTTGTTTTTTGTTTTTCTCATTTAATAGACTTAGTTTAGTATAACTAACACTACAACATTTAATATGTATCTCGTTTCCATTTAATAATAGAGTCTCTATATACGTTTTGGTTTTCAAATAATATGTATTGTTGTTCTTGTTACTGTTCTTGTATATATGTGTAAGTAAGTATGTATATGCGGTTGTTGTTGTTGCTTGTTTTAATTCGTTATAACTGACTAGTTGTTAGTGGTTGTTGCTTTAATTTCCGTTTCCGCTTGCGTTTGCGCTGCTGTTGCCTTCTGCTGCACTTTTGTAGAAAAAGTTGCTTCGCTTTTATTTTGTTTTTTGGTTTTTAGTTTTTTCTTTTAGCAAATTATATAGTTTTTAAGTTCGTGTTCAGAGGCCAACAAAATTTTGCTAAAAAAATTCAGTTGAACTTAAACACCAAAATATGTAGTTTCAGTTTTTTTCCTTGATTTTTTTTTTCATTTCATTTCAATATGCTTAAAAATTGTTTTGTAATAAATATTGACAGTCACAGGTTTTTGTTTTTTTTATTTGGTTTTTCTCATTTATTTATAAGTGAAGCTTCATGCTTTTGTGTTTTCTTGTTTTTTTATTTCAAATTTCCTTTCATTTTAGTAATTTAGCTACAATTAGTATTTTGTGTTGCTGTTTGTGTTGTTTTTCATACTTTGTAAAATTTCGACTTTGTTAGTCCACATTGCCGTTGTTTTGGAAATGGCGAGAAATATGAACAAAGAAGCCTTAGATTTAGGCAAAGTTATTTGGTGGGTATCAAGGCCTAAAAGTATGCACTGGAACTGACAATATCCCAAAAAAATGGTATTTTTGAGATTTCAAATAATCTAGAATTTGATTGAAATTTTAAGCTAAATCCCTTTTCTTTTTCCAGGTAATATGCACAGACATTCTTCTTCTTTGTTTAGGTCACACAAACCTTATGGAATATTTCTAAAAGATTAAAGACGGACTTGACTGTCTCTTTGGTCTGTTTTAATACTAAATGTAACACCCAATTGATATTATCATGTCTCAGAATTTGTTTATCATGTTATCAGAAATAATATGACAGTCATCCAGGTGAACGTTGTCGTATACTCCGATAGTTCTGAAGCTGATGGCTTTTAGGAGACCTACAAGCATTACGAACATTATTGCACTAGCTTTTATTCTTACCTTGTTCTGGTAATACAGGCTGACATTTAGTTAATACCAGGCCTGTTCGACTGGGCTTACTAGCTTAATTTTTGTATGGAATTTACTCGCTCAACAAGAAAGTAGCGACAGTCGTACCGTCGCACATATTCAAATAAGAACGTACGTCTGTCTGAATGGGCTTTAATTATAAAGGGGTATTCTATCAAAAAGTGTATGTGTGTGACCGTGATCGCGCCAGAAATGGCAACATAAGATACACATATGTATTCTATTCTAAAAGGCTGAACATTTGGACATATTATCATATGAAGTAGGAGTTGCTTCCCTACACACAGCGTATTCACCATATATAACCCACTGGTATTATTTTCTCTTTCAAAAGTAAAGCACATCTCGGTGCCAAACTATCTGACATTTAATATGGCTGGGAAATGAGGAGATTTACCGTCCCTCCTCACTCTACAGAGTAGGAGGGTATATATCAGTTGGGACAGAAAAGAAGTGTAATGCATTGAAGGAGTGACTTAAGACCCTAAGTATGTTTGGACCAAATCCGTTTCACGACTTTTTAAGGTGTTTGAGCCATGTCCGTCTGTCTGGCTGGCTGGTGTACACGATAACTTTCGAAAGCAGTTAAGGAATCGATTCAAACTTTGCACATGTAATATTTTTCCCAAAATTAGTTTAAGTTCGAAGATGGGCGAAATTGCCACGCCCCTTCTGATACCTCCCACACAAATAGCCCATATTCCAATGTTTAATTAAAACCCATATAACTTCCACACGGATAATCGGAATCTGCTATATTTTGGTATTCGATAATGTTTTTATAATCACTTTAAGTGTACTAAATATCGCGGGTTTTGCCACGCCCCTTCCAGTACCTCCCATACAAATCACGCAAAACTACGTAAAATTAAAGCTGTTATAACTTCTATACTGAGGATCGAAATACTGTGAGATTTGATATTTAGCAATGCTTGTATAGTGGTTAGATTTGCCTGGAATATCTGCGATATTGTCACGCCCCTTCTGGTACCTCCCACACAAAGTGGCATAAACTTTGGTTACAATAAAACCGACATAACATTCTTACGGGTAGTCAGAATCCTTTGCAATTTGATATTTGACAATGTTTTTACAAGCACTTTAAACAAAAAAAAATATTTACGTTGTAGCCACGCCCCTTCTTGTACCTCCCACACGATTTTCTCTATTCTCTATTCTTGGCAATATTAAATCCTTCATAAATTATATACTGGAGCATGGCATCCACTATGACCTGATATTTGATTATGTTATAAATGTGGAAGCTGGGATCATGTGACACGATCCTCCTCCCAATTATCCAGCCCTACATAACATTCCTTCTAACTTCCGTAAATATGTTCTCCGAGAGTGAGGATATATATAAGTCGGTTCAGCCGACTGAAGTTTACTTATTTGTTTGAGGTTTCATTGTTTGGTTGAGTAGTTGTGGAACCGACCTTATATGTCCAACAAAGGCTTTACGTAATAAAGCTTTTCTGTAAATCTACCTTTGGCCGAACTTTGCAGATCAATTTTTAATATTGAAGTACTGTATGTAGGTGAAACTGGAATTATTATTGTAGTACTGGTCCATATTATCAGACTTTGTTGAATTCTTGACCACAGCTTTAAATTTAATGTAATTTATCGGATTAACAAGCGGCTTCCTTCGAAATATTGGGCATAAATAAATAAATTTAAAAAGAACATCACGCCTTTTAAATTATCAAGGACCTTGAACCGAACTATAAACAATTTTGACATTTCTGCGTTTGGAAAAGTATGAATGTGTCATCGCCTTTCAGCTAAAGAGTGTTGCACATTCTTCAAAAAAGTGGTGATCGATTGTGGTGCCAAGGGCTTCTATGACACCCATCGAAACTAAACTGTGAGCGACTCACGAAATCTTTTATCCTACGACGACTTTTCAACAACATACCCGGCCTCTTTAAGTAACTGATTTTCACAAACGAATGAGAAGCACAACTCACTGGCCGAATGTGCGTTTAGCCAATGCATACCCAACGCGTCACTGTTTGTTGTGGATTTTGGGCTGTACTGAAAGAATTGGGTTGATCGGATGAGATACTGCCGAGCCAGTTGTGGTAATTATATGAATGATATTGTGTTCCATTATTAAATGACAAAGTTCAACCAATAAGACCAGAAATTTGAAAAAATTATCAGCCGATTCTAATTTAAAATTTCCAGAAGCGGTCAAAAATGTCCACATTTTCATTACTGCTTTATATCATCAACCATAAACATTTTTGTAAAAAATGTAAGGATCTCGGCTTTAAAGCGTACAAAATTCAACTTGTGCAAGAATTGAAGCCAGGCGACTTAAATTTGCGTGTTTGTTCGAACGAGTCGCCCAACATTGGACCTTCCGAATGGGCCTCAGATGTAGTCGTAGCCAACATTTACATGATATCATTTTCAAACAGTAAATGCCATAAATTGTTCTTTTAACCGATAATACAAATATGAGTTTTATGTGACATTATAAATTAAACCGTTCGTGTATATGAAACATATGTTTATTTATGCCTGAGCAGTCAGAACGACGTATTCGCCGGTATTTTTATCCCACCCAAAAGTACAAACTTCGAAAAAGCTCTTTATTCTGGTCGTCTGAGGGAAATCCATATCATGATTTCAGCTTCACTTTCATCCCTTTTTCCCAGTTTACCCCTTAAAAGTACGAATTTCGAAAAATCCATTTATTTTAAGTGGCTACACAATTAGAAGGATCTATGCCTAATTTCTGTGCTGTGGTCGTTTGATTTGTACCTTTTTGGCCCATTTCACTGCCTAAAGAATGCAATTTGCTAAAATTACTTTTTGGTGCGCGTTCCAAGTGAATATAAGCCTGAAATTTAAATACTTTAGTTATTAGGTATTATTGGGGTTATTCTTAGTGATTGTGAGTTTTTTTCTCTGGACCGATTTCGATAATTTGAACCCCCTGCCTAATTTCGTTCGGAAGCTAGTGTGCTTTAAACAGTTCGACTGACGGACGGATGGACATGGCTAGATTGTCTTAGGATTTGACCATGACCCAGACTACTTATACTTTATGATGAAAATTTAAATGTGAATGAAAAAATAAATGTACAATACAACCTAAGGTAGAGGGTATAAAAATCATCTTTTAGAGAATCACAAAAGGTGTTCTTTGAATATAAATCATAATTTCACATTTGAGCCACAATATGATATTTCCAGCAATGTTACTAACCACCGATTGAAAGCTTCGTCCTTAAACTTTATAATTTAAGCCATAGCTCTTTAGACAGATTGGTTTAAAACCGAAATAATATGTTTTTTCGTCCTTAAACTTTAAACCCTATGCCTTGGCATTCCATAACTGATATGATATTTCAAGAAGCAAAAACCCCATGCGATGTTTTTTTAACAACCGATTGAAAGTTTCGCTCTTATACTTTAGACTCTAAGTCTAGAGGTTCCATAACTCCTTCGAAAAATTCCTATGGACCCGAATGTGATATGTTACTTCAGAAGTATTAAGGTGTTGCTGAGCACCGTTTGAAATCTTCCTTCCTTAAACTTTATACCCTTTAAGCCTTGACATCCCATAACTCCTTACACAGATACCTTTGGACCTGAATATGATATGTATATTTATTGCGTTTATCCAAATTTAACATTTGTCGCCATTTCCCAACCACAGCGTGGCGTCGTTTCCACTACTCCGTTCAAGTGTAGCCTTTTTTTCAGTGTAACTTATTCAGTGCACTAGTGTGTGTGTGTTGTTGGTGTCTATGTAAGCGCGTGTCTCTTGTTTTGTTGTCTCTGTATTCGTGATTGTTTCGTTTTATTTATTTATTTTTTCCTTCGTTTACTTAGACTTAAAGTTTCATTTTATAAAATTTGTTTTGTTTTGTTTTCTTTCTTTTAGGTTTCTCATCAATAATATATATTTTTTTAAATATTATTTAAAAGCGTCTTTATACAAACATATTCATTGTGTTTGGGTTTGTGTGTGGAGGGGTGTGGGTGGGTGGGGTTAGGGTTGTTTTTTGTTTTCAAGATAAAGGGAAAGAGAGAGTTTGGGGGTGTGTGTGTGGGTGTGGGTGAAAATATCATTGATTTCTCAGTTTCTCTTGTTCTAGGTTGTGTACTTATATATGCAAATAAAATCCTAAAAAATAAATGAAAATTTCAACTAATCTTAAGTTATTCGAAACATCAACGGATTGACGTTTCAAAGTATGCCCGTCTCAACGTTGTGGGCTGTCCCCAATGTATTGGGGTCAAAGTTCATTTTAAATTCACCGGCTATAACAATTTCCGATATGCAACCGACAATGCCATTCGTGTATCTTCGACGCGGGAAATATACCGAATCGGGTAGACCACCTGTATGAAGAGGGAGGGGTAGGAGAAAAAAAAAAAATAAATAAATAGGGTTAATCTTAAAAGTAGAAATTGTTTCCAGGATATTATTCAGAATCTTAGCAATTTATGACGGAACTCATATTGTTCCAAGTCTCTGTTATCTAAAAAAGAAATATTCAAATTATCCCACTTACCAACATATAACCCGGTATCGGTATTTAATTGACGCAAAGTTCCCGGCGACCTCAGTGTTGGACTTTTACGACCATCAACCTCCAAGTAGCCATCTTGATTATCTCTATAAATAATTAAGCGGGAATTTAGAAAAACACAATCATTTATCATAATTTCACAGGGCAAAATTACCTTATAGCCCTAACCCTATGCCATAAACCATCACTGATTTTAGTGGCATTGAAACGGATGTCCACCTCGCCGGAACCCAAATTGTAACGGAAATGAAGGTAGCTGTGGAAGGAAAAACACAAAATTTAAAATTAATTATCTTCGTCATGCAATACAGTAAGAGAAAAAAATTCTTCATTGTATTAACAATTCTTGTCATTAAAGGCAATAAAATGAAGGGAGTATTTGTCAGGGGTCTCTATAAAGGGTGTCTAGAACTTAAAATAATGAGGCGTATTGGCGGGGACTCTGCCTGAAACTATGGGAAAAATTAAGGTAATTGGTCCCTTAAACGATTATTGTATATACTTATTGGCAACCTACGATACCGGTGTACGTGTCAAATTAGAGAGGAGATTATCTGTTAAAAATACTTTACATTTTATGATTCTATCCGTATTAGTTTAGCATTAACAACCATTTCAAGTTTAGCCCTTAAAAAGTAAAATATGAATAAACTAAATAAATTAAGGGGGAATTTGGTGGTTGTTAATGCGCTAAACTAATACAGATAGAATCATGAAATTTAAAGTATTTTTAACGAAAATTCTCCTCTTTAATTTAACACTTAAATCGGCATCGTAGGTTAATAATAATTTTTTAAAACATTTTTTTGAAATGAAGATATCAATAAAAATTGAAAATCCAAAGCAAAGATAAATGTGGATTTTATTTAATAAAAATTATAATGTAAATATTATAGCTTCACAACATACATCACAAATGTGTGAGGAAGTGAATAAATTGTCGATGTGTTGAGCGATTGTATTGCTCGCCTCATTGCAAAAAGGAAACGAAACTCCTTTGGAAACAAAAGCGCAAGCTGGCAAAATTGAGCCGTAAGAGAGAATATTAAGGAGAGCAGGATGTGAAAAAGTAATAGGAAACGTTCATTCATATATCCAAAATCAAATATGTTGAATCTTCCTTGTCTGTCTACTCAAATATAAAGGCTGATTTTTTAGCTAATATCTTTTTGGCAACACTGGTTTAAACAGCTGACGCACGTTTCGTGTTTTGTTTCACTGTCAAACATCTATAATATAACCATGAATCGTCTTACAAACGAACAACGCTTGCAAATTATTGAATTTTATTATCAAAATGCGTGCTCTGTTAAGAAAGTTCATCGCGCGCTTCTTCTGTTCAGCGACGAAGCTCATTTTTGGCTCAATGGGTACGTTAATAGGCAGAATTGTCGATTTTGGAGTGAATATCAGCCAGAAGCATTGCTAGAGCTACCAATGCATCCAGAAAAAGTCACAGTTTGGTGCGGTTTATGGGCTGGTGGCATCATCTTCTTCAAAGATGATGCGAATCGTAACGTAACTGTGAATGAAGAGCGCTACCGTGAGATGATATCCAACTTTTTTTTGGCCAAAATGCAAGAGCTTGACTTGCATGACATGTGGTTTCAACAAGACGGTGCCACATGCCACACAGCACGCGCAACAATGGACTTATTGAGAGGCGAGTTCGGTGAACATTTTATTTCACGTTCGGGACCAGCCTAGATCGTGCGATTTAACGCCTTTAGACTATTTTTTTGTGGGGCTATGTTAAAGCTCATGACAAGCTCGCTTCAATTGACGCATTGGAAGACAACATTGAAGCATTTATTCGTGAGATACCGACCAAAATGCTGGAAAGAGTATGCCAAAATTGGACTAAGCGGATGGACCATTTGAGGCGCAGTCAAGGTCAACATTTGCATGAAATAATCTTCAAACATTAAATTATATGGACCGTACTATCGATTCAAATAAAGATTTCGTGCATTTTTTTGAATTTTATGTGTTTTTTTTTCAAAACTTTCCTATAGCTTTTAAAAAATCACCCTTTATAAAATAACAAAATCATTCGCTGATAATTTTATATTATTGGGCAATTGTTCACTTACATTTTAGGTTCGATCGCGCCCGCTTAAATGTTTAATTAAAGGTAATTATAATGTCTACAACTATGCGAATTACACTTCCACATAGAAACAGTGGTTTAGGTAGGATCAACCTCAAAAATTTTGGAAAAAAATCTATTTTTGCTGGCACGAAAAAAGTCATAGAAAATATACAAAAAGCCGGAAAAAGTATTTTGTTGTATTTTTTAACATAAAACATTCTAAAGTAAAAACTAAAATATCTTTGTAGACGCAAAATAAATTAAAAAATCATGATTATTAAACGTTTGTTTAAATAGCGCGAAAAAACTATGTATATCAAAGAATATATAGTTTTAGTTTGTAATAACTGACATCTTAACGAAGAAGAAGGGCATTTTTGAAGAAAATCTCTGAATAAATGTAGAAGTTATTACCGTTATATAGAAGTAGGGGAATTTTAAAGAATTTTTTACAAGCTATCTGCTTAAATTGATTTAGTCATAAGTGGTAGGGTATCCAATTGTTCATACTTTTGGAATATTCGATTAATCGTTTATTCGAAAATACAAAATTTCTAATTAACCAAATAAAATCGACAGTTCTTTTTCGAATATTCGATTAATCTAAAAAAATTTCCTCTAAATTATTTAAATTTTGATAGGAATATATAACACATAATCAAGTTTCATCGTTTTATTTGAAAAAGCTATTGGTTATAAGGCGATACTTTTCCTTTGTTTTAATAAAGTTCGATTTCGAAAAAACTCTTTCTCTTACTGTTGAAGTCGGAGCAATAGAAAGAAGAACATGTAATTAAGTTTTTAAGGTATTTTTTCAAGTTATCTAAATATAAAAAATCATCTTGTATGTCATTCGATTCTAAATACTTTTCGGTTTTTGTTGGAATTTTTACTATTTTGATTGGTTTCGTTCAGTTCGGACAAAAGGCTAATTTCAGCGACAATATTTTCTCTTCCAGTGACAGGATAATGTGAAACGTTTTCAACTCCAAATATACTTTTGTATACTGGGCAAGGAAAGCAAGAATTTAATTTTCACAAAGTTTTCATTAAAAATGAATGAATGATGTCTTCCAAACTTTGGTAGATATGATACAAAATCATTTGTACATTTGTTTATACTTTCCAAAATGATATTTCGCTCCAAAAGTATAACATTTTGAATATTCGTTTATTTGGTACGGAATTATTCGTTATTCGAAAATCGGCCATTTCTGATTATTCGAACAAATATTTGATACTAAATATTCGATTAATCGAATAAAATTTAATCGATGGATTACCCTAATAAGTGGGACATGTACTTCTACAAGAAGAACTATAAGTTCTACATTTATCTATAGATTTTTTTAACAGGGCCTTGGTTTTCTCTTTAAGATGCCAACTATTACAAACTAAAATAAAATATTCCGTTATCTACTTAAACAGAAATTAAAAAATTATGATTTAAAAAATTTTGGGTTCTACATTTATTCATGGATTTTTAACATTGTTTTTTTTTGTTTTGAGTTAGAATGTTAGCTATTAAAAATAAGACAGCCAAAATAGATATTTTTCGAAAAATATAAATTGTTTCCCAAATTTGTAAAGACTGTTCCTATGTGAAAGTGTAATTAACAATATTTATTATCGGACTTATATTTCCAAAATGAAATGAAATTTGCCGAAAGTTGGAATTTTAGTAAATATTAAAAAAAATACCATAAATGTTTTTTATATTGTTTTCGAGTTTGGAAACCAAAAATACTTCAGAAAATGACCCTTCGACAAAATGTGAAGCCCAATTTTCACCGATTTGTTCAAGCGATGTGCTCGACACGAATTTGTCTTTCAAGGCGTCCAATGTTCCCGGATTGTTCGCATAAACCAATGACTTCCCCTAACATCAGAAGAAACTCAAGATTAGAGGCGTTAAATCTGGGCGGACAATTTCAAGAAAATAAAGCGTTCCCACATGATTCCTTCACTAAATCGATTGATATCATCAGTCAACATTACATTAAATCGAAGCACGAAATAATTTTAAATCATGGCTCTATAGAGCTTACATATTTAAATAAGGAAGGATGAACGATTTCATCGCCCCATAAGGCACACCACACATTGAGTTTTTCTGGATGTAAGGGTGTCTCTCGAAACTCTCGTGGATTCTCTTCACTCCAAATGTGACAATATTACTTCTTGACATGACCACGGAGCCGAAATGAGTCTCATGACTGACTAGAAAATTGCACGGTAATATTTCTAAATATAATCGCGACTTTCCAGTGGATAATTTGAAACTGAGCACAGATCAAAATAATAAATAACACTGTGTGTAATTTTTAAAGTCATGGAAGTATAACTACGTGAAAAAAGACAAAAAAGTCACGTGTCTCCCAGTTTTGCCCAAAGTCATGCACTTTTTATGGGCCCCCAAAGATAAAAGACCACAAAAAAAAGAACCGTGTCTCCCAGTTTTGACCAGAGTCATGTACTTTTTTATAGGCCCCCAAAGATTTGGGGCCTCGGTGTCATTTCTGCAGTTTTGTACAACGTTTGGATTTTTGATTTACTCTCTGATCCCAAATTGTAGCTCTTGTCATAAAGATATATAGAAGTATAAAGAACATAAAAAATTGTGAACATATAAAATCAAAACAAGTAAAAAAGGCGTTAAGTTCGGCCGGGCCGAACTTTATATGCCCTCCACCATGGATTGCATTCCACAGAGGTTGTCGGTTTTCGTAGAAGTGCAGTAATATTACAGGAAAATATATTTTTTTAAATACCCAAACCAAAACAAATACAAATATTGAAAAATTAATTTTATAAATAAATAATTTTTTATATATTTTTTTTTTATATATCTGTGGTCACAACCCTTAACAGCCTAACTCGAGTTAAAACACAATTGAGTTATTAGCACCATCGTATTCAGCGTATCTAAATTTATTTGCTCTAAATTTTTCATGTTTGTATCTCTTCTAGGAAGGCAATTAATCCTAAAAAACCTAATAGCTTAAGCTATTTTTCTAAATTACTGTTTTGGCATAACTGCCTAAGTCAATTTAGGATTACAACAAATATAAACATTATTTTTTCATCATTGCCTAAATCAACTTAAGTCGTTAATCCAAAAAAAAAACAAAGAAACAATTTTATTTTCCTAACTTGAGTTAAGCTCTTATTCCGAATTACAATTTCGTTTTTTGATAAACATAAATTGAGTTAAGGTCTTTCCTCAATTTAATCTTTCTTTTATTTAATCTGGAATAATAGCCTAACTCAACTTGAACTTTTTGACTTTCTTTCGTTCAACAATTCATAAGAGCCTAAGTGTCTTTTTCGATAATATCTTTTGACTGCGAGAATAAACAACTATTTTTTGTTAACAACTAAGTAAAGAAATTCGTTTCCTTGGAATCTGTAGCAAAGTTTTCCTAAAAAACACCTTCTCCTGATTTTCAGTGAAGATTCAAAACTTTAAACTCCTGTACTGAAAATATTGAAAAACAGACTTAGGCTGTTATGGGTTGTGACCACAGATATAAGGTAATGCTACCAATTTTCAAAAATATTTTCAAAGCCATAAATATTGGTAGATAGTGGGTGCTACAGTTGGTTGTATTTCCATTCTATTTTAATGCCAAAAGTACAAATTTTGAAAATCCTTTATCAGACGTACATAGTGCAAAATAACCTAACTTCAGATTCAACCAATTTTTGCCGTAAAAGAAAAAGTACGAATTTGGAAAAAACTTTTTATTTTGCGTGTCTATGCAGTCAGAGGAATGTATGCACCGAATTCCATGATTCCAGCTGCTCCCATTTGGTTGGTACCATTTTTACCCCCTTGACGTTTCTACGCAATTAGAATTTTATCATTCTACCTGTAGTCGTTTAGTTGGCACTATTTTTATCCCTCTGTACCATTGTATCCCTTGAAAGTACTAATTTCGGAAAATTCGTCTATTTTCCGTGTCTACGCAGTCAGAGGAATGTATACTCCGAATTTCATGACTCTAGCTGCGGCCATTTGATTGGTACTATTTTTATCCCCTTTTTTCATTTTAACCCCAAAAAGTACGAATTTCGAAAAATCAGTTTATTTTCCGTGTCTACACACTCAGAGGAATGTATACTCCGAATTTCATGCCTCTAGCTGCGGGCATTAGATTGGTACTATTTTTATCCCCTTTTTTCATTTTAACCCCAAAAAGTACGAATTTTGAAAAATCCGTGTATTTTACTTATCTATGCAATCAGAGGAATGTATGTATACACCGAATTTCATTATTCTAGCTGCGGTCATTTGATTGGTACCATTTTTATCCCTCTATTCCTATTTTGCCCCTCAAAAGTACGAATTTGGAAAAAATACTTTTATATTATGTATCTACTCAATTAGAGGAATGTACACACCGAATTTCGTGTTTCTAGCTGTTGTCGTTTAATATGTACCATTTTTATCCCTTTTTTGCCCCCTACAAATAAGAATCACTGTCTGGTGCACGTTTTTGCTATAAGGGGAATGTGCATACCAAATATCAAGCAAATATAAACAGACATATTCAAAAAACATGCTTAAATACGCTAAAATATTAGGGATTATTATGGGTATTTTTAGTCCTTGTGAGGGAAAAATTTTTCCCTTTGGGCCGATTTCGCCCCATTTCAATCCCAACCTATCTACGACTATAAGACGCATTTATGGAAAATTTGAACGTTCTAGCTCCTTTCGTTTAGATGCTAGCGTGCTTTCAACAGACGGACGGACATGGCAAGATCGTATTATACTTTATAGGGTCTCAGGTCGATATTTCAAGGTGTTACAAACGGAATGACAAAGTTAGTATACCCCCATCCTGGAGGTGGAGGGTATAAAAACTTCATCTTCATGGTCAAAATCGCAAATGCCGTCGAACAAATCTTATAAGCTGTAGTGTGTGTGTAGGTAGCGTATACGTGCTGTTGATTAAGCATAATATCACTCATACGCACTGTAGTCGGACTGACCATTAACAGAAACGGTGTTAAGAATCATTCCTAGGAAGTTCATATGTTCTAGAAAGTTGTTTATTGACATCTTAGGTACATTTTTGTAGTTGATTGTTTGCTTGAATTTTGAACAGTTTGCTACATATGGACCTGAACAGGGGAAAAAAGTAAAAAAACGATTTTTTTAGTTTTTTTGCAATTTTGACATTGAAGATGAAGTTTTTTTTTGATTTTATGTGTTCATAATTATACCCTCACTCTACAGAGTAGGAGGGTATATATCATTTGGGGCAGAAAAAAGTGTAACGCATCCCAAGTATGTTTGTGCCAAATCCGTTTCACGACTTTTTAAGTTGTTTGAGCCATGTCCGTCCGTCCGTCTGTCAGGCTGGTGTACACGATAACTTTCAAAAGGAGTTACGGAATCGATTCAAACTTTGCACATGGTAATATTTTTCCCGAACTTAGTTTAAGTTCGAGGATGGGCGAAATTGCCACACCCCTTCAGGTACCTCCCACACAAATGATCCATATTCCTATGTTAAATTAAATCCAATGTAACTTGCACATGGATAATCGGAATCGGCTATATTTTGGTATTTGATATAGATTTTATAATCATTTTAAGTGTTCAAAATATGGTGGATATTGCCACGCCCCTTCTTGTACCAAACCACCCTAACCTAAGTAAAATTAAAGCTGTTATAACTTTTATACGGATGATCGGAATACTTTGAAATTTGATATTTGGCAATGGTTTTATATATGCTGCATTCATGTAGAATATGGGTGATATTGCCACACCCCTTCTGGTACCTCCCACACAAAGTGTCATAGGCCTTTGTTAAAATAAAACCGATATAACTTGGTTTGGTTTGGTTTAAAGGACCAGAATGCTCCTGCATTCTGAACACTCGGAGACCCAGTTGGGTCCATTGTGCAAATCATTCTGTTTCCTGAAAGTATAAGGTTGTAGTTTATAGGAGAGGGATAGGGAGTGATAGGATTTAGGATGGAGTGATTGGTGATAGATGATAGATGGGACGTTAGGGAGGTAAGAGGATATTGGAAAGGGATATGGGGGTAGGAGAATATGAAGTTGTGTTTTAGTATTTCTGTGTATGGGTGTTTCCCAATGGTTGACGACTAGGTAAGAAAATTTGTCGAGAGTCATCCGGTATACCGATGGTGGTGATAAGCCTTTATGGCTCTCTAACTTACATACGGGTAGTCAAAATCATTTGAAATTTGATATTTGAAAATGTTTTTTTAATTAGTTTAAACCAAAAAAATATTTACGGTTTAGTCACGCCCCCTTCTTGTACCTCCCACACAATTGTCAATATCCTAGATAAAATTAAATCCTTCATAAATTCTATGGAATCCACTATGTCTTGATATTTGATTATGTTGTTTCAATTGTTTTACAACTGTGGAAGATAGGACCAAATGCCATGAACCTTCTGGTACCTTCCACACAAATCATCAGGCCCTACGTAAAATTTAAATTATTATAATTTCCATAAATATGTTCTCTGAGAGTGAGTGAGATATATAAGTTGGTTTAGCCGACTGATGTTTTATTACTTGTTTTATATGTTATTTAGGTTAGGAGCTACAACTTTGCCTCGGAGAGTAAATTAAAATTCCAAACAGTTTGCAAGATATGAGCCCGGGAAAATGATCTATTTTTGCAAAAACGACACCGAGGCCCCAAATCTTTGGTGGTCCATAAAAAAGTGCATGACTTTGGCAAAACTGGGAGACTCTTTTTTTTGTCTTTTATCACGTAGTCCGTATATGGTTATATTTTTTCGTGTTGCACAGTGTAATCGAAATAATTTCATACCGGAAAATCGAACCCCTTAAAAAATAAAAAAATATAAACAATTTACTCACTCTAATTGAACCATTGAAACAGTTGCAACAAAGCCTTTTTCCTTGCACTAAAACCTAAACACTCGTTGCATCAATCTACTCACCCATTTTCGATGCCCAGCGACAGATAATCATCTGAATCCTGATCCATGGTGCCCACACAGGCCGTCCACAAGATGACGCCATTCTCCGAACGCGTTTTTATTCTCAAATTCAAATCGATGTTATTGCTGATCACCTGATTCATGGTCTCGGCATCGTTGTAGTGGAAATAGCTTTCGTGGCCGACAAAACAGGCGCCGAAATTCTTGCGCACTCCTATGGGTGGCCGGTTCTCATTCGAGGGCAAATCAAATTTACTCAATAAACTCCAGTCCGTATGGGTTTGCGTGGGATCCGAGGGAGCGACAGGCTTCTTTTTAGCTTCCAGAAATTCTTCGGAGTCATCTTCAAGATCGTCATCATCCTCCTCTAACGACAACTGCTGCTGCTGTTGTTGCTGTTGTTGCTGCTGCTCTTGCCGCTTCTCCTGCAGTAGTTGTGTTTGCTGGGTTTTAATCTCGAGTTGATTGCCTTCGCCCGGTTTTCGGCTGTCCTCGTTCTCCTCGGCACTATAATCGTATTCGGTTATGACCAATTTCGGCTGTTTGGGCGTATAATGGCCCTTCGTATTGGCCATGATGCGTTTCATGTCCTGCGCGAGCTGTTTGCGCTGATAGTCTTCGGTGCCGTCGTTGTCATCGAACAGCGAGTCGTCCATGACAAAGGTGTCCTCGCTGGCGGTCTCGGTGTTGTTCACCTCCTCCTCCTCCTCCACCTCCACATCCGTATCGACATCCAAATCCGCCTCCATGTCATCCTTGGCTTTATCTGTGGTCTCTTCGTCCGCCTGCTCATTGGATGGCTGATTGAAATCCTGCCATTGTTCTTCGAGTGCTATCGGATCTTCAAAGGTTAGAATGTCACTTCCGGTATTGGTTTGGAAACTTTCGTAATGTGTGGGCAGACGACTTAATTTATGCTGTGGTTTGTCCATGATAGGTGTCTTGTGGTGGGGATCCGGTTTCGTAACATACGGCTGCAGCTGCAGCTGCGGTTGCCGTTGTTTAGCAGCTTGTTGCTGGGCGTAGGGCGATTGCTTGCTAAACGATTGCGTTGGCATGGCTACCGGTGCGGGTGGGGGTTCGTGTTCGGGGGTATTTGTGTGTTTACGTTTGTTGCGGTTTCGTTGTGATTTCATGTTGTTTCCTTGCTCGTCCTTTGGTGACTGTGGCTGTCGTTCCAATTGTTGTGGCTGCGGTTGCTGTTGCTGCTCCTCCGCCTGCTCTTGCTGCTCGTGCATGGCCTTTATATCCCGGAATATCATGTCATCTTCCATTTCGTCGACATCCTCATCTTCGTCGTCGTCATCGTCGTCGACCACCACCTCGTCAGCCTTCATTTTGTCCATGATGTGTTCTAAGGTCTCTTGTGTCTCTAGGATGTCCTTATTGATGTTATCCAAGTCCTGCCAATTCATTGTTGTTGTAGTCGGCGGTGCCGGCGTTGTTGTTGTAGTTGTTGTCGTACTGGTGGTGGTGGTGGTGGTGCTGGTAGTTGAGGTTGACGTCGTTGTCGTTGCGGTCGGTTTCTGTTTCTTTGTCAGCTTCTGTTGCATCGCCTGTTTGTGCTGCTGTTGCTTGTGCCACAGCATGTGTTGTTTTTTCGGTTTCTTGTGTCCTTTTTGTCCTTTCTGCTGTTCGAGTGGATGTTGCTTGTTATCCTTAACACTCAGTTCATTGTAGCCAACTGGTGCATTGCCATGGGCATTGCCTGCCTTATTGGCTCTTACTTTTGATTGGATTTTACTCTTGTTCTTTTCTTGTTCGTATTCCGTGGCCGTTTTCACCTCAGCCTTGGCTTTGTTGCACTGCTCGTTGTAGGCACTGCAGCGACACTCGTAGCTCTCCATTTGCGGCACACACTCGGACAGGGGGCCACAGGGTCTGGCCACACAGGCATGGGGGCAATTGCCGATATTCGTTCCGCCCAATGCTTCGGATATTATGGACAAAGGATGGCCGTTTATTTCAATCTGTTTTTGTTATAAAAATTTAATGAGGTTTTTTTATATTGTTTTTGCTGCTGTTGTTGTGGTTGTGGCTGCGTGTACTTACCCTTTGTATGCAGCCCATAAAGAAGGGTTTGCTCTTCAAGTCCGTGGGCAATTTGTCGACGTGATTCACACCACCCACAAAGAGATTTTCGGGCAAAGATAGATGCCAGAAGCCATTTGAGGATATTGTCATTACTTCGGGCAATTGATCAATCTGGAAGAGATGGGGTGGATGAGATAAGTTATTTTATGCAGCTGAATGTAAATTAATTACAAGATTAAAAAAATCCTTTAAAAGGAACCAAAGGAACAAAAGCCTAACTAACTACTTCTATACTAATATATGTACTAGACGCTGGACTCTTTCATCTGTAGATAGCTGACTCTTGACGCCTGGTATTAGAAAATGTAGAACAAACTGGCACCACAACCTGATTTATTAAGAAGCTTCCCAAATGCAGACGACAAGAGTAGTCTTGTGAGTGCGAGTTTCTTCGCTTCACTTCATATAATGAATATTAGGGGATTGGAATCGCGAGAATTCTTGGTTATCGTATTCAGGCTTCTGATTTCTTTGTCAGACTAAGAGTCAATATGCCAAATTGCCGGCTAAAATATTTGGTTGGATCATTGGCCTTTAACCTATTCGGAGAGGACTATATCGTTGTATTTCCTAGTATCATCCTATGTTAGAACTAAATCATAGTTTATGGCACTCCCTCATACTCCCTTTTGGATTGGAACCGCTTGAATTCTTGGTTATCGTATTCCTGCTTCTGATTTCTTTGTCGGGCTAAGAGTCAATATGTAAAATTTGTCGGCTTAAATGTTTGGTGGCCGGTTTGATCACCTTTTCACTGAGGACTTTATCATATCCAAGTTCAATCCAAGCTCATGTTACTGCCTCATACTCCCTTTTGGGTTGGACTCGCGTATTCATGCTTCTGATTTCTTTGTCGGACTATTCGGAGAGAACTACATCCTAGATCCTAGTTCATATCACTCCCTAATACTTCCTTTTGGAAATAGTTGTGTATCTCAAGGAATGGAGAGAATCGATGAAAGGTAGTGGAGTCTTCCCAAGATTGCATACAAAAATCCCCCACATATTCATCATATTCTCGCTTGGTAATCTCACGGAATGATGAGGATTGATCAAAGGTTATAATGTTTTCCAAAAAATCCCCCACATATGCCTAATATTCCCTTTTGGAAATCGCTGTATATCCCAAGGAATGGGGAGATTTGGCAAAAGGTTAGTGTACTTTCCAAGTTTTATACAAAAATCCCCCACATTTTCCTCAGAGAGAGAGAGAAGTGATGAAAGGTTGGAGTATTCCCAAAATTTCATACACAAATCCCCTGCATACTCCTCATATTCTGCCTTGGAAATAGTTGTCTATCTAAAGGAATGAAGAGAATTGATGGGTTGGTTTCAGGGTCAGGTTTCATACAATACCCTCCACATATTCCCTCTTGAAAATCGTTGTCTCAAGGAACGAAGAGAATTGATGAAAGGTTGAAGTATTCCAACGATTTCATACAAAAATATTCTTCATATTCATCCATGGATATAGTTTTCTATGAAGTGAATGGAGCGAAGGTTAAAGTATTCTCCAGGTTTTATGCAATGATCCCTTGTGGAAATAGTTGTCTATCTCAAAAATGAGGAGAATGGATCGAAGGTTGGAGTATTCTCCAGATTTTATAAAAAAATATTTTTCTATCTCAAAGAATGATGAGATGTGACCAGACGTTGGAGTATTTCATACAGAAATCCCCCGCATATTACTCATATTCATCTTTGGATATAGTTGTCTATTTCAAGGAATGAAGATAATGGATCGAAGTTTAGAGTATTCTCCTGATTTTATACAAAAATCCTCACATATTCCTTTTTCTATCTCAAAGAATGAGAAGAGATGGCCAGAAGTTGGAGTATTTCATACAGAAATCCCCTAAAAATTCCTCACATTCCATTTTGGAAATAGTTGCCTAACTCAAGGAATGAAGAGAATGAAACGAAGGTGGGAGAGTATTCTTCAGGTTTCCTACAAGAATCCATCGCATATCCCTTATGGAAATGGTTGTTTATCTCAAGGAATGAAGACAATGAATTAAAGGTAATAGTATTCTTCAGGTTTTATACAAAAATCCCCACCCCAGAGATGACCAGAGGTTGGAGTACTTCATACAGAAATTCCCCGCACATTCCTCATATTCAGCCTTGGACATATTTGTCTATCTCAAGGAATGATGAGAATCGATCGAAGGTTGAAGTATTATCCAGGATTTATACAGAAATCCTTAACATATTCTGCTATGAAAATAGTTTTCTATCTCAAGGAATGAAGAGAATGTATCGAAGGTTGGAGTATTCACCAGATTTTATACAATGATCCCCCACATATTCGCTCTGGAAAATCGTTGTCTTCATGATTCACAATTCCGTAAATATCCTTCAATTGCCCTTTGCTAATAGTTGTCTATCAGAAGGAATGAGGAGAGAACACCAAAGGTTGGATTACACTCCAGATTTCATACAAAAATCCTCACATAATCCATTTTGGAAATCAACGTCTATTTCATGAAATGAGATTGGATTATTCTCAAGTTTCGTACAAAACGCCCACTATTCCTCATAGTTCTTTTACAATCTCAAGGATTGAAGATAATTGATCAATAATTGGAATATTCCCCATGTTTCATACAAAAATCCCACAAATATCCCTCAAATTTCCCTTTGCTAATAGTTGTTGGAGTATTCTCCAGGATTCATACAAAAATCCCTACAAAGAGTTTTGGAGTTTTTTCCAGGTTTCATACAAAAAACCCTCATATTCCCTTTTGGAAATCAATGTCTATCTCAAGGAATGATGAGAATCGATCGAAAGTTGGAGTATTCTCGAGGCTTTATACAAAACTCTCAAAAATATTCCTCACATTTCCTTATGAAAATCATTGTCTATCTCAAGGAATGAAGATAATTGATCATGGATTAGAATATTCTCCAGGTTTCACAGAAAAAATTCCATAAATATCCCTCATATACCTATTTGGAAATTGCTGTCTAACTCAAGGAATGAGGAGAGATGGCCAGAGGTTGGAGTATTCTCCAGGTTTCATACAAAAATTCCGCACATATCCTTTATAGAAGTAGTTATCTAACTCAAGAAATGAAGACATTGGATGTAAGATAGGAGAGTACTCTCCATGATTTATACAAAATTCTCTCACATATTACCCTTGGAAATGGTTGTCTATATCAAGGAATGAAGAATGGATCGAAGGTTGGAGTATTCTCCAGGTTTCATACAATAATCCCCCACATATTTCCTTTTGGAAATCGCTGAATGAAGAGAATTGTCAAAGGTTGGAGTATTCTCCAGGTTTCACAGAAAAAACTCCGCAATTTTCACCCTTGGAAATCGTAATCTGAGCCAAGGAATGTAGAGAATTGATTAAAGGTAGGAACATTTTCTTCTAGAAATCGTTGTCTATCTCACGGAATTAAAAGAATTGGTCGAAAGTCCTAGTATTATCTAGGTTTATACAAAAACCCCTCACATAGTCCACACATTTTCCTTTTTCTATCTCAAGTATTGAGGAGAGATGATTAGAGATGCAAGTATTCTCAAGGTTTTGTACAAAACCCCAAACTATTCCTAATATTCATTTTTGGAAATCGTTGTATATCCCTAAGAATGAAGAGAACTGATCAAGGGTTGGAGTATTCTCCAGGTTTCATACACAAATCCCACAAATATCCCTCTATTTGACGAAAACGCGAAGTTGAGCGGCCACGTAAGTCAAACCCTGACGGTTCTACGAGATAATCGAGATGTCGAGAATAAGGAAATTGATGTCTCAAGTTGACAAACTCTGAAAGTTCTCCAATATAGTTTCTTCGAATCCATAAGCACTCTATTTAAACCAGTGGCCGGCACAAAGAGAGCATAACAAAAGTGTGAAGAATGTATTGGTGTGCTCGGGCCGGGTATGGTGGTGGTTACAGATTAATATTTGTCGTTCTTTTACTCTCTGCTATGAGTTTTTGCGCCAACAGGAGCTATGCTCGCGTTCATAGCCTTAGCAGTTCGTGGCGCAAGACCAGTGGGCGCCTGACACTGATTTAAGTCCAGATTCAAATAAAGAAGCTCTCGCACATATTCCTCACATTTCTCTGCTATAATTTTTTACAGCAACACGAACAGTGCACATTTAAAAAGCCGCAGTAGTTCGTGGCGCTGATACTTAATTCAACTCAGATTCAAATAAAGAAAAATTCGCACATATTCCTAACATTTCCCTGCGGCAACACGAGCTGTGGACAACACGAATCAGTTCGTGACGCAAGACCAGTGGATGTCTGACACTAATTTAAATTCAAATAAAGAAGCTCTCGCAGGTTTTTCTCTATAAATTCTGTCGGAGTTACCGAAGTGAAACCGCAGTTGGATAAACACCGAAGCTCTGGTGCAGTGATATTAACCAAACACTCTGCAAGGGTACATTCAACCATTCGCTGTTTCTCTATTATTCCGTTTGTTTGCTCTCGCCGTTGATAACTTTGTAAGTTATCAAGAGTGCCAAAGCCACTCTATATAGAATCCATTCGAATTGTAGAGAATATAAACTGGTTTGGAAACTTATCCGAGTTTCATTGGTTTGACTACTGCTCTCACTCGCTTTCATTAGGAATAGTGTTATTTTATGAGAACCTGGTACATTCCCTTCGAATAAGAGTAACCTTGAATAGACAAAAGAAGAGAATGCGCCGAAGTTTGTGATACTCGCTAATTTCCACTTTGAGATCCTTGTGTATTCTCAGCGCACTGAGGAATCAGAAATTGAGTTCAGGGATCTCTCTACATAACCCTACGGTTAACCACATGAACTCGGAGAAAATGTCCAGATATTTGGTTTCCATAAGTTATCCGACCCTCTGTGATCAATTCTGCGACGAGTTCCATTCCTACTCAACCCTCAGATATCATCATTTGTTAATCACAAATTAACTCACCTTCAATACTGCCAAACGAGCGGTGCGTGAAATCCGTATAGCATGCCATTGACCAATCGATATAGGATATTCACTCCTAAAGAACAATTAAAAGAGAAAGATTAATTACAAAAATGAATATGTGGAAGAATACGCCATGAAAAGCCTACCTTACAACGGCGGGGCCATTGCCCAGATTAAAAGTGAACTCCACGTAGCCGTTGCTCAAGGACAAAGCAATAAAGTCGCCATGATGCTTGGGGCCAGAGTATAAGATAAGGCCGTCGGCTTGTTCGGGTTTCAAAATCACCTGGAAATTAATTAATTAAGTTATAAAAATATTATAATCCAAGGAATTTGTTTTTTTTTTTCGTTTGTATTTTTTTTGGTCTGTAATCAATACTTGATTTGAACTGGGAATTATAATTACATACCTTCAATTCCAACCATATGAGGACACTGTCACCCAAGGGAGCATAACGCAAAAACGAGGAACCATTAAATGAAGGAACCTAAGGAAGAAGCTTAATAAATATGATTTCAAGACAAAATAAAATCAAAGCCTTACCTGTAAATCCATACGTATCTCGCATAAATCGCCTACAAAACCAATGGGGCACAAACACACCGCTCCCTGGTCGGAGGGCAAACATTTGCCGCCATGTTGACAGGGATACTTGAAGCACTTGTCCGTAACACAATCCTCTGTAAAAAGAAGAAGAATTAAAGAAATCACGCGGCATATTGTGAATTAGCTCTACTTACGTATATCAAAACCTTTGGTGACATCACCCCCCGGATGTTCTTCAAATTTGTATTCATGGTCGTTGGCTATAAAGTGACGTATACAGCCCATGAAACCCGAGGTTATGGGCAAGCGATTGGCCAGGCCGGTTATGTTGCCGGTGCCGCCCAAGAATACAGGCTCACGGAATGTTATGCGTGAGAAAAGACCCTAAAAGACCCATAAAATCCATTATCAAGAAAACATGCCTTTTATTCTCGATCTACTTACATTCGATCTTCCCTGAACCTTGGTGCCATGATTCAGCACCAACCAGGCATCCCATCTATGGCGATAGATCACCACCGAATTCCATTCGTTTAGTAATATTGTCTCATGCGAACGTACACTACCGGCTCCACTGCCACAATCAAACCTTTTATGATTAAATATTTTTGTTAATAATAAATTAATTAATATTTTAATCGCTTCCACAACTTACCAAAATTCAACAAATCCTTTGTTTAGCAATAGAGCCATAAAATCACCGGTCAAATCATCACGTTCTCCGCTCAATAAAATGATGCCATCAAAGGATTCAGGACGGAATTCAACACGCAGCTGGACGTGTTTGTAAGCTCCTCTTAAGGCCGGAAATGCCAGCCATGAATGCTTGGAGAATTTCGGAACTCGTACTTTAATATCTATAATAAATGATATTTGTTAGGTAGAGAGTCGACTACAATTGCGAAGTGCGATTCTTTAGATCTGAAAAGAAGGAATCCTGAAATGCAAACAGCTTGAGGAAAAATAATACAATCCCCAGTATTATCCTGGGTTCATGAAGACACTAAATCAATTTGCAAGCACCAGCAGATCTCGCTATGTGGCGGATAAAGACCACTCTTCAGACAAACCATAGAACAATAGAAATGAAGAATGGGAGCTGATCTTCGAGCTGACGACGAAGTCGTGGTACGATAATATAGGAGTAATGCATTTTCATGTTATAACAGCTGCTGGTCCACAGCGACCATTGGCCTGCTCAGTCTACTGGAAGATTATGTACGACAAAGTTCTGAGACAATCATTCCTATATGGGACATTACATAAAGGCTTTGGGAGATACTGTTCAAAATGAACCATTAATATTTGAATTGATGGAGAAGGGGAAGTCAATCAGTTACAGGAAGGACAATAAACAGCTAATGCACCGCTGTGCCGTCGGTGTGATGTCTGAGGGTAATGTTATCTCATATTATCCAAGTTGTTAGCGTTATTGGATTATATAGCTTTGTATTTAGACCAAAGTAGAGCTGTCAAATTTAGAAAATGAGTAGGAGACCACAACATCAAGGACCTATACTCGGCGAAATATTTGGCTCCGATGACTTTCTAGAATATTTCTAAATATTGAAGCTTACAAACCTGGCAGAGGAAGCTTTTATAAACACTCTTCAAATTGCCAATCACGTACGAAACATCACCTATACTCTAGTCATGACGACGATAAATGATGATCGATGATCAATCGTCTGAGTACCTGTCGGATGATGAGCGAATCCATACTACATAAGTATATAGAAAGAAGCTGTATTCATCATGACAGTAATGGCGCCTAACTCATATATAAAATAAATACAAAGAATGTATCAAAACGGTGCCTTAAGGCACTACTTGTTACTCACGTGAGAGCGGCCACATAAACCAATGGATCTGATCAATCGACTGAGCACCTTGTAGATGATGAGCGGACCCATACTACATAAGTATAGCAGAGGAAGCACTATTCATCATGAAAAGGATGGCGCCCAACTCATATATAAAATAAATACAAAGAATTGATCTGCTGGGAAAGACATATGGTCTCAAGTAAGAGCCTATTGCTTCCATCTTGAAGATGTCTTGAAGATGTACAGCAATAAATTTTCAATGATCAGTCAACTGAGAACCTTGAGATAAGCGGATTTCATTGCACGTATATCAATGGGTGTCATCCTTCCCATGACAGTATTCGTTGTCTATTCTCCTAGATAGAATGAGTGAATCAAGTGTCAACAGAAAGCGTATGTTGGGAGCGATGTCGAGAATAAGGAAATTGATTTCTCAATATGAAGGCATCTACTGATCGAGAGAACAAGTAACTGTTAGAGATTTATGGAATGATGAAATTGAGGTCTCAAGTAGGAGCATATTGGACCCATACTCTAGTCTAGGCATACATTTTCGATGATCAGTCGACTGAGAACCTTGATATAAGCGGATTCCTTAGCACATATATCGCATGAAGCAGTGTTTGTTATGGAAAGGATGACACACATCGTCTATCCTCATAGATAGAATGAATATCAAGAGTCAATAGAAAGTGTATGTTGGGAGCGATGTCAAGGATGAGGAACGAATTCTCAAGTCATCAACGAAAGCGAAAGAGCAATGAACTGTTTTAAGGATTCCCAAGGAAATGTTGCAATTCCTTAGTAGCCAAGGTAGTTCTAGGAAATATTTGGAAACGATAGGTTATCTATATGTGTGGATGGAGAGAATTCCATTGTCCATGTACTCGTAGTCGTATATCAAATAAATGCAAAGATTGGATCTGCTGGGAGAGACATATGGAATGATGAAATTGAGGTCTCAAGTTGGAGGTCATTAGTCCCATGATCTAGTCATGAAAACGACCAAGAATAAATTATCGTTGATCAGTCGACTGAGAACCTTGAGATAAAAGGATTCCATAGCACATATATCGCATGAAGCAGTATTTGTCATGGGAAGGATGACTCCCATTGTGTGCCCTCATATATAGAATGAATGAATCCAGAGTCAATAGAGCGTATGTTGGGAGAAAGGAAATTGATTTCTCAAGTTAAAGTCATCAACTGATCGAGAGGGCAAGGATTCCTAAGGAAATGTTGCAATTCCTTAGTAACCACGGTAGTTTGTGGGAAATATTTTTAAATCGCGGTCTATCGCAAGGAATGAGCAGAGATGACCAGATGTTGGAGTATTCTTCAGGTTTCACGTAAACAGCCCACGCAAATTCGATTTTGGTAATATTTGTCTATCTCAAGGAATAAAGAGAATCGTTCAAAGATTGGAGTATTCTTCAGGATTCACACAAAAAACCTTCACATTGTGGAAATCGTTGTCTATCTCAAGGAATGAAGAAAGATATGAAGGTTTCATACAAAAATCCCACAAATATCTCTGACGATGATATCAAAGGCTCTACTTGACGAACCTGAGAAGTTGAGCTCCCACGTAAGCCAAACTCGGGCGGTTCTCCGAATCCATAAGCTGTGAGGCGATACAATTCCATACTCATTGAAAGGGTCAACCTCTAAAAGTGAGAATGTGTTAGAGGGTTTCTCCCAGGTACAATTGTACCATTTTGGTACAATTAAGACCTTTAAAATATGATGGTACTCCAATGACATATTTGGTACAATTTCCAATTATCACATAATACAATTTCAAGATAAAACAATATATTTATAAATATTTATATTATACCATTATTAATAGGCAATCAACTCCATCCGAAATCAGAAGATATGCTTGGTCGTATCTTCTAAGAGTAGTAAGCTACTTTTTTGTTAAGCAAGTAAATGCCATAAAAATATTAAGGTAGTAAGCCCAATCGAACAGACCTAATGCTGTATGGTCAAAATGTATATAATCGATATCACAAGTCTATTGGTACAATAAGATCCAAAAAGTTATTATTGATATCGATGGTACAAAACAGTAGTTATGATTTTGCATGCCTGGTTTGCCCTGGTGTGGGGGATGGTTATTGAACATTTTCGTTCTTTTACTCTCTGCTAAAATTTCTTGCGGTCCGAAGCATTTAGTGGCGCAAGAACAGTGGACGCCTGATATTGATTTATACCCAGATTCAAATAAAGAAACTCTCGCAGGATTTCCCTATAAATTCTGAAGTGAAACCGCATTTAAAAACTATAGGTTATCTATATGTGTGTGGATGGAGAGAATTCAAAGTACACGACATCCCTGGAAACTAAAGTTTTTCGTCGAGATAGACACGTACAAACACAGTACAAAGGGAACTGCGAAGATGATGTGATAGTGCGATAGCATAAACGTTTGCCCCCAAAGTAAGATTTAATTGGTCATACCATGTGATTAATTTGGGAAGATAATTTAGATCATAGGAACTCGATGTGATATTTGCACTTCATAGTTGCTATATATTTATTTTTCATTATGAGTATATTTTGCTGGAGATATCAGATTTATCCAGCTTTTACTTACCTTCCATGCAATTATTGCCGGTTTTACCGAAGGGACATAAACATCTACTGTTTCCCTCGGATTTATCGCATATTCCATCAATTCCACATTCCAAATTACAAATTCTGAAAACATAAATAAAATAAAGACGTTAATTTGATTAAATTTATAATATTTTAGCGACAACTTAGACCCACCCTATGTATAAATAGCTACAACATGGGTATCCGTTCAAACAAATGTTAAATTCTGGTACAAATCAACGAATACTAAAATAAATTCTGATTTCATATTCTATTGGCAGATGTGTCTAGTGTGGAGGATTTGATAAGTATTCTCCCCTGCCCGCTTCGCCAGTCAAAAAAAAACAAACGGTAAAATTAAAATCTGCTTTCATATTGATTTTTCTCCTGATCGGTAATATATGTACCAATTATAATCAAGGTTCTTCCCTGAGATAATAAAGAAATAGATATGTTCCATGGAGAACGTTAGTTTACGGCGAATAATTGAAAAAATTTCAAAATCAAATTGATTTTTTGTTAAGTGTGATTCTCCTCCTTTCCATTACCTAAACAAAAAACTTCATTCGTAAGATGAAATTACATTACATTCAAAACACATAGAAAATCAATCAAATTGTTCACTAATCAAACAACAGAAAAACTAAAAAATTAATATAATTTGCGTTTTCTTGACTTAAGTTGCCTGTTGTGCGAATGAATATTTCTCTTTTTATAACCTTTCTTTACTGTTGTGCTAAGAAAATCCACAGAAAACGTGTAATTTTACAAAATTCAAATCAAAAATGCGCCATCTTTCAAATCTCGCCCATTTGCATATTGTCTAAGCAGGTTACAACTAAATAAACTCACACAACAATATAGGAATATCGTTGTAGGATATACTCAAAAAACTGGTTTTAATTTCGTATGGGAAGGGTAACGGCCATTTTCCGCCCATCTCGGTGTCGAAATACTCTAAAACCAGTTTTAATTTCAGATGGAAAGGGTCACGCCCACTTTCCGCCCATCTTTGCACAACTATTTACACTGGATCAACTCACACAAAATTTCAGCACTCTAGGTCTATGACACCTACTGACCATATTCGATAATATGTTTTAACTTCGTATGTGAGGTACCTCGCCCACTTTCTCAATACCGTCCATTTTTTGGCACAACTACGCAGGTTTATGCTAGATGCACTCACACAAAAGATAAGTATTGTAGCTGTCATTGAACTGAATATATTCGATAATAGGTTTTAACTTCGTATGGAAGGTACCACGCCCTTTTTTGCAATATCGCCCATTTTTTGGGCACAGTTACGCACATTGATGGTAGATGCACTTACACAAAATTTCAGTTTTTTATCTGCCATAGAACGGCATATATTCGAAAATGGGTTTTAACTTCATATGGGAGGTGCCACGCCTACTTTTCCATTATCGCCCATATTTGGCACAACTACGCACATTGGTGCTAGATGCACTTACACAAAATTTGAGCACTATACGTGTCATAGAACTGACACTATTCGATAATATGTTTTAACTTCGTATGGGAGGTGGCACGTCCACTATTCCAATACCGCCCATATTTGGCAGAACTACGCACATTGATGCTAGATACACTTACACAAAATTAAAGCACTCTAGGTGTCAGAGAACTTACAATATTCAATAATAGGTTTTAACTTCGTATGGGAGGTGCCACGCCCACTTTTATAATACAGCCCATTTTTGGCACAACTGTGCAGACTAATAATTAGTGAACCTTCACAAAAATTCAAGACTCTAGCTACAACAGTATTCCGAATATGCTAATTTATAAAAAACGAATAAATCCCCAGTTTGTGTGGGAGGTGCCACGCCCACTGAAAATATCAAAAATGTATATAGCCTATTTTCAGCACCGGTTCAGCATGAACATACTGTGAAAATTTCAAGAAGATCGGTTCAGTAGTTTAGGCTGCTATAAAGAACAAACAAACAAACAAACCAACAAACACACAATGAGAAATGTATGGAAGGGGGATTGAAATGTAGCAACGAAGTCTGCAGTAAGGACAACTGACCAATGCCAGACAAAGGCACACCTATCATTGGTTGGTTGGATGCACTGAAAAAAAAGTGAACCCTACAATGAGTTAAAATGAACTACACTTAGGAACCATGAACTTCATATAGCGCTAAAGCAATATTTCCTCATATCATGTTCAATTTTTGTCTTTGAAAGTACGACATGCTTTGAACGTGAAAATTTAAAAATTAAACTAAAAGTTGTAGCTCTTGTCATAAAGAACGAAAATTGTGAACACATAAAATCAAAAAAACTGCAACTCCAAGCTCAAAATCGCAAATGTAGTCGAACAAATCTGTAGTGGCTGTAGTGTGTGCAGGTAGCGTATACGTGCTGTTGATTAAAAATAATATCACTCATACGCACTATAGTCCGACTGACCATTAACAGAAACAGTGCTGCAAGATATATTTTTTCTACCTAAACGGTGTTAAGAATCATTCCTAGGAAGTTCATATGTTCTAGAAAGTTGTTTATTGAGATCTTAGGTTCATTTTTGTAGTTGATTGTGTTCTTGAATTTTCAACGGTTTGCTGGGAAAAAGGTTAAAATCGAATTTTTTTAAAGATTTTTTTTTTGCGATTTTGAGCTCGAAAATGAAGTTTTTTTTCGATTATATATGTTTTTTATATGACAAGAGCTCTGTGTAATTTGAGTCCCTGGCCACTGCAGGATCCAAGGCAAAATGAAGACTGACTTAGTAAGGAATGAGGATCCGTCATATATTATTATGGTTCATATGAATAATGTCAAAGCTATTTCACGCGATAAGGTTGAAGTTAAGGTTTGAGTTGCGTCAGCTCTGGCACTAATCTGTGACACGTTCATGGGAACTAGAGGGAACGTTCGTATGAAACTAGAATCCCGCGTTTAGTGAGGTAGACTGAAAGTGAACTCAGCAAAATTGAAAGACTTCTCATAGGAAAACATTTACTCAACATTTAGAAAAGGTATAGACAAAATTCCACATGTAAGAGCCTCCCTCACACAATTCACTACTCATTCTAATATTCACTACTCACCCAAGTAGGCATGCTAGGCGACCGTGTTCTGACATATTCTAAGTGTAAGGAAAATGTCAGAAGTCATACCTGTCTCGCTGTTTAAAGAAGGTCTTCTCTACACATTCTAAAAGAATTCCATAGTCATTCTTTTTACACTTCTTTAAAGAGACATGATAGCAGGCCTCCACTATGGATCATAAATAAACTATATACACATGGTTACTTCGTTTCTATCAAGAGGCCTGTAGGCAGAATTTGCGCTGTCAAAATATCTTAAGTACCATAAAAATGGGTAGATAGTGGGTGCTACAGTTTGTTGCATTTTCTTTCTATTTTAATTCCAAAAGTACAATTTTTGAAAATCCATTATCTCACGCACATAGTGCAAAATAATCTAACTTCATGATTCAATAAATGTTTGCCGTAAATGTAAAAAGTACGAATGTGGAAAAATCTTTTTATTTTGCGTGTCTCTGCAGTCAGAGGAATGTATACACCGAAGTCCATGATTCTAACTGCGGCCATTTGGTTGGTACCATTTTTATCCGCTTTTTTCAATTTTACCCCCTTAAGAGTACGACTTTCTAAAATCTCTTTATTTTACGCGTCTACGCAATTAGAGGGATGTACATACCGAATTTCATCATTCTAGCTGTAGTCGTTTAGTTGGTACTGTTTTTATCCCTCTGTACGAAAGTACGAAATTGGAAATAACATTTTATTTTTCGTGTCTCCGCAGTCAGAGGAATGTGTACTCCAAATTTCATGACTCTAGCTGCGGTCATTTGGTTGGTACTATTTTTATCGCCTTTTTCCATTTTAACCCCAAAAAGTACGATTTTCGAAAAATCCGTTTATTTTACGTGTCTACACAATCAGAGGAATATATACACCGAATTTCATTATTCTAGATGCAGCCGTTTGGTTGGTACCATTTTTATCCCTCTATTCCCATTTTACCCCTTAAAAGTACGAATTTGGAAGAAATACTTTTATATTATGTATCTACTCAATTAGAGGAATGTACACACCGAATTTCGTGTTTCTAGCTCTTGTCGTTTAATATGTACTATTTTTATCCCTTTTTTGTCCCATTTCACCCCCTACGCATAAAAATCACTTTATTGTGCACGTTTTTGCTATAAGGGGAATGCGCATACCAAATATCAAGCAAATATAAACAGACATATTCAAAAAACATGCTTAAATACGCTAAAATATTAGGGATTTTTATGGGTATTTTTAGTCCCTTTGGCCCGATTTCGCCCCGTTTCAATCCCAACCGATCTACAACTATAAGACGCATTTATGGAAAATTTGAACGTTCTAGCTCCTTTCGTTTAGATGCTAGCGTGCTTTCAACAGATGGACAGACAGACGGACGGACGGACATGGCGAGATTGTCTTAGAATTTTATGACAATCAAGAAAATATATACTTTATAGGGTCTCAGGTCGATATTTCAAGGTGTTACAAACGGAATGACAAAGTTAGTATACCCCCATCCTGGAGGTGGAGGGTATAAAAATACTGGGATGAAGCCCCTTCAGTAGTAGAGATAGGGGTAGGCATGTTGGGGAGGGAAAATTAATGGGGTAGTTTTCTTATGTAAACGTCCTTAAGGAGTTGCGATAGGGGGTAAAAAATTATGGGGGTCGGTCTTACATCTTGGAGCGGTTTAGATATTTCTTTCTTTCTTCTTATACAAAATAAAAAAATCGTATAAGACCACCTTAAGGTTCGAAGATAGAGGATAGGTATATTATTGTAAAATACACGGGTTGAAAATATATTGGGACATCGGTCATACATTAGACTCCACTAGGGTCCTCCTTGGTGTAGTTAGAGCGGTGGGAGAAAATTTCATAAAATGTATTTTTTTTGCATGGGAGCCCATTCAAGAAATGGGAGAAGTGGGTAGGTATGTTCAGAAAAATTGCTGAGGAGGGAAAATTAAAGTTGGTTGGTCCCTCTGGGCGACATATTTCATAAAAATGTAGTTTTTATATGGAAGCCACCATAAGAAGTGGGAATGGGGGGTAGGTGTGTTCAGAAAAATTGTTGAGGAAGGAAAATTAATGGGGGTTGGAGCGCTCTTTGGGGCGGCTCCGACTTCACCCACTTTTGACCCCGATGAGGCACCCCAAGACGTTATAATAGAAATCCTATATTTTACTAACGAACTTGTGGTGCCAGACAATACCTCGTCGAGGCTGAGGTTTCATGCGCTTTGTTGAATTACTGAGGGGGTGTATATCACGTATCGGGTCGACTTAGTTGTCAGACCCTGGGCATGAGTTTTTGACTCTTTTTCTTTTTTCATAACTAACTATAATTTTCTGTGAGTTCTCTGAACTTAAATAAACACTGCAAAAGTTCAATTAAAATTGTTTTCTTCTTGATGTCTCGTTGAAAATTAAAAAAAAAGTATTCGCTGTTGTCTGACATTTTACACGGCTTACAAATTCTGGGAATTGAAGATTTCAAACTTTTTGCTTGGGTGAGCAGAAAAAAAATCAATTCTGTTGAAATTCCAATTATATATGTGTTAAAAACACAAGTTAAGTTTTGCGCAGTTCTCATCATGATAATGAAAATGAAAACTGAAAATCCCTGTTGTGTTGGCATGGCATGCACTTTGACCTTTGTCATGCACAGTCGAGTGTAGTATTTATGTGAGGGTGTCACGTCAATACTACGAAGGTGTAGGTGAAAGAGGACATGGGGATGCTGGGGATGATGGTGATGATGATACTTACTCATTTGTTTCAGATGAACTTAAATTATATGATATGTTTGTAGATATTTTCTCTGTGCCACTTGTGGCAGGGGCGGCGGCTGCGGCCGCGGCATAATTGCTAGATGTCGTTTGTGCACCAGTGGCAGTTTGTAATAAATTATTGTTGTTGCTGTTGCGATATTGTTGCTGGTGATTATTGCTGTTGCTAATTTGTGCTTCCATTTGATGGTGTTGCTGCTGCTGCTGCAGTTGTCGCTTTTGCTGTTGCTGTTGTTCTTGCTGCTGCTGCTGATATGTTAAATGATTGATCGGCCTTAAATTTAATTGATTATTGTTGACATCGTCGTATATGGACATATCCTGCTTCACATAATAATCATCCAGATCGTCCATGCTGTCACTCGGCATCGTTGATTCCGTTGTGGTCGTCGTTGTTGTCTTCGTCGTCGTCTTCATCGTCGCCTTAGGCGTCGTCGTTGTGCCTGCGGACTTGGTCGGCGACGAGGCCCGAGCCTTCACGATCGATGGCTGCGCCTTGCGGTTGCGATGCAACAGCACGCCCAACGGCTTCGCGGTGGTGATCGAAGCCCGATGTCGCTCAAATTGCTCGTCATAGTCATCGCTTATGTCCTCCGGGTCACCCGCGTCGCCACTGTCCAGGCCCCTGTCGTCCGCCTCGTTTGATATGTAATAATCGTTTGAATTGACTTTTTGCTGTTGGGCCAGCAGACCCAAGTCATCGCTTATGTACGAGGACTCATCCTCGCCATCGATGAGGTCCTCCGCGGAGTCGCGGTTAAAGGAGGACGCCAGCGCCGAGGCGGACGAGTAACTGGAACTTAAGTGATTATCATCGGCATTGTCATTGGCCAATTTGGCGCTGAACGATGCTCCCTTCTGATAGAGCACATCCTCGTCGGATTTGCTGTGGCCATCGCTGCTGTTCGTTGAATTTATCACTGTCATAAAAATGAATACAAAACAAAAGAACAAACAAATAGAAAAAGATAGAGGGTGTGAGCATAGAGCAGTAGCCGTGGCAGTGGCAGATAAGAAGGATGTGTGTGGACATTATTGAAATGTATCCAAATGATAGGTGGGGGATTTGGCTTGGCATGTGGGCGAGCCGAGATACGTACCTTGACAGCTGTAACCGTTTTTATTGAGTTCATAACCTTCGATGCAATCACATTCGTACATGCCATCATGGATCTCGTAACACAATTGTTCGCAGGGACTGGTGTGACCACAGTGTCCTAGAAATATACAACAATAGCAACACTCATATGAATTCGCATAAAAAGTCATACAATCGCATTCGCATAAGGACAATAATAAAAGCTATAAAAATGATTGTAAGTAGACAATGTATTCTTATTATGAACACTTTTACGGTTCGTAATACATACTATGTACTCGTATATACTATAGACAGACACGAGAATATGGGCCACTACACAGGGGTCCATCTCAGATTGAGGGTAATTAAAAATTTGAAATGTAAGTGTTATTTAAGAGTCCTAAGGGAAATCTTTTTATTTACAGAAATCATCGTTTTCTTTATTATAATATTTATTTATATTTTTCCGGGCCAAAGGCCATTGACGTATGAATAATGTATGTATGAACAAGAAATTAGCTAAAATGATTTGTAAAAAATATGTCACTTTTGAAGTTTACATTCTACTTAGTTGAAGTATTTGATATCATTGTAAAGGAAATAACTTCTAGTTTAATACATAATTACCAAAAGTAGGGTAAACCTATATTGGTGGGGTGCTCTTATACATTTCCCTGAATATGTTAACATATCATTATTCAAAAAAAGTCATTAATCATATTGCATATTGCTGTGGAAAATTGCATTTATCCATAGTTGGTTGGGCTCTGGAAAACGAAAAATTAAAAAATAGAAGAATCCCCGAATTCCTAAATTTCTTGAGAAAATACCCAAAATTGGGATTTTTTTAACACTGTACAACAATTTCAAACTTTTTCCAAAATTACGGGGTTCTGACAATAAATTCTGAAAGCGGAGACTAAACAAAAATACACGTATGTCGGCGTTTTGACAGATCACATCGGAATTTAATTTTATAGACGATTAAAGTTTCCCAACTCTGGCCTCTTCTTGCAGCATATCGGTGTATAAAACTATGATTTCTTTACATCTGAGGCATAGGGTATGTTCAGCTACTTTGTAGATAATGATATGCCGAATATTTTTGTAGAACATATTGACCCTCTAACTAACCCTCATAACGGCATTTTTTGGCTTTATTTTAACAAATTGTAAAAACACCCCGAAAAGGGGGAAGGGCGGTGATGAAATGTTCTACAAAAATGTTGGCCATAAAATTTTACTATATATGTCAGAACACACCAAAACCCTAAACTTATCACAAACGTCAAAAATCAATCAAATTCAAGATTGCCCATTGCCCAGGGTTAATTTAGTTATTGTTCAGTAGGGGTGGGGTAGTGCACGACTTTTGGATTTTGATATGCTAGAACGCCCTATTTTGTGAGGTTCGGAAATAAAATGCATGAGCCAAAAAATGGGGTGGTGGGGTGAGTGTAAGTGGGCGCTCATCGGGGTCAAAGGTAAGTGGTAAAAATACAGGAAAAGTCCCAAAACTGCTTCGGAGTCGCCCCCAGAGGGGTTAAATATAAGACCGATTCCCATTAATTTTCCCTCCCAAACATTTATTTCGAACAGACATACCCTAAAAATATTTTTTTATAAAGTTTGTCCCCACCGCTTTTACTGGCACCAGGAGACCCACCCCCTATATTTTGTCAGCCCCAATATTTTTTCAAAACACACCTACCCTCCATCTGCAACCCTTAAGGCGGCCCCCATACATTTGCCTATTTTTTATATTTTTTTATGAAAGAAAGGCCCAAAACTGACCCGCAGTAGACCCCAGAGGGCAGATGTGGAGGTATGTTTAGCGACAATGTTGAGGAGGCAAAATTAATTGGGATCAGTCTTACGCTTCTCCCCTCTAGGGTCTACTGCGGGTAATCATCATATTACAATTAAATGTGGCTGGCATACACCAGCCAGCCAGACAGACGGATGGACATGGCTCAAACAGCTTAAAAAGTCGTGAAACGGATTTGGTCCAAACATACTTAGGGTCTTAAGTCACTCCTTCAATGCGTTACACTTTTTTTCTGTCCCAAATGATATATACCCTCCTACTCTGTAGAGTGAGGATATAAAAAGTCGTCATTAATCGTCATATTACAATGAAATTTTGTATCCATAGAAAATTAAGAAAAAAATGGAAGAATCCCCGAATTCCAAAATTTCTTGAGAAAATAAACAAAATTGTGATTTTTATTAAATAATTGATATTTTTAGAAAAAGAAGTTTACCTGTTGCCTAATTTAAGTATTTATTATCATTGGAAAGCAAATAACCTCTAGTTTATTTACCTCTAGTTTATTTAATGAAATGCCCGCAAAACATCTATCGGTGGGACGATATTCCAATGTTAATGCTCCGATATTCCAAAAATCGTTATTTAACGTAATATTGCAATGAAATTTTGCAGCCATAGTTGCTTTGGCACTGGAAATCGAACAAAATAATATATTTAGAAGAATTGCCAGAATTCCTGAAATGTATGAGCAAATCCCAAAAGTTGGGATTTTTGTAATACCCAAAAGGAAGCGAGATATACCCATCATATTATACAGATCGGCTTAGAATAATTTTCTGAGTCGATTTAGCAATGTCTGTCTGCCCATCTACTCTTGCAATCAAAGTACAGGGCGCAATTATTGTCCGATCTTAAACAAAATGGTACTAATATGTCACTATTAAATTTGAAGCAACTCAATTCAGATTCAGATATAGCCTCCACACAAATGTCGCTCCCGACTCGATTTTCTTCATAATGGGCACAGTACCTTATAATTGATCTAGAAACATCTGTAGTGAAAATGGTTCAGATGTAGATATAGCTCCCATACAAATTTTGCTCTTGATTTGACTTTTGCAGACACCACATTTTATAATCTGAAAACAAAAACTAATCCCCGAATCCTTAAAATGTGTGCAAAAATGGCCAAACTTTGTTTTTTTTTACTAAAGCATCATCATTTTCTGAGAAATGTATAACATCTGCAGTTTACCCTCTGTATAATTGAAGAATTATTCGGCATCATTAGAACGATATTATTCTAATTTAATAAATTATTGTAAAATGCATTTCACTGTGTACGATTATTTCAGATTTAGGGACGAAATTCCAAAAAAATGTTATATTTTTTCACTTTGAAACCCTGTAAATTTTTTGATGATTTAATAAACGCCTTTTGGTTTTCTATATAAAGTATTGAGAACATAATTACGGATTAGTATTTTCTAAAGATATAAAATGAAGTAATTTCCGCAACGCTTTAGAAAGTCACTTTGTAAGTAGTTTTTAAAATATTTTTAATTTCACCGTATTCCGCATCATCGAAGGAATTTTATATCACGGTATTGACTGACTTCTATACTATCGGAAGTAGCAAACAATTTTTATGCTTAGCTGCAGCTGTGAAAAAATGTATGAATTAATTTGTCATTATTCATATAATAATGCGTCACATTATGTGGAGCTTTAGAAATGCTCAGGCAGTAAATAGGCTTGTTTCCCCAATATAAAAACTAATATTTAAAACGCCTTTTAAGCTCTTAAGACAATAAATACAAAATACAAGTCGAAAATATTACCCAAAAATCGTAGGTTAAATTTGCTGGATGATGATTTCCAGGAGATTTATTAACTAATAATATTAAAAATTTTCAATTTAGCTGAACAATTTATGTGCAACTTCCTTAATTTTCGGGAACACAAGTTTAGATTTTTATTTTTTTAGAAAGAAAAATAGAGCATGGAGGGCTAGGAGGGCAACTTCCTTAATTTTCGGGAACACAAGTTTAGATTTTTATTTTTTAGAAAGAAAAATAGAGCATGGAGGGCTGAAAAGTTTTAGATGGTACATCCACCCAAATAAGTTAATTAATTAATTAATAAAACCCATAATACTTCCATATTTTTGGTTCGATTTCAGTCAGGGCTCGCTGGAAAGGTACTGATCGCTAATTGTGATTTGTTTGGAATTTCTTAATCCATTAGGTACCGCAATTTGTATACCCTCCACATCCAGGATGGGGTCATACTAACTTTGTCATTGCGTTTGTAACACCTTGAAATATTGACCTGAGACCCTATAAAGTATATATATTCTTGATCGTAATTCCAAAGCGATCTAACCATGTCCGTCCGTCCGTCTGTTGAAAGCATGCTAGCCTTCAAACGAAAGGAGCTAGGACGTCTAAATTTGACATAAGTGCGTCTTATAGTCGTAGATCGGTTGGGATTGAAACAGGGCGAAATCGGCCCAAAGGGAAAAATTTTTCCCTCACAAGGACTAAAAATACCCATAAAATCCCCTGCTATTTTAGAGTATTTAAGCAAATTTTTTTCAATATGTCTGCTTGTACTTACTTGATATTGGGTATGCGCATTCCCTCAATAACGAAAACGTGCACCAAAAAACGAGTTTTATTCGTAGGGGGTGAAATGGGGCAAAAAGGGATACAAATGGTACCTGTTAAACGGCAGAAACACGATTTTTTAAGTTTGGACAAATTTTTTTAAAGTTTGGACAAATTTGATGTGTACATTCCTCTAAGAGGGAGACATAATATAAAAGTATTTTTCCAAATTCGTACTTTTTACGTTAAATGGGTACAGAGGGATAAAAATGGTACCAACCAAACGGCTGCACCTAGAATTATGAAATTCTGTGTATAGGTTCCTCTGATTGGGTAGACACGTAAAATAAACCGATGAAATTCGTGCTTTTTGGGGTTAAAATGGAAAAAGGGGAACTCTTTGTAGTTCCAACTAAATGACCGCAGCTAGAGTCATGAAATTCGGAGTATACATTCCTCTGACTTCGTAAACACGAAAAATAAAAGGTTTCTTCCAAATTCGTACATTCGAGGGATACAATGGGCACAGAGGGATAAAAATAGTACCAACTAAACGATTTACTAGAATGATGAAATTCGGTGTGTACATCCCTCACATTGCGTAGACACGTAAATAAAGAGAGTTTAGAAAGTCGTTCTCTTAAGGGGGTAGCCTAGGGGATAAAGGGGATAAAAATGGTACCAAACAAATGGCCACAGCTAGAATCATAGAATTCGGTGTATACATTCCTCTGACTGCATAGACTCGCAAAATAAAAAGATTTTTCCAAATTCGTACTTTTACGACAAAAACCGGTTGAATCATGATGTTAGATTATTTTGCACTATGTACGTGAGATAATGGATTTTCAAAATTTGTACTTTTGGATTTAAAATAGAATGAAAATACAACCAACTGTAGTAACCACTATCTATCAATATTTGTATAAATATAAGAATATTTATTTTTTGAATTGACTTGAAGTATTAATTCGATATATATAGTTTAAACGTGGTTTGAAATAATAGAAATATTATAATTATTTATAATTTTTTTCAATATTTGTATTTGTTTTGGTTTGGCTATATTAAAAAATATATTTTCCTGTAATATTACTGCACTTCTACGAAAGCCGACATCCTCTGTGGAATGCATTCCATGGTGGAGGGTATATAAAGTTCGACCCGGCCGAACTTAGCGCCTTTTTTACTTGTTTCTTTTCAAATTGGTGGTCCTCATGGAATTAGGTTTGAAGTAAAAACGAAAACTATTAGAAATTTGTATAATATTTCAATTTTCAGGGGCTCGATGGAAAGGTATTGATCGCTACTTTCTTATGTTCTATTTTTTACCTCGATTCTCTTCTTGAGGAACAAAAATTAAAAAAATGTGGTCTTTAATGGGGTAAGAAACTCCAAAGACACCATTAGCAATCTGTACCTTTCCAGCGATCCCTTTAAAACACAAACCTTTAAAACTAAACTGACTAGCTCACGAATGGGATTAAACATTAAAAAACAGCATTCTTGAAGGCCGCTTAAAGTAAGTGGCTTTTAATTGTGTCTATTAAATATTTTTAATTTCGACTGTAATCACTTTTATAAGCGTTGTTAGAGAGGAATTCCATCATGAAACTTTATTTGTTAAAAATATATATTTTTTTACGAAAAAACTAAAACAAATGAGCGTTGGCACGGCAGAAGTATTGCTGGGTAACTATACCTGCATATACACATACTTACATATGCAACTCAATGAGATGCTTGTAAGATGGCATGTGTGCTTTATTACTTGGTGCGATTTTTTAAACGCAAATTCGGCAAGTGAGTTGTGATTCTCGTTCGTTTGTGAGAATCATCTCCTTATAGAGGCCGAGTTTGATGTTGAAAAGTCGCTGCGAAGCCACTTGAAAAGACTTTTGACATGGTCGAAATCATGATCGTGGTAGTCTGCAGCCAAGTAATAAATGTCACCATGCCATTTGTAAATAAATTTGCATTCTATTAAATATAGAAGCAAAATGGTCTTGAGCCAGGACAATATCCCAGTTCAAATCAAAAAATATAATTTTTTAAATCGATATTTCAAAATAACAGGGAATTAAAATACTATTTTTTACAATATATTTATTTTTAATATTTAATAATTTTATATTAATTTGGTTGAAATTCGCCAAAAAATTATATTTCTTTCTGTCATTTTTTTCATTTTTGAGGCCTTAATGAGTTATATCCAAGAAAAAAACAAAAAATTGACCGCTTAAATTAAAATGGCTATACTATTTTTGCTGGGTTTGGCACTATGCGCCCACGACTTGGCGTAAAAGCAATAAATAATAATAATAATTTTTGTTGGGTTCTATTGTGAATTCTTCAAGAATTTTGTTTAAAAAAACTGACTGAATTCGTTATTCAATTAATTCAGTTATATTCAGCAATAAATTGAAGATAATCAAAAAGAGTTAACCACACCATAATATTAACATTAAGGCTATAAGTACAAGTATACCTCAGGTTGATATTTCAAAGTTTTAAAACGGAATAACAACTTCGGTGTACAATCCATCCTAAGATGGAGAGTTTTACGTTCACGTTTAAAGCACTTCCAACATTATCGTTTTTCATTCAGCTAATATTTTAAAGAAATTTTTTATAATTTATTAAAGGGTGCTTTCACACTTAGAGTAATTATGAAAAACTATGAGATTCGATCTTTTGATAGCTTTCAGAAGACTCAAGAACGACCAGCTAAGAGATGGATTACATATGTAATGACCCATATTATATATGGGCCACAGCATTAACCTACACAGCATCTAAGTACATATAACAGAACAGGTGTATGCCAGTAAGTAGATATATGTATGTATGGAAGATTGAATGTCTGTGCTAAAGTCGGCAACATGTCTCGCTGTAATCTTTAACAATGGACGAACAAAAGTGGATATTTCACAGTTAGCACAGCGGGGGGGACAGGACGCCAACGAATGTGTTTAGTTGTCCTCCGTCGTGTAGTTGCTGGCGCAACATCACGATGTGGCACGTCACACGGTGATAAATGACAATGCCACTTGTCCAGAAAGACAACATCACTATCTGGGTCTAAATTAATGATGGCAGCCAGACTCATGCCCCACTCCCCCATCCCACCTCACCTCATACTGATGGTGAAATTCTGTAAAGAATTTATTTGCCACGACCATTTGAAGATTACTCGACAAAATTAATTTCGTGTTCACAAAATTTGAACACGTATTCGTGTCGCAATATTCCCTTTTAAATAAGAAAAATAAATGAAGAATAACTGAGAACATACACATTTATAATCAAAACACAACGAGTGCATCGTATGATTCGGGAAGTGCAGCTAAATTCTGGACTTTAGAATCGATTTAAAAAATAGGAAAATACAAGGATTTGTATGTGCACTTTGATTTCTCAGGACTTTTCAAATTTTGTGGAAATTATAGGCATTCGAAAGGTAGAATAACGTTCAATTTTATTATACCCTCCACCTCCAGGATGGGGGTATACTAACTTTGTCATTCCGTTTGTAACACCTTGAAATATCGACCTGAGACCCTATAAAGTATATATATTCTTGATGGTAATAAAATTCTAAGACGATCTAGCCATGTCCGTCCGTCTGTTGAAAGCACGCTAGCATCTAAACGAAAGGAGCTAGAACGTTCAAATTTTCCATAAATGCGTCTTATAGTCGTAGATCGGTTGGGATTGAAATGGGGCGAAATCGGCCCAAAGGGAAAAATTTTTCCCTCACAAGGACTAAAAATACCCATAATAATCCCTAATATTTTAGAGTATTTAAGCATATATTTTCAATATGTCTGCATGTACTTGCTTGATAATGGGTATGCGCATTCCCCCGGCAACAAAAACGTGCACCATAAAGTGATTCTTATTTGTAGGGGGTGAAATGGGGCAAAAAGGGATAAAATGGTACATATTAAACGACAACAGCTAGAAACACGAAATTCAGTGTGTATATTCCTCTAATTGAGTAGATACATAATATAAAAGTAGTTTTTTCCAAATGAGTACTGTTAAGGGGTAAAATGGGAATAGAGGGATAAAAATGGTACCAAGCAAACGGCTGCCCCTAGAATAATCAAATTCGGTGTATACATTCCTCTGATTGCATAGACACGGAAAATAAAGGGATTTTTCGAAATTGGTACTTTTTGGGGTCAAAATGGAAAAAGGGGATAAAAATAGTACCAACCTAATGACCGCAGCTAGAGTCATGAAATTCGGTGTATACATTCCTTTGGCTACGTAGACATGGAAAATAAAAGGTTTTTTTCCAAATTCTTACTTTCAAGGGATACAATGGGTAATGGGTACAGAGGAATAAAAATGGTACCATCTAAACGGCTACACCTAGAATAAAGAAATTCGGTGTATACATTCCTCTGACTGCGTAGACACGGAAAATAAACGGATTTTACGAAATTCGTACTTTCAAGGTATACAATGGTACATAGTGATAAAATAGTACTAACTAAACGACTACAACTAGAATGATGAAATTCTAATTGGGTAGAAACGTCAAATAAAGAGATTTTAGATAGTCGTACTCTTAAGGGGGTAAAAATGGTACCAACCAAATGGCCGCAGCTGGAATCATGGAATTTGGTGTATACATTCCTCTGACTGTATAGACACGCAAAATAATTTTTTTTCCAAATTTTTGCTTTTTCTTTTACGGCAGAAATTGGTTGAATCATGAAGTTAGGTTATTTTGCACTATGTACGTCTGATAATGGATTTTCAAAATTTAGACTTTTGGAATTAAAATAGAATGGAAATATAACCAACTGTAGCACCCATTATCTACCAATATTTATGGTATTTAAGCTTTTTGAAAATATACATATATAGAAGAATATTTATTTTTTGAATTGACGTATTGGTAGCCTTGTCTTATAGGCGTGGTTTGAAATAATTAAAATATTATATTTATTAATATTTTTTTAATATTTGTATTTGTTTTGATTTGGCTATATAAAAAAATTTTATTTTCCTGTAATATTGCTGCAGTTCTACGAAAATGGACATCCTCGGTGGAATGCAATCAATGGTGGAGGGTATATAAAGGGTATATAATTCGGCCGGGCCGGCCGAACTTAACGCCGTTTTTACTTGTTTTTATTTTTATTTTTATTTTTATTTTTATTTTTATTTTTATTTTTATTTTTATTTTTATTTTTATTTTTATTTTTATTTTTATTTTTATTTTTATTTTTATTTTTATTTTTATTTTTATTTTTATTTTTATTTTTATTTTTATTTTTATTTTTATTTTTATTTTTATTTTTATTTTTATTTTTATTTTTATTTTTATTTTTATTTTTATTTTTATTTTTATTTTTATTTTTATTTTTATTTTTATTTTTATTTTTATTTTTATTTTTATTTTTATTTTTATTTTTATTTTTATTTTTATTTTTATTTTTATTTTTATTTTTATTTTTATTTTTATTTTTATTTTTATTTTTATTTTTATTTTTATTTTTATTTTTATTTTTATTTTTATTTTTATTTTTATTTTTATTTTTATTTTTATTTTTATTTTTATTTTTATTTTTATTTTTATTTTTATTTTTATTTTTATTTTTATTTTTATTTTTATTTTTATTTTTATTTTTATTTTTATTTTTATTTTTATTTTTATTTTTATTTTTATTTTTATTTTTATTTTTATTTTTATTTTTATTTTTATTTTTATTTTTATTTTTATTTTTATTTTTATTTTTATTTTTATTTTTATTTTTATTTTTATTTTTATTTTTATTTTTATTTTTATTTTTATTTTTATTTTTATTTTTATTTTTATTTTTATTTTTATTTTTATTTTTATTTTTATTTTTATTTTTATTTTTATTTTTATTTTTATTTTTATTTTTATTTTTATTTTTATTTTTATTTTTATTTTTATTTTTATTTTTATTTTTATTTTTATTTTTATTTTTATTTTTATTTTTATTTTTATTTTTATTTTTATTTTTATTTTTATTTTTATTTTTATTTTTATTTTTATTTTTATTTTTATTTTTATTTTTATTTTTATTTTTATTTTTATTTTTATTTTTATTTTTATTTTTATTTTTATTTTTATTTTTATTTTTATTTTTATTTTTATTTTTATGTTTGACATTTGCTATGCGTTAGTACAAAATTGGGAAGTATTACAAAATTGGGTTGATCGGACGAGGTACTGCCGAGCCAGTCGTGGTAGTCATATGAATGATATTGTGTTCCATTATTAAATGACAAAATTCAATCTTTCCCATAAAATCAGAAATTTGAAAAAAATAATCAGTACTTCTTTTATAGCCTATTCTAATTTAAAGTTTTAAGTGGACCACCCTATATTAATTATTGCTGATTTTTTCCATTTTGTTTGCACTACTTCCCTGAAATATTGCATACTTCTTGGCGCTAGCGTAAACATTTTAAATTTTTATACCCTCCACCTCCAGGATGGGGGTATACTAACTTTGTCATTCCGTTTGTAACACCTTGAAATATTGACCTGAGACCCTATAAAGTATATATATTCTTGATCGTCGTAAAATTCTAAGACGATCTAGACATGTCCGTCCGTCCGTCCGTCCGTCCGTCCGTCCGTCCGTCCGTCCGTCCGTCCGTCTGTTGAAAGCACGCTAGCATCTAAACGAAAGGAGCTAGGACGTCCAAATTTACCATAAATGCGTCTTATAGTCGTAGATCGGTTGGGATTGAAATGGGGCGAAATCGGCCCAAAGGGAAAACTTTTTCCCTCACAAGGACTAAAAATACCCATAATAATCCCTACTATTTAAGCATGTTTTTTGAATATGTCTGTTTATATTTGCTTGATATTTGGTATGCGTATTACCCTTATAGTAAAAAACTGCACCATAAAGTGATTCTTATTTGTAGGGGGTGAAATGGGGCAAAAAAGGGATAAAAATGGTACACATTAAACGACAACAGCTAGAAACACGAAATTCGGTGTGTACATTCCTCTAATTGAGTAGATACATGATATAAAAGTATTTTTTTCAAATTCGTACTTTTAAGGGGTAAAATGGGAAAAGAGGGATAAAAATGGTACCAACCTAACGGCTCTACCTAGAATAATGAAATTCGGTGTATGCATTCCTCTGATTGCATAGACAAGTAAAATACATGGATTTTTCAAAATTCGTACTTTTTGGGGTTAATATGAAAAAAGGGGATAAAAATAGTACCAATCAAATGACCGCAGCTAGAGTCATGAAATTCGGAGTATACATTCCTCTGACTGTGTACACACGGAAAATAAACAGATTTTTCGAAATTCGTACTTTTTGGGGACAAAATAGAAAAAGGGGATAAAAATAGTACCAACCAAATGACCGCAGCTAGAGTCATGAAATTCGAAGTATACATTCCTTTGACTACGTAGACATGAAAAATAAAAGGTTTTTTTCCAAATTCGTACTTTCAACGGATGCAATGGGTACGGAGGGATAAAAATGGTACCAACCAAACAGCTACAGCTGGAATAATGAAATTCGGTGTATGCATTCCTCTGCTTGCGTAGACACTTAAAATAAACAGGTTTTTCGAAATTCGTACTTTTTGGGGTTAAAATGAAAAAAGGGGATACAAATAGTACCAATTAAATGACCGCAGCTAGAGTCATGAAATTCTGAGTATACATTCCTCTGACTGCGTAGACACGGAAAATAGACGAATTTTTCGAAATTCGTACATTTTGGGGTTAAAATTGAAAAAGGGGATACAAATAGTACCAACCAAATGACCGCAGCTAGAGTCATGCAATTCGGAGTACACATTCCTTGGCGTAGGAATCGGAAAATAACCGAATTTTTCGAAATTCGTACTTTCAAGGGATACAATGGTACAGAGGGATAAAAATAGTGCCAACTAAATGACTACAGCTAGAATGATGAAATTCTAATTGCGTAGAAACGTCAAGGGGGTAAAAATGGTACCAACCAAATCGGCGCAGCTAGAATCATGGAATTCGGTGTATACATTCCTCTGACTGCATAGACACGCAAAATAAAAAGTTTTTTTTTTCAAATTCGTACTTTTTCTTTTACGGCAAAAATTGGTTGAATCATGAAATTAGTTTATTTTGCACTATGTACGTCTGATACTGGATTTTCAAAATTTGTACTTTTGGAATTAAAATAGAATGGATATACAACCAACTGTAGCACCCACTATCTACCAATATTAATGGTATTTAAGCTTTTTGAAAATATAAATATAAGAATATTTATTTTTTGATTTGAAATGAATAGTGGTTTGAAATAATTAAAATATTATATTTATTTATAAAATTATTTTTTCAATATTTGTATTTGTTTTGATTTGGCTATATTAAAAAATTTATATTTTCCTGTAATATTACTGCACTTCTACGAAAACCGACAACCTCTGTGGAATGCAATCCATGGTGGAGGGTATATAAAGTTCGGCCCGGCCGAACTTAACGCCGTTTTTACTTGTTTTATCTCAGAAGATTTGAAGTTGTTTAAAGTTTAAAGTTACAAATGGACCACCCTATATTTAGCCATCGATATGTAGATGTACGTCTTCCAACGATACTATATCATGATCAATGATCCTGGACAGCCTCAGCAAATGATCTTCAGTTTGATCTATACTTCGCTATGTTCTTGCCTTCTTCCATGTAAGGGTCGGTCTCTATCTGCGACAACTGCTTCGCTGCTTCCACTCTCTTGCAGTTGGAATTATCTCATCATGGTACTTAAATTATATTATAAAATTAAAACTTTATTTTGTTTTAACATTACTTTGATCCGATGGCTTATCATAAATTTCAATGAATTTTTTAATTTGAGTAACTCTGACCCAAAGTTATTTTAATGTTAACTGTTTGCTAACCATAATGGCCTGGTTGCATGGTGGCACTAATTCCTTCCTCAACCATAGTTGAGGTTTGAGGACAGGAAATTTCAAATTGTTTGCCGCCCATCAAATTACGAATGAATTGTCTGATTTAACAGAAATGAAACTGATGACCTTCTAAGGAATTTCAAGAGAACAGAACGGAGCTGAACAGAACAGAACACAACAAATTACCATCTAATTAAATCGATAAACATGAACATGTTTCACATACATTTACACATTCATTTCCTAACATCTGCTATGGCCTCGGTCCGACATTTTATTTGGAGTAGTGGTGGGGGGGGGGGTGTGGATTTTGTGTCTACGGCAGAACATTGTAGTTTTCGATTTTACAAAGGATTCCCAAGGAAATGCCAGTGATATAATAGCAGCAAAAGACTTGAGTGTCATGCGAAAAGTACACGTTACTAGGGTTGTAGAAGTGATATGAGGATTCTATGATAAGTTTGTGAAAAATAAACAAGTAAGAGGCATTAAATTCCCTCCACCATGGGTTGCATTCCTCAGTATTGCCCGCAGAATAGAAGCTGTCGACTCCATGTATAAGTGCAATAAAATATTAGGAAAATAATGATTTTTTGCTGATATCGATATTTGTTAAATAAATTGTGATTATTATAATTTTATAGCTTGATAGCCCTTGATATATCAAAGCAATTCTTTATAAAGGCAAAGTGCGATTTTCGAAATTCGGGATTCACAATGTATACACTTACCCAACAATCCAAACGTTCAGAAATCGGTCCGACATCGGACCGACAGTCGGCTAAAACTTTCAATTTCTGACCGACATCATTACGAAAACGCATGGAGTGGTTGACACGAAGTTGGACCGACGTGCCTGAAGGAAATTTGAAGTTTTTGCCAACACGTCGCGTCGATGTCTGGCCGACTTCTGAACCAAATTCGGGGAAAATTCTGAAGAGAAATTCGACGCGTCGTACTGACATCTGAAGTAAAGTCTGCAGAAATTTTGACATCGAACGACATCGGAACGACTTCTGAAGTAATGCGTAAATTATTGAATATTATTTCACGGCCTCTGTGAAATATTATATGACTTTTTAAATATTCACGGGAAATTAAATAAAATAAACATTTACAAAATCAGAGAAACAAGGTTGGGAAGATGATAGACCTAAACTCTGATTTTTATATTGGCTTCATTCTCTGCTCTTGTTTTTCGCTGTTCTCCCGTTTTGGTTCGGATGAGAAAATTTTTAGTTGATTGTGTAAACGCGAATTAAATCGTTTACGTAAAATTTCTGTAACAGGCCTGTATAATAGTTTAGCATATATGTAATATGAGCGAAATCCTTCCACACAAATGAGGTTAAATAACTTCCATACGGATAGTCGCAATCAGTTGAAATTTTATATTTGTTTAGTTTTATCCATCTCTGTTTTTGGATAGTATTTTTTTGAATTTTCTCTTGATGGATATAGATAAATCTAAAATTGTAATTTCGAAACCTCTCCTATTAGATAGCATTCATACACAGCCAAAGGAATGTATTATATTAGCTAAGCTCCCTTCATATGTATCACTTTATAACCGCTTTCGAACTAAAAATTACAACCGCAGATCTTTTTTTAATTTTTCAATTGTTATTAAATTATTCATCAGTCTTATAAAATATTTTAAATATATATGTACACATTAAGCAATTTGGCTTAAAATAAAAAAATAACCTTACATCTATAACAATTTTCGCTTATAGCAAAATAATAAGTAATTTATGAGAAAAAATATAGATTTCGCCAGTTGTACACCATTTTTATCCTTTTGTTTGAAAATTCCAATTTTACTGCGCTTCTATGAGGTCATAAGAATTTCTATACCAAAATTCCAAATTCTAGCTGCAATACTTTAGTTGGTAGCATTTTTATCCCTTTTTATCCAGCTCACCCCTTAAAAGTGCAAAAATGCATTTATATTGGGATTCTATGTCCCGCTCACTCCTTAAAAGTACAAATTCCAAAAAAATCAATTGATGTTGCCCGTCTACGTTGTTGGAAGAATGTACACGTCGAATTCCACTATCCTAGCTACAATACTTTAGTTGGTACCATTTTTATTCCATTTTTGTCCCGCTCACAACTTTCGAAAAATCCATTTAAATTGCGTTTCTACGTTGTAATAGGAATTTACACACCAAATTTCACGACTATAGCTGCAATACTTAAATTTGTACTATTTGTATCCCATTTCGACCCCTCGCACCCCTTAAAGTACAAATTTCGAAAAATCCCTTTTTAATGCACTTCTACGAGGTCAGAGGAATTTACATACCAAAATTCACAATTATAGCTGCAATACTTTAGTTTGTACAATTTTTATCCCTTTTTATCCAGCTCGCCCCTTAAAAGTGCAAAAATGAATTTATATTGTTTCAATATCCAATTTTCACGATTCTAGCTACAATACTTTAGTTGGTACCATTTTTATCGCTTTTTTCCCGCTCACTCCTTAAAAGTGCAAATTCCAAGAATTCCAACTCCAGGATGGGGGTATACTAACTTTGTCATTCCGTTTGTAACACCTTGAAATATCGACCTGAGACCCTATAAAGTATATATATTCTTGGTCGTCATAAAATTCTAAGACGATCTAGCTATGTCCGTCCGTCTGTCCGTCTGTTGAAAGCACGCTAGCATCTAAACGAAAGGAGCTAGAAAGTTCAAATGTTCCATAAATGCGTCTTAAAGTCGTAGATCGGTTGGGAAAATTTTTCCCTCACAAGGACTAAAAATTCCCATAATAATCCCTAATATTTTAGCGTATTTAAGAATGTTTCTTGAATATGTCTGTTTATATTTGCTTGATATAACAAAAACGTGCACCATAAAGTGATTCTTATTTGTAGGGGTGAAATGGGACAAAAAAGGGATAAAAATGGTACATATCAAACGACAACAGCTAGAAACACGAAATTCGCTGTGTACATTCCTCTAATTGAGTAGATACATAATATAAAAGTATTTTTTCCAAATTCGTACTTTTAAGGGGAAAGTGGGAATAGAGGGATAAAAATGGTACCAACCAAACGGCTGCACCTAGAATAATGAAATTCGGTGTATACATTCCTCTGATTGCGTAGACATGTAAAATAGAAGAATTTTTCGAAATTCGTACTTTTTGCGGTTCAAATGGGAAAAAGGGGATAAAAATAGTACCAACCAAATGATCGCAGCTAGTGTCATGCGATTCGGTGTATACATTCCTCTGATTGCGTAGACTCGTAAAATAATCTGATTTTTTCGAAATTCGTACTTTTTGGGGTTAAAATAAAAAAGGGGATAAAAATGGTACCAACCAAATGTTCGCTCTGATTGCGTAGACACGTAAAATAAACTGATTTTTCGATATTCTTACTTTTTTGGGTTAGAATAGAAAAGGGGATAAAAATAGTACCAGCCAAATGACCGCAGCTAGATTCATAAAATTCGGAGTATACATTCCTCTGACTGCGCAGACACGAAAATACAAGTTTTTTCCAAATTCGTACTTTCAAGGGATACAATGGGTACAGAGGGATAAAAATAGTACCAACTTAATGGCTACAGCTAGAATGATGAAATTCGGTGTGTACATCCATCTAATTGCGTGGACATGTAAAATAAAGAGATTTTAGAAAGTCGTACTCTTAAGGGGAAAAAATAGGAAAAATGGGACAAAAATGATACCAACCAAATGACCGAATATGGAATTCGGTGTATACAGTCCTCTGACTGCATAGACACGCAAAATAAAAAGATTTTTCCAAAATCGTACTTTTTACTTTTGCACTTGAGATACTGAATTTTGCAAATTTCGAAAAATCCATTTGTTTGTAACACTCAAAAGGAAGAGAGATAGACCCATTGTTAATTATATTGATCGACTTAGAATCACTTTTTGAGTCGATTTATCAATGTCCGTCTGTCTGTCTGTACATCTATTCTTGTAATCACGGCACTTGTAGACAGAACCAAATGAAACTTTGCACAACGAAGTTTTTCGGTACAAGGACGAAATCGGTTCAGATTTATATATAGCCCCCATACAATTTTCGCTCCCAATTTGAATTTTTCCTCTCTAGAATCCACATATTTTAAAAGATTTTCTTCAAAATTCGCAAAACACCTTATATTTCAACTGGAAACACCTGTGGTAAAAATGTGTTAGATCGGTTCAGATTTATATATAGCTCCCATACAAATTTCGTTCCCAATTTGAATTTTTCCTCTCTAGAATCCACATATTTTAACAGATTTTCTTCAAAATGGGCAAGACATCTTATATTTAAACTAGGAACACCAATGGTGAAACTGGGTCACAACGGTTCAGATTTACATATAGCTCTCATACAAATTTCGTTCCCCCAGATACTGCGTATTTCCAGAGAATTTCTTAAAATGGAGCATAACACGTTATACTTCAGCTGGAAGAACTTATTGTGAAAGTTAGTCACTTCATTCCATGTTTGGATATAGCCCCGATACAAATATTATTCTCGATTTGACAAATTCAGGTCATATTAGCCTGTGATTAGGAAACATACAAACAATTTTCCCGTTTTCACTTTTTTACTGAATTGAATTGTATTCCGATAGAAAGTGGAGTGTATCATATAGTCGGCCCCGCCCGACTTGAGCCTTTCCTTACTTGTTTTATTATTTTTATTTTACAAATGGCATGGTGACATTTATTACTTGGCTGCAGACTACCACGATCCAGGACAATATCCCAGTTGAAATCAAATATTGATTACAGACCAAAAAAATTCAAACGAAAAAATTAAAACAGAAAATTATGCAACTCAATGAGATGCTTGTAAGATGGCATGTGAACTTTATTACTTGGTGCGATTTTTTAAACGCAAATTCGGCAAGTGAGTTGTGCTTATCGTTCGTTTATGAGAATCATCTCCTTATAGAGGCCGGGTTTGATGTTGAAAAGTCGCTGCGAAGCGACTTGAAAAGACTTTTGACATGGTCGAAAACATGATCTTGGTAGTCTGCAGCCAAGTAATAAATGTCACCATGTCATTTGTAAAAAAAAATTGCATTCTATTAATTAATCGCAGATAATGAATTGATTTTTTATAAAATTTTTATGCAAGTTTGCTTCACTTCGGGCTCGTATGCCCCGCCTATTCTAGTACATCCTTCGTTATCAGTTTCCATCAAATGCCAAAATCAAAAATATTTCCATAATCTACCACATATATTTCTATATAGATTTCTATTACAATTTTAAAAGTACTACACTACTCATCATATGTCCCTCGCACCTACTATATGCATGACCATCTTACATAAACGTAAATGTAGCCTTTTAATATTGTTTTGCGTGTAAGTAAGTGCAGTCTGTCCGTCTGTCCTGTCCTGTGTTATTACAATTCGTTTTGCATTACCGGTTGTATTCCGCTACGGTGGCATAATCCGAGTATTTATAAATGGCACAATGCACAATGCAATGTCATGCAGGGCCATACACGAGGACAATGCGAATGGTTGTTGTACATATAGGTACGTTTGTACATACAGACATATGTTAGGGTGGGGCGGTTATTGGAAAAAAATTGTCAACCATTATGGTCTCCTGTAAGTTATAATTCCAATTTTATTACGTTTTCAATTTACACGATTCGTTCGACTGCCGACGAAACTACTTCACAGAAACAGGATGTGAGTCAATTGTGTATTCAAAGTTTTAAACCAGAAGCCTAAAATTGGTTGCGTATACGTAATATATGTACATTAAAGTTAATATCACTCATACGTTCTGTTTTGTGGTATCAAGTAGTTTATGAAATAGCTTTATTTATATTTCCATGGACTCAATGGACTAGCGAACACGTGCAGATTCATTAAAATGGCTAAATTATGATATGAAGTGGCCGAGCTGTCATCTTTCACTTGAAAGATTACAATTGTCTGAGTTTATTTCAGTATTGATTGAGGAGACCTCGAATCAAACGAAAGTCTTTCGAAATCATTTTTTTTAATTAATTTTGTAACTTTTGAACGTAAAAGTATAAATGACGGTGATTTTCAGATGATGTTTTCTAGATGATTTTCAAAATCTTGGACACCTAGTTAGTATGAGGACTACTTGGTATCCTTCCAAATTTAGTCAACTCGGCCATGCCGATTATGTCGAAATGATTACCAAAAGTACAATTATGTGCCGATTGTAAAGATATCGCATTTTTGGGATTTGTTTTCCCTGTTTTAGACTTTGTTTGGTTTCGGGTACCTTATATAAAATGCCACATTCCTAAACCGGGGAAATAAATCGCAAAAATCGCATATCATAGAAAAATTAAGGTCATTCTTTCATTTCTTTAGCGGATCAGATGATAAAAATATAGTTATCAGCTATGCTCCTGGATAAAATTCAATTTTTAATATGAGCTTCGTGTTATTGGAATTAATTCTCTAAATGAAATATTTTTTATAAAAAATGGTCAAATTCCAGTGAGTCGTCTGAACGATCTATTGGAGTTAACCACTTCTGGATTTTTTGCTTTTATTTTCAAAATTAATATATTTATACACTCCACGAGAGTATTATGTGTTTGTGCATTGGTTTGTAACACCCAAAAGGAAGGGAGATAGACCCATTGTTAATTATACCGATCGACTTAGAATCACTTTTTGAATCGATTTATCAATGTCCGTCTGTCTGTCCGTCCGTCTTTCTGTCCACCTATTCTTGTAATCACGATACAGGTCGCAATTGTAGCCAGAACCAAATGAAGAAGAACCTATGGTGAAAATAGGTCACATCGGTTCAGATTTATATATAGCTCCCATTCAAATTTCGCTCTCGAAACCATTTTGGTCTAGAAACCACACATTTTTACAGATCTTCTTCAAATTTGGCAAAATATCTTATGTTTCCTCTAGAAACACCCATGGTAAATATAGGACAGATCTGTTCAGATTTATATATAGCTCCCTCACAAATTGCTCTCCCGATTTCACTTTTTCGACTCTATATGCCACATATTTTAACAGATCTTCTTCAAATCTTGCAAAATATCTTATATTTCAGCTAGAAACACCCATGCTGAAAATGGGTCAGATCGGTTCAGATTTACATATAGCTCCCATACAAATTTCGCTCCCGGATTGACTTTTTCCGCCCCAGAAACCACGTATTTTCACCGAATTTCTTCAAAATGAGCATAACACGTGTACTTGAACTGAAAAAAGTTATTGTGAAAGTTAGTCACTTCATGCCATGTGTGGATATAGCCCCGATACAAATATTCCTCTCGCTTTGACAAATTGGGTCAGGTCATATTAGCCTCTGGTTAGGAAACATACAAAAAGCCTTCCCGTTTTCACTTTTTTACCGAATTGAATTGTGTTCGGATAGAAAGTGGAATGTATCATATAGTCGGCCCCGCCCGACTTTAGCCTTTCCTTACTTGTTTTTATTTTCTTTAACTTTTTATTTTCAAATTCTTTTGAATTATAGGAAAACATAAGGATTATAACCTTAAAATCTATATTTATATATATAAACTATCATGAAATTTGTTGTCTGTAATTACATATGTCTTCCATGATACATATGTCTTCCATGATATGCAGTGTTTTCACTGAGGGAGCAAATCTTCTTACAATTATGAACCAATTTCGGCAGAAAAAGGAACAGACAATTAATAGCGAATCACTTTTTGCGCTCCATTACACGTAACACTAAAAATTTCATTAAATTATATTTTTTTTTTTTTATTTCATTTAAAAAAAATTTCATTCTTGAGAAAAAAAAATTGGAAATTGTTTAAAGTTACAAAAATGGATTTGAGAATTTTTGCAAATACATTGTTTTGTTATGTATTTGCGAGGTCTGTTGAACAAATTTGATTAAAGCAGAGCATGAAACACATCTAACGGAAGATTTCTTCATGAAAAATAAAAGGTAAGTAAGTTTCAGTCGGCTAAACCAACTTATATATAGATACCCTCACTATCAGAGAACATGTGGAAGGAAGGACTTAAATTGAACCCAAATTATACGTTTGCAAATAGTTGTAAAAAGATGATTAAATATGAAGTCAAAATGTCGCCGGTATAGGAGTTATAGAGCATTTAATTTTACCTAGGATAGAGACAATTGTGTGGGAGGTACCAGAAGGCGAGTAGCTAAAGCGTAAATAATTTTTATGTTTAAAGTGTTTATAAAACCAATTTCAAATATCAAATTGCAAATGATTTTGACTACCCGCATGGATGTTATGTCGATTTTATTATAATCAAAGTTTATGCCACTTTGTGTGGTAGGTACCAGAAGGGGTGTGGCAATATCGTCCATATTCCATGGGAATATAGATTTTATAAAAGCATTGCCAAATATCAAATTTCACATGACCGGAATCATTTGTATTGAAGTTATAGCAGCTTTAATTTTACGTAGTTTTGGGTGATTTGTGTGGGAGGTACCGCCTCTTCGTGGCAAAAACCGCCATATTTAAAGTGATTATAAAAATATTATCAAATACCAAAATATAGCTGTTTCCGAGTATCGATGTGGAAGTTACATTAGTTCCAATTTAACATAGGAATATGGGTCATTTGTGTGGAAGGTACCAGAAGGGGCGTGGAAATTTCGCCGATCTTCGAACTTAAACTAAGTTTGGGAAAAATATTACCATTTGCAAAGTTTGAATTGATTCCTTAACTCCTTTCGTGACTTATCGTTTACAACAGACAGACGGATGGACGAAAGGACGTGGCTCAAACATCTTAAAAAGTCGTGAAGGGGATTTGGTCCAAACATACATGGGTCTTAAGTCACTCCTTGACATTTGGGACAGACTCTGTAAAGTGTTACTTTATTTAAAAAAACAACAACAATTAAAGCGATAGTGAGTCCAGCGATTTATGCATACAATATCGAGCCCTTAGAGCGGAATGATCGCAAGCGCCAAAACACACATTTTACAGGAGAAGGTTTTTATTGATTATTTTGAAATATTTGCATAAAATATATAATATGTTTTAATGCAAAATGTTTTAATTCCGCCGTACACAACGAATTATTATTAAAAATTTATCATTTGTTTACATCATACGGTACTTTTGGCGCTTGCGATACAAATTTTGTACTGAAAAAACTATGGCGCTTACGATATAGGTTTTTTTCGATTAAACCTCGAAATTTTAGTAAAAACTTTTTATTATAAAAAATTATTAAACAACATAATAAAATAAAGGGAAAATGAACAGTAAAGTAATTCAAATCGTTAATAAACAACTATTTTAGACACATTTGAATTCCTTTGATTATTAGTTAAATTTCATATAAAAGTTTTTAGGTAATAGCGATATTAAACTTTTCTTTGAACGAATAATTAAATTAATATTCAATTCATCCACCCTACTAACTGCAAAATATCATATTTAATTCGAGCGCCCCGGTAGTCGAGCTGGTAGCGTGCTCGGCTATCGATTCCCACCAGAGGCTCTGGTCTGTCGCTGCAATAACTAGCCACAATGGTCTTAGTTGCCCCGGCTCAATCCCTGGACCCAAAATTAGAATATAAATTTACTTTGTATTGTAATTCATAATAAATAAATATCATATTTAAATTGTGCGCAAATCCCAGTTTTTCAAAATATGCCGATCTCAAACAATTAAATTTTATTTTAATGTTTGGCGGTAGAAATGCTGTAGAAAATGAATTCCAGTCCTTAAAATCTAAATGATTTAGTAAAATACTTTCATAACACTTCGCTATCGTGCGGGAATTTGTAATTATGGTCGGCCACTCAGAAGGGAGCCAAATTATTCTTCCTTTACAAAATGATTCAATTGTAGAGTGTATAGAATTAACTGGCATCATTGTATGACCGGGAAGTAAAAATGTTATGTTAACGTTCTCCACCTCCATAATTGGGATATACTAACTTTGTCATTCCGTTTGTAACACCTTGAAATATCGACCTGAGATCCTATAGTAGTTGAAAGCACGCTAGCATCTAAACGAAAGTAGCTAGGACGTCCAAATTTTCCATAAATGCGTCCTATAGTCGTAGATCGGTTGGAGTTGAAATGGGCGAAATCGGCCCAAAGGGAAAAATTTTTCCCTCACAAGGACTGAAAACTCCATAATAACCCCTAATATTTTAGAGTATTTAAGCACATTTTTTTAATATGTCTGCTTGTACTTACTTGATATTGAGTATGCGCATTCCCCATATAACAAAAACATGCACCGAAATTCGGTGTGTACATTCCTTTATTTGAGTATAATAATATAAAAGTTATTTTTCCAAATTCGTACTTTTAAGGGGTAAAATGGAAATAGAGGCATACAAATGGTACCAACCGCATCTAGAATAATGAATGAATTCGGTATATACATTCCTCTGATTGCGTAGACACGTAAAATAAAGGGATTTTTCGAAATGCGTATATTTTCATAATTTGTACATTTCGAATTAAAATATAACGGAAATACAAACAACTATAGCATCCACTATCAATATTTAACGGTATGTAAGCTTTTTTGAAAATATAAATATAAGAATATTTATTTTTTAATTGACTCGAAGTATTATTTCGTTAAATATATTCTAAACTTATTGATAGCCTGTCCTAATAAGCGTGGTTTGAAATAATAACAAGTAAGAAGGCGTTAAGTTTGACCGGGCCGAAACTTATATACCCTCCACCACGGAGTGCATTCCACAGTATTACCAGCAGATTAAAGGATGTCGACTTTACATAGAAGCAGGGTACCATATTACGAAAATTGTATTATTTTTATGTTTTTTTTAGTAAACAAATATACTATTTCAAACTATAATGTATACTTTGCGCACTGTTTAAAATCGACTACTATATATAAATAAAATGCTGAAATTGTGAAAGTGAACATGCCTAAATATTAGGCGATTGTCAATCGCCATTAGAAAGAAGCATTTTCAGATACAGACAAATTCCACTCAAACGTACAAATTTCGAAAAAACCCTTTTTCGAGTCTTCATAGTCAGAATGTATACACCGAATTTCATTATTTCAACTTCACCATTTTTATCCCTCTTTTTAATTATGTCCCTTAAAAGTACGAATTTCGAAAAATCCCTCTATTCTACGTGTCTATGCAATTAGAGGGATGTACACACCGAATTTCATGATTTTAGCTGTTGTCGTACCATATTTTATCCCTTTTTGTCCCATTTCGCCCGCCAAAACTTTTATTTTCTTTGTGGTGCTTCCAAGCTACAAGAGGAATTTCCGCAACAAATTTTAATTGTATGACAATAAGAAATTTAATTAATAAGCCAAGGCTACCAATATTTATCTATATATATAATGGATATAATACTTCAATTCATAAAGTAAATATAAGGGAGCAATCATAAATAGCCTAAATATTGGGGGATAGAGAGTGTACTTTCAGCTACAGTCGTTTGGTTGGTTGTATTTCCATCCTATTTTAATTTCAAAAGTATAAATTTTGAAAATACCTACATACGTACGCAGTATAAGACAACTTCATGATTCTACCATTTTTTGTCGTAAAAGCAACAAAATAAAGTACGAATTTGGAAAAAAATATTTCGTGGCTATGCAGTCAGAGCAATGTATACACCGAATTCCATGAATTTCCAATTTTGCCCCCTCAAGAGTACGACTATCTAAAATCTCTTTATTTTACGTATCTACACAATTAGAGGGACGTACTCACTGAATTTCATCATTCTAGCTGTATTCGTTTAGTTGGTACTATTTTTATCCCGTGTAGCCATTGTATCCATTGAAAGTACGAATTTAGAAAAAACGTTTTATTTTTCGTGTCTACACAGTCAGAGGAATGTATACTCCGAATTTCATGATTCTAGCTGCTATCATTTGGTAGGTACTATTTTTATCCCCTTTTTCCATTTGAACCCCAAAAAGTACGAATTTTGGAAATTTCTTTTATTTTACGTGTCTACGCAATCAGAGGAATGTACATATCGAATTTCATTATTCTAGGTGCAGCCGTTAGGTTGGTACTATTTTTAGTACCTCTATCCCCATTTAACCCCTTTTACTTTTATATTATGTATCTACTCTATTAGAGGAATGTACACGCACAATTTCGTATTTCTATCTGTTGTCGTTTGATAGGTACCATTTTTATCCCTTTTTGTCCCATTTCGGCCCCTACAAATAAAAATCACTCTATGGTGCCCTTTTATGCTATAGAGGGAATGCGCATTGCAAATATCAAGTAAATACAAGCTAATATGTTCAAAAAACATGCTGAAATACTCTAAATATTAGGGGTATTTTCAGTCCTTGTGAGGGAAAAATTTTTCCCTCTGGGCCGATTTCGTCCACTTTCAATCCCAACCGATCTACAACCATAAGACACATTTAGGAAAAATGTGAACCTCCTAGCTCATTTCGTTCGGCCGCTATCGTGCTTTCAACAGACAGACAGACGGACATGGCTATATCGTCTTAGAATTTTACCACGACCCAGAATATATATACTTTATGGGGTCTCCGATGAATATTTCAAGGTGTTACAAACGGAATGACAAAGTGAATATACCCCCAACCTGGAGGTGGAGGGTATAAAAATATTATATTTATTTATAAAATTATTTTTTCTATATTTTTATTTGTTTTGTTTTGGCTGTAGTAAAAAAATTATATTTTCCTGTTATATTACTGCACTTCTTCGAAAGCCTCTGTGGAATGCAATCCATGGTGGAGGATATAAAAAGTTCGGCCCGAACTTAACGAACTTAACGCCGTTTTTACTTGTTTACTCTTTAACTCTATAGAATTGTGGGCAATGTGCCCATTTTCATCACTACTTTAAGCTAAATATTATGTTTCTTTGTCAAATTTGCCACTAATTGAATTAAATAAATGTTAACATTTACCCACAATAATAGGGAAATGATAACAAAACCATGTATATAGTATTTGGCTTAATATACGAATATTCCAAGAAGTATTTTAAATTATTGTATATAAGGAACAAATCATCAATCAAAGGCTTTGTGTTCTGCAAAAAGACAATAATTTAGAGCTACTGTCAGTTCTTGTGGATAAACTTTTTTCTTCTGGATCGATAAAAAAATACATAAAACAACTTCGAACCTCTTGGCTTAGTTCGTTCGTAACCTATCGTACTTTCAACCAATAGCCGAATGCTTCATTCTATGGCCGAGGGTATAAAAATACACTTATTATTGCATCAATATATTGATAGATCTATCCAAAGTGATAAAACCTTCTAAGCCAAAAATTAAGCAATACTTTCCGCGTTGTTCTCTGTTAATGTATTTAGGGAAACTTATTTAAAGCATACTTTAGGGATGTAAGGTTTTATGGCATGCGAGCGCATGTAAATATTGGGCCGATACTAATTTTAAGTTATTTATAAAGTTATAATAGCCGCTTGTCATTAAAATAAATAAATAAATTAATTAAATATAAATAAATTAAAATATAAAATACTTTTTATCAAAAATTTCGAAAATCATAAAAAAAACTAAAAATTTTATTTGGGCGTTGGGCGTGGCACTGACAATTTTTATTTATTTATGGACTCAAATGAAATCACAGGTAATGATTCGTATTCGCATATATATTAAAATAAGAAATTTATGACGTTTTTTAATTTTAACTTACATGGGAGGTAGGCGTGGTTGTGGGCGGATTTCAACAAACTATTGTTTTTGATCTAATATGACTATATAAGGAATGTCTGCCAAATTTCAAGGTCCTAGCTCTGTTCCTTATAATTTTTGACGCAGCTTGTATGAAAACATTCCACTGTGCGACGCACAGCGTATTATCAGCGGCAAAAACTCACAAAATTCAGATGCTAAATCTCGACTTTATTGATTGAATTTTGCAAAGAACATTCCTATTTACCATATTCTAAAAGATTTGGCCAATTACGGGTATAAAAATACACTTATTATTGCATCAATATATTGATAGATCTATCCAAAACATTTATAAATATCTCTTACATTATCTGACAGTTTTTGCCTAAATGCATAAACTGTCGCTTACGATAAAATTGCTTTCTTTGAAAATGTGAGCAGGGACTTACGATAAAATCTTAGCCTCATTTTTTATATAAACGTTAACAATTTTGACATTTTGACAATTTAAAAAAAAAATTAAATTCAACAATAAAAAATATTTTCAGAAAATATCGCTTACGACAATTCCGCGCTAAGGGCTCGATATTGTACCTATCGAATGGGGTCATGTCAACGAAGTCTCAAAGCACAATACTGTTGAATAGAGCAATACTATGATAAGCTTTGCTTTGTGCTTCACACATGCACTGACATTAAATGGCGTTTATGGACCTATTTTATCATCTCGATCGTCTCAAAATTAAAAGGTGACCTAGAAAACAGCATAGAATTGAAGCGAATTAGCTTTAACCATATGCAGGTTTCTTGTTTTGTTTTTCCAACTGATACAGTTTTATTTCCTATTTATTGTAGAAAATATCTACATTTCGCAGGCTCGGAAGACCCAGAGGATGAAGTCCAATCTACCGAAAGTTTTGTTCATAACATTTTAGTAATTATTGTCATCAATCACTCATAGAGTTGAATTTGAATTCTGCAACTTTGCACATCATCATCGTTCCATCCTAATACTGGTATTTACAATATACATTTATGCATAATACAGCTATACAATGTATAATACATGGAATGAATGGATAATATACAATAACATTTCACATACACTCACTCTCACACACACACTCACAAACGTACATATATTAAATCACAGAAAATGTCACGATACGAAGAGCACACGACGACCGAAAACCAACAGTTTCCTTCACAATCCTTTTGTAAGAAGAATGTCTGTATGTATGTGAGTGTGTGTATAAGCATTCACTTGCACACTTCCACACAGGACATGCACGCGACAATTTATTGTATTTACATTGCAAACCGAGCAACCACACACACATGTCTGCATAAAGTACACGTTCAGGTTCATGTGTACGTGTAATGCGGTGGTGGTCTTATTTTACAAATGTCATATCCTCATCTGTGTGTAAGTACACACACACACACACAATCTGATGCATGCATCACATGTACAGTATGTGGTGAGGTCATTATTACTTCTTCAAGTGTTCATTTGTGGCTTTTTTCTTAATTATATTTTGCAAGAAAAATACATACGGGTAGACGCAACATTAAACTGGGTTACATTTCAATTTAAAAACAGAAGCGAGTAATGATCATAGAAGAAATTAAAGCCCTCACTTTCAAGTTGAGAAGAATACATTTCAAATTGCATACATTTAAATTGAATACGTGGGTGGCGTATAAGTTATATTAATTAGGGATAATATTACTCATACGCTGTGTAGTCACAGTAATCAGGAAAAATGAAAGCCAAATGGTTTTTAGACGTATTAAAATAAAATAAGAGTTTATAAAGAGTTTACGGTTTAAATGTAATTTGGGGCATATGGGCGACGCACAGTGTATTATCAGCGCCAAAAACTCACAAAATTCACATGACAAATCTAGACTTTATTAATTGAATTTTGCAAAGAACATTCCTATTTACCATATTCTAAATGATTTTGCCGATTTCGCGGGAAAATTTATCTGTAGATACATTTAAAGTTTATAAATGCTTAAATAGTTGAAAATTTCAGCATAATACAGGTTATTTCATTGGGATGTATCTCGGAAACCATGAATGTCATTGAAATGTCGTTTAGTTCGTAGAAAATTGGAGCTCTTGGGGTGTTCTTTTGCATTTAAAAATTGTAATTACGTTTTTGCTTTCCTTTTCAGACAGTGGCTTACCTGAAGGTTTTATTTATTTAGTATTGTTAATTTTCTACAGCATAAAACTATATTCGCGAGGCCCACCAATGCGTCGGCATTTACAATTTTTGTTAAACTATTGTCTTATTTATGCGTTATAAAAATAATATTCTGCTTATGGCTGCAAACATCGATTTATTTACTGAAATGGTAAAACCTTCTAAGTCAAAAATGAAGCAATACTTTCTTCGTTGTTCTCTTTTAATGTATTTTGGAAAATTTATTTAAAGTATACCTTAGGGATGTAAGATTTTATGGCATGCGAGCGCATGTAAATATTGGGCGGATATTAATCCTAAGTTATTTATAAAGTTATAATAGTCGCTTGGCTTCGATTAAAAAAATAAATAAATTAAAATATAAAATAATTTTTATCAAAAATTTGGAAAATCGTAAAAAAACTAAAAATTGTATTTGGGCGTGGCACTGACAATTTTCATTTATTTATGGACTCAAATGAAATCACAGGTAATGATTCGTATTCGCATATATTTTAAAATAAGAAATTTAGGACGTTTTTTAATTTTAACTTACATGGGAGGTAGGCGTGGTTGTGGGCGGATTTCAACAAAAAATTGTTTTTGATCTAATATGACTATATAAGGGATGTCTGCCAAATTTCAAGGTCCTAGCTCTGTTCCTTATAATGTTTGCCGCAGCTTGTATGAAAACATTCCACTATGCGACGCACAGCGTATTATCAGCGGCAAAAACTCACAAAATTCAGGTGCTAAATCTCGACTTTATTGATTGAATTTAGCAAATAACATTCCTATTTAGCATATTCTAAAAGATTTGGCCAATATCGCGGCTAACTTAAGCTGTGGATGCATTTAAAGTTCATAAATGCTAAAATAGTTGAACATTTCGTCATAATAGAGGTTATTTTATTGGGATGTATCTCGGAAACCATCTATTGCATTGAAATGTCGTTTAGTTCGTGGAAAAGAGGAGATCTTGGTGTGTTCTTTTACATTTAAAAAGTGTAATTATGTTTTCGATTTCCTTTTCAGATAGTGTTTTACCTGAAGTTTGTATTTATTTATTATTGACCGACCGATGCCTCGGCATTTACAAATATTGTTAAACTTTTGTCTTATTTATGCACTTTAAAAAAATATTCTGCTTTTAGCTGCAAATACCGATTTAATTACTGAAATGATAAAACCTTTTATGTGAAAAATGTAGCAAATACTTTCTTCGTTGTTCTCTGTTAATGTATTTTGGAAAATTTTTTTAAAGCATACTTTAGGGATGTAAGGTTTTATGGCATGTGATGAGCGCATGTAAATATTGGGCGTAAACTAATTTGAAGTTTTTTATAAAGTTTGTCATCGTTTAGTCATCGATTAAAAAATAAATTAATTAAATATAAATAAATTAAAATATAAAATAATTTTTGTTGTAACTCTTACGCAGGTTCAAGATCATTTGTTTTTGTTTTCTTAAACAGAAAACCAAGTATTTAAAAAGAAGTGTGTGACATTTATTTGGTTCGGTTGCTAGCAGGGCAGACGATCGTTTCAAGGGACGCTACTCCCCCTTATCAATGCCCAGTGCAATGCAACAACTACTCTGGTTAATTTTAGAAAAATTAAATCTCACGATTTCGGTGGCCCCTTGACTGTCCCATTCAAATATTGAAATATTGTGGAATAAATGAAAATTTATTTTATATATTCCATTTTTGTTAATTTTTTCTGTCAATTTTCCCAGTAGACAAAATGCGTCCTACTGTCAGATTTATTAGTATTTCCATGAAATCAACCTCGCTATGTAGGTAGGCACATGCTTCAATGTACATTAAACTGGCTGAGACTTCATGTAAAGCCTAATCGAGTTTATTGTTAACATAAAGATGAAATTAATGGACCCATTTCAGGCCAGGAATTTTCGCTTTGACATTGCGGTAACATTGCAAACAGGACTGTTGATTATAAAAATTAAATAAAATGAGCTGTGTAAGACTTCCTTCAAGGTATTACATTCAATGTCATTACATATATTTTGAAAATTATATCAGTCATTGTCTTTTTACTTAACCAACACTCAGGCGATGTCTCCTATAAACGCAATACATTGTATTGGCGCAAGGAAGCTAAGGAATATGGTGCAGTATAAAACACTTAGACTTTTCACTGGGGCATGCCTACAAACCAACAACAATTGGCCAATTGGAAAATAACATTTTATTCAAAGCCGTGGGGAGATTCAGCGATTTCTGCAAACAAAAAATTGCACCTCTTGAATCGAGTTATGCCAACTATGGCGCGATTGTCGTATTGGAAATATATCAATTTTAATGAAATATGAATTTTTTGAAATATGTCAATTTTACAACGACTGGCTGTCCAATAGAGACAGCCAGTCGGTGAGAGTTCCTGGAATGTCTTGTAACTAGGGTTTGCATCTCGGGATTTCCCGCGGGAAAATTCCCGGGAATTCGCAGATTTTTCATTTCCAGTATCCTGGGAAATTCGTACGGGAATCCCGCGGGAATTCAGTAGACAATTTTACATATTTCTTCGCATATTTTTTTCCATCATTGTGGAAATAAAATTAAAAATGTTGTATAAAAATGTAGATCACATAGCTTTTAATCAGGTATGCCAAATATTGCAGTTGGATGACAAAATATTTTTAAGCTGCGTTCGGATTTAGACTCAAAATCCACTTTTTCGGATTTTTCCTGTCAAGCTCCATATGAAAAAATAAAATCCGGGATAAATATGTCTTGGGCATATTTATGTCCGAAAGCCAAAAATAAAGAATTTAAAGTTTTCGAAGTGACAGGACAAAAAACAAACATTTCATTTATTGCTCTACTCACTATTAATGTGAACGATCTTTCTCCGTCGCGTCCACATTTTCCAATAAAATAGGAAATATCTGATCTAATGAATTTTGAAACTTGAAAAGATGTTTGAATTTATCACACATTTCGCTTTATTATATGAATTCTGTAACAGGTTCGTTGTGAAATATATATTTATTTTACTTTAATAAAATGTGAATGTTTGATTAGAAAAAAAATAAGCTTAACTCATGGTAAACAGTATGTTAACGATTTCCCGTGCTGTCCCGGGATCCCGGGAAATTGAAAAAATAATACCCGTTTCCCGGGAAAATGCAAACCCTACTTGTAACTCTACAGAACGTCCTCACGTCCGGGATAATGGAACAGCTAGATGATCATCACATTTTATCTTCTATTCTATTGAGCAATCGGACTGCGGATTTCAAAACAGAAACCGGTTTTACACCGCCACCGGTTAAAAAAATGGCGATTTCGACAAACCGGGGAGACCGGCTTTTAAATTACCAAACATTTCAGTTTCGTGGATATATCTTAAAATATAAATTAGGAATCTGAAAAAGTTATTGTTTACTAGCAGCGAATATAAAATGAACTGGTCCCTGCGGTTCAGACCTACAGTCAACAACTATTACTACTATCAAAACATCATTACGTAGACGTTTGATTTTTACCTCTTTTATCTCGTTCCCATTTTGAACCTAACATTATGAATTTCGTGAAATTTGGCCATATCAATCTGACCATATAGAAGCGCAATAAAATTGGATTTGACAACGTAGAAGTGCAAATCTGAATAAATTTTTCGAAAATTGTACTTATTATGGGTGTGCGGGACAAAAAGGAATATAAATTGTACCAACTAAATTATTGTAGTTAGAATCGTGAAATTCGGCATGTACATTTAGGCGCGCAACATGAATGGATTTTCCGAAATTTCTATATTTAAGGGATGAGAGGGACAAAAATGGATAAAAATGGTACCAACTAAGTATTACAACTAGAATCGTGAAATTTGGTATGTAAATTCCTTTGACCATGTAGAAGCGCAGTATAATTGGATTGTGCGAAATTTGTACTTTTTAGGGGGTAGGCGGGACAAAAAGGGTTCCAATTTGAGAATTGCAGCTATAGTCGGAAAATTTGGAGTGTAAACTGTGTGTAAAGCGCAATCTAAATGGATTTTTCCGAAATTTTCTTATAGGATGTGAGCAACAAGGGATAAAAGTATTGGAGCTATAGTAGTGAAATGTGGTGTGAAAGTTCCTCTGACAACGAGAAGCGCAAATCTAAACGAATTTTTCGAATTTTGTACTTATAAACAATGAGCGGGATAAAAATACTACCAACTAAAATATTTCAGCTATAGTCGTGAAATTTTTTGTTTAAATTTCTCTAACAACGTAGACTTGCAATATAAATGGATTTCTCGAAATTTTTACTTTTAGTGGCGAGCGGGACAAAAAGGGATAAAAATGGTACCAACTTTAGTATTACAGCTAGAATTGTGAAATTTAGTGTGTAAATTCCTCTGACCAGATAGAAGCGCAGTAGTTTGATTTTTCGAAATTTGTACTTTTAAGGGGTGCGCGGGGCGAAAAGGGATAAAAATGCTGTACAATCCTTTAATTACGTAAACGCGGAACATAAATGGATATTTCAAAATTTGTACTTAAAATGGGAATACGCTACAACAAGGAATAAATGTGTTACCAAATAAAGTACATATTTTTAGGGGAAGCAAAAATACGTGTTACCTATAGTGATTTTTTCAAAATGTGTACTTTTTGGGAAAGAAGTGCAAAAAGTTATAAACTGGCTGGCTGTCTCTAGAAACATGAGATCGAGGCTATAAATGGTGGTCATTTTTTGTTCAAAACTTGGTAGAAAATTATATATTAAATTAATATAATTTATAATTATAAAATTATAAAAAAGAAAATTATAAAAATTATACATACAAGGTAGTTCAGCTAAAATAGTCAAGCACATTCCTTTGACTGTGTGTGAGTGCTAGCTAATAGGAGGTTTCCAAATTACTATTTTAGATTTATCTATATCCACCAAAAGAAAATTAAATAAATACTATCCAAACAGAGACGGATAAAATTAACAAATAACTGGCTTTTTCGCGTGCGAAGCAGCGGGTACTGCTAGTAAATATATAAGATCGGACAATATATCCAAAACTAGAGGACAAATATTAAAAGTATCTAGAATGAAAATTTGAATTTTAATATTTTTTTTTGTTAAATTCCACAAAAAGTTGCTTGTGTTGTTTTTATGAGTCAGCTTGGACAACATTTTGTTATTATTAATGTATGACGGTAACGGCAATGCGCTACAAAATACAAGCTACTAGGTCAATTTGAGTGTATTGCTTTCATATGAGAGCGAAGTCATGGGGGAAATATTAAAAAGCCAATTGATTTATATATAAAACAAGTAAGGAAGGGCTAAAGTCGGGCGGGGCCGACTCTATGATACACTCCACTTTCAATCCGAATACAATTTAATTCGGTGAAAAAGTGAAAACGGGAAGGATTTTTGTATCCTGTAAATGTATGCGTTTGACAAAAAATGTTAAATCGGAAAGGACATTTGTATGGGGGTATATTGAAATCTGGAACGAAATAGGTGAAATATAATATGTATAGTTTGGCCAAAATCAGTTAAACATTTGGGAGCAACATTTGTATTTGGGCTATATCTAATTCTGAACCGATCTTAGCCACTTTCACCATAGCTTTTTTACTTGGATTATAAGATGTTGTGTCAAATTTAAAGAAAATCGGGTACAATATGTGGTTTCTAGAGCGGAAAATGTCAAATCGGGAGGGACATTAGTATGGGGCCTATATCTAAATCTGAACCGATCTTACCCACTTTCTGCATAGGCGTTTCTAGTTAGATTATAAGATGTTGTGTCAAATTTAAAGAAAATCGGGTACAATATGTCGTTTCTAGAGCGGAAAATGTCAAATCGGGAGCGACTGTTGTATGGGGGCTATATCTAAATCTGAACCGATCTTATCCAATTTTTGCATAGGTGTTTCTAGTTGGATTATAAGATGTTGTGCCAAATTTAAAGAAAATCGGGTACAATATGTGGTTTCTAGAGCGGAAAATGTCAAATCGGGAGGGACATTTGTATGGGGCCTATATCTAAATCTGAACCGATTTGCATCAAATTAAATAGCGTTCGTCCTTGATCCACAAAACTTACTTGTGCAAATTTTTGTTAAGATCGGACTATAATTGCGACCTGTAATTTGATTACAACAATAGATGGACAGACGGACAGACAGACGGACAGACGGACATTGCTAAATCGACTCAGAAAGTGATTCTAAGTCGATCGGTATACTTAACAATGGGTCTATCTCGCTTCCTTTTGGCTGTTACAAACAAATGCGCAAAGCCATAATACACTCGTGGAGTGTATAAAAACTTGAACCCACGATCTTGACAAATGTCCACATGCTGTAGTAGACTAAAAACGACCATGCTCACCGCCACATTTTCGAGATCAAAACAGCCTCCATTCGGACTACTCTGACCAGGCCGGGTAGCAGGCCTCTTGAAAAGAGCGAAGTTAGCATGTGTATGGAATCATTTGGAAGGCCAGCTAGCATGTCACTTTAAATGAGTGGAAGACGCCTACGGGATCTTTTAGAAGGCGTAGAGAAGGCCACTTTGAAATGGGAATGTCAAACGACATTTTACTTACACTTTGAATAAGTCAGCCGAAGGCCTACCAGTATAGATGCTTGGGGAAAGCATATTTGCATGAGAAATGAGTCTCGTAGAAGGCGAGTTTCTCTTTACCAGAGGCCACCCAATTTCCCCAACTGTGATGATTGTATTCAAACTCGGAACTTTGACATACGCGGTAATAATAGCCCACCCATGTACTGTTGTTGCGAGAGACACCCCTTACACACTTTCCCAGTAGTGCTGTAGTACACAACTGAGAGATCGAGAGGGAGAGAATCTTCACAAATCCAAGCTCAACTACTACTCATCAGACTAACAGTACATATACTGTTATTAAATATATATATAATATTTGTGTATGTATGGGCATAAGTATCCATTCTCTCTGGCTGTGATGTGGTGGTTATTATTTTTGATTTTATATTCGATTACCTTCGCCTTGTCATGCCGAGCAACTGAATTCCGTTGATGATAGTCCTTCGCCGTCGACGAAAACGTAGACGACGTATGTAGGTTTCGTTGCTGTTGTTTTGTTTGGTTTTTGTTGCTGCTACTGCTGCTGCTGCTGTCATTTGGTTTCATGGTTACCTCTTGGCTGAGCATTACGACATTTCGTGAATTGACTTTTGTTACACATTTTCTGCCTTTCCTTCCCTGCCCCTTAATTCTATTCATTCATTGCCTGACGCCTCTTTTAACTCACACCCTGTCTGGCTGGCTGGCTGACTGACTGGTTGGTTGACTGGCTGGCTGGCTGGCATCACGAACTTAATGTGTTCTACATGCGACTCGCACGGGGATACTCGTACGAGACTACGTTGGGAACTTTTTTCTCGTCTTTCCTTTTTTGGTGGGGGTGGTGGTTGGTTTTCAGAAGTTTTGGAGGTTCGTGGCGTGTTGCCTTGGTTTGTTGTTTCAATCGTCATGTACGGGTCATAACAGAACAGAACTGAACAGAACATATACCCGCCGTAGTGTTGATTATAATGTTATTTTAGCGGTTATTAGTCGTTGTCACGCCTTTGCCAGCCGCAAATGATGAGGGAAACAGGCCTACAAAATGTGGAATCATCGCACGCCGCTGAAGGACGACGACGACGACGAATATGTTTGCTGTTCGCTGGCTCGTTCGCTCACTCACTCAGTCGCTTACAAATGCAAATTGGAGTTTGGGGACGTGCGCGGAGGTGTGTTAACACTGACTTTTAATGTTCAAGTATAATTTCCTAAATGCGAAGATTAAGTTTATTTAATAACCGTCATTACCAACCGAAATAAAAACCAACAAACTTTGCGGGGATTACTTTTTTATACTTGTCGGGTGTCGTTGACGGCAGGCTCTGGCAGTGAAGGGAGGACATTCATATGTATTAGTCACGCCAGATGTTTGTTAAGTTTGTTTGCCATCAACAAAATAAAAAAAAAAACTAAACTGATTTTAAACTACTAAAGTTACATATGTACTCGTATATGCTCGTACTCGTACCCGTACTCGTCATATGCAATTTAATATGAACTTTAGTTCTGGCAAGTTTTAAGGCTACACTAGCTATTTTGTTGTTGTTGTTGTTGTTGTAAAAGTTTACAAAACTACTAGTGTTTAATGACGATTAGTCAGCATGAACAGTAAGAGTGGGCCATTCATTATAAAGTCTGCAGTAGTCCCTTTCTAAATATTCCCACAGGGTCTCGGGAGCAGGGAGCAATGGTTGATTGTCCACACAAATGCACAGGTGGCACTGTGAGGCCGAGAAAGTGGTGAGTCATACAGAGGAAAAATAATAGACAATTATTTTAATAAGAACGTAAGTGTCCATACGAAAAAAAAACATTCGTATAAGCATATTCTTAAGAAAAATCTCTCAGAAAATTAGAACCTATTAGAACCAGACAAAAAAGACAATATTATAAGAAATATCGCTTTTTTAAGAAATATATCACTCAATGGAATTAATATTCAAAAAAAAAACATTAGAATAATGATTTCTTAAAATATAAAAATCAAATAACGCCATGGAACAAAAACGTTGCGCGATATCCAGTATATAATTGTTTATAATGTATTTAGGAATTATAAAATCGAAAATGATAGTTAACCTTTTTTATTGGCCCCCTTTTATAATTTTCGCCATAGGTACCTTTGATAATTGTACTCTCATTTTGGAACTATGACTCCGATAACACTCTCTTGTATGCCCAATTAAAGGTAATTACGATGGCTACAAATGTTGGGTATTTCACATATTTAGGAACATTCTCCAAAGAATTGAGAAAAGAATATTTTTTTCTTCGAAAAATACCTTTTTTGTTAGCACGAAAAAACCCATAAAAAATAGAGAAAATTGGGAAAAAATAGTTTGTCTTACTTTGTAATAGTTTCAGTATCCTAAAGAAGAAAACAAAGTCTATATATAAAAGATCTATGGATAAAGGTAGAAGTTGTGGCCCTCTTTGTAGACGCAAAAGATGTTTAAGGGAAAATCATGATTTTCTAAATTTGTGGAATATTTAGTTTTATTTTATAATAGCTGGGATTTTAACGAAGCATCTAATGCCCAGTTGTCCATCTAAACTCGATATTAAACATTTTTTGTGGATCCATTTTTTATTTTTTCTTCAAATTTTCGCCGAAGCTACCTTTAATATAAATTTTGAGTATATATTTAAATTGAACTACCGATTACTTTGATCTTGAAAGGTAGAAAAACATTAATTTTTATTTTCCTTTGACATTTACAAAGTAGTGAGTCTTTAACGCAAACTGTGAGAAATTTACGTGGAAAATTTTCGAGAAGAGATCGGCCTTCAGTTCAAGCTTCATGTAGCTCACTTTCATATCGGTGGCTATGTCAATAAGCAAAATTGCAGCATATGGCACACGTGACTATTGAGAAGCCAATACATCCACAACGAGTCCACACAAAGATTTTGGGCTGTCCATGTAATAAAAAATTGGCTTGATCGGATGAGGTACTGGCGAGTCATTCGTGGTAGTCATATGAATGATATTGTATTTCATTATTAAATGATAAAGTTCAACCTTTCCAATAAAACCAGAAATTTAAAAAAAACTAAGTACTTTTTTATAGCCGATTCTAATTTAAAGTTTTAAATGGCCCACCCTATATTTATATTCTCATGCTACTCTCATATATAATATACTAGCTGAACCCCGCCCGCTTCGCCAGGCAAAAATAAAAGCAAACGGTAAAATTAAAATCTGCTTTCATATTGATTTTTCTCCTGATCGGTAATATATGTACCAATTATAATCAAGGTACTTCCCTGAGATACTAATGAAATGGATATGTTCCATGGAGAACGTTAGTTTACGGCGAATTATGGAAAAAATGTCAAAAATCCAATTGATTTTTTGTTAAGTGTGATTCTCCTCCTTTCCATTACCTAAACAAAACACTTCATTCGTAAGAAGAAATTACATTACATTACATTCAAAACACATAGAAAATCAATCAAATTGTTTACTAATCAAACAATACAAAAACTAAAAAATTAATATAATTTCCACTTTCTTGTCTTTCTAAGTCGGCTGTTGACGTATTAATATCTCTCTTTTTGTAACCTTTCTTTACTATTGTGTTAAGGAAATCCAAAGAAAGCGTGTAATTTTACAAAATTCAAATCAAAAATGCCCCAAATCCCGCCCATTTGAATGTTGTCTAAGCAGGTTACAACTAAATTAACTCACACGGAAGAAGACAATGATAGAACACAACACAAGTATTGCACAGGGGAAAAACATTTCAAACACCAACAAAATAATGATTACTTATTATATTTATCTCGTGTGCATCGCGAAATATATACGCATTCAAACACCGGTTCTATTTATTTATTTAGTTTTGCGACACAATTCTTGAAAATACATCAGAGTAATATGTGAGGCATTCCTTGTCAAGCGGTACGATTATTGACCTCGATAGCTGCGATTGTTGTGAATGTTTGTGTATGTATTACTCTCACGGGCTATGGCAATCTTGTAAAGATATTTTTTTAGTATTTTGTTAACACGAGTTTTAAAATCAATGAAAAAATCCAAGAAAAAGTAGGTATATATGTATGAATATATGTAGTAGGTATATATGATATTAAAAATTGTCATCAACTATTTGTTCTTAGATTTCTTTTATTGATTTTATACCTTGTGTTAATAAACTAATGAAAAATATCATTATGAAGATTTTTACAGAAATTCTTGTAGATTTTGCAAAAAAATCGTAAAAAATGGTAGCCATCACTTCCGAAATCAGACATTCACTAAAAGAGACATCTAAGAACACAACTTATAAAGTAATTGAAATTGCCTTCAAAACAAGGTATAGGTCAATTATTTCAATATTTACAGGCGTTCATTCAATCGCCTTTTTTAAAAAGATATTTTTTCACAGTCTATTTTTTTCAAAAGCATTTTTTGAAAAGAATACAAAAACAATCTTTCAAAACAATCACAGCTATTGAGGTCAAACAAGTAAAAACGGTGTTAAGTTCCGACGGGCCGAACTTTATATACCCTCCACCATGGATTGCATTCCACAGAGGATGTCGATTTTCGTAGAAGTGCAGTAATATTACAGGAAAATATAATTTTTTTAATAAAGCCAAACCAAACAAATACAAATATTGAAAAAATAATTTTATAAATAAATATAATACTTTTTGTTGTAACTCTAATAAATATAATATTTTAATTTCAAGCACGCTTATAAGGCAATACGTCAATTCAAAACTTAAATATATATTTTTTCAAAAAGCTTAAATACCATAAATATTGGTAGATAGTGTGTGCTACAGTTGGTTGTATTTCCGTTCTATTTTAATTACAAAAGTACAAATTATCAGACGTACATAGTGCAAAATAACCTAACTACATGATTCAACCAATTTTTCCGTAAAAGAAAAAGTACGAATTTGGAAAACACTTTTTTATTTGCGTGTCTATGCAGTCAGAGGAATGTATACACCAAATTCCATGATTCCAGCTGCGGCCATTTGTTTGGTACCATTTTTACCCCCTTAAGAGTACGACTATCTAAAATCTCCTTATTTGACGTTTTTACCCAATTAGAATTTCATCATCCTAGCTGTAGTCGTTTAGTTGGTACTATTTTTATCCCTCTGTACCATTGTATCCGTTGAAAGTACGAATTTGGAAAAAAACCTTTTCTTTTCTATGTTTTCCAGGAATGTATACTCCGAATTTCATGACTCTAGCTGCCGTTATTTGGATGGTACTATTTTTATCCCCTTTTTCCATTTTAACCCCAAAAAGTACAAATCTCGAAAAATCCGTTTATTTTCCCTGTCTACGAATCTCGAATGTACCGTTTTTTATCCCTTTTTGGCCCCATTTCACCCCCTATGGGTAAAAATCACTTTATGGTGCACGTTTTTGCTAAAAGGGGAATTCGCATACCAAATATCAAACAAATATAAACAGGCATACTCAAAAAATATGCTTAAATACGCTAAAATATTAGGGATGATTATGGGTATTTTTAGTCCTTGTGAGGGAAAAATTTTTCCCTTTGGGCCGATTTCGCCCCGTTTCAATCCCAACCGATCTACGACTAAAAGACGCATTTATGGAAAATTTGAACGTTCTAGCTGATTTCGTTTAAACGGACATGGCTAGGTAATCTTAGAATTTTCTGACGATCAAGAATATATATACTTTATAGGGTCTCAGGTCGATATTTCAAGGTGTTACAAACGGAATGACTAAGTTAGTATACCCCCATCCTGGATGTGGAGGGTATAAAAATCGTACCGCTTGATATGGAATAAATTTATTTTTGATTTCTTGCTGGAAAATGATACCAATTAACTTTTGTGTATAAAAAAGATCTTTATGAACATTAATAGATCTTAAAAGTGTGGTTTAATGTACATAGCAGTCTAGGGTTACCCGGATAATTTTTCACTAGACCTCTTCAAGTTGACCATTTTTTTTTCGGTTAAATTCCCACTTTGTATCACAAATTCTCTAATCTCAAAGCTAAATATTCCAAAGCTTAAACAGATAATGTTATGAGGACCTCTTCGAACTCTTAACAATATTGTTAATTCCGTACAACATAAGACCAAAATTGTGGAAATAGTAGAAAAATTAGTAAAACTCTCAATGTTGAGTATCTATCCAAATATTTCAGGAATTTTGGGATTCGTTTCAGAAAAATATTTCTTGCCACCTAAAAATAAATTCATTTCTTAACCATATTGGGGACCTATCCTCCAAATGTCATTGCTATGGGTTCAGTCGTTTGGTCAGGACAATACAATACAAAGAATGTTCTAGCATGTTCAATACAATAATCTGGCGATGTTTAAGATATTCCTCCAAATGAGGCTTTTCCCAAAATATTTAAATGAACTGAACCCATTTCCAAATGTAAATTAATTGAAACTCAGAAATTCCATCTGAAATTCAGAACTCATCAATTGAGTTTATAAAATTCCATTTTTTATCACTTGATTTTCAAAAATTCAAAAAATTGTAGAACATTGTACTTGAAATTCAGAACTTTTCATTTGAAATACGGAAGTATGATATTTTGTGGTTTTCGGAATATCATATTTGAATTACACTTGCTAATGGTTTCGAGGTGGTTTTCTTTCCAAGAATACGTCTATTTTACTTCTCTAACTAGGCAACAGGTAAGCAACAGAAATTGTTTAAAAATGCAATGAAATTGCTTAAATTCATATTTTTTACACTTCAATAAATAGGCTACGCTTCAATAATTATAATTTGACTGATATCAAAGGAATTCTGAGAAAGGAAAAAAAAAAAACAAATTTGTACCCTTATAACTCAGACTTAAGTTGGAAAACACTTCAGCTAGGTCTATGTGGAATTTCATTGATATCAGACCATATCATTTGCCGAATTCCTCCATTGTAGAGTGCAGCCAAAATGTTTATATAGCTGATATTGCGTTTACTTATATATAGTAAATAAAACCTTTTCGAAATACTCTAAAAACCTCCATGTGGAATAGTATAAGCCGTTATTTTTCCCTCTGTAGAATTTCGTTCGGTCTACAACTTCGAGGGCAGATCTCCCAGAGTTGGCTGTTCCGACAAAATAATGTAAATAATGTTTATCAAATACAATCTCATAGAAACCATTTTTCCCTTATTTTATTCATATTTTACTTTTGAATAGGAAAAATTTGAAATGGTTGTTAATGCTTAACAAAAATACAGATAGAAATATGAAATTTTAAGAATTTGTAACAGATATTTCCTCTTTAATTTGGCACTTTTACCTGTATCATAGGGTGCGAATAAGTTATTAAAATAATTTTTGAAAAGTGGTATCCTTTGGAACTTTGTAGTCCTTTTAAGAGGCAACAGGACGAGGAAAAGAAAAAAAACGCCGATTTACTCCATTTCGCCTATAGTTTCAGAGATATATCATCCGGTTTCAGTGTAATATCGGCTGTCGGATGGTGAAATACTTAAACACAATATATGTTTTCAGAAGCATTATCTTCAACCTATATATGAGTCATTCCATGTCAAGCGGTCGACCTCGATAGCTGCGATTGTTTTGAAAGTTTGAGTATGCATTCTTCTCAGAAAAATATTGTATACGTATTTTTGAAAAAAAAAATTGATTTTTTTTCACGAGTTATGACCAATTTAACAGTGAAAAAATACTATTTTTTTCAAAAGATGTGTTCATTCGAAAGGTATAGGTTTCCTCTATTTATTATACCCTCCACATCCAGGATGGGGGTATAATAACTTTGTCATTCCGTTTGTAACACCTTGAAATATCGACCAGAGACCCTATAAAGTATATATATTCTTGATCGTCATAAAATTCTAAGACGATTTAGCCATATCCATCCGTCTGTTGAAAGCACGCTAGCATCTAAACGAAAGGAGCTAGAACGTTCAAATTTTCCATTAATGCGTCTTATAGTCGTAGATCGGTTGGGATTGAAATGGGGCGAAATCGGCCCTAAGGGAAAAATTTTTCCCACACAAGGACTAAAAATACCCATAATAATCCCTAATATTTTAGCGTATTTAAGCATCTTTTTTGAATATGTCTGTTTATATTTGCTTGATATTTGGTATGCGCATTCCCCTTATAGCAAAAACGTGCACCATAACGTGATTCTTATTTATAGGGGGTGAAATGGGACAAAAAAGGGATAAAAATGGTACATATTAAACGACAACAGCTAGAAACACGAAATTCGGTGTGTAATTGAGTCGATACATAATATAAAAGTATTTTTTCCAAATTCGTACTTTTAAGGGGTAAATGGGAATAGAGGGATAAAAATGGTACCATCCAAACGGCTGTACCTAGAATAATGAAATTCGGTGTATACATTCCTCTGATTGCATAGACAAGTAAAATACACGGATTTTTCAAAATTTGTACTTTTTGGGGTTAAAATGAAAAAAAGGGGATAAAAATGGTATACATTCCTCTGACTGTGTAGACACGGAAAATAAGCTGATTTTTCGAAATTCGTACTTTTTGGGGTCAAAATAGAGAAAGGGGATAAAAATAGTACCAACCATGGGGATTTTATGACAAAAAAATTTTATGACAAAATGAAATGTTGACAGGAGATTTATTACTTTGAAAAATTTTTAGTATTTGTATCTATATTTTATTTTGATGCGAATTTATTTACAATTTCTGAGTTGGTCACTACCTTTAACATGATTTATGTTAAACAAATCCACAAAAATCCAAAGAAATATATTTTTTTGATTTTATTGGTCAGTATGCCTCAATTCACACCAAAAAAAAAAATAAATTTTTAAATGCAGGCCACATTTTTTTATTTTTGCTTTTGTTAAATAGTCATACCGACCCAACTCTTATAAATAACTCCATTATTAACACATTCCATTCTCGTCCCATTCTTCGCATTACTATTTGTTGTTCTGGCTGTTTGCTTTGTGAAACGAAAGTTGGTTACCAATTCGGTATCACCAATCGGTTAACTTTTAGCCATAAATCTTGTTCACCCCTTTCCTGTGAACCTGTGTAGCAGTGGTCCCAGAGCCTTGACCAACCGGCCTCAACCAACCGACCGACCATTCATAATGTTCTGCAATTTACTGCAGAATTTATTTTGGTCAAAGCCCTCCCATCTACCCATACCAACGAAACTTTCCTCATTAAATCCCCGTTAGCTTTGTGCCGACGAATAATACGGTATTGAAATATTATTCAACATTATTATTGGCATGTTGGATTTCTTTTGACCACAGTTGTGGTGGATGGTGGGGGGGGGGCTGGTGTTTGGGTGGATGGGTGCTCCACCTGGTCGTAATTTTCCCTTTCAAGTACACTCGAAAAATGTCATTGGAAAAGCCAACAAACCAGCCATCCAAGCAGAGAAATTAAAGAAAGAACGCAAAAATAAAATAAATAAATACATTTCGTGCAACATCAACAGCAACGGCAACTTGAAATCGAAAATATCTTTGTATTATATAATTGATGACTAAACACATTCATTACGCAAATAATAAATTCATTGGCTGTCATTTGCATGACGAGAACGAAGGATGGCAGGACAAATGGATGTATGGACGGGTGGACGGACGCACGGACTCACAGAAGGACCTTTGTGTTATTGATTTGAAAAGGATGCCGGGTATCACAAACACAAACACAAATACTAGCTGAACACGACACAACAGAGCACAACACAACAACACGCACTTGAAATTTCCATAAAATTACACTTTACGCAATATTGTCCCCAAAATGCGAAATATTTATAGGCAAACATTACAATGCCACACACAATACACCAAACCAGCAACAACAACGCCAACAACATCGATACAAACACAGCATGGACACAGCTCCTACTTCCTACCTGTACGAGGACACACATACATACACACGCATGCATGCATATGGGGTATTATACACATGAAACGTAAATGATCTCATATCCGTTTTGTTTGATTTTGGGGACATGATTTGTGTACTCAAATTTTCGGTAACTTTTTCAACCAAAAATTCTTGAAATATTCCAAAAGGAAATTATTTAGAAAAATTCCGAGATTTCATGGAAATTTAACAATTGATTTGTTTTAGGGATTTTAGTTAAAATCTGAAAAATTCAGATGGAAATAGGGTCATACGAAAGGAAAAAGGTCCTCAGAAATTGTGAAAAATAACCAAAATTTTAACTGGGATATTGTCCTGGCTCAAGACCATTTTGCATCTATATTTAATAGAATGCAAATTTATTTACAAATGGCATGGTGACATTTATTACTTGGCCGCAGACTACCACTATCATGATTTCGACCATGTCAAAAGTCTTTTCAAGTGGCTTCGCAGCGACTTTTCAACATCAAACCCGGCCTCTATTTGTAAATAAATTTGCATTCTATTAAATATAGATGCAAAATGGTCTTGAGCCAGGACAATATCCCAGTTCAAATCAAATATTGATTACAGACCAAAAAAAATACAAACGAAAAAAACTAAAATAACCAAAATATTTAATCAAGTGTGCCCTAAGGCATCGTTTTGAATATATTTGAATAATTATTATTTATTATTTTGAAATATTAACATTGGGAAAATCGGGTATATTTTATAAATTGTGAAAACAATCCCAAATATTTTATTATTATAGCTATTCGGGATAATATGCCCACAGTATAACATCTAGAATTTAGTATTTTGAATAATACCCTCCCGACAAAATCCACGACATTTTGGTCTATGAATTTCGAGCGGGACAATAAGGGATAAAAATTGTTCCTAACTAAAGTATTGCACTTAGAATCGTGGAATTTGGTATGTACATTAGGCTGGGTCGCGGGCCACACAAATGGAAAAACCATTTCCAGTCACCCCGCGAAAATAAAGTTTGTATTGTTTAATGATGATCTGCAAAATATTTCATCACTGGGTGGGTCAAGCCCTCTGTGAGCTAAGCGCTGCTGAAAACACCTCCAAAAATCATGTTTTCCCGTGTAATTATACCCTACACCACTTCGTGGACTAGGGTATTATAAGTTAGTTTCGCGCCAAATGTTAGTAACACCAAGAAATAATTGAGCTAGACCCACCTTTAAGTATACGGATCGGCTTAGAATCACCAGCTGAATCGAGTTAACGATGTCTGTCTGTCCGTCCGTCCGTCCGTCTGCTGTCCATCTAAGCTTGTTCGCTCTCTACAGGTCGCAATTGCTATCTGATTATCACGAAATTGGGCAGAAGTTACTTTTTTTGGCCAGGGACGATCGGTATTGAATTTGGAGGAAATCGGTTCAGATTTAGATATAGCCCCCATACAAATGACGCTCCCGATTTGACATTTTCCGCTCTAGATTCCACATATTGTACCCGATTTTCTTTAAATTTGGCACAACAACTAGAAACACCTATGCAAAAATTGGGTAAGATCGGTTCAGATTTAGATATAGCCCCCATACAAATGTAGCTCCCGATTTGACTTTTTCCGCCCTATAAAGCACATATAGTACCCGATTTTCTTTAAATTTGGCACAACATTTTATAATCGAACTAGAAATACCTGTGATGAAAGTGGGTTAGATCGGTTCATATTTAGATAGAGCCCCCATACAAATGTAGCTCCCGATTTGACTTTTTCCGCCCTATAAAGCACATATAGTACCCGATTTTCTTTAAATTTGGCACAACATTTTATAATCGAACTAGAAACACATATGCTGAAAGTGGCTAAGATCGGTTCATATTTAGATATAGCCCCCATACAAATGTAGCTCCCAAATGTTTAACCGATTTTGGCCAAAGTTTACATATTATGTTTCACCAATATCAAACATACGCATCACATCATTCAAAGTTTCAGTATACCCCCATATAAATGTCCTTTCAGATTTAACATTTTTTGTCAAACACATACATTTATTTACATGATTCAAAAATTATTCCCAATTTCACTTTTTTACCGAATTGAATTGTAGTGAGATAGAAAGTGGGTGTATCATATAGTCGGCTCCGTCCATCTTTAGCCTTTCCTTACTTATTTGGGAGATGCCCATATGTCCATACTTTGGTATAACCCAAATGGGGCCCCATTCTGCTCTATTACAATTCTAGAAACTACATCTTACATCGGATCTTCATCAAAGTTTGCAGATCATTATATGTTTCAACTAGGAATACCTACCGTGAATGAGAAATATATAGGCTCATGTTTCGGCACAGGCCTCAAGTGTTGTTATAGGCCCCTTCATCCTATTATCGCTGTATAATCTGTATTTGTCATTGGATCTTGATCAATTTTTCTAGTTTCTATTACGTTGCATTTTTGTCAAACATTTTTTTCAGAATTAAATATAAATTTTGATTCTTGTCTTAGAGTAACTTATTGGTCGAATTATTGGACGATTATAGCAATTTTTTTCATAGTGGCAACTGAAAACTTTTTCACATTTTGTGCTATTATTTTCTAAATAATAAATAGCAGCCATCAATACCTTTCGAATGATGCCTAAATGATGTAAATCTGAAGGAAAAATTGACGCTGCAGCGCTCATTTTAGTAAAATGAGTTTGTACATTTTGGCTCTGAAAATTTATCTCCTTTATTAAATTATTTCACAAATATGGAGTCAGTGACGTCATTTATCGTCCGATATTCATCATTTAGGCATCATTTGAAAGGTATTGATTCTACTTTTACAAAATGTTTCCAAGAAATATGAGTTTGTAGCTGTCACTTTGAAAAACCACACAAAATCAATCTAAACGCCCAATAATACGACAAATGAGTTAAACTAAGACAAGTATATAAATTCATATTTAAAGTTCTTCCAAGGGTCTATTAATTCATAAAAAAATTGGACAACAATACAACATAAAAAACAAGTAAGGAAAGGCTAAAGTCGGGCGGGGACGACTATATAATACCCTACACCACTACCTGTGTATATACCTCGCTTTGATTACTAAACACAGGTATTTCATGGGAGCAATTTTATGTAGTTCATATAAATTATAAAGTTACAATAAATTCATCTTTAGTCAGAGTTAAGGAGTATGGTAAATAATAAAGTAATTGATCCAGCAGATAGTCCGAGTAAAGTAAATATAACATGATCTGGAAAAATTGACAAATACAGATTATACAGCGGTAATAGGATGAATCGGACGGACGGACGGATTTGAAGGGGCCTATAACAACACTTGAGGCCTGTGCCGAAACATGCGCCTATATATTTCTCATTCACGGTAGGTATTCCTAGTTGAAACATATAATGATCTGCAAACTTTGATGAAGATCCGATGTAAGATGTAGTTTCTAGAACTGTAATAGAGCAGAATGGAGCCATGTAAATGTATGTGTTTGGCAAAAAATGTTAAATCGGAAAGGACATTTCTATGGGGATATATTGAAACCCTGAATGATGTGATGTGTATGTTTGATATTGGTGAAATATAATATGTAAAGTTTGGCCAAAATCGGTTAAACATTCGGGAGTAACATTCTGAACCGATCTTACCTACCTGCACCAAAGGTTTGTTAGTTGGATTATAAGATGTTGTCCCAATTTTAAAGAAAATCGGGTACAATATGTGGTTTCTAGAGCGGAAAAAGTCAAATCGGGAGCGACATTTGTATGGGGGCTATATCTAAATCTGAATCTGATCTTACCCACTTTCATCACAGGTATTTCTAGTTAGAGTATGAGGTGTTATCCAAAATTTTAAGAAAATCGGGTACTATATGTGCTTTATAGGGCGGAAAAAGTCAAATCGGGAGCGACATTTGTATGGGGGCTATATCTAAATCTGAACCGATTTGCTCCAAATTCAATACCGATCGTCCTTGGCTAAAAAAGTAACATCTGCCAAATTTCATGATAATCGGACTGCAATTGCGACCTGTAGAGTGCGAACAAGCTTAGATGGACAGCAGACGGACGGACAGACAGACATCGTTAAATCGATTCAGCTGGTGATTCTAAGCCGATCCGTATACTTAAAGTTGGGTCTAGCTCAATTATTTCTTGGTGTTACTATTATACACATGAAACGTAAATAATCTCATATCAGCTTTGTTTGTTTTTTTTTTTTTGATTTGTGTACTCAAATTTTAGTTCAACACAAATATTCCGAGAGGAATTTTAGTAAAACTTTGGAAAATGGAGCTGGAAGAAATAGTGAAAAACAACCCAACATATTTAATTATCTGAGCCATTTCGGGATGGTTTAGTGGTCGCTGTCACGGGAGCATCAAGTAGTACCTTAAGGCACCATTTTGAATATAGTTGAAAAATTATTATTCATTATTTTGAAATATTGAATCCATTGGGAAAATCGGTCAATCGGATATATTTTATAAATTGTGAAAAACAATACCAAAATATTTAATCATCTCAGATATTAGGGATAATATGCCCACAGCACAACATCTAGAATTTAGAATTTCGAATAACACCACTTTGTAAAATGACACAATCTCTGCCTCCCACCAATAACCACGAAATATTGATCTATGAATTTCTATGGTATATATGGGGCACAGTGGTCCGGAATCAATATCCATCCATCCAAAATTCAATAATATTTGATCTAGTAAATATTATGGAGTTTTGTAAAATATTGAAATTAGGCAAAGATCCAACGAGTAGTTGAAGGAAAATATTTTTCTAAAATAAATTTTTAGACGGAATTTAATATTCTTAAATTTTCTGAATAGCTGAAGAGTGGTACGAATTTTATTTTTTTTTCCAAATCTTGAAAATATTATTTTTAATTAATTTTTTATATATTTAAAATTTAAAGATGAATATTTTTGATGGCCAAGAGAAAACATCACAAAATTTGATTTATTGTTTGCATAATAATTTAGATTGGACTTTAATCTATTAGAAAGGTGCTAAATCTTCTCCGATTTTTTCTGAATCTTTTTATTTGAATTTTTTTTAAAAAGTATCCAAAATTAATTTTTTTATTCATTAGTCAAATATGATTTACGACATTATGGAGTTTTGTAAAAAATGGAAATTTGGATCGCAAACTGCTCCGTTTCATGGACAAAAATCTGAAAAAATACTTGTTTTGATTTTGTTTTATTTTTTTAATATACAGTGGACGTCCAATAGTACGAATTATATAATGTCAGGCCTTTTCGTAATGTTGGAAAATTCGTATTATTGGACGACAGGTTTTTCCATTTTTAATTGAAATAAAACACATGCAGATATTTTTAATTTAAATTAGTTTTTTATTTAAAGCAAAAAATACAAAAAACTTAAAAAATATTAAAATTCAGGTCAAACTAATAGGTAATAATTCATGTGTTTGTGGATATGTATGCACTTAAGATACTTAAGTATACAACTTGTTTGTTAAAAAAAATCAGTCATTAAACATTGGCGTGTTTTGTTTTGTAGTTGCATTTCTACCGCTTTTTCATGAATAGATCTCAATAAAAGTGTCTTGGAAGTTTCAATATTGTTCTCCACAGCCCATTGAATGCATGTGTCAAAACATTTTATTGCATCTTCATGTTTAACCTTTGGGAATGGGTTCACAGGAACCAACATTTGGTCATCATCGCTATCAGTATCCTGATCAATTTCTTCATTTGGATCATCAATATTCCAATCATGCAAATCCTCATAACTAAAACTAGAATTTGCAAAATTTGCATTAAGTAAGTTTAAGCAATGATTTATTGTGCGTAGTTCTTCGCCATCTCGTAAGGATGAAAGGGGAAGATCATCTTCATCATCAAAACCGCTGTCACCTAAAATATTTTTCCAGCATTTTTTTAGCGAAACAGTAGAGAGTTTTTCCCATGACATTGCAACTAAAGATATTGCTTCAAATAAATCTGTCTTTTTGAGAGATGTTGCAAAATCTTCTGATGAGGCCGTAATTTTCGATAGCAGGCTACTACGATAATTTAGCTTTAAAAGTCTAATCGCATTTTGATCCATGGGTTGTATTAATGGGGTGACATTAGGCGGCATATACATAACCCAAATTTTTCCGTCTTTAGTTAAATGCACCAATTCTTCTGCAGGAGGATGACTTGGAGCATTATCGATCAAAAGAAGCGCTCTTATGGGAAGGTTTTTAGCCTTCAAGAAGTTTTCCACCTGCAATTGTTTATAGATAAGTTCGATAAAAATTTCAATTTAATAACAACTCACCTCTGGAACAAAAATTTTAAAAAACCAATGTTTAAAAAGGGTAGCAGTCATCCAAGCAGATTTTGAGTTTCCATAAGCAATAGGCAAGTGTTTGTTCCGAAAACATCTTGGCTTTTGAGCTTTTCCAATCACAAAAGGTGTAATCTTCTTTGTTCCCTCAGCATTCGCACAAATTAAAAACGTTATTCTCTCCTTTGAGAGTTTTCTGCCAGGTGCAGAATTTTCACCTTGATGTACATACGTTTTGTCCGGTAACATTTTCCAATAAAGTCCGGACTCGTCTCCATTAAAAACTGCTTCATGTGTAAGGTCGTGTTCCTTAATAACAGCAGCTAATTTATTGATAAATGGAGCTACCAGTTCTTTAGAAGACGATAGCTTTTCACCAGATTCTTTAAGTAATCTAATACCATAGCGTTTTTTGTATTTGGTGAGCCAACCATCACTGGCAAAAAAGCTGCCTGCATAAAACTTCTTATGAAATTCCAGAGCCTTGCATTTTAACTGCGTAGCCCCTACTGGAATATGAGATTTTCTTTAGCATAAAAACCACTCATATAGCGCATCTTCCATTTTTTTAAATTCTCCAGTTGCTATTCTGTAGCGGGATTTTAGTGCACCTGTTGCAGCTAAAAGTTGCGCCTTCTGCTTTCTTATAGTGCAAATGGTTGATTTAGATAATCCATACTTGTTACAAAGTTCATAAAGAGATTTTCCACTCTCACTGTCTTCTATAATTTTCAACTTATTTTCTAAAGATATTTGCTTCTTTTTCACTTCTTTTACTTTAAACATTTTGTATGTATCAAATATAGAACACACGACACATGGTACTTGTTATCACTATAAAATTTGCTACCAACTGAATATTTCGCAGTTGACAGCAGTAAAAAACTTCAAAGTTAAACTTTTTTCTTACAAAAAATACAGTTATTCGTATTATCGAATAACAAACATTTTTATATTCGTACTATAGAACTGCCAATGCAAAAAATTTACCATTCGTACTATTGGAAATTCGTGGAAACGAAAGTACGTACTATTGGACGTCCACTGTAGTTTTAAAAGAAGAATTCGCAAATATTTTATCTCTTGTGCAAATTAACAATTTCTATAACTCGCTTGGCAGATTACTTGAACTGGTATTTGTCTCAAAGAATATTAAATTCGCCATTTTTAATTGTGATCATCCATTTTGTACGTCTGATATGCATCATGTGCCGATTATTATAAATATTGAATTATATTCATTTCCTAGTTTGGTCAGCGCTGATATTGAGCGATTTGATTATAATGCTTGTGACTTTGTTTTAATTAATCAAATTATAGCTAATGTTGATTGGATGAATATGTTTAAAGAAAAATCAATTCATGATTGTTATTCCACTTTTATTAACATAATAATAGATATTATGTTCGCTAATATACCTCTTTTAAAGCCAAAAAGGTATAAACCCCCCTGGTACACTCCTGGCCTAAAAAACTGAAGAATTGGAGAAATAAATTCTATAAAATCGCTAAATCCACAGTCAGTGTACAGTAAAAGAATGCATGAACATTATTCTAGAGAATTTTCATTTTTGAACAAATTTCTTTATAAGCTTTGAAAATAAGATTAGTTGTAATCCTAAGGCATTTTGGAGTTTCATAAAATCTAAAAAGAAAAGTAGTGATTTCCCTTCTTCCATGTTTTTTGGGCTTGCCTAGCTCAAGACCAAGCTAATTTATTTGCTAATTTCTTTAGTTCCAATTTTGAATCGGGTTCACAAATGATGGATTTAGCTCTTTTGGACAATATTACTGCAGTCTCAGATTTAGCTTTTTTTAATATTTCTGAGAGTGATATTAGATCTAGTTTGTCTGATATTAATGAATCTGCAAGGTTAGATACTGATGGTATTTCAGCTTTATCTCTAAAAAATGTTCATCTTCTGTCAGCTTCCCATTGCAGCATATCTTTGATTATTCTTTAAATATTGGTTTCTTTTCAGATTGCTGGAAAATTTCCGCTATTACTCCAATTCATAAATCTGGTTCTAAGGGGGACATTTGCAATTATAGGCCAATTTCTAAATTAGCCAATGTTGCCAAGTTGTTTCAACACTTAGTCTATGATAAGTTATTCTCTTTTGCTTGCCGATTTTTATCTGAATCTCAACATGGATTTATGAAAAATCGTTCAACGACATCTAATCAATTAGTTTTTACTAATTACTGTATGAATAGCATTGAATTGGGTCACCAAGTTGATACAATTTACTTCGATTTTTGTAAAGCGTTTGACAAGGTTCCGCATAATATACTTCTCTTGAAGTTAGCTAAAATTGGGTTTCCACCTGCCCTGGTTTAGATCATATTTAAGTGAAAGACGTTGTTTTGTGGCTATTGATAATGCGATATCGGATATATATCTAGTCACGTCGGGTATTCCTCAAGGGAGTATTTTGGTTCCCCTTCTTTTTAACATTTTTATTAATGATATAAGTTCTTGCTTCAAGTATTCTAAGTATCTAATTTATGCGGATGACATTAAACTGTTTTCTAAAATTTCTCTTCCTCTTGATTCTATCGAAATTCAGGAAGATATTAATCGCTTGGTGGCTTGGTCTGAATTGAATCATTTACCACTAAACTTTGCGAAATGTTTTCATCTCCCGTTTGGTAGGCGTACGAATTAGCTAAATACAAGTTATTGTATTACAAATCATGTTGTGCAGAAGGTTAGTAGTATCTTAGACTTAGGAGTTGTTTTCGATTCTAAATTGGATTTCAATTTGCATATTGATTTCATAATGCCTAAAGCTTATACTGTGCTTGCGTTTATAAGAAGAAATAGTAAAGAATTCTCTAATACCTATACTATGTAAATTGTTGTAACCCGAGTTATGATATTTACTGTAATCGCATTGAGAGGTTACAGAAAAAATTTATTAAATTTGCTTTAGTTTCTGTGCCATTTGTCAATCCCGTACCGACGAATGAAGGTATGTGTCGACTAATTCATTTGGAGTCTTTATCAAGATTGTGGTCTTATCGATTGCCCTTTTTTACTTAGTCTTATTTTTTTTTAATGTTCCATCTAGATGTCTAAGGCATAATGAATTTTTTAATATTCCTTTTCATAGAACTAAATATGCTTCTTTTGAGCCTATTCTGAGGTCCATGAAGGAATATAATAATTTAATAATTAAGCATGATATAGATTTGTCATATAATTTAGATAGATTTATGGAAACTCTAGATTTAATTTACTTTTAAGTTTGGCTTGTCTGTAAGGATTGTTGGTCCATAGACATATGAATGAATAAATAAATAAATATATAAATAAATACAGAATATAAAAGTATTTTTTTCAAATTCGTACTTTTAAGGGCTGAAAAAAACTCGTTCCATCATGAAGTTAGGTTTTTTTTTTATTTTGCACTGTGTTCAAAATTTGTACTTTTGGAATTAAAATAGCATGGAAATACAACCAACCAAACGGCTGTAAATGCAACCACTATCCCCCAATATTTAGTGTGTTTAAGTTTTTTTGAAGATTGCTGTCTTACATTTACTTTTTGAATTGACTTGAAGTATTAGTACGATATTTATACTAATAAACATATTGGTAGGCTTGCCTTAATAATTAATAATAATTTAATAAAATTTCAATTATTTCTTTTGGTTTGGAAATATTAAAAAATTAACATTTTCCTGTAATGTTACTGCAATTCTACGGAAATCGACAGCCTCTGTGGAATGCAGTCCATGGTGGAGGGCATATAAAGTTGGGCCCGACCGAACTTAAAGCTGGTTTTTACTTGTTTTTAATTAATATTTATGCATTTAAACTTTAACGATGAATATTTGAAAAATTCGCAATTCGGTGATTATTTTTGTAATAATTTAGACTGGGCTATATATAATCAACATTAAAAATATCTCATGTGATTTTCGGATTTTCTATTTTTTTTAAGTGTCCAAAGCTTTTAATCAAATATGATTTACTTTTTTGCTGATTTTATATCTTCGTTATTTTTAGACTACTTTAAGCATTTCCTACTAGTGTAGTGTCCTAACTTCATTATGCGGTTAAAACCGTGCTTGTGCCAATTATAAAAAATATATGACTTTGAACAAACATGTTTGTTTCCTTCATTAACCCTTAAAGAATTAAATACACATTTTCAATATTTATATTTCAAAATAATCCTTGCGTAATTTAAATTTTTACCAAAGCTCCCCGACAGGTCCAGTCCAAAATTGCCAAAAACAAAACAAAATTAACAAAAGAAATATGGAAAAATTCTCAAAACGCAAAGCTCTGATTGGAAAATATTTGGTATATTTTTTTCAATCCCATATTTTTACTTTTTATTCAGAAATTCAAAGTCCCTGTGGTAAATAGAGAAAAGGCGACCAAAAACTGTTTTTTCTTGTTTTTTTAATGACAAGTCAGTTCGAAATCTTAAATAAAAGGTCATGGGAATTAATGGGGTTAATGTTAATATATAAACATCACAATATTTTTTATGTTTGTGACCAGAAAGTTGTAGCAGTGGTCTAGATCTAAAGTATTTCAATGCAGAACAAGTCACCCAATTTCGTTAATAAAACTGAGTTTCACTGAGTACGTGGTTGCGTATGACGAACAATTTATAATAACTCTACGATAATCATACGCACCATGGTACTCTATCACATGAATCACAAGACTTCATGTGATCGTTAGGAATGTAAATATTATTTCCAGACAAGATTTGATTTAAACACTGCTGTAATGTAGCAGATTATTATTAAATTACACTGTCCAACAAATTGAGACTTTTTGATTGGAACACAGTAGCGGCTATATAATTATGAAAGGGCATGTTGACTAAATAATTTTTGCAGAATAAACTTATAGTCCAGCTGGTCTGAGTTTCTTTTTACAGCGGGTCAAAGTTTTCATTTTTAGGTCGAAGGGAGCATTATACTAAGTGAAAAAAGTGTAAGTTAATGTCTGAGAGAATTTTTATTGTCAGAACTATGTTGTGGAATTTTATGGGTATCATTTTTGTGGAAGATCTTAACCCTCTTGCTCCTCTCTTTATGGGTCAATTTCAATATTTTTTCGAGAAAATAAAAAAAATCCTTTCAGGATTATAAGGATTAAAATGTTCTACGAAAAAAATGTCGGAAAATTACAGTGTCACCGAAGACACAAAAGGTGTAAATAATGATCTTCCCGCTTAAAAAGCAACATTGCATTTGTTTCAACTCTGTTCCAAAAATGCTGTTGAACAGTGATATTTGTAAGTATTTTTTATATATTTTAAAATTAAAGATAAATATTTGAGAAATTCCCAATTTTTGATGGTCAAGAAAAAACATCATAAAACTCGGTGTATTTATTCATAATAATTTAGATTCGCCTATAGCACCGCACGACAGTACATTTTGGAGCTAATCAAGGCCATATACAGGTAAAACTAGACTTTGTATATAGAATAACTGTAGACTTTGTCTATATACAAACTGAACTGTGTACTCAGTTTTCCATTTGGTGATATTTTCTCTTTTACAAGACTTTTAATTTCCAAAGGATATAAATGTTATGATAATTTTTTTCGTACTTTTCCGAGTCATAAAAATCAATATGGCTACCAAATGATTGAGAAGAATACCTACTAACAATATTTAAAATTTCATGCACACACAATCACAATCATTTTAAATTTCGCTCTTAAAAATAAATATAAGTAAACTTTGACTTTTTAAAGGGAGAAACTTGAAGTAAGAGGAGAAATCTGAAGTATTTTTAACAGATATTCTCATCTTTTATTTGATATCCTTTGTATCGCTCGCAAAAGTACAAAAATATATTATTAAATCTTCTAAAGGGTGATTTTTTAAAAGCTATAGGAAAGTTTTTCAAAAAAAAAAACACATTAAATTCAGAAAAATGCATGAAATCTTTATTTGAACCGATAGTACGGTCCATATAATTTAATGTTTGAAGATTATTTCAGGCAAATGTTGACCTTGACTGTGGTCCATCCGCTTAGTCCAATTTTGGCATTTCCACGTTTTTGAGGAACAGAGGCCCAATTGCTGCGAACGGCGACGATTCGATAATTGATGGTCATCATTAACACTGGCCGATATAGCTGCGATATTTTCTTCAGTTCGCACTCTACGTAAGCGTGTTGGTGGTTTAATGTCCCACAATGTAAATTTGGGGCGAAATTTAGTCACAATAGCCCGAATAGCCGCTTCAGTGGGTCGATTAAACTGACCATAAAATGGAAGAAGCGCGCGATGAACTTTCTTAATAGAGCACGCATTTTGATAATAAAATGCAATAATTTGCAAGCGTTGTTCGTTTGTAAGACGATTCATGGTTAAATTATAGACCAAACTGAAGATGTTTGACAGAGAAACAAAACACGAAACGTGCGTCAGCTGTTGAAACCAGTGTTGCCAAAAAGATAATAGCTAAAAAATCACCCTTTATAAACATCAATCTATTTTCCATGTTTTGTTGTGTGAGTAGTAACAAAGGTCTGAAGTATATGGTGAATCCGGAATAATTCATCCAATTTATTCGCATTTTCACATTATGGTTTTGATCGAAGATCAAACATTTCGTTAACAAAACTGAGTTACACTGAGTACGTGGATGCGTATGATGAACAATTTATAATAACTGTATGACAATCATACGCACCATGGTACTCTATCGAGTGAATCACAAGACATCATCGTTAGATATGTAAACATTTTCTCGATTTAACGAACATGGCTGAGAATCTATTGTTCGCTAAATCGAGAATCCACTGTGTATTTTTTTTTAATTTACACCGACCAGCCAGCCACACAGAAGGACAGGCGTACATGACTCAAAACAATTAAAAAGGCCTACAAAGGAATTGGTTCAAACATGCCCCGGAGGCCTTTGTTAATATACAATTTCGTTCGGAAATCACTTGACACCGTACTTCCCTGCAGGGAAGTACATTAATTGAGAGGACGACAGTTGAAAACCAACCAAACAAATATTTGGAACAATTGAAAATCTCTTGCACAATGGCCCATATGCATGCATGGGTTTTGTAGAATGTTCGTTTTGGGTTTGTCTGCATTGTGGAATGTCTATGTGGCTGTGTCTCTGTGTGTGTGTGTAACAAATAGTATGCCTTCAATACCTCTACCTCTATAGTATTTGTGGATAATATTATGATTGACTGTTTGTTTTCGTCACAGACCCCACTCGTTGATGGTGATGTATGATGTGGGTCTCGTAATTAAATTCTTGTCCATTTAATTGGAATGTCCATAAATGGAATGCAATGAAAGATGGGCTATGGCATTTATGGTGACATTGTCATGGCTACCACTACTGCAGCTGACTTTTAGTCTAGCCAGTAAACATGTATATCTTTATTTGTTTGTGTGAACGACGGATTAAATGTTATGGCGGTGTAGTAAGGTGTCCTGAACAATAGAAATATTCGCCTAGATGATATTAGGAAAATGGAAATATCCCAGCAAAGTTTTATACAAATAAAATAACATGTTTTTACTATTCACGAAACATAATTGAATAAGGGAATGCGACTGGAATTTTTATTAATAAATAAATAAATAACACCATATCTGCCATGGGTGGTTAAAAGATATTTTTCCACCGAACCACAAATTTTTTTCTTAGAATATCCTACTTCTATATCGAACTTTTATGAAAAAATCGACAACCAAGGGAACCACTACTTTCAGAGGAGGCACTGACTTAGACCACTTTCATTCTTCTCAAAATTGAAAAAATTAAACAAACAACCTATTTAATTTTATTCACAAAAGCAATATTTTCTTACCAAAAACACAAAATATTTTATTTAAAATATATATATAGTAAATCTATATATATAAAAGAGTTGACTGACTTGACCAGACCCCAGACCAAACGGCTGAAGCCAGGGTCATGCAATTTTCAGGGTAGTTCCCAAATATGACGTAGACGTCGACTCAGACTCAGGTTTTACGAAATTCGTACTTTTAGGCGGTAAAATGGGACAAAAAGGGATAAACATCGAACCTAAACTGACTAAACGGCAGTAGCTAGAAATATGAAATTCGGTGTGTTCCTTGCAATGGCCATGCAGACGATCTACAAATAGGGATTTTTCGAAATTTGTACTTTTAAAGGAAGAAAAAGACAAAAAGGGATAAAAATGGTACCAATTAAAGAATTGCAGCTAGAATCGTGAAAATTGGTATTTACATTTCTCTGACAACGTAGACTTGCAATATAAATTGATTTTTCGAAAATTGTACTTATAAAGAGTGAGCGGGACAAAAAGGGATAAAAATGGTACCAACTAAAGTATCGCAGCTAGAATCTTGAAATTTGATATGTAAATTCCTCTCACCACATAGAAGCGGAATATAAATGCATTTTGTACTTTAAAGGGTTGCGCGGGACAAAAAGGGATAAAAATGATACCAACTAAAGTATTGCAGCTAGAATCTTTAAATTTGATATGTAAGTTCTTCTGGCCATGTAGAACCGCAGTAAAATTGGATTTTTCGAAATTTGTACTTGCAAGAGGTGAGCGGGACAAAAAGTGATAAAAATAGTACCAACTAAATTATTATAGCAAGAATCGTGAAATTTGGTATGTAAATTCCTCTGACCATGTAGAAGCGCATAAAAATTGCATTTTTCAAAATTTTTTACTTTTAAGGGTTGCGCGGGACAAAAAGGGATAAAAATGATACCAACTAAAGTATCGCATCTAGAATCTTGAAATTTGATACGTAAGTTCGCGGGACAAAAAAGGGACCAAATGATACGCAGCTAGAATCTTGAAATTTGATGTGTAAGTTCTTCTGACCATGTCGAGGCGCAGTAAAATTGGATTTTTCGAAATTTGTACTTATAAGAGGTGAGCGGGACAAAAAGGGATAAAAATGGTACCAATTAAAGTATTGCAGTATATTCGTGAAATTTGTTGTGTAAAAATCTCTAACAACGTAGAAGCTCAAATCTAAATGGATTTTTCGAAATTTGTACTTTTAATGGTTGTGCGGGACAAAATGGGATAAAAATGGTACCAACTAAAGTATAGCAGTTATAGTTGTGAAATTTGATATGTAAATTCCTCTGATAACGTAGAAGCGCAATCTAAATGGATTTTTCGAAATTAGTATTTATAAGAGGTGAGCGGGACAAAAAAGGGATCAAAATGATACCAACTAAAGTATCGCAGCTAGAATCTTGAAATTTGATATGTAAGTTCTTCTGACCATGTAGAAGCGCAGTAAAATTGGATCTTTCGAAATTTGTACTTATAAGAGGTGAGCGGGACAAAAAAGGGATCAAAATGATACCAACTAAAGTATCGCATCTAGAATCTTGAAATTTGATATGTAAGTTCTTCTGACCATGTCGAGGCGCAGTTAAATTGGATTTTTCGAAATTTGTACTTATAAGAGGTGAGCGGGATAAAAATAGTAGCAACCATCTCATCAGAACTTTCGCAACGAATGTATGTCTTTGACTTAAATCAGGGTTCATATTAGTACCAGCGGTCACATATTTCTAATGAGAAACGCTGATAAACAAAATATTCCACCGAACTAAGTCGACACACTAAAAATCTCACTTTGCCAATTCAATGTTGTGCATGTGCTCGCATCGCTCGCAATTTTGGGTTCTGCTGAAGACTTCGGCACAACCTATGGTCTTGAACCAAAATAAATGACAAGACATACAACATAACAGACCAACTATACATACAAACAACAACAATACACACGAGGTACAGTGAATACGGGACATACCGTACAACAACAACCTTTGCATTGTTGCGAGCGATGCGAGCACATGCACAACATTGAATTGGCAAAGTGAGATTTTTAGTGTGTCGACTTAGTTCGGTGGAATATTTTGTTTATCAGCGTTTCTCATTAGAAATATGTGACCGCTGGTACTAATATGAACCCTGATTTAAGTCAAAGACATACATTCGTTGCGAAAGTTCTGATGAGATGGTGTAGCGCCCATCGAAACTGCGCAGTCAACTTTCAGCTGCAACAATAAAGGTCTCACTTTGCCTTCTTTGCTAATTTTGGGTTCTGCTGAAGACTTCGGCACAACCTATGGTCTTGAGCCAAAATAAATGACAAGAAATAGTAGCAACTAAAATATTTCAGCTATAATAGTGAAATTTGATGTGTAAATTCCTCTGACATCGTGGACTTGCAACATAAATTGATTTTTTGAAATTTTTACTTTTAAGGTGAGAGCGGGACCAAAAGGGATAAAAATGGTACCAACTTTAGGATTACAGCTAGAATAATGAAATTTAGTATGTAAATTCCTCTGACCATGTAGAAGCGCCATCAAAATGGATTTTTTTTCGAATAAAAGGCTCTGCAGTGTAATTTTTTGTTAAAAACTGGGTAGAAAATGATAAAATATATATATACGAAGGGATTTCAGGTAAAATAGTGCACATCGACAAGCATATTCCTTTGACTGTATATGAGTGCTATGTTTCCAATTTACTATTTTAGAAAAAAAAAAATCAAATAAATATTATCCTAAAACAGAGACGGGTAAAACTTTTTCGCGTGCGAAGCAGCGGGTACTGCTTATATATATATATATATATATATATATATATATATATATATATATATATATATATATATATATATATATATATATATATATATATATATATATATATAAATATTTACAGGTTGTTCGTCTAGAAACCTTATATTGAAATTATTATTTCTTTTACTTTTTTCGTTTGAATTTTTTTGGTCTGTAATCAATATTTGATTTGAACTGGGATATTGTCCTGGCTCAAAACCATTTTGCATCTATATTTAATAGAATGCAAATTTATTTACAAATGGCATGGTGACATTTATTACTTGGCTGCAGACTATGACGATCATGACTTCGACCATGTCAAAAGTCTATTATTATTTCTTTTCAAATAATTTCAATTTATATTTTATTCAAATTATCTGAAACACTTAAGGTGGACATCACCACACATCAATGTCAGTGGATATAATGTGACATCGGCCACTTTCAAACTAACACTAAAGACAATTTTGGTTTGCAAATAATGTCATTGTAACGGTACATTTTTTATAAACGTCAAAAATAAAAGTTCTTAAATTAGAGATCTGATCAAAGTAAATAGAAAAATTGACATATCTATTTTTTTTTTTTGATTTTTGACTTAGACCACTATCATGCTAACTGGCACATACGTTGTCTTTATAATGATCCATTTTTAGCTTTTCTTAGTACGCAGCACAGTGGACCAGAATCAAATTTGGGTTTGGTAAAAAATTGAAATTGTCCAAGTATCCAAGGATTATTTTGGACATCAAGTATAGTTAAGAAATTGGCCCAATGTTTACTACTTTTATTATTTTTCAATTTCAAAAAAAATACAAATTGTCCTCTAAAATGTATGATAATGACAGTGCGAAAGAGTCGAAAATAGAAATTAGGTTTTTTCAAATTTCAATATCTGCAAAAAAGGAAAAGATTATTATTTTTTCTGCGCATTATGAACAAAGGTACGTAAAAATATGTCAGGAAATACAAAAATAAGAATTTCACTTTCTTTTTTAAATCGCAAAGTAAGAAAAGTAGTCAATTATGTTCTACTTTCTAAAATATAAAGGGTGATTTTTTAGCTATTATCTTTTTGGCAGCACTGGTGACGCACGTTTCGTGTTTTGTTTCACTGTCAAACATCTTCAGTTTGGTCTATAATTTAACCATGAATCGTCATACAAACGAACAACGCTTGCAAATTATTGAATTTTATTATCAAAATGCGTGCTCTGTTAAGAAAGTTCATCGCGCACTTCTTCCATTTTATGGTCAGTTTAATCGACCCACTGAAGCGGCTATTCGGGCTATTGTGACTAAATTTCACACCAAATTTACATTGTGGGACATTAAACCACCAACACGCTTACGTAGAGTGCGAACTGAAGAAAATACCGTAGTAGCTGGCCAGTGTTAATGATGACCATCAATTATCGATTCGTCGCCGTTCGCAGCAATTGGGCCTCTGTTACTCAAAAACGTGGAAATGCCAAAATTGGACTAAGCGGATGGACCATTTGAGGCGCAGTCAAGGTCAACATTTGCATGAAATAATCTTCAAACATTATATTATATGGACCGTACTATCGATTCAAATAAAGATTTCATGCATTTTTCTGAATTTTATGTGATTTTTTTTGAAAAACTTTAATATAGCTTTTAAAAAATCACCCTTTACATTGTGAGCCGTGGTAAAATTCTAAGACTATTTAGTCACGTCAGTCTGTTGTAAGCACGATAGCTTGCGAAGGAAGTGATCTGGGGGTTCATATTTGCCACATATGTGTGTACTGGTTGCAAATTGGTTAGGATTGAAAATGGGTAATATCGGATCTGTGGAACGATTTCTGGATTTTAGAATTTTCAAGGGATGTGACTGATATCCGGAAGGTGAGTTGTGCTTCTCATCCATTTCGGAGATTCATTGAAATTATTATTGACTTTTCATACAAAATCATTTTATATTTTATCCAAGTGAATGTCAGTGGATGTAGTGTGACTTAAATCGCTTTCAAACTAGTAGTAAAGTCAAATTTGTTGCGTATAAAACGCGAAAAATCATTATAAAGATTTTATCCACGGACATAGTTGCCAGAAGTATTCATTTTTCTTCTGATCCTGGATCAACATTAAGAAATGAGATTTATTTATTTTTTTTTTAAATCACTGTGTGGCAGTCGTGGGCCTTTCTTTCATAAAAAAATAGGCAAATGTATGGGGGCCACCTTAAGGGTGGCAGTTGGAGGGTAGGTGTGTTCTGAGAAAATATTGGGGCTGAAAAAATATTGGGGGTCAGTCATACATTTGACTACACTAGGGGCCTCTTTGTTGCAGTTAGAGTGGTGGGAGCAAATTTTATAAAAATGTAGTTTTTGTATGGAAGCCCCGCTATGGAGTGGAGATAAGGGACAGGTATGGTTGGGCAAAATGTTGGGGAGAGACAATTAATGGGGGCTAGTCTTAAATGTCTTCCCCCTAGGGTTGACTAGGGGGCAGTTTTGAGCGTTTCCTTCATTAAAAAAAATATAAGAAATGAAGAAAAAGTGTGGGGACCTCCTTAAGGGTTGAAAATAGAGATTATGTATGTTCTGAGAAAATATTGGGGTTGAAAATATATTGGGGGTTAGCCATACATTTGACTCCACTAGGGGCCTCTTTGGGGCAGTTAGAGTGGTGGGGGCAAATTTGATAAAAATTAGTATTTGTATGGGACCCCCCATTAAGGAGTGGGGATACGGGGGTAAGTTTGTTCGGAAAAAATGTTGGGGAGGATAAATTAGTGTAGATCCGTCTTACATTTAACCCATCTAGGGCGACTCCAGGACAGTTTTGGGTCTTACATGGTCCTATGTATTTCTCATTCACGGTAGGTATTCATAGTTGAAATATAACATGATCCGATGTAAGACGTAGTTTCCATCGTAGCTGTATTATAGTAGAACGGGGGCCCATTCGGGTTATTCCAAAGTATGGACACATATATTTGACTTTGTGCTCTTAGTTGAAATATAATACAAAATGCAAAATTTGATAAACTTCCGATGTTAATTGTGGATCCTAGAGGGATAATAATAAAAATGGGGGCCATTTATAAGGGCGCTACATTAAAAAGTGGATCCATATAGATCACTTTAGTATGAAATATGAATATAATATAATCTGCAAAATTTGAAAAACTTTCGAAGTAAAATGTGGGCCCTAGAGAGGTAATAATTCAAATGGGGCCCACTTGTAAGGGCGCTACATTAAAAAGTGGGCCTTTATAGATCACTTCATTTCACTTTATTGAAATATAATATGATCAGCAAAATTTTTTAATATCCAATGTATCTTACATTCTAGAGCGATAATAGTGTAAACTGGGAGCCCATTTGTATCGGGGCTATTCCAAAACATTGACCTATATAGCTGGCTTTCAAAATACAAGTTTCTAGTATAAATGTAACATTGTGTGGAAAATTTGATCAAGATCCGATGTCAAATGTGCATTTTAGAGCAGTAATATTGTAAATCGGATGTACATTTGTAAGGGGGCTATATCAAAATATAGACCCATGTGATCAACTATCCCGTGAGCTGTTTCTAGTTCAAATATAACACGATCCTGAAAATTTGGTCTTGATCCCATGTCAAATGTGTATTCTAGAGCAGTAATAGTGTAAATTATAGGGATATTTGTAAGGAGGCTATATCTAAATCTGAACCGATTTTCTCCAAATTCAATACCAATTGTCCTTGGCCAAAAAAGTAACTTCTGTTAAATTTCATGACAATCGGACCACAATTGCAACCTGTAGAGTGCGAACAAGCTTAGATGGACATCAGACGGACGGACGGACGGACAGACAGACATCGTTAATTCGATTCAGCTGGTGATTCTAAGCCGATCCGTATACTTAAAGGTGGGTCTAGCTCGATTAATTCTTGGTGTTACAAACATATGGCCGAAAACTAACTTATAATACCCTAGTCCAAGAAGTGGTGTAGGGTATAAAAATCGTACGGAGCTCACCCTAAGGCTTGACGATAGGAGGTAAGTATGTTCGGAGAAAATGTGGGGGTTGACAAAATATAGGGGGCGGTCATACATTTAACTCCACTAGCGTCCTCCTTGGGCCAGTGAGAGCGGTGGGAATAAATTTTATAAAAAATATTTTTTTTTTTTTGTGGGAGCCCCCCTAACGAGTGGAGATAGGGGATATGTATGTTCGGGAAAAATGTTGGGGTGAGAAAATTAATAGGGGTCGGTCTTACATTTAACTCCTCTGTGGATGACTCCTAGGCAGTTTTGGGACTTTTTGTGTATTTTTACCCCTTTTCCCTCACCTTTGACCACGATGAGCAACCTCGTACACTCATCCCACCACCGCCATTTTTTGGCTCATTCATTTTTTTCCCGAACCTCACAAAATAAGGGGTTCCAGTATATCCAAATCGAACTCCTAAAATTCCCATACAACACTATCCCACCCCTAGTGTTATGATACACTCGGCCCCGCCCAACTTTAGCCTTTCCTTGCTTGTTTCGTTTCTTTTCTTTCGCTCTGTAATCAATGTGAACTCGTATATTCTCCTGCCACAAGACCTTTTTTCTATATTTTATAGAATACCAAAATCCATAAACATTTGTAATATTTATACTTCCCATAATAAATATTTTTTTATTATATTTGAAAAAATAATGACAACAATAGGTTTGATCATTTCGTTGTCCGGCGTCGTAGCGGAATTTCCCTACAAATGTCAAGCTCGTTTCAAATTGTAAATATCTTATATTTCCTATATTCGCAAAGTGATCTCGTTTTCATTTGACAATATATTAAAAATCTCAGCCAATGAATATGGAACGTATTTAAACATATTTAAGCAAAGCCATGATATTATGATTTGTGGACCTTGACAACCTCAGTTTTCAGTGGATTTTACGGGGAAACAATTATTATGTTTTGCTATTTTTCAGTGAATTTATTTTGTGAATAATTATAGTGATTATCCCCCTAACCACTGTACGTACCGGCTTGTTTACATAAAGGAAATGCAAAAATAAGTCAAGTGCTTGCTGCACTAGTGGCCAACGGAAAATTGCCCCCCGAAAACAATAAAAGGGAAAGGGGTGGTTGAGAAGATGAAAATATCACAAAATGAAATTACCTTGAAAAGCCGCCTCCATTGTAATTTCCGCCTCGGCACTCTTGGCCGTTGCCAGAATAGTCACCAAAATAAAACCGTGCATCAGCATATTATCCTTTGTTGTTGCTTTCATTTTGTCAATTGAATGGGCGGATGGTGGGGTAATGGTATGAAAGAGTCTGTGTGTTAATGGCAGCCGTGGCAATAATGATGTTAATGTCGCCAGTTGAGGCTGTTGATGGTGTTGATGCTGCTGCTGCTGCTGCACTTGTAGTCCGTAGGTGGCCCAGTCAACGTTGGTTGGGAACACAGGAACTGCACTGTGCAATGTCGATGTCGATGTTGTTGTCGTTGTCGATGTCTATGACTGCATGTGACGCCGAGAAGTGGTATAGAATTGAGTTAAGGACTGACTGGCTATACAACAATGTGGTATGATGATATGGTTGCAACAGGCCAGGCAGGTTCTATGCTGATTGATGTTATTCCTGTTGTTCGTTTGTGCTGTGTGCACTCTGTGTGTGTGTGTTGCTTGATATGTTTTATGACGTTGTGGATGGCTGGATGGATGGATGGCTGCTTTCACTTATGCTGCTGATATGGCTGCTTGTTTTGGTTGTTGTTGTTTTTCCTCTCCTCTCCACTCTACTACGTCTCACTCCCTCTTAACTCTTGCACACAACTCTCTTTTTTTATTTTAATGGATGCTGTTGTGTATGTTAATGTGTTTGATATGTTCTTGTTGGGTTGGGTTGTGCCGTGTGTGCTGTGTTGGTGTCAACGGAACGTTGTGATAATTGCTGATAACGGTGATTTAGTTTTGTATGCGGATATGTGTTAGTGTGTATGTAGGCTCGCTCCTTCTTTCTCTTTTCTCTGCCTGAGTGAGGCTCTAACCAAGCACATATGACATGTGTGTATGTCGGTCGCCGCCAGTATGTGTGTCAGCGGGTCTGTCTCTCTCTGTCTGCTCACACGTAACTGGGTGTCTCTGTGTTTTTTTGCGGAGAGACAGGGGTGTGGGTGGGGTGGCTTATGTTTCTGTGACAATCGTGGGAAATGTTAGGTGCCCGTGCCAGTGTCGATGTTGTTCTTTGTTGCTGTTTGTTTTCGTCGTCGTCGTCGTCGTTTTCATGCACCAACTACAAACATACATACAAAGGTATGTATGTGTATGTACGCTTTGCCGTTGTTGTGCTGTTATTTCCAATTATTGCTTGCCGCTGCTGCTGCAGCTGCTATTGTTGTTGTTGTTGATAAGTTTAATGATGTGATCTTGTTGTTGTCTTTTGCCTTTGCCTTTGCTACTGTGCTGCTGCTGTATGTATGTATGTATGTACTCTGCGGGGCTGTTTGTTTGTTTCCCTTCTTCTTTTCTTTTTTCCAAATAAAATAAGTTCAACTAAAAACAAAAAACTTTTTTAATCCACAAAAGACATGCCTCAAAGGCAAAAAGGAAATCTGCAAAAAAAAGACAAGACAAGAAAAGAATATAAAAATAGGTATGTAGTTGGTATGTACATATGTATGTATATGGAAGAAGAAGAATAAAAAGGAAATCATGTTGTTGCTGCTGCTATTGTTATTGTTTTGTTTTCTTGTTGTTGTTACGTTTGTCTCAGGTTAAAGAGAAGCAGCCTCCTCTGCTCCACTGTGTATCGGCATATGAGGGTCACGCGACACACCATCCTTTAAAAAATATAAACAAAATTGTCGAAGAAGTAGGAGAAATGTCACAGGGCGATGAGTTCAGTTTAGATTTGGTTTGGTTTGGTTTTATTTCTGTTGCTCTTTCAATTAAATTAAAAGTGACCCCCTAAAGTGATGCTCTGTGTAAGAGGCGCTTGTGGTAAGTCTGGTAAAATTGCTCAAAGTGGGAGAGGTTCAAATTGGAGGAAATTTTCGAGGAAAAAAAAACATTTCTAGAAAATAAGGAAATCAATTATTCGCTGTTTTCGTAACAATGAAAAGAATTTCTATTTAAAAGTTTGGTTTCACTCCACCAGAATCCGTTAAGCAAAAATTGTTATTTTTATACCCTACACCACTTCGTGGACTAGGGTATTATAAGTTAGTTTCGCGCCAAATGTTTGTAACGCCAAGAAATAATCGAGCTAGACCCACCTTTAAGTATACCGATCGGCTTAGAATCACCAGCTGAGCCGATTTAACGATGTCTGTCTGTCCGTCCGTCCGTCTGCTGTCCATCTAAGTTTGTTCGCACTCCACAGGTCGCGATTGTTGTCCAATTGTCGTGAAACTTGGCAAAAGTTATTTGTTCTGGCCAAGGACCATCGGTATTGAATTGAATGTAAATCTGCACCGATCAGACCCATTTTCGCCATGGGTGTTTCTAGTTGAAATATAATATATTTCGCAAGATTTGAAGAAGATCTGATACAATATGTGGTTTCTGGAGCGGAAAAATTCAAATCGGGAGCGAAATATGTATGGGAGCTATATAAAAATCTGAACCGATCTGACCTATTTTCACCATAGGTGTTCCTAGTTTAAATATAATTTATTTTGCCATTTTTGAATAAAATCTGTTGTAATATGTGGTGTCTAGAGTGAAAAGAGTCAAATCGGGAGTGAAATTCGTATGGGAGCTATTTCTAAATCTGAACCGATTTTCCTCAAATTAAACAGCGTTCGTCCTTAGCCCATAAAATATCGTTGTGCAAAGTTTAATTTTGTTCTAACAACAATTGCGACCTGGACTTTGATTACAAGAATAGATGGACAGAAGGACGGACGGAATCTCTAAATCGACTCAAAAAGTGATTCTAAGTCGATCGGTATACTTAGCAATGGGTCTATCTCGTTTCCTTTTGGGTGTTACAAACAAATGCACAAAGACATAATACTCTCGTGGAGTGTATAATAATTTAAACGTCCAATGAGTTATTCTAACTCAAGAATAAAAATTTACATTTAAAACGCTTCCAAGGGTCTATTAATTATTAAAATGCAACATAAAGAAATTACATGGGAAAAACATGATTTTTGAGGTGTTTTCAGGAGCGTTTAGCTCACGGACGGCTACGAAATATTGTGCAGATCATCAATAAACAATCCAATCTTCTTTTTTTGTGACCGCAAGAATTAATTTTCATGACCCATCCTAATATTCATGTGACTCTACATTTCTCTATAGAAGCTTATTATTTATTTTTTACCAAACTTATCTCACGACCCTCGTTCCCGAATATTCAGCCTCGCCCTTTGTCTTTGTCTTTGTCTTCTGTGTGTCTCCTGTACTTCCTCTCCGGATTAGATAGGATCCTCCACCTCTATCCAGGATTAGTTCGCCGGAATCTTTTCGTTTAGCTTTTCCTTTCTAACTCGAGAGGAGAAAGGGAAATTACATTTTTCCACATACACACACGTCTGACTGTCTGTCAGTCAGTCAGTCAGCCTTAGAATTGATTGAGATTGACAATTACTTAAAGGGGGCGCATGAAAGTGATGTTTTCGTCATCGTCTTCGTTTTTGTTTTTATTTGTGTTTGTGTTGATAGCCTAAAAACGTTTTGCTAAGTGGAAAAACAAGCTTAAGCAGGAGATTTTAAGTAGAAACCACAATATCGCCGATAAAGCAAAATCTTCATATTTCATAAAAAAAAACAAAATGTGCAAGTTTCTGTGCCCAAAAAAGAAATTTATTGATTGAAACCTTAAAAAGTCTGCCTTTAAACGACAAAATAAAAAAAATGCTTTTCAAACACAGCTTTTTATTGACCGGCAGACAAAAGTAATCTTGTAAGTGTCTTAAATAAAGGTAGAAATATGGCTTTCAATTTATGGGACGTCACACTGTGCATCAACAACACGATATTGGTTGATGTGTATGAAATAAAGCCTTCACATTCTTTCTTTCCCAAAGGAAAGGCTTGTTCTATTGACAATTTTATTGCATAACAAGGAATTAGAATTCTAGGAAGTATTTGTTCTATTTCCTTGACCTTTAATCAGTGTAATTTGAGTCATCCTTCAAAGGAACGCATTAGCTTCAAATTTCCTTGAATTTTAAAAGTACTATTTACTTAGTTAATATTTCATAAAATATTCTCACTAATTAGAGTCAATTAAATGTGATGGTAGCTACTGGCTAGGCAGTAGGTATCATTTACCTTGGAAGCTATTATTATTTGAGGTAAAGAATACCATTTACTTGATGACTAAATGCTCGTGCCGCCATATCAAATGTTAATTAACAATTTCAATTCAATGGAAGTCAATTAAATTAGGCCAACAGTGAAATACAGTCGGTCGCAGGAGATAAAACCAACGACTGCTTCAGAGGAGATACTGGATATGGTGAAGTTTTTGTATAGACCTTGAGACAGATATTACCAATAAAGCAAAACAAATTCCAATAAAAATGCCAATAGAAATATAATTCAGGAAATATAGAAAACAAATTGAGAATTATAATTATTGTCTGTGGATACTGCTTCCAAAACTTCAGAAATGTGTGTATTTGTCCTCCAAACATATATTTTTTCAGTTTTAACATTTCTTGGGAAGACAAAATTTTTGTAATTTTTCTTAAAATTTTCACTTTTTGCCAGAGGTATTTTCGATATTTTGAAATTCCAATGAACAAATAATTCAGGAAATATAGAAAACAATTTCAGAATTATAATTATTGTCTGTGGGTACTACTTCTAAAACTTACACACATACTGTTTCTATTTTTATACCCTCCACCTCCACCTAGCTTTGTCATTCCGTTTGTAACACTTTGAAATGTCGACCTGAGACCCTATAAAGTATATATATTCTTGATCGTCATAAAATTCTAAGACGATCTAGCCATGTCCGTTCGTCCGTCTGTTGAAAGCACCTAGCGTGCTATAATAATAATCTAAACGAAAGGAGCTAGGATGTCCAAAGTTTCCATAAATGCGTCTTATAGTCGTAGATCGGTTGGGATTGAAACGGGGCGAAATCGGCCCAAAGGGAAAAATTTTTCCCTCAGAAGGACTAAAAATACCCATAATAACCCCTAATATTTTAGAGTATTTAAGCATATTATTTCAATATGCCTACTTGCACTTACTTGATATTGGATATGCACAACAACAAAAACGTGCACCTAAAAGTGATTTTTATTCGTAGGGGGTGAAATGGGGAAAAAAAGGATACAAATTGTACCTATTAAACGACTAGAACGAAACACGAAATTCGGTGTGTACATTCCTCTAATTGAGTAGATACACAATATAAAAGTATTTTTTCCAAATTCGTACTTTTAAGTGGTAAAATGGGAATAGAGGGATAAAAATGGTACCAACCAAACGGCTGCACCTAGAATATTGGAATTAGGCGTATACATTCCTCTGGTTGCGTAAACTCGTAAAATAAACTGATTTTTCGAAATTCGTACTTTTTGGGGTTAAAATAGAAAAAGGGGATTGAAATAGTACCAACCAAATGACCGCAGCAAGAGTCATGAAATTCTGAGAATACATTCCTCTGGTTGCGTAGACGCGTAAAATAAAGGGATATTTGGAGATTCGTACTTTTTGGGGTTAAAATGGAAAAAGGGGATTAAAATAGTACCAACCAAATGACCGCAGCTAGAGTCATGAAATTCGGAGTATACATTTCTCTGACTGCGTAGACTTAAAAAATAAAAAGTTTTTTCCAAATTCGTACTTTCAAGTACTTAGCTTTGCCTTATAAGCGTGGTTTTAAATAATAAAAATATTATATTTATTTATAAAATTATTGTTTCAATATTTGTTTTTGTTTGACTATATAAAAAATATATTTTCCTGTAATATTGCTGCACTTCAACGAAAATCGACAGCCTCTGTGGAATGCAATATATATAAAGAGATATATAAAGTTCGGCCCGGCCAAACTTAACGCCGTTTCTACTTTATTTTTGTCAGTTTGTATTGCTTGTGAATTTATTTAAAAAGGACGTTTAGTAGGGAGTGAAATGTATGTGAAATACATGCAGTTTTGGCTAAAACAAAACTTTTGCAAAATTACAAGTTTTTGTTATTCCAGGCTAGCAATTTCGAAAAAGTGTAATATCATTCAAATCGAATTAAAACTTTTGTTCTGCCAAGCATTTGGGGTCCAGTAGCTTAAAACCTATTGCTGCTAGAGTACCAACGTCTCAAATATACCTTGCCTAAGACTGTGTCAGATTTCATGGAGCTGAGTCAAACGAAACACAAGCTACACAATTATTCCAAAAATAAATATTAATATCATATACGTTATGTATACGTAGGTAGTACTTTCATAAAATTAATCATCTGAATATGTATTAATAGATTTTCTTCCTTCATAAAAATCATGCTATAACTTTAGCTGTGCACTTAAACTTCTAAAAAGTATAAACTGTGGAATTATAATTTCAAAGTAGTATAGTTAGTATTTGGCTATGATATTAGCTAGGGATTTGTTTGTGACCAATATTTTATGTTTTTTGACATTGGTAGTCTCGAAAAAATTAAAAAATATATTTTTTGTTAGGATGTGTATATTTAGTTGACCTGTTTGATTTTAAAGTTTTGTATTATTGTACGGCTTAAAGTCGATCTTGTTTGTTTATTATTTTATTTTTCAATTTTATTCCTGACAGTTGACAAAAAATAAATAAACTAAATTTTAATTTTGCTTTGAAGATACTTTTATTATTTCAATTGTAAAACAATCGCTGAAAAATACATCTAAGAACACTACTTTACTATGTTGTTTAAAAATCGCTGCGAAGCCAACTGAGGAAACCTATCACAGTGTGGAAATCATGATAGTGGTAGTGTACAGCCAAGTAATAAATGTCACCATGCCATTTGTAAATGAATTTGTATTCTATAAAGTATAGATGCAAAATGGTCTTGAGCTAGGAGAATATCCCAGTTCAAATCAAATTAAAAAAATAGTTTAAAGTAATCATTTCGTAAATCAAAATAAGTGAAATAAAATTGTAAGAACTTTAAAAGAACTAACGCGACTATAACATAACACTTTAATAAATTAAAAATAAATGAAATTACCAAGGTATAGCACATTCAAATCGGTCAAGTGTTTCAAGAGTTACAGGCGATTGAATGAACACATCTTTATAAAAATCTTATTTTTTCTGTTAAATTGGTAATTTTTTCCAAAACGTATACAATATTTTATGAGAAGAATACATGCACTAACTTCCAGTTATCGAGGTCAAAAATCGTACCGCTTGACATAGAATGACAAGTATGTGAAAAAATTGGAAACATAGAGAAAAAGAAAAATATTTTTCTATCTTCCGTACATACATATTTTAGCTTAATGTAGAAATCGTTAGATTTTTAAAGAGTATATATTGATTTAAATTCTGACTTTTAAATCAGTCAATTAATCTTTTATTCGAAAACAAAGAATTTGCAATTCATCGAATAGTGGTCATAAGTTTTATGCGATTAAGAGATTAATCCGACATTTTTCCACTTAAATTTTTCCATTCAAAAACGAAGTTTGAAACTCCCTTCAAAAATCTTTGCGATGATACTCATCTGCATTTGAATTTATATCAAATCAGACCAAATTTCTTCTAATCATATATCAGAACGTTTTTGATCACTTGTTATGTGGTGTTTCCGAGTGTCCTGCTCCATTGATGTCTACAAATTTTCATTCGTACTCATGACTTGTCCTGTCGTATCATACTTTTTTAATTTTTGAAGATTTCAATTAGAAAATTATCGCCCAGTTCAATTTTTAATGTTTCAATATTTTATTTTTTTATTTTCATATTTTTTAATAACTAATCTTTATTTTTATAAACCCCGGAAAATTCTGAGGCAATTCCCGGGAATCAGGAACAGAAAATAAAAATTTACATTCAATATTTTACTTTTTTAATTTTTGAAGATTTCAATTAAAAAAATATCCCCCGTTCAATCAAATTTGTAAAATTTAATTTGTTAATTTTTTATTTAGTTATAATTTTTTATTTATTTTATTTTTTGTAATTTTTTAATTTGTTTTTAATTTTTTTAATTTTTTAATTTTTTAATTTTTTAATTTTTTAATTTTTTAATTTTTTAATTTTTTAATTTTTTAATTTTTTAATTTTTTAATTTTTTAATTTTTTAATTTTTTAATTTTTTAATTTTTTAATTTTTTAATTTTTTAATTTTTTAATTTTTTAATTTTTTAATTTTTTATTTTTTTAATTTTTTACTTTTTTAATAACTAATCTTTATTTTTTATAGATCCCGAAAATCCTGAGGCAATTCCAGGGAATCAGGAACAGAAAAATGAGAGCGATTCCCGGTGTAAATTCCTAGGTCTATTTCAATATTTTACTTTTTTAATTTTTGAAGATTTCTGTTAGAAATTTATCCCCCCGTTCAATCAAATTTGTAATGTTTTAATTTTTTATTTAGTTGTATTTTAATTATTATTATTTTTTTTTAATTTGTAATTTTTTAATTTCGTGTTTTATTTTTTTATTTTTTAAATTTTTATTTATAATTTTTTAGTTCCTAATTTTTAATTTTTTTAATAAATATTCTTTCTGTCTTCCCAGTTTAAATTTTTATTTGTTTAATAAATAATCTTTCTTTGTCCCCACTGTGAGCGGAAGCAGTATAAAACCAACAGACTCTGCACTTTAGCTTTAGACCATACAAAGTAGAATACTTTAGGCTTTGTCTTTCTGTTTCTATTTCTGTGATAACAAGTATATGTTGGCTTAGCGCTGTTAACATTGGCGATTATTTCGCCACCGACTAAGCCCTGCTGGCCAACGAGAAACGATGATGATCCATTTCTATTCGAACCGTCTGTAGCACGTTTCCAACGCGAACTGAGTACCTGCCGGTAGTATCGACTAACGGCCATCGAAATCAATTATTTTTCCATTCACAATCAAAGACGGACGGTTGGTCGGTCGGATGGCCGGACGGACGGACGGTATCATAACAACAAAGAGGGCGGGAGGTCGAAAGAATATTGGTTGGTTGTTATGACCAACCAGTTCGGCTCCATAGCTCTACGTTTTGTCGCGTGTTTGTTTATTCTATTCAAATTAATATCGATTTTCCCGAATAAACGAGTACGTCAGTCAGTATGGGTGTGTGTTTGTGTGTGTGGAGTGTGTTTCGCTTCAACTTTCCTTAAAACGTTCTCTGTCGCTGTTGGCGAGTGTGTGTGTGTCGTCGCTAACTGAAAACAAATATTATTTTATTTTGGCCTCAATCACAAAACTCGCTTCGATGATGGTTACATTGTTGTTTCCTACAGACATAGTACATACGTACATACATACTCGCGTTTATCCGTACCCCTACATAAGTCCGTGGGTACATTCGGGTGGAGCGTGTAATGCATTTCACGAGTGACTGTGCTCAAAAATCGTAAATTTCCCCACAAATCGAAAATATACAACAATTTCAGATTCCACTAGTTTACTGGCATTTTTAATATATATCAGCCATGTAAAGTCGAAAAACTTATTAAAAAAAATTATGGAAAAGTTGGATTAGGTTTTCCACCCTAATGTACATTCATACATAGGTATGTACATTAGGGCGTACCTCAAAAAAAAAAGTTCGCCGTACACCTTCGAATATGAAGTATTATTGAAAGGTAGTTTCAAAAAAATTTTTTTTATTTTTTTATGCCGAACGTAGGGGTCGCGCTTTTACATTTTTCTATATAACTTCTGCATTTATAAACGGATTTTAAAGTGTGATACATCGATGTTTTTGTCTCGACGAGGCGATTTTTTTGTCTTTGAAGTCATTGAGCTCAAGCACCCCCTTCTGGTATTTACCCATCATATATCAGTTGCTACTACCCTAATGTACCACTCTAATATCAGAAAATTAAAGCTCGCATAAAATCATGAATCATGCTTGAGCTCAATGACTTCAAAGACAAAAAAATCGGCCTCGTCGAGACAAAAACATCGATGTATCACACTTTAAAATCCGTTTATAAATGCAGAAGTTATATAGAAAAATGTAAAAGCGCGACCCCTACGTTCGGCATAAAAAAATAAAAAAAAATTTTTTTGAAACTACCTTTCAATAATACTTCATATTCGAAGGTGTACGGCGAACTTTTTTTTTACTTGTAACCTGGTACGCTCTAATGTACATACGTACGTATACTTAATATTATTCAGTGTTGTCGATAGTTTACAAAGCATTTCGATGGTATGGCTTTTTGTTTGTTTCTTTTTCGGACGGTGTCCTAATTTATGGACTCACTTCGCCGCCATCGTGGACTAGTTAGCATTTGCACATAACTTTTACGGTGCACAGTGGTTTTAGACATCTCTAAGGACAATCTTCTCCTAAAACTGTTATGTTTTTATGTCCTTTATTTTTTGAAAAACTGGCATTGACTGGCAGGACAACAAAATTAAATATAGTGGCCAAGATCTGAGCTTATTCGAATTAAGGAGGGGTAAATTGTACGGATAAGGCAAGCAAGGGTGGTCGTATCTCGACAATGGTTCACATAATGTTGTCTTCCGTGGAGTCATGTAAGTATCGAGGCAAGATTGGCGGAAATGATTGATTGCTCATAACTCTTGAACTAGAAGTGATAATAAAGTACTGGCTAGTACTTTCGAAAAAGTGTACTAATCGGATCGAATTGTTCTGTCAAACATTCGGGGTCCATATTGCGGCTAGTGGTCTCAAATATACCTTGTCTAAGACTTTGTATAATCTAATGGAGCTGAATCATACGAAACGCAAGTTACACAATTATTTCAAAAATAAATCAACTACCAAGCACTGTGTGGCGTATGCTTACTATTAATTGCATATACGTTAAGTATACGTAGACAGTACTTTTCATAAAATTAATAATCTGACTATTTATTGATAGATTTTCTTCAAAAATACCTAGGATTTCTCCATAAACGTTATGCTATAAATTTAGCTTTTGTTCACACTTCTGAGTCGATGGAACTAATATAGGGTGGGCCATTTTAACTTTTAAATTTGAACTACCGATTACCTTGACTTTGAAAGGTAGAATATTTTATTTGATTTATTTTCACGATTATGTTTGACTTTGGCAAAATGGGACGCTATACACACGCACAAAATTGGGAAATATTGAAAATTTACTTCCAAAGTAGTGAGTCGTTTACGCAATCTGTAAGAAATTTACGTGGAAAATGTTCGTGCTTTCAGATGAAGCTGATTTTCATCTCGGTGGCTATGTCAATAAGCAAAATTGCAGCATATGGGATTGAGAGATGCCACACGTGACTATTGACAAACCAATGTTTCCACAACGAGTCACTGTTTGGTGTGGATTTTGGGCTGTACTGAATAATTGGGTTGATCGGATGAGGTACTGCCGAGCCAGTAGTGGTAGTCATATAAATGCTATTGTGTTCCATTATTAAACGACAAAGTTCAACCTTTAATAAAATAATAAAACCAGTAATTTGAAAAAACAATCAGTACTTTTTATAACCGATTCTAATTTAAAATGTTACATGGCCCACCCTATATATCAAATTTGGGATATGAATTAGCCAGGTAATTGTTAGGGATTTGTTTGTGACCAATATTTTCTATGTATTTTGATATTGGCAGTCTCGAAAAGATATAAAAAAATATTTATTGATATACAGTTGAACTTCGATTAACCGTGACTCTATTAACCGTGAAGCTGAGTGGTTGATTTTTTTACCTCTATTAACCGTGATTTACCTCTATTATCCGTGATGCACATGTCCATGTGACTGCTTGTTTGTTGTTTTTTTTTTCGTATAATACACACACATCTCTCATATTAAAATTCGGTGATTCCCCTTTTTCATGAAAGTGTAATTTTCATATCAAATTTCATATTCATTCATCAGTGTGAAATTTGATCTGTCAAGACGTGTTTTCCTTACATCATGCCACCGTCAAAAACTAAATCCGCCAAAAAAGCATGAAAGGTTCTTTCAATTAAAGAAAAAATGGAGCTGATTAATGAATACTCAAAACGTAAAGTACCTTTTAAAATGTTGTCTGAAAAATATGGAGTTGGCATTCAAACTGTATCCGATTTAATAAAAAACAAAGATCGGATTTTAAAATTTTGCTCCGATACTGATTCAATGCTTGGCCTTAAACACAGATATACACTACAAACATCCGAAAATCCAAAAGTTGATTTCGCAACATATGAATGGTTTCGGCAAGAAAGATTTAAGGGAACTCCAATTTCAGGTAAGTTAACTGAAATCGAGATATTGTATGAACTTAAACTGAAATTTGCTTCTGAACTTCAGGCGAAATGATTGTCGAAAAGGCAAAAATTTTCCATTTGAAGTTAAACATGAATTCAGAGTGCACTTATTCATTTGGTTGGTTGGATAAATTCAAAAAACGTCATGGAATCCGTCGACTGAAATCTACGGGAGACAAGGAGTGTGCTGATTATGAGTCTGCTACGATGTTTGTGGACGACTTGGATGAAATCATTAAAAACGAACAACTTACAACTGAACAGATCTACAATGCAGACGAAACCAGTCTATTTTGGAGGTGTTTGCCTCAGAGTTCTTTGGCTAGTGGTAATGAATATTCTATTGAAAGGTACAAGGAATCCAAGGAGAGAATCACAGTGCTAGTTTGTTCAAATGCTGATTAAAGGATGTCGACTTTACATAGAAGTACAGTGCCATATTTCGAAAATTGTGATATTTTTATGCACATTTACTATAATTGTTTACTATTTCAAACTATAATGTATACTTATGCGCACTGTTTAAAATCGACTACTATATATAAATAAAATGCTGTAATTGTGAAAGTGTGCCTAAATATTAGCGATTGTCAGTCGCCATTAGAAAGAAGCATTTTCAGATACAGACAAAGTGATAAGAAAAGTATACATTTTAAAGATATCCCCATTCGCCCCATTCTCCGCCCAAATGTACCAATTTCGAAAAAAACCTTTTTCGAGTCTTCATAGTCAGAATGTATACACCGAATTCCATGATTTCATCTTCAGCGGTTTGGTAGATCCCATTTTTATCCCTCTTTTTAATTATATCCCTTAAAAGTACGAATTTCGAAAAATCCCTCGATTTTACGTGTCTATGCAATTAGAGGGATGTACACACCGAATTTCATGATTCTAGCTGTTGTCGTATCATTGGTACCATATTTTATCCCATTTCGCCCGCTAAAACTTTTATTTTCTTTGTGGTGCTTCCAAGCTACAAGAGGAATGTCCGCAACAAATTTTAACTGTATGAAAATAAGAAATTTAATTAATAAGCCAAGGCTACCAATATTTGTATACTATATATATATATATATAATGGATATAAAACTTCAATTCATAAAGTAAATATAAGGGAGCAATCATAAATACCCTAAATATTGGGGGATAGAGAGTGTACTTTCAGCTACAGTCGTTTGGTTGGTTGTATTTCCATCCTATTTTAATTTCAAAAGTATAAATTTTAAAAATACCTTATCTCTCACGTACGCAGTATAAGACAACTTCATGATTCTACCATTTTTTTATCGTAAAAGCAACAAAATAAAGTACGAATTTGGAAAAAATATTGTACGTGGCTATGTAGTCAGAGGAATGTATACACCGAATTAGATGATTCTATCAGCGGCCATTTTGTTGGTACCATTTTTATCCCCCTTTTCCAATTTTGCCCCCTCAAGAGTACGACTATCTAAAATCTCTTTATTTTACATATCTACACAATTAGAGGGATGTACACACTGAATTTCATCATTCTAGCTGCATTCGTTTAGTTGGTACCATTTTTATCCCCTGTAGCCATTGTATCCCTTGAAAGTACAAATTTGGAAAAAACGTTTTATTGTTCGTGTCTACGCAGTCAGAGGAATGTTTACTCCGAATTTCATGATTCTAGCTGCTGTCATTTGTTTGGTACTATTTTTATCCCCTTTTTCCGTTTGAATCCCAAAAAGTACGAATTTTGGAAAGTTCTTTTATTTTACGTGTCTACGCAATCAGAGGAATGTATATATCGAATTTCATTATTCTAGGTGCAGCCGTTAGGTTGGTACTATTTTTATCCCTCTATCCCCATTTAACCCCTTAAAAGTACGAATTTAGAAAAAATACTTTTATAAAGAGTGATTTTTTGAGGTTAGGATTTTCATGCATTAGTATTTGACAGATCACGTGGGATTTCAGACATGGTGTCAAAGAGAAAGATGCTCAGTATGCTTTGACATTTCATCATGAATCGTCTTACAAACGAACAACGCTTGCAAATTATTGAATTTTATTATCAAAATGCGTGCTCTGTGAGGAAAGTTCATCGCGCGCTTCCATTTTATGGTCAGTTTAATCGACCCACTGAAGCGGCTATTCGGGCTATTGTGACTAAATTTCGCACCAAATTTACATTGTTGGGCATTAAACCACCAACACGCTTACGTAGAGTGCGAACTGAAGAAAATATCGCAGCTGTATCGGCCAGTGTTAATGATGACCACCAATTTTCGATTCGTCGCCGTTCGCACCAATTGGGTCTCTGTTACTCAAAAACGTGGAAATGCCAAAATTGGACTAAGCGGATGGACCACCTAAGACGCAGCCGCGGTCAACATTTAAATGAAATTATCTTCAAAAAGTAAATGTCATGGACCAATCTAACGTTTCAAATAAAGAACCGATGAGATTTTGCAAATTTTATGGGTTTTTTTTAAAAAAAAAGTTATCAAGCTCTTAAAAAATCACCCTTTATTATGTATCTACTCTATTAGAGGAATGTACATGCCAAATTTCGTGTTTCTATCTGTTGTCGTTTGATAGGTACCATTTTTATCCATTTTTATCCCATTTCGCCCCCTACAAATAAAAATCACTCTATGGTGCCCATCTTAAGCTATAAAGGGAATGCGCATTGCAACTATCAAGTAAATAAAGGCTAATATGTTCATAAAACATTGTGAAATACTCTAAATATTAGGGGTATTTTCAGTCCTTGTGAGGGAAAAATTTTTCCCTCTGGGCCGATTTCGTCCACTTTCAATCCCAACCGATCTACAACCATAAGACACATTTAGGAAAAATTTGAACCTCCTAGCTCATTTCGTTCGGCCGCTATCGTGCTTTCAACAGACAGACAGACGGACAGACGGACATGGCTATATCGTCTTAGAATTTTACCACGACCCAGAATATATATACTTTATGGGGTCTCCGATGAATATTTCAAGGTGTTACAAACGGAATGACAAAGTGAATATACCCCCATCCTGGTGGTGGAGGGTATAATAATAAAATTTATACATGTAAAATTTTACCTCTTTTAACCGTAATTTTCGGTTATCCGTGATTAGCCCGGTCCCGAGCATCACGGTTAATCGAAGTTCAACTGTATTTAGTAAAAAAAAAAATAAAATTGAATTCTTTTGTAGTTAATTTTATTATTTCAGTTGTAATATTTGATCAAGACTAGTATCTCAATTTCACGACACCATTATGGACAACAAAGCAATCGGTTCAGTAGTTAAACTGTGGTTGTCAAAACGTTAAAGAACAACTAAAGAAGTGTTTTAACAGAATGGGGGAAATCGTGAAAAGGGAAAAGTAGTACTGATTGTAGCTTAATAAAGAAAGCATTTGATTTTCGATAATTGATAAACATTTTAGTTAGACCATAAGTATCAAATTCTTAGGAATTTTCCATTATTCAATATATCGTTTATTCGAAATCAAAGAATTTGTAATTGTTCGTATACAAATCTCAAGTTTTATTCGATTAAGCGATTAATCGGATTAATTCTTCATTTTTATACACTCCACGAGAGTATTATGTCTTTGTGCATTTGTTTGTAACACCTAAAATGAAACGAGATAGACCCATTGTTAATTATACCGATCGACTTAGAATCACTTTTGGAGTCCGTCCGTCCGTCCGTCTGTCCATCTATTCTTTTAATCACGATACAGGTCGCAATTGTACACAGAACCAAATGAAACTTTGCACAACGAAGTTTTTCGGTACAACGACGAACGCTATTTAATTTGAAGAAAATCGGTTCAGATTTAGATATAGCCCCCATTTCAGAATTTCACTCCCGATTTGACGCTTTTCACTCTAGATAGCACAGATTACAACAGATTTTCTTCGAAATTGGCAAAACATCTTATATTTCAACTAGAAAAAACACCTCTGGTAAAAATGTGTTTGATCGGTTCAGATTTATATATAGCTCCCATACAAATTTCGCTTCCGATTTGACTTTTTCCGCTCTAGAGACCACATATTTCACTTGATTTGCTTCAAATTACCTTGCATTACCCTATAATTCTACTAGAAACATCTGTATTGAAAATGGATTAAATCGGTTCAGATTTAGATATAGCCCCCAGATAAATTTTTCCGCACCAGAAAGCACGAATTTTCACAAAATGACCTTAACGCGTTATATTTGAACTGGATGAACTTATTGTGAAAGTTAGTCACTATATTCTATGTTTGGATACAGCACCGATATAAATATTTCCGATTTGACAAATTGGACCAGTATATAAAGGGTGAATTTTTAAAAGCTATAGGAAAGTTTTTCAAAAAAAAAACTCATAAAATTCAGAAAAATGCATGAAATCTTTATTTGAACCGATAGTACCGATATTTGAACTGGATGAACTTATTGTGAAAGTTAGTCACTATATTCTATGTTTGGATACAGCACCGATATAAATATTTCCGATTTGACAAATTGGACCAGTATATAAAGGGTGATTTTTTAAAAGCTATAGGAAAGTTTTTCAAAAAAAAAAAACTCATAAAATTCAGAAAAATGCATGAAATCTTTATTTGAACCGATAGTACGGTCCATATAATTTAATGTTTGAAGATTATTTCAGGCAAATGTTGACCTTGACTGTGGTCCATCCGCTTAGTCCAATTTTGGCATTTCCACGTTTTTGAGTAAAAGAGGCCCAATTGCTGCGAGCGGCGACGAATCGATAATTGATGGTCATCATTAACACTGGCCGATACAGCTGCGATATTTTCTTCAGTTCGCACTCTACGTAAGCGTGTTGGTGGTTTAATGTCCCACAATGTAAATTTGGTGCGAAATTTAGTCACAATAGCCCGAATAGCCGCTTCAGTGGGTCGATTAAACTGACCATAAAATGGAAGCGCGCGATGAACTTTCTTAACAGAGCACGCATTTTGATAATAAAATTCAATAATTTGCAAGCGTTGTTCGTTTGTAAGACGATTCATGGTTAAATTATAGACCCGAACTGAAGATGTTTGACAGTGAAACAAAACACGAAACGTGCGTCAGCTGTGAAACACGAAAACCAGTGTTGCCAAAAAGATAATAGCTAAAAAATCACCCTTTAGAAAACATATTTTATTTTCTAAATAAACATAACAAAGAAAGCAAGGGCTGGTTGAAGAAAATGAATGAATAAATACACTGTGCAGCAAAAACTTTGTCGAAAGGTTAGGTAAACATTTTCTGATATATGTTCTAAACACGAAAACTATATTAAAAAATAATTTTATATTATGAATTTTTTTAATCCTATTAAAATTCAAATTTTGTACTCTGTATTTATGGAAATAACACCTGCTTCGATATCCAATTGAAGTTACTTATCATGGCTACAATGTACCCATCGAAACCGTGGTTTACTAGTTGTTTCCAAAAAAAATTGAGAAAAAAATCGAAAAAAATAACTTTCCGATGGCTATATGTAAAAGATCTATGGATAAATGTAAAAGTTATTTGTGTTTTTGTAAACGCGTCTACATATGAAGCCATAGATATGTTACTTTTGGAGTTCGTATAGAAATATAAAAATTTCAGCGATTTTTCGAGAACTTTGTTGTATTGAATTGCTAAATGAATTTATATAAAGCTAAAGGGTGTCCCAAGAAGAACGCAATTTTATTAATCTGTCAACATTCGAAGTGTCATTCTTTGACATTTGAACAATTGTTATTGTTTGTTAGTAGAAGGTACGAGGTTAGTAAAAATGGAGCGCTACACGAATGAACAACGCATTCTCATTGTGAAATTGTTTTACCAAAATGGCGAAAGTTTTGCGGCTACAGTTCGCAAATTGCGATCAATTTGGGGTCACAATAATGCTCCAAAAGAGTCAACTGTAAAGAGATTAATGGATAAATTTGCCGAAACTGGGTCTGTTAGTGATGTAAAGACAACAACGCGCCATCGACCAGGTCGATCGACCGAAAATGTCGCAGCTGTACGTGATGATGTCGCTCAAACTCCATCCACCTCAAGTCGACACCGAGCTCAGCAAATTGGTGTCTCCAAATCCACTTTGCAGCGAATTTTGACGAAAGATTTGCATCTTCATGCATACAAAGTTCAATTGACTCAGGAACTGAAGCCAACTGACCATGGACAGCGAAGGGAGTTCGTTAATTGGGTATTGGAGAGACAACATGAAAATGCTGATTTTGCCGATAAAATCATCTTCAGTGACGAGGCCCATTTTCATCTTGATGGCTTCGTCAATAGGCAGAATTGTCGCATTTGGGGTGCGGAAAATCCTCAAGTGATTCACGAGAAGCAAATGCATCCTCAACGTGTCACTGTGTGGTGTGGTTTTTGGGCTGGAGGAATCATTGGACCTTTTTTTATGAAAATGAGGCAGGTCAAGCGCAAACAGTCAATGGTGTTCGGTATCGTGGAATGATAACCAGTTTTTTCTTGCCTAGAATTGAAGAAATGAATGTGGAGGGCATGTGGTTCCAACAAGACGGCGCCACATGTCATACAGCCAGAGAAACAATTCAATTGCTGCATCAGTCATTTCCCGGTCGTGTTATTTCGCGTTTTGGAGATCAGAATTGGCCGCCTAGATCGTGCGATTTAACACCATTAGATTTTTTTCTTTGGGGTTTTTTGAAGTCGATGGTTTACGCGAATAAGCCGACGACGACTCAAGCCTTAAAAGACGAAATTGGACGCTGCATTAACGAAATACCGCAGCATTCATGCAAAACGGTCATTGAAAATTTCATTAAAAGATCGCGTGCATGCCAGCAAAGCCGCGGCGGCCATCTGCACGATATATTGTTCCATACATAACCTCATTCTGTCTACTTTACGATATAATAAAGTTTAACGATTTTTTCTTAAATATCTGTGTTTTATTTAAAATTAAAAAATTGCGCTCATCTTGGGACACCCTTTAGAAAGTTTTTTCCAAATTCGTACCTTTTTTTTACGGCAAAAATTGGTTGAATCATGAAGTTAGGTTATTTTGCACTATGTACGTCTGATAATAGATTTTCAAAATTTGTACTTTTGGAATTAAAATAGAATGGAAATACAACCAACTGTAGCACCCACTATCTACCAATATTTATGGTATTTAACCTTTTTGAAAATATAAATATAAGAATATTTATTTTTTGATTTGAAGTAATTAAAATATTATATTTATTTATAAAATTATTTTTTTCAATATTTGTATTTGGTTTGGCTGTATTAAAAAAATTATATTTTCCTGTACTAATACTGCACTTCTACGAAAACCGACAACCTCTGTGGAATGCAATCCATGGTGGAGGGTTCGGCCCGGCCGAACTGAACGCCGTTTTTACTTGTTTTTTTTTTTCTGGGATTGTTTATAGTCTTTATACCTTGTGTCAATAAACTAACGAATAAATGTATATTATTTCGACTTTTCTAAGTACAATCACTGGATTGCTTTTGCAAAAGATCCCTAGTGGATCCACAAAAATGCTAATCATCTGGAAAGTACCACTGCTCTAAGCATGGGAAATTTTGTCATATATTTATATAACTTACGGAATTGCATCGACACAAAAAATTGTAATAACTGTGTGCTATAGGATAAATTAGGTGCCAGCACCCCAAAGTTTACCATTTGAATATATTTTCAGTGAAAAGAGAACCGATCAGATTTGAATTTAGATTAATCGTAATGCACTTGGACATTTGTAGAATAAACAAAATTAATGGCGATATATATTTTCTGTAGAAAATTCCAAAGGCAGTTTTGTTTTTTTTCCATCACAAAAAAGGCCATTAGTTTTGCATTATTCCCAATACCCTCCACAGTGCAGACGACAGACACACTCGTATGTACTCATACACACCTACGAGTACTTAATTTTAGTTAGTGTTGGCGTAAGCGCTTTTGTTCTTTTTTTTGGTATCCATTCAATATCCTTGATGGGGCTGTATGACCGACCGTCCCTCTGGTCGTTCCTTGTTGGACGTGAACTAATTTATGGACTCACTTCGCCGTCACCGTGGTATAGTTAGCGTTTCGCCGTTTGTTCATGTGTGTGTGTGTTCTTTTTTGTGTCGTGTCGTATCGTGGCCTTACACTTACGTTCATTATTTCCACAATTTATAATGGAAAAAGTTATTAGAAAATTGTTTACCAGTTGTCAGTCGTTGGCTGTCGGTAAACGTAATCGTAATCATGGTCATGTGTATGTACATATTTAACATACATACATGCATGTTCAAAATGCTTATATGTGTATATAAGTGATGTTGTTGTTTTTTTGTCGTGCTCAACTATCTGCATATTTGGCGATGGAATGAGGGAGTGTTTTCGAGTAGAATTATGGCGGCTTTCTGAACATCATTTGCAGCCAGACATATTAAAAATACTCGTAGTAATATTTTAAGCCACAGCGCAAACATTTGAATGTACACAACATTAGGGTGTACTGGGAAGGACATTTCATAGTAAATTATCTATCGCCTTAGTACTTACTCCAATCATCCTGCTTCTGCCCCTAACCTATCAGCTCATTAATAAATGAAGTTTTCCGACTGTCGCAGCAAAAAAGTTTCGTTAAGTACACCCTAATATAAATGCACATACATTGTGTGTCCATCTGCATAAAATTACTAATTGTTTTCTCATCGAACAAAACTATTTTCATATGAGTTTGAAATTGATTTCAGTTAATTTGCGAAAACATTCTCGTCGACGATCCCATCGGCAATAATTGGGAATTATAATGGCCTGCAATGTGCACTTGCAACAATTATAAACATAAAAAAATACACATGAAACTAGCTGCAATCTGCCATATTAAAGTGGTGTTGAAACAAGAGAAATTGCAATGGCTAACAAAATTGTCTGGCCATAAACGAAAAAAAAAATCAATTAAGTCCTCATGCCTCCTCAATTCATTCTTTAAGGAAATCTGGATGCTCGCAACAGTAAAATTTTGTATTTTTATTATAAAGAATATACACACGCGTTAAATTTTAGTTTTATAAGAACCACATAAAGGTCAATACATATGTGTAATTAAAAAACACAAAACGTGAAAAACAAATAAAAGAAAAATTGCAAAATCTCTTGATGTTGACTTATAAGTCACTTCAATTTTTTCTAAAATAAAATGAATCTAAATTTTATTTCTATAGAGCATTTCGTCAAAATTTTAAATTTTATAGAAAATTATTATTATTTATAGAATATATTGTCGAAATTTTTTATTACAGAAAATTTCGTCGAATTTTTTTAATAGAAAATTTCGTCAAAACTTTTTATTATCGAAAATTATGTCGACATTTTTTAATAGTTGAAAATTTTGTCGAAATTTTTTATTCATAGAAGATTTTATTATTCTCTATTTGTAAAATTTTTGTCATTTTTTAATAGTTGATTTTTTTTATAACAAAAATGTAGAAATTTTTTATTTAAAAGAAATTTTTTATTTATAAAAAATTTTATTTGTAGAGTTTTTTTATTTAAACGAAAATTTTGTGGAAATTTTATATTTATAGAAAATCTCGTCAATACTTTATGAAAAAAATCTCGTCAAATTTTCTATAAACATACATTTTCGACGAGATTTTCTATAAACATAAAGTTTTGACGAGATTTTCTATAAATATAAAATTTCGGCAAGATTTTCTATAAATATAAAATTTCGCAAGATTTTCTATAAATATAAAATTTCCTTGAAATAAAAAAAATTTTATAGAAAATCTCGTCGAAATTTTATGTTTATAGAAAATTTTGTCGAAATTTTTTTATATATAGAAAATTGTTGTCGAATTTTTTATTTATAGAAAATTTTAGGGATTTTTTTATTATGAATTACAATACAAAGTAAATTTATATTCTAATTTTAGGTCCAGGGATTGAGCCGGGGAGACTAAGACCATTGTAGGTGGGAATCGAACCCACAACCTCCACGATGATAGCCGAGCATATATTTATAGGAAATTTCGACGAAATTTTATATTTATAGGTAATTTCGTCGAAATTTTATATTTATAGGAAATTTCGTCGAAATTTTATCTTTATAGGAAATTTCGACGAAATTTTATATTTATAAGTAATTTCGTCGAAATTTTATATTTATAGGATATTTCGTCGAAATTTTATATTTATAGGAAGTTTCGTCGAAATTTAATATTTATAGGAAATTTCGTCGAAATTTTATATTTATATGAAATTTCGTCGAAATTTTATATTTATAGGAAATTTCGTCGAAATTTTATATTTATAGGAAATTTCGTCGAAATTTTATATTTATAGGAAATTTCGTCGAAATTTTATATTTATAGGAAATTTCGTCGAAATTTTATATTTATATGAAATTTCGTCGAAATTTTATATTTATAGGAAATTTCGTCGAAATTTTATATTTATAGGAAATTTCGTCGAAATTTTATATTTATAGGAAATTTCGTCGAAATTTTATATTTATAGGAAATTTTATATTTATAGGAAATTTCGTCCAAATTTTATATTTATAGGAAATTTCGTCGAAATTTTATACTTATAGGAAATTTCGTCAAATTTGATATTTATAGGAAATTTCTTCGAAATTTTATATTTATAGGAAAGTTCGTCGAAATTTTATATTTATAGGAAATTTCGTAGCAATTTTATATTTATAAAACAATTTCCATTTGCCATCAGGACGTATGAGTTATATTTGACACACATTTAATATTAATCATACGTATTTTTTAAATATGACATGGATTTTGTATCAAAATATTAGTGCTGTTTTTCTTTAAGCCGGGATAACAAGCTGCGATAACAAAAACTTTAATAAAAATTTAATTTTTCGTTCAAAATAAAAAATATTTTTTCACATTGTAGCCAACTACAATATAAATATGTGTATGTATCAAAAGAATTTTCCAAAAAATAATTTGTGTCGACTTTATTGGACTTAGCCCCGATATCCATCATTTTGACTTAAACTGGATAAATATCCAGGCTAAGTCAAACATTTTTAACACAAAATTATTTTTTCAAAATTTGTTTTCACACACACATTGACATTGCTTTTGGCGACAATTTTAAAAAAGAATTTTTTATTTTGAGTGAAATTTTAACACTTTATTTAGATTTTTGTTATCGCAGCTTCGATAAGTCTAAGTCTTAAAGAAAAACAGGCATATTATTATTCGTTTCTTTTAATAATGTTAATTTTTTTATTTTTTGCCGAGTGATTAGTTTTTACGAATACGTTTTCCCCATTATTTTGAAGACAATTTCGTGGACTTCCTTAAATATTGGAGCCAACATAAATTAAATAATACTTTATCAAGCAAAAATTCCCGGAATTCCGGGTAATTAATAAAGTCGTAGCCGCATATCGGGGGAATGTGCATAACCCTAAACGACGGCACACGAATACATTCATACATACTCGTACACAACAATTCGTCTGAGCGTATTCGAATACTCGTACATATGAAATTGCCTATCTATAGTAAATTTCGTCGAAATTTTATATACATATATAGGATATCATATATATTTTATATCTATAGGAAATCCCATCTAAAATTTATATCGATAGAAAATCTCGTAGAAATTTTATATTTATAAAATTTTTTTTAAATACAATGTCGTTGAAATTTTACTTTTAGGACATTTCGTCGAAATTCTGCAGCATTTATAATAAATCTCGTCCACATTAAAGACAAATAAAAAATAAATCTCTCCAATATTTAACATTTATATTAAATTTCGTAAATATTTTACTTTTATAGTAAATCTAGTCGATCTTTTTTTGTGTTAAATGTTGTCGTTAAACATTCTTTTGGAATGGTTTGCCCTAATTTTCTATTAACATATTTTTTTATTCAGTTTTATTTTCCATTTATAGAAAATCTCGTCGAAATTCTGTACGTTGTTATAAATTTCCGAAAGCAGTCACTTTTTAATGACCTCATAACCATGCTACCAGCAGTGCATTTGCATTCTACTTTATTTATACTACTACTATCTGTCACAGCCCAGACAGCCGAGACAACTCTCCATTAGGGTTTTCGAAGAACATTAGGAGGCCGTAATGAGAAGTACGGCTTATCTTGGCTTCATTGTATCTGTTGATCCTTTATTTATTTTTTTGTCACATGTGAAATGTAAAATCCTTGGCTTATTTAGCAGCAGTCATACCATATGAACTGGCATGGGTTCGTTGAGAGCAACGATGATAATTAGTCTAATTTATATCCTCTATCCTTCATAATCCGATAATATATTCACATCCGTAGGCACACAACAAGTGAGTGTGTGTGTGAGAGAGAGGAAATCATTATAGCCATCCACGTATTTTAATTTAAATGAACATTAAAGAGGGAAGACTCATATGTTAACAAAAAAACACACTTTGCCAACATTAAAGCATCGCATAAGTTTCGCATGACTGCGGCAGGCAGGAGAGAACAAAAGGAAGAACAAAACAAAACGAAACGAAACAGGACATGTAGCTGACGACGCACTCAAAACATAAATCTTTGACAGAGCTTTTCCTTTCATTACCGAAAGACATCATAAATCCATAAAAGTTGTTAAATTTTCTATTTCGTATTTTGCTCAGACATTTTTTGTGTTCGGTTCGGTTCGGTTTTTTGTGTGTGTGTATTGGATGGTGTGGGCCACATGTGAGGGAGGGAGGTATGGAAGGATACATTTGAGAAATATGAAAATTATAAATTATGTTCCCCATGCCGGGCAAGTATTAGTCTGTTCTGTTCTGTTTTCCTTCCTTCCTGCCTGCCTTCCTCTCATTCATTCCTTGCCTATTTCCTCTTTCCTCTAATTTTCCTGACGCACTGCTTCTGCTCCTCCTCCCAATCCTGCTCCTTCGTTCAATCTGCCTGCCAGAACAAAAACTTACTGACTTAAATCGCGTGCTTAGAATTTTAAATGATATTGATTTTTCTCTTTGCCTTCCGACGATTGTCGACGACTGAAGAGCTGACTTAAGATAGGCAATTTCATATGTACGAGTATTCGAATACGCTCAGACGAATTGTTGTGTACGAGTATGTATGAATGTATTCGTGTGCCGCCGAATAGGGTTTTGCGCATTTCCCCGATGTGTGGCTACGACTTTAATAATTAGCCAGAATTCCGGGAATTTTTGCTTGATAAAATATTATTTAATTTATGTTGGCTCCAATATTTAAGGAAGTCCACGAAATGGAATGAAATTGTCCTCAAAATAATTAGGAAAACGTAATCGGCAAAAAATAAAAAATCTTAAATCTTAAATCTTAAAAGAAACGAATAATAATATTTTGATAGAAAATCCATAAAATATTTACGTATGATTAATATTAAATGTGTTTCAAATATTACTCATACGTCCAGATGGCAAATGCTCGATAAACATAAAATTTCGACAAAATTTGCTACCGGCATAACATTTCGACAAAGTTTTCTACACATATAAAATTTCGACGAGATTTTCTATAAATATAAAATTTCGACGTGATATTCGACAGATATAAAATTTCGACGGGATTTCCTATAAACATAAAATTTCGACGAGATTTCCTATAAATATAAAATTTCGACGAAATTTCCTATAAATATAAAATTCCGACGAAATTTCCTATAAAGATAAAATTCCGACGAAATTTCCTATAAATATAAAATTCCGACGAAATTTCCTATAAATATAAAATTTCGACGAAATTTCTTATAAATATAAAATTTCGACGAAATTTCTTATAAATATAAAATTTTGACGAAATTTCTTATAAATATAAAATTTCGACGAAATTTCCTATAAATATAAAATTTCGACGAAATTTCCTATAAATATAAAATTTCGACGAAATTTCCTATAAATATAAAATTTCGACGAAATTTCCTATAAATATAAAATTTCGACGAAATTTCCTATAAATATAAAATTTCGACGAAATTTCCTATAAATATAAAATTTCGACGAAATTTCCTATAAATATAAAATTTCGACGAAATTTCCTATAAATATAAAATTTCGACGAAATTTCCTATAAATATAAAATTTCGACGAAATTTCCTATAAATATAAAATTTCGACGAAATTTCTTATAAATATAAAATTTCGACGAAATTTCTTATAAATATAAAATTTCGACGAAATTTCCTATAAATATAAAATTTCGACGAAATTTCCTATAAATATAAAATTTCGACGAAATTTCCTATAAATATAAAATTTCGACGAAATTTCTTATAAATATAAAATTTCGACGAAATTTCCTATAAATATAAAATTTCGACGAAATTTCCTATAAATATAAAATTTCGACGAAATTTCCTATAAATATAAAATTTCGACGAAATTTCCTATAAATATAAAATTTCGACGAAATTTCCTATAAATATAAAATTTCGACGAAATTTCCTATAAATATAAAATTTCGACGAAATTTCCTATAAATATAAAATTTCGACGAAATTTCCTATAAATATAAAATTTCGACGAAATTTCCTATAAATATAAAATTTCGACGAAATTTCCTATAAATATAAAATTTCGACGAAATTTCTTATAAATATAAAATTTCGACGAAATTTCCTATAAATATAAAATTTCGACGAAATTTCCTATAAATATAAAATTTCGACGAAATTTCCTATAAATATAAAATTTCGACGAAATTTCTTATAAATATAAAATTTCGACGAAATTTCCTATAAATATAAAATTTCGACGAAATTTCCTATAAATATAAAATTTCGACGAAATTTCCTATAAATATAAAATTTCGACGAAATTTCCTATAAATATAAAATTTCGACGAAATTTCCTATAAATATAAAATTTCGACGAAATTTCTTATAAATATAAAATTTCGACGAAATTTCTTATAAATATAAAATTTCGACGAAATTTCCTATAAATATAAAATTTCGACGAAATTTCCTATAAATATAAAATTTCGACGAAATTTCCTATAAATATAAAATTTCGACGAAATTTCTTATAAATATAAAATTTCGACGAAATTTCTTATAAATATAAAATTTCGACGAAATTTCCTATAAATATAAAATTTCGACGAAATTTCCTATAAATATAAAATTTCGACGAAATTTCCTATAAATATAAAATTTCGACGAAATTTCCTATAAATATAAAATTTCGACGAAATTTCCTATAAATATAAAATTTCGACGAAATTTCCTATAAATATAAAATTTCGACGAAATTTTCTATTGGCATAAAGTTTCGACGAGATTTTCTATAGGCATAAAATTTCGACGAGATTTAATTTTAATAAATAAAAATTTATAATGATCATAAAATTCATAAATTCGGGGAACTTGTATTCCCGATATGAAAACTCTGCTGCGAGTAGTCATAGCTGTTGTTGTTGTCCTCGCACGTGTACGTCAACATGTATGCGTGCGGCATGCGTGCGTGCCTGTGACTTCAGCTAGGTTAGGACGTTTTTTCTAACAGCCCTTTATAAGCCATCTGAAGGCATGTCAGCCACATTTCATATTCATTTTCATGTAACACATGGTGTCATCGCAAAGCAAGACCTTCTTATTTCTCTGCTTCCATCGCCTACTCTCACTCACCTGAGAAGAACTGCCAACAAAATTGGCCGGAGTAAGAGCAAGAGTGACCTAAACAACCTGAAAAAAAAGGCATATGCATGACAACCTTTCAAAATGACGATGTTTCATTTGGCTGCCTAAAAGTTGCCATACAAGCACTTCAATGTCAAACGATTACTCAGCGAAATCCCGGAAAGGGGATATTTTGGAAGTAAGCAAGTGGCGTAAATACAGACAAGGATACCCTTGCTCTGAATGCCTCAAAAATACTTCAAACGACGACAGCAGTGGATCTACAGAAGAAAAACAAAAAAATTGGCAAAAAGGAAAATGCCAACAACAACAACATGAAAAATCGCACAAAATAAAAAGAAATTTAGCTTAAAAATAAATTAAAAAATGACCCAATCTAAATAATGGCAAATGTTTGCTCAACAGAAAAGGAATTTTACTCAATTTTTCATAATGAAATGAAAAGAAAGAAAAAACGCTTAAAAGAAGAATATGCAAATTCACACAGAAAGTGGAGCAACAATATTGGACAATTCATTAGGCGTCTAAATTTAGGGAAATTTCATGTGAAATTTTCCACTATTTGTTTAGGAGTTTCTGGATAATTTCTCGCCTTTTTAGTGATTAAATATTTTACGTTTCAAGGTTATGAAGAATATGATTAATCACCACATTGTTAGGAGACCAATGGCCTTCTTAATAACGGTTCAAGAACTATTGCACTTCTCGCTATCTTCACTACCTACGCCAGACCGAAGATGGAATATGAATCATTGCAGTTAGTTCATCAAGTTCAAGAGAGAGAGGGCGATCGTCATGATAGAATATCCAATTCTGTTGTCTCTCTTGAACGCCGATTTCGTCGAAAATTTGTTTTCATATGAAAATGTTGTCGAATTCGTCGAAATTTTATATATAGAAAATCTCGTCGAAATTATATATATATATAGAAAACCTCGTCGGAATTTTATATATATATAGGAGATTTCGTCGAAATTTTATATATATAGGAAATTTCGTCGAAATTTTATATATATAGAAAATCTCGTCGAAATTTTATATATATAGAAAATCTCGTCGAAATTGTATATATAGAAAATCTCGTCGAAATTGTATATATAGAAATTCTCGTCGAAATTTTATATATATAGAAATTCTCGTCGAAATTTTATATATATAGAAATTCTCGTCGAAATTTTATATATATAGAAAATCTCGTCGAAAATTTATATATATAGAAAACCTATTCGAAATTATATATATATAGAAAATCTCCTCGAAATTTTCTATATATAGAAAATCTCGTCGAAATTTTATATTTATAGGAAATTTCGTCGGAACTTTATATTTAAAGGAAATTTCGTCGAAATTTTATATATATAGAAAAATCTCGTCGAAATTTTCTATATATAGAAAATCTCGTCGAAATTTTATAATTATAGGAAATTTCGTCGAAATTTTATATATATAGAAAATCTCGTCGAAATTGTATATATAGAAATTCTCGTCGAAATTTTATATATATAGAAAATCTCGTCGAAATTTACTATATATAGAAAATCTCGTCGAAATTTTATATTTATAGGAAATTTCGTCGGAACTTTATATTTAAAGGAAATTTCGTCGAAAGTGTATATAAAGAAATTCTCGTCGAAATTGTATATATATAGAAAATCTCGTCGAAATTGTATATATAGAAATTCTCGTAGAAATTTTGTATATATAGAAAATCTTGTGGAAATTTTATATATAAAGAAAATCTCGTCAAAATTTTATATATATATAGAAATTTTCGTCAAAATTTTATATATATAAAAATCTCGTCGAAAGTTTATATATATAAAAATCTCGTCGAAAGTTAATATATATAGAAAATCTCGTCGAAATTTTATATATACAGAAAACCTCGTCAAAATTTTATATATATAGAAAATCTCGTCGAAATTTTATATTTATAGGAAATTTCGTCGACATTTTATATTTATAGGAAATTTCGTCGAAATTTTATATTTATAGGAAATTTCGTCGAAATTTTATATTTATAGGAAATTTCATCGAAATTATATATATATAGAAAATCTCGTCGAAATTTTATATTTATAGGAAATTTCGTCGAAATTTTATATTTATAGGAAATTTCGTCGGAACTTTATATTTAAAGGAAATTTCGTCGAAATATTATATACGTATATAGAAAATCTCGTCGAAAGTGTATATAAAGAAATTCTCGTCGAAATTTTATATATAGAAAATCTCGTCGAAATTGTATATATATAGAAAACCTCGTCGAAATTTAAATATATAGAAAATCTCGTCGAAATTTGATATATAGAAATTTCGTCGAAATTTTATATTTAAAGGAAATTTCGTCGAAATTTTATATTTAAAGGAAATTTCGTCGAAATTTTATATATATAGAAAATCTCGTCGAAATTTTATATAAATAGAAAATCTCGTCGAAATTTTATATATATAGAAAATCTCGTCGTAATTTTATATATATAGAAAATCTCGTCGAAATTTTATATTTATAGGAAATTTCGTCGAAATTTTATATTTATAGGAAATTTCGTCGAAATTTTATATTTATAGGAAATTTCGTCGAAAATTTATATTTAAACGAAATTTCGTCGAAATTTTATGTCTTTATTATTACCTTATTTCTATCGCAAAAAAAGGTCGACAATTCATTTCTGTAGTAAAAATTTCTTCGAAAATTCATTTCAATAATAAAAATTTCGTCGAAAATTCATTTCTATAGTAAAAATTTCGTCAAAATTTCATTTCTTTAGTAAAAAGTTCATCAAAAAAAAACAATCATCATTACAAGTTCAGTTTTTATTCTATCTCTGTTGATTTGCATCACCAATAAAATAAGTAAAATTGTCAGATTTATTCCAAATTTGAAAAGCTTTCTTTGAGCCGTGACCCAGTTTAATATATCTCCGCTAAAATGTATAATCATCTCTCTCAGCACACATACACGTACACGCATAAGCCAGCCAACACGCATTTGACAATGGCTCATTTATGTAGTTGTTGCTATTGTCTTTTCAATTGTTGCCACCGACTCGCATTTGTTTGGCTGTCCTATTGTTTTTTCGGCGTTCGTGTTAATAAACAGTCGATAGTCGAGCATACCTAAATAGTTCGGGGGGGGGGGAGGTGGTTGGGTTGGTTGGTGGCCGATAGTTGTTTGTTTGCTAACAACTGCCATCAAACATGTGTGTGTGCAACTATTTGAACAGCCGTTTTGTTTGTTCGTTTTCCCCGAACACGCGACAATAGTGACGACGACAGCAACAGCCAAAGCCACCACTACAACTATGTATGTATGCATGTACTCTGTTGCAGCGCAATGGTGCTACTGGCTGAGGAGGACGTGTCAGGAACAGCCACTCCAAACGAAAACAGAAACAAGAACATTCGAATGGAATTTCGCCATAATTCATCGGAGGCAAGGAGGAATCATTAGTTAAACGTTAAAAGTTTATTCGCTTTCTTCGTTCGCTCCTCATCGTCAACATCATTGTCTCTCTCTCACTCTCCTTCAAGCACTACTGCCACTGCTTCTTCATCTTGTGTCTATTGTCTACCTAAATGGTTATTGCGTGTTGGAAAATTGTTTCAATGCCCGCAGACCCCTTCCATCACTGGCGCACACAAATCAAATGGAAATATGGGCTACGGGTATGGGCTGTTCCATGCGATTAGGCAAAGTGGTTTTGAAATCGATATCAAAAAGCATATGGGTTGCAAAAGGACTCTGTTCGCATTGAGAATACATGATGTGGGGATACAAACTAATACTGCGACATGGAGCGTAGTTTGAGCAGGATATCTAGCCTATTAGTCATAGGCTAGATTTCCTGCTGTTTACGTTTGAAGACAATTTATTTTGTTAGAGTGGAATATCATGGAGTGCCCCACATGATTGTGTACTTTTAACACTTCAAATGGGGCCCATCGCAAATAACCATTAAAACTTTGCTGCTGTTGCAGGCAAATCATTTGGAAATTTATGTCGATGCGAGGGAATTTACAGTTGCCTCAATAAGAAAGTGACCTTAAATCGTATAACGACAAACACGAGGATACTTTTGCTCGTATTTAAATGCTGATTTTTCAAAACAAAACACACACACACTCACATACACACAGAGAACTTTTCAAATTGAGGAAAATTAGCACAAAATATACATATTGATGGCCCCCATTTGGCGCAAAAAGTCTGCACCGTCGATACAATTTAAAAAGCAAGACTTCCATTGTTGTTGTTGTTGTTACTGCGAAAGTGAAATAAATGGAATTTGGCATGCATGCATGTTCAGCCACTCATTCATTTCTTTGTTTTGAAGCAATTTTCCTAAACCTGAATCCCTTAAAGAGGTTGAAATGCGCCAAAGCACAGAAAAACCCAAATTCCATTTGGCTAAGTGCCATCAAGACGCAGTCATCTTTGGATTATTTCAATATTGAAATTATTTGAGGTAAATGTAAGCCGCCAGAAACATCTGCTGTCTCGTCACTATTTCAATCAATAAGCGCAGCCAAAGCATAAAGGCTTTAAGCTCTGTAACGACCGACTAAGAGGTTATTTTTTGTAGTCATAAGCAAAAGATATGATTAAACCATGGGGGGGTCATGAATTTACGCAGTATTGCTTAGATTTTGTCCTAAAAGCTTTTTCGTGGGCAAACATGTCCTCACAAGGGAATATTGAGAAATCAGCTATGATTTCATAAATCATAATACAACTGCCACTATTAGGAAAATGAATAAAGTAAAGGGGAATAACTTATTAGATGCCATGTTGAGTCGTGACAGCAAATTTTGCTTGAATATCCAGAATTTTGATGAAACTAAGAGTGGTTATTGTGGTGGGATTTGCTAGAAGGGGTATGCAGAGTGGACCTTACTTCCATTTTTATAAAACATGATCAAATATCATAACATACTGGCTTTCAGTCAACAGCATAGAAATTGTAAATAATTTTAGTTTACCTAGGAAGAAGGCATTTGTATGGGAGCTACTAGAAGGAGAGTGGCCAATGGACCCACCTTCCACATTTATAAAATACCTATAAAAATATGATCAAATGTCAAAGTATAGTGAAATGCAGGCTTCGACATAGAAGTTATAAAGGATTTAGTTTTACCTAAAAAGGGGGCATTGCAGCGGGAGCTACTTGAAGGACAGTGACAAATGGGCCCACCTTCCATATTTATATTTAAAATAACTACAAAAACATGAACAAATATCAAATTATAGTGGATTTCTGGCAATGGTGTAGAAATTGTGAATGTTTTAATTTTACCTAGAATAACCATAAGTGTGTGGGAGGTGCTAGAAGGGGCGTGGCAAATGAGTCCAACTTTCATATTTATAAAATTACTATAAAAAGATGATGGAATATCAAATCATAGGGGATATCAGGCACTGGTATAGAAATTGTGAATGATTTAATTTTACCTAGAATAGCAACATCTGTGTGGGAGGTACTTTAAGTGGCGTGCCAAATGGGTCCAACTTCTATATTTATAAAACAGCTGTAAAAACATGGTCAAATATTAAATCATAGTGGATTTCAAGCAACGATAAAGAAGATGTAAAGAATTTAATTTTACCTAGGATGTCGGCATTTGTGTGGGAGGTACTATAAGGAGCGTGACAAATAAACCCAACTTCCATATTTATAAGAGAACTTCAAAAACATCAACAAATACCAAATAATAGAGGATTTCAGTCACCGGTACAGTGGTTATAAAGGATTTAAATTTACCTAGGACGGTGACATTTGTGTAGAAGGTGCAAGAAGGAGCACGGTAAATGGCTCCACTTCCATAGTTTTAAAGTAACTATATTAAAATTTTATTAAATATCAAATCATGGTGGATTTCAGGAACCGGTATAGAAATTATAAAGGATTTAATTTTATCTTGAATGGCGACATTTGTGTGGGAGATATTAGAAGGGATGTGGCAAACCCCTCTATATTTCGTACGCTCAAAGTAAAAACAAAATTATTTTCAAATATGAAATTGCAACTATTTTGATATACCCATATGGAAAATATATTGGTTTTATTTTTACCTAAGATTTTGTACATTTGTGTGGAAGTTACCAGCATTTGAGCGGCAATATCTCCCATATTTCATGTGAGTACAAAGACTATTAAAATATTATCAAATATCAAAGAACAGAAGATTCCGATCATCTATATAGAACTTATGAAGACTTTAATTTGACCTAGATTAGGTTAATTTGTGAAGGAGGTAGTAGAAGGGATGTGACAAACCCCTCCCAATTTCGTACGCTCAAAATAGTGGAAAAACTATTTTTAAATAGGAAATTTTAATAACTTTTGACTATCAGTCTGAAAATTTTATAGGTTTTATTTTTACCCCTGATTTTGGCCATTTGCGTGGGAGGTGCCAGAATGGTTGTGACAATCTCGCCCATATTTCATGTCATTACAAAAACTATTACAATATTATTAAATATCAAATTACAGAAGATTCCGATCATCCATATAGAAATTATGAAGATTTTAATTTGACCTAGATTAGGTTGATTTGTGATAGAGGTACTAGAATTGATGTGACAAACCTCTCCAGATTTCATACACACAAAGTGTTTATAAAAACGTTGTAAAATCTCAAAATATAACAGAATCCGAATATTCCTTTGGAACATACATTGGTTTTATCCTAGATTCTGTGTCGATTGTGTGGAAGGTAGCAGAATGAGTGCGGCAATCTCGGCAGTATTTCATGCGGGTACACAGGCTATTACAATATAGTCAAATATCAAATTACAGAATATTCCGATCATCTATAGAGAAGTTTTGAAGTCTTTAATTTCGACCTAGGTTAGGGTGGTTTTCGCAAGTTCAAAGCGATTATTAAAAACTTCAGATCACCGAATTGTAGATATTATGAGGAGAAAATCCAAAATTTTCTTCTGAGTTTTAGTTGTATGAATATTTGAGTTGCACGGTCTTATATGCCGGTGAAATTTAATTTTGTATTCCTACTCATAGTACCAAAATTGCTTTGATCCTGGCTCCATAGAATCCCCTCAATTTATTTTCATTGTGCTGCGTGAAGGTGAACGTGGGAGCAAATTTTATAAAAAAAATAGTTTCTGTATGGGAGGAGTGGAGATAGCGGTTAAGCTTGTTCTGGAAAAATGTTAGGGAGGGAAATTAATGGGTGTTAGTCTTACATGCCTCCCCTCTAGGAAAGTCACCGGACAGTCTTGGGCCTTTCCTTCTTCAAAAATATAAGAATGGGTTTGAAGATAGAGGGTAGGTTGTTGCTGTTGACTGCTCTAGGGGCCTCATTGGGACAGTAAGGGTTGGAGCAAATTTTACAAAAATGTAATTTTTGTATGGGAGGCCCTTAAGGAGTGGAGATAGGGACTGGAATATTTATGACAAATGTTTGGGAGGTAAATTTAATGGGTGCCAGTCTTACATGCCTAGTTATGACCAAAGGCCAGTAGTGGGCTTATAGGTTTGTATAGGTTTGTTCTGAGAAAACATTGGGGATTGGTCATACATTTGACTCCCCTTGAGGGCCTCCCTGGGACATTAGAGTAGGAGAACATTTTATAAAAATATAGTTTATGTATGGCAGCCCCCTTAAAGTGGGCAGATAGAGGGTAGGTATGTTGGGGGGAAATGTTGGGAAGGGAAAATTAATAGGGGATGCCCTCTAGGGGCTACTGCGGACAGTTTTGAGCTATTATTTCATAAAAATATTATAAAATTCATTTGTTTTAGTTTTTTCGTTTGCATTTTTTTGGTCTGTAATCAATATTTGATTTGAACTGGGATATTGTCCTGGCTCAAGACCATTTTGCTTCTATATTTAATAGAATGCAAATTTATTTACAAATGGCATGGTGACATTTATTACTTGGCTGCAGACTACCACGATCATGATTTCGACCATGTCAAAAATCTTTTCAAATGGCTTCGCAGCGACTTTTCAACATCAAACCCGGCAAATTCGGCAAGTGAGTTGTGATTCTCGTTCGTTTGTGAGAATCATCTCCTTATAGAGGCCGGGTTTGATGTTGAAAAGTCGCTGCGAAGCCACTTGAAAAGCCTTTTGACATGGTCGAAATCATGATCGTGGTAGTCTGCAGCCAAGTAATAAATGTCACCATGCCATTTGTAAATAAATTTGCATTCTATTAAATATAGAAGCAAAATGGTCTTGAGCCAGGACAATATCCCAGTTCAAATCAAATATTATAAAATATAAAAAATGTATGGGGCCACCCTAAGAGTTGAATATAGAGGGTAGGTATGTTCTGAAAAAATTTAGCTGTTGAATATTGATGATCGGTTATAATGGGGATGAGTCTTACATGGCTTCCGTCTGGGGTCGACTTTCATAATAAATTCCTTTCTTTCATAATAAATTTATAAAAATTAAAAAATGTATGGGACCACCCTAAGAGTTGAAGATAGATGGTAAGTATGTTCTGAGAAAATGTTGGGGTTGAAAAAATATGAGGAGTCCGCGGTACACTTGACCCCACTACCTTCTAGGGGTGATCTGGGGGCCAGTTTTGGACATTTCTTTAATAAAAAAATATAAAAAATGTCAGTCAGGTCAGTCTAGCAAGCCTTTCCTCTAGCCGTGGCCTGTATGTCAGTCTTATAATGCCCCCCCTCTAGGGGCTACTGCAGTGTAGTTTTGGGCCTTTATTTCATAAAAAATTATAAAAATTAAAAAAATATATGAGGGACACCTTAAGGTTTGAAGTTAGATGGTAGTTATGTTCTGAAAAAAGTGGAGTTTATTTGACTCCCCTAGGGGGCCTTCTTGGGGCAGTTAAGGGACCAAATTGAAAAAAACCTCCTTATGTTGGAAACAAATTTTGGGTAGGGAAATTTAATGGGGGTCGCCCCTCAATGGGTGACTACGAGGCAATTTTAGGGATTTTTGTGTATTTTTCCACACCTTTGACCCCGATTTTTTTTATTTTCAAAAACTTAAAAAAATCCCCCTCCCTAATGACCCACAACGATACTCTAGAGAGCCCACTGTTCTTGTTACACAAGAACAAGATGAAGGAAAACTATTAGAGAATGACGTATGGGCGTTGGTACGAATGTGAAAATTAATGTCTCTGTGTGTGGGTGTGTGTTCTGTGCCAGTGTGGAAAAGTTTATAATGGTCATAGTTTCTGTTGAGTCTTTCAATGTGGAGAATTGTCTATAATTCTCTAATAGGCCATTTGCATACTCATTGCCCCCCCCCCCCCCCCCTACACTCACTCGCCAAACAACCCAATGCCTGAAGCAACTGCCACTGAGTAATTAACACAACTCTCTTCTGTGCGTGCGAGTGTGTATATGAGATCGAAATGAAGACGGACAAGCCTGAAGTGTAGTACAGCTAGGCACCTATGTATGAACTATGTAAATGGGCTCTCTGAGAATTAGTGTGAGAGGGAGAGGGAACTGAGCTGATGGTCGCCTGTAGTCATAGTTTGTCGTAATTTAATTGCAATTAAAAGTATTAAAAACATATTAAGAAGTCGTTACGCACAGAGAGAGAGATAGTGTGAGAGAGTGTGTGTGTATTTCCTTTAATTAAAATTAGTCTACACTTTCGTCATTTATTATTAATGATTAACATATGTATAAATGTCTGTACATACACAAGTGTGTCTGCAGGTACACACACACACACACATGCACATATAAATCAAAAGTCTGTAAATGTCAAATGACATGTGCTGTGAACGTGTACATCTGCATGCACACACATGCAGAGCGTAGAGCGATACTAGTACATGACATGGCAGAGGACACGTGATTTTTAATGGACTGCCTTTTGTTTGTCACAAGGTTGTACGGATTAGGATCACTGTGTCTGAGTGTGTGCGTGTGTGTGAGTGCATCAACTGTGACAATCATTTGACTCAGCTGCTACATGGGCCATCCGACTTTCCAACAATACGACAGGCATTTAAATGAAGAGCGTTTAAGATTTTGAATTTGAATATACACGCCCCCAGTTGAAGAAGCAAATTTGTATAATAACCACGTCCCATAGTGGATGGCAGATCATTTTCCATCTGTCAAAAGTATCTAGTCGAACAGCCAACACGCTTACAACAAAGGCAAGTCAAAAGTCTGAACTGGTGAGCGCTTCATGAACTGCTGAGCACCTTTGAATGGCACCCTTTATTACAAGGAATTCACTATGGCGGGCTTTCGAGATATCCACTCTGGTGCGGTAATAACACGGGTCACAATGTATTCTCAAAGGCAAAAAAAAAAAAACAATATTTGATGAGGAATGAGTGGAATATTTTCATACAAGCTGCGGCAAAAATTAGCAGGAATAGAGCTATTGTCAAATTAGATCAAGAATAATTTTTTTGTTTAAATACGACCACAGCCACGCCCACCTCCCATGTAAGTTAAAATGAGAAAACGTCATAAATATCTTATTTTAATATATATGTTGATACAAATCATTACCAGTGATTTTATTTGAGTCCACAATTAAATGAAAATTGTCAGTGCCATGCCCAACGCCCACATACAATTTTTGTTTTCTACGATTTTCGAAATTTTTTATAAAAAATATTTTATTTTTTAAATCCATGACAAACGGCTTTTTAAAAAACGTATGATTAATATCGTCCCAATATTTACATGCGCTCACATGCCATAAAACCTTACATCCCTAAAGTATGCTTTAAATAAATTTCCCAAAATACATTAACAGAGAACAACGCAGAAAGTATTGCTTCATTTTTGGCTTAGAAGGTTTTATCATTTCAGTAATTAAATCGATGTTGGCAGCTATAAGCAGAATATTCTTTTTAAAATGAATAAATAAGACAATAGTTTAACAATATTTGTAAATGTCGAGTCATGGGTCGGCCGCTCGAATATATTTTATACCGTAGAAAATTAACTATCTATATATATAAAAGAGTTGCGTTACTGACTGACTGACTGACTTAACATTGACCAGCCCCCAGACCAAACGGCTGAAGCCAGGGTCATGAAATATTCATGGTAGTTCCGAAATATGACGTAGACGTCGACTAAGAAAGGGTTTTACGAAATTCGTACTTTTAGGGGGTAAAATGGGACAAAAAGGGATAAACATCGAACCTTCATCTTGACTAAACGGCAGTAGCTAGAAAAATGAAATTCGGTGTGTTCTTTGCAAATACCATGCAGACGAGCTACAAACAGGGATTTTTCGAAATTTGTACTTTTAAGGAAAGAATAAGACAAAAAGGGATAAAAATGGTACCAATTTAAGAATTGCAGCTAGAATCGTGAAAATCGGTATTTACATTTCTCTGACAACGTAGACTTGCAATATAAATAGATTTTTCGAAATTTGTACTTTTAAGGGGGCGAGCGGGACAAAAAGGGATAAAAATGGTACCAACTAAAGTATTATAGCCAGAATCGTGAAATTTGGTATGTAAATTCCTCTCACCACATAGAAGCGGAATATAAATGCATTTTGTACTTTTAAGGATTGCGTGGGACAAAAAGGGATAAAAATGGTACCAACTAAAGTATTGCAGCTAGAATCTTGAAATTTGATGTGTAAGTTCTTCTGTCCATGTAGAAGCGCAGTAAAATTGGATTTTTCGAAATTTGTACTTATAAGAGGTGAGAGGGAAAAAAGGGATACAAATGGTACCTACTGAAGTATTGCAGCTAGAATCTTGAAATTTGATGTGTAAGTTCTTCTGACCATGTAGAAGCGCAGTAAAATTGGATTTTTTAAAGGCTCTGCGGTTTTAATTTGTTGTTAAAAACTGGGTAGAAAATGATAAAAAAATATATATGCGAAGGGAGTTCAGCTAAAACAGTGCACATCGACAAACACAATCCTTTGACTGTATATGAGTGTTATGTTTCCAATTTACTATTTTAGAAAAGAAAATCAAATAAATACTATCCTAAAACAGAGACGGATAAAACTAATAACAAATACCTGGCTTTATTGCGTGCCACGCAGGGGGTACTGCTAGCATTAAATAAAGACAACCTTCAGGTAAACCACTGTCTGAAAAGGAAAGCTAAAACGTAATTACACTTTTTTAAATGCAAAAGAACACTTCAAGAGCTACTATTTTCTATGAACTAAAGGAAATTGCAATACGATACATGGTTTCTGAGACACATCCCAATAAAATAACCTCTATTATGATGAAATTTTCAACTATTTTAGCATTTATGAACTCTAAATGCATCCACAGTTTAAGTAAGCCGCTATATCTAATAATATAATCTTTTGGAATATGCTTAATAGGAATGTTCTTTGCAAAATGCAATCAGTAAAGTCAAGATTTGGGTGCATGAAATTTGGGAATTTTTGACGCTGATAATACATTGTGCGCCCCATACTATACTTTTTTATTAAATTCTGTAATGAATTTTCCGATCAAGCATATTCTAAAATAAGTTCAAATGCTCTCTTTGATATTCGGTCTATCTTTTTAATTTATTATTGATTTTTTAATATTTTTTTTAAATATTTAATAAGTATTCTAAAATATTTTGGCAATATCGTGGCAAAATATAGCATTTAAAGTTCATAAATGTTCAAATAGTTGAAATGTTCCATAATTTAGGGATTATTTTAATGGCATCTATCTCGGAAACCTTGTACAATAATGGAATTTTCTTTAATTAATGAAATACCAGAGCTCTTGGAGAATTCTTTGGCATTAAAGAAGGTGCAATTCTGTTTTCATTTTCCTTTTCAAACAAAATGCAAACGCCAACCCGAAATTATTCATGTTTGCTACAGCAACAACAACAATTGAGCAATTTCTATTCTACAGCATACCTTTAGGGGCAATATTTCATTTCAGCCATTCAAATATGTATATTCATTTGTACCTGTATGACTAACAACAAAATATTTCAATACTAAATATATTATTATAACCCTTGCATTGTAAAATATACTTGCTCCAATCAAGCGATTAATTTACAGGAATGATTTGACCGGATATTTGGAATGATTTATTAATTAACAAAAAATTGCAAGCTAGTATCCCCTGGATTTTTGTAAATTATAAGCTGATATATTAAGTCTTAGCTATTTATGAAGTTATATCAGCTGGTTACAAGTTACAAGGAGTTTTATGTGAAATTTAGATTTTATAAAAAAATAAAAATTAGCATATAGAGTAATACCATGGGAAGCGTTCACACAAACTTTGTCTATTCTCTCCGATATATGTTTCTATATGATATTTACCGATTTTCAAAAAAAAATAAGGAATTGCAGACACTAGGGTGGATCGCTAAATAAAGTATTTTTGTCATAAATTAATTAAAAAAAATAATTTTTGTTGATTGAGAGACAAATATATATTTTTTCTAATTTCAATCAAATTTCTTCTATTTTAAAAAATATTTTTTATATTTATTTTATAAAAAAATAACACTTGATTTTTATAGTTATAGTTTTAATAGTTAGTGGTGTCAGGAAGACGCTCCAAAAGTTTTATGATGATGTTCTTGGTACTTAGTCTAAAATAATTATAAAATAAACATAAACACGAAATTAAAAATATTTAATAGAAATAACTTATTTTAAGCTGGCTCCAAAAAAGTTGTCAATATTCCCTACTAAAATGTTTAATGTATTGTCAGAAAGTAAGCTCCACAATAAAAATTCACTCTACAGAATAGGAGGGTATATTATATATATTATCGAAACAAAATTAAAAACAATTAAATGTTTGTAAACCGGCACCGGAATAGTCATAAATTATTTAACAGAATTGAAGTGCTATTGAAGACCTTTCAAACAAGGTGTAAAATTGGTAAAACCAATTTTTGCGGGATATGCAAATATTTTTTTTCAGATTTTTTTGAAGTAAAAACTTTCCTCATATTTTCACAAAAATCGGACGTAGGTATGTATATTAGAGCGTACCAGGTTACAAGTAAAAAAAAAAAAAGTTCGCCGTACACCTTCGAATATGAAGTATTATTGAAAGGTAGTTTCAAAAAAATTTTTTTTATTTTTTTATGCCGAACGTAGGGGTCGCGCTTTTACATTTTTCTATATAACTTCTGCATTTATAAACGGATTTTAAAGTGTGATACATCGATGTTTTTGTCCGATTTTTTTGTCTTTGAAGTCATTGAGCTCAAACATGATTCATGATTTTATGCGAGCTTTAATTTTCGATTATTAGAGTGGTACATTAGGGTAGTAGCAACTGAGAAATGATGGGTAAGTACCAGAAGGGGGTGCTTGAGCTCAATGACTTCAAAGACAAAAAAATCGGCCTCGTCGAGACAAAAACATCGATGTATCACACTTTAAAATCCGTTTATAAATACAAGTTATATAGAAAAATGTAAAAGCGCGACCCCTACGTTCGGCATAAAAAAATAAAATTTTTTTTTTAAACTACCTTTCAATAATACTTCATATTCGAAGGTGTACGGCGAACTTTTTTTTTGAGGTACGCCCTAATGTATATAGTAGAAATATTTCAATTACTTTATTCATTCACCTTTATCCACATAAATATTTTACCCTCCACTAAGGTATTATGTCACCAAACAAAACAAGTAAGGAAAGGCCAAAGTCGGGCGGGGCCGACTATATGATACACTCCACTTTCTATCCGAATACAATTCTATTCAGTAAAAAGGGGAAAACGGGAAGGATTTTTGTATCCTGTAAATGTGTGTTTTGACAAAAGCTGTTAAATCGGAAAGGTAATTTGTATGGGGTATATTGAAACCTGGAACGAAGTAGGTGAAATATAATATGTATGTATGCCAAAATCGGTTAAACATTTGGGAGCAACATTTGTATTGGGGCTATATCTAAATCTGAACCGATCTTACCCACTTTTACCATATGTGTTTTTAGGTGGATTATAAAATGTTGTGCCAATTTTAAAGAAAATCGGGTACAAAAGTGGTTTCTAGAGACATTTGTATGGGGGCTAAATCTGAACCGATCTTACCCACTTTCTGCATAGGTGTTTATAAAGAGTGATTTTTTTGAGGTTAGGATTTTCATGCATTAGTATTTGACAGATCACGTGGGATTTCAGACATGGTGTCAAAGAGAAAGATGCTCAGTATGCTTTGACATTTCATCATGAATAGACTTACTAACGAGCAACGCTTGCAAATCATTGAATTTTATTATCAAAATGCGTGCTCTGTTAAGAAAGTTCAGAAAGAAAGAAATTGTGTTCAGCGACGAAGCTCATTTTTGGCTCAATGGGTACGTAAATAGGCAGAATTGTCGATTTTGGAGTGAATATCAGCCAGAAGCATTGCAAGAGCTACCAATGCATCCAGAAAAAGTCACAGTTTGGTGCGGTTTATGGGCTGGTGGCATCATTGGACCGTACTTCTTCAAAGATGATGCGAATCGTAACGTAACTGTGAATGGTGAGCGCTACCGTGAGATGATATCCAACTTTTTTTTGCCCAAAATGGAAGAACTGAACTTGGTTGACATGTGGTTTCAACAAGATGGCGCTACATGCCACACAGCTCGCGATTCTATGGCCATTTTGAGGGAAAACTTCGGAGAACAATTCATCTCAAGAAATGGACCGGTAAGTTGGCCACCAAGATCATGCGATTTGACGCCTTTAGACTATTTTTTGTGGGGCTACGTCAAGTCTAAAGTCTACAGAAATAAGCCAGCAACTATTCCAGCTTTGGAAGACAACATTTCCGAAGAAATTCGGGCTATTCCGGCCGAAATGCTCGAAAAAGTTGCCCAAAATTGGACTTTCCGAATGGACCACCTAAGACGCAGCCGCGGTCAACATTTAAATGAAATTATCTTCAAAAAGTAAATGTCATGGACCAATCTAACGTTTCAAATAAAGAACCGATGAGATTTTGCAAATTTTATGCGTTTTTTTTTTAAAAAAGTTATCAAGCTCTTAAAAAATCACCCTTTAGTTGGATTATAGGATGTTTTGCCAAATTTAAAGAATATCGGGCTCTATATATGGTTTCTAGAGCGGAAAATGTTAAATCGGGAGCGACTTTTGTATGGGGGCTATATCTAAATCTGAACCGATATGCCTCAAATTAAATAGCGTTCGTCCTTGATCCACAAAACTTACTTGTGCCAATTTTTGTTAAGATCGGACTATAATTGCGACCTGTAATTTGATTACAACAATAGATGGACAGACAAACAGGCGGACAAACGGAAATCGACTCAGAAAGTGATTCTAAGCCGATCTGTATAATAAACGATGGGTCTAATTCGTTTCCTTTTGGGTGTTACAAAGAAATGCACAAAGACATAATACTCTCGTGGAGTTTATAAAAACGAGATAGACCCATTATACCCGCCTATTATACCAATCATCTTAGCATTACGTTTAAAATCGATTTAGACATGTCCGTCTGTCTGTCTGGCCATCTATTATTGTGATCAAAGTACAGAGCACAACTATTGTTCGAAACCAACGAAACTTGACATTATAACAGGAATTTGAAAAAAAAAATCGGGTTAGATTTAAATTTGGCTGGAGCTTCAAATAGTGCCTTGGATGCAACACACCACTCGGATAGGTCTGTCATATTCAGACTGAAAGACTGAAATATTTGAAATATCAATTTAGTAATACAGTAATTGCTTCCCACTGGACCGCCGGTTTATTGGAGCTTGGTAGTCACATAAGAAGTGTTCGACTGTCTCTGCTTCCTCTGCTCGATCGATGCTTCATTCAGCGATGCGACTACTCTTGATACATTCCATATTTTTAGTTTTAAAAGGTCTCTGGTACGATCTCAGGTTTGTCTGGATCTTTGACAAGTGCCGAAGTTTTTCCACTTGAAATTAGTTTCGGTCTAGGTAGTGCATGAAGATACCACTTCTAACAGACCCTATTGGTGTTGCGATCATCTCCGTAGCGAGGGTACTCAAAGTAAAGGGTGATTTTTTAAGAGCTTGATAAATTTAAAAAAAAAAAAAACGCATAAAATTTGCAAAATCTCATCGGTTCTTTATTTGAAACGTTAGATTGGTCCATGACATTTACTTTTTGAAGATAATTTCATTTAAATGTTGACCGCGGCTGCGTCTTAGGTGGTCCATTCGGAAAGTCCAATTTTGGGCAACTTTTTCGAGCAGTTCGGCCGGAATAGCCCGAATTTCTTCGGAAATGTTGTCTTCCAAAGCTGGAATAGTTGCTGGCTTATTTCTGTAGACTTTAGACTTGACGTAGCCCCACAAAAAATAGTCTAAAGGCGTCAAATCGCATGATCTTGGTGGCCAACTTACCGGTCCATTTCTTGAGATGAATTGTTCTCCGAAGTTTTCCCTCAAAATGGCCATAGAATCGCGAGCTGTGTGGCATGTAGCGCCATCTTGTTGAAACCACATGTCAACCAAGTTCAGTTCTTCCATTTTTGGCAACAAAAAGTTTGTTAGCATCGAACGATAGCGATCGCCATTCACCGTAACGTTGCGTCCAACAGCATCTTTGAAAAAATACGGTCCAATGATTCCACCAGCGTACAAACCACACCAAACAGTGCATTTTTCGGGATGCATGGGCAGTTCTTGAACGGCTTCTGGTTGCTCTTCACTCCAAATGCGGCAATTTTGTTTATTTACGTAGCCATTCAACCAGAAATGAGCCTCATCGCTGAACAAAATTTGTCGATAAAAAAGCGGATTTTCTGCCAACTTTTCTAGGGCCCATTCACTGAAAATTCGACGTTGTGGCAGATCGTTTGGCTTCAGTTCTTGCACGAGCTGTATTTTATACGGTTTTACACCAAGATCTTTGCGTAAAATCTTCCATGTGGTCGAATAACACAAACCCAATTGCTGCGAACGGCGACGAATCGACATTTCACGGTCTTCAGCAACACTCTCAGAAACAGACGCAATATTCTCTTCTGTACGCACTGTACGCATTCGTGTGGTTGGTTTAATGTCCAATAAAGTAAACTGAGTGCGAAACTTGGTCACAATCGCATTAATTGTTTGCTCACTTGGTCGATTATGTAGACCATAAATCGGACGTAAAGCGCGAAACACATTTCGAACCAAACACTGATTTTGGTAATAAAATTCAATGATTTGCAAGCGTTGCTCGTTAGTAAGTCTATTCATGATGAAATGTCAAAGCATACTGAGCATCTTTCTCTTGTGACACCATGTCTGAAATCCCACGTGATCTGTCAAATACTAATGCATGAAAATCCTAACCTCAAAAAAATCACTCTTTAGATCCCATCCTCGTCAAGTCGTCTGCTTGTTCGTTCCCATAAGTTCCTATATCCATATCCTATATCTCTCAGTCTGGAGAGCTCATCAATGTACTGACCTACTGGTGTAGATGTTATGCGAGTAGATTTTATAGACACAAGGCCAGCTTGACTATAAAGATTCTTATGCGACCGATTGTGCCCAAAGAGGAAAGTCTACTGCTTCCTTTTCCGCCTGGAAGACGCTGCTGCTGTCAGGAAGTCGGAATGAACATGCTAAGTCAGCTATTTCTGAGAAAACACCGGAACCGCAATCAATTTTGGATCGCCTTTCCCACTCCATGCTTGAAGGGAATTTGCGCTCGAATGGCTAGATGTCACTCTTGACTTTTTCCGCTGTAGAAACCACACATTTCAATCTATTTCGATCAAATTTGATATATATCCCATACAAATGTACTCCCCGATTTGCTTCCTAATGTTCTAAAAGGCACATACTGAAACCGACTTTGGTCAGACTTGACACGGACCATTATATTTCACAAAGTCGGTTACATCGGTCAATGTTTTGATATAGCCCCGATTTCACTTCTTCTCGCCTTCATTCATATTTTTGATTCATATTTGTTTTTGTATTTTATTTTCAATCATTTTTATCCAACCAGGTTTGTTAATAACAATTTCTAATGGGATTGAGAGTCGGCTCCAATTATCGCTCTTAATTACCTTTAAATTAACATATGTATGTATGTATATGTACAAACGAGTGTGATTGTATTTATACTTCCAAAATTACGCTACAAATATTAAAGACACTTTCGACGAAAATTCGAATTTAACACAAAAAAAATAAAAGAAAAATAACCATAACAATTTCTGTTGGCATTGATTTTATGGGACAGTACACATACACACGCACACAATTGAACAATAAATTGTTAGGTCGCCGACACAATTTGTGTGGGGTTCTGTTCTGGGTTCAGTGATTGGCAGTGACACTACGGTGTCATTAAATTGTATGGCTAACAAGTACTTATAAACACATCTATCAATGTCATCGCTCTTCTATTTGTTTCTACACACACACACACACATGCATGTATACATATGTACACATACAAACACATACATATGTCAATAAATATGAATCAATATAAAGTGTGTGTGTGTGTGTGAACATAGGAGAGTCTCTATGGAATGCCTCTGTTTGAGTATCAATTTTCATAAGGACCATTTGCCGAGGTATCTGTGAGTGTTTATATTAACCATGTTTGTGTGTGTCAACCACCGCCACCACCACCACCACAACAACAAGTACCACAGGAACAATAACAAAACAGCCAATTCGTCACAAAAGAAACGAGAAACTTTCGTGTTCAATTATAATTTAGAATAGACAAAGTTGCTGTTGTTTTGTTTGCTGCCACTCGTGTTTGATCATTTTGTGCAATTTATTTTCAATGTAGTCTCAACATACTACATACATGTGTGTGTTGGTTGGTTGTTGATATTTGTTTGTATGCGGATAACAATAATCAACCACACACGCACACACACGCTCTCAAACAACGGAAAAGCAAAAGCACATACCAGCACAATAAGCACTTGAATCAGACACACAAACAAACGCATGGCACTGTGCTAGGCAAGCAAACACTTTTCTTCACATCTGCACTAAAACTCAACTCAACTCAAGTCTAAGGATAGCGAGGGTCATGTACATGACGTGTCAACGAACAGGCGGCTTACATGCACAGTCTCGAGAGCCAACTGCAGTGTGTCAACGGGAAAACAATACATTTGTTTTAATTATTCGATTTTTCAATTATTCAAGGAATGTTGAATAAAACAAACATGAAGAAGTAAAAAAGGCGTTAAGTTCGGCCGGGCCGATCTTTATATACCCTCCACCATGTATTGCATTCCACACAGGTAGTCGGTTTTCGTAGAAGTGTAGTAATATTACAGGAAAATTTATTTTTTTTTAATATAGCCAAACCAAAACAAATACAAATATTGAAAAAATAATTTTATAAATAAATATATTATTTTAATTATTTCAAACCATTATTTATTTCAAATCAAAAAAAAAATAAATATTCTTATATTTATATTTTCAAAAAGCTTAAATACCATAATTATTGGTAGATAGTGGGTGCTTCAGTTGGTTGTATTTCAATTCCAAAAGTACAAATTTTGAAAATCCAGTATCAGACGTACATAGTGCAAAATAACCTAACTTCATGATTCAACCAATTTTTGCCGTAATAGAATAGGTACGAATTTGGAAAAAAACTTTTTATTTTGCGTGTCTATGCAGTCAGAGGAATGTATACACCGAATTCCATGATTCCAGCTGCGCCCATTTGGTTGGTACTATTTTTATCCCTCTGTACCATTGTATCCCTTGAAAGTACGAATTTCGAAAAATCCGTTTATTTTCCGTGTCTCGCAGTCAGAGGAATGTGTACTCCGAATTACATGACTCTAGCTGCGCCCATTTGGTTGGTACTATTTTTATCCCTCTGTACCATTGTATCCCTTGAAAGTACGAATTTCGAAAAATCCGTTTATTTTCCGTGTCTCGCAGTCAGAGGAATGTATACTCCGAATTTCATTATTCCAAGTGTAGCCGTTTGGTTGGTACCATTTTTATCCCTCCGTACCCATTGTATCCATTGAAGGTACGAATTTGAAAAAAAAAACCTTTAATTTCTTATGTATACGTAGTCAAAGGAATGCATACTTCGAACTCTAGCTGCTGTCATTTGGTTGATACTATTTTTATCTCCTTTTTCTATTTTAACCACAAAAAGTACGAATTTCTAAAAATCAGTTTATTTTCCGTGTATACACAGTCAGAGTAATGTATACTCCGAATTTCATGACTCTAGCTGCGGCCATTTGATTGGTACTATTTTTATCCCCTTTTTTCATTTTAACCCCAAAAAGTACGAATTTTGAAAAATCCGCGTATTTTACTTGTCTATGCAATGAGAGGAATGTATACACCGAATTTCATTATTCCAAGTGTAGCCGTTTGGTTGGTACCATTTTTATCCCTCTATTCCCATTTTACCCCTTAAAAGTACGAATTTGGAAAAAAAAACTTTTATATTATGTATCTACTCAACTAGAGGAATGTACACACCGAATTTCGTGTTTCTAGCTTTTGTCGTTTAATATGTACCATTTTTATCCCTTTTTTGTCCCCATACAAATAATAATCACTTTATGGTGCACGTTTTTATACCAAATATCAAGCAAATATAAACAGACATATTCAAAAAAAAAATGCTTAAATACGCTAAAATGTTAGAGATTATTATGGGTATTTTTAATCCTTGTGAGGGAAAATTTTTTCCCTTTGGGCCGAGTTCGCCCCGTTTCAATCCCAACCGATCTACGACTATAAGACGCATTTATGTAAACTTTAGACGGCCTAGCTCCTTTCGTTTAGATGCTAGGGTGCTTTCAGCAGACAGGCAGACAGACGGACTTTGCTAGATCGTCTTAGAATTTTTTGACGATCAAGAATATATATACTTTATAGGGTCTCAGGTCTATATTTCAAGGTGTTACAAATGGAATGACAATGTTAGTATACCCCCATCCTGGAGGTGGAGAGTATCAAAATATTTATTTATTTACACAATTGTCTATATCTGGTGCCTGAAATCCATTATGACTTGATATTTGAGCATGTTTTTTACAATCATTTTATAAATTCTTCTTCTAGTACCTGCCACACAAATCATCCGGCCCTAAGTAATTTCCGTATATATGATCTCTGAGAGTGAAGGTATATATTAATCGGTTTAGCTGACTGGCATTTTCTTATTTATTTTTTAATCATTTTATAAACAAAAAAATATAATATCGGATTTTTCTAAACTATTTTTTATTAACAGCTCATAGTGTCGAAAGGATACTGCATAAGTTTCACAATGGTGTTCCTGATACTTAATCTAAAACAATTATAAATGTGCTGTCGAAAATAAGAAAAGTAAAGGGTACGAATGAACAGTGATAATTCCGAAATTTTGTCTCTTCTCTTTGACTTTCATTCAATTTTCCAAATATGTACTATTCTATGTGGCAAATAAAGCTACCGATTTTCCAAAAAATAAGAAAATTAAGCACTAGGTTGTATCCAAAATAAAGTTCTTTTATCAAAGGGTCATTTAAAAAATGTCTAACTTTTTTGTGGTATACGATACAAAAATACATTTTTCAACTTTCAAGCAAATTTCTTCCAGTTTTACAGAAAATTGTCAAATCCTAAAACGTGTTTCTTGTTTATTTTTTAAACTAAAATATAGCTCCGGTTTTCAAAATATAAATTTTATTAATAGTTAATAGTGTCAGTAGGATGCTCCAAAAATTCCATGATGGTGTTCCCGATACTTACTCTAAAACAATTATAGACGTAATTGCTGTCGATATTAAAAATATTTAATAGAAATAATTGAAAGACACGAATGGACATTGATAATGCCGAAATTTTGTCTCTTCTCGCCGATTTTGATATTTTTTTTAATTATGTATTATTCTGAAAGGCGAATAAAGCTGAATTTGCCGGTTTTCAAAAAGAAGAATTTGTAGACACTTGGGTTGATCGAAAATGAAGTACTTTTGTCATAAGGTAATTTAAAAAAAAATACTTTTTTCTGGTTGGGATACAAATATATATATTTTTTTAATTTCAAACAAATTTCTTCTAGGTGTAGAGAAATATAGGAAATTGTCAAATCTTAAAAAAATTATTTATTTTATATAAAAATTCTTCGGTTTTTGTAAAACTTACTTTAATAATAGTCAATAGCGTCAGAAGGACGCTCCACAAATTTCATAATGGTATTCCTCTACCTTACTCTAAAACAATTATAAAGGTGATTACTATCGAAACTGAAAAAACATTTAAAAGGAAGAAAAGAGTTGTGTTTTTCATTCGTTTGTGAGAATCATCTCCTTATAGAGGCCGGGATTGACGTTGAAAAGTCGCTGCGAAGCCACTTGAAAAGACTTTTGACATGGTCAAAATCACGGTCGTGGTTGTCTGCAGCCATGTAATAAATAAATTTGCATTCTATTAAATATAGATGTAAAATGGTCTTGAGCCAGGACAATATATTAGTTCAAATCAAATACTTAAAAGAAATTTAATAATTTTTTATTTATTTCATAAATAATTCGATTCGATTTTTGTAAAATAAATCTTATTAATAGTTAATATTGCCGGTAACTAGTTTCATATTGGTGTTCCTGGTACTTACTCGACAACAATTATAAACGTGATTGCTGTCGAAATTAAACATATTTGAGAGAAATTTTAAATTTTTTGTATGATTTGATTTGATTTTGTAAAATAAATTTTACTAGCAGTACCCGCTGCTTCGCACGCGAAAAATCCAGTTATTTGTTAATTTTATCCGTCTTTGTTTTTGGATAGTATTTACAACCATTTATATCCTCGATCTCATGTTTCTAGATTCAGCCAGCCAGTTTATAACTTTTTGCACTTCTTTCCCAAAAAGTACACATTTTGAAAAATCACTATGTGTTTTTGTTTCCCCTAAAAATATGTACTTTATTTGGTAACACATTTATTCCTTAAGTACAAAATTTTGAAATATCCATTTATGTTCCGCGCTTATGCAATTAAAGGATTGTACAGCATTTTTATCTCTTTTCGGACCGCGCACCCCTTAAAAGTACAAATTTCGAAAAATCAAACTACGACTATAGCTGAAATATTTTAGTTGGTACTATTTTTATCCCGCTCATTGTTTATAAGTACAAAATTCGAAAAATTCGTTTAGATATGCGCTTCTAGTTGTCAGTGGAACTTACACACCACATTTCAAGACTATAGCTCCAATACTTTAGTTGGTACTACTTTTATCCCTTGTTGCTCACCGCCTATACGCAATTTACACTCCAAATTTCCCGTCTATAGCTGCAATTCTTAAATTGGAACATTTTTTGTTCCGCCTACCCCCTAAAAAGTACAAATTTCGAACAATTCAAATATACTGCGCTTCTACATGGTCAGAGGAATTTGCATACCAAATTTCACGATTCTAGCTGTAATACTTAGTTGGTACCATGTTTATCCCTTTTTGCCCCTCTCATCCCTTAAATGTACAAATTTCGAAAAATCCATTTGTGTTGCGCGCCTACATGGTCGGAGAAATCTACACGCCGAATTTCACGATTCTAACTGCAATAATTTAGTTGGTACAATTTGTATCCCTTTTTGTCTCGCACACCCATAATAAGTACAAATTTCGAAAAATTTATTTAGATTTGCACTTCTACGTTGTCAGAGGAATTTATACACCAAATTTCACGACTATAGCTGCAATACTTAAATTGGTACAACTTTTATCCCTTTTTGTCCCGCTTGCCCCTTAAAAGTACAAATTTCGAAAAATCCAATTTTACTTCGTTTCTATATGGTCAGAGGAATTTACATACCAAATTTCACGTTTCTAGCTGTAATACTTTAGTTGGTACCATTTTTATCGCTTTTTGTCCCGCTCGTCCCTTAAAAGTACAAATTTCGAAAAATCCCTATTTGTAGCTCGTCTGCATGGTCATAGCAAGGAACACACCGAATTTAATGTTTCTAGCTACTACAGTTTGGTCAGGACGAAGGTTCGATGTTTATCCCTTTTTGTACCATTTTACCCCCTAAAAGTACGAATTTCGTAAAACCCTTTCTTAGTCGACGTCTACGTCATATTTGGGAACTACCCTGAAAATTGCATGACCCTGGCTTCAGCCGTTTGGTCTGCGGGCTGGTCAATGATAAGTCAGTCAGTAACGCAACTCTTTTATATATATAGATTATTAACTAATAGTGTAAGTAAGACAATATATATAAGTAAGACTTTCATGATGATCATCCTGCTACTTACACTAAAACAATGATAAATGATGTGATTGGTGACGAAATTAAAAATATTTATAAAAAATTTAATACAATTTTTCATTTATTTTATAAACAAAAAATAATACCTCGATTTTTGTAAACTAAATTTTATTAATCGTTAATAATGTCAGCAAGATTCTCCATAAGTTTCCTGGCGGTATTTTTTGTACTTAACATAAAACAATTATAACTGTGAGTGCTGTCGAAATTAAAAATATTAAAAAAAAAAAGAAATTTAATAAATTTTGTTATTTATTTTATAAGTATAAAATATAAATTCAATTTTTGCAAAATAAATTTTATTAATAGCTAATAGTGTTCTGGTATTTACTCGAAAACAATTATAAACGTGATTGCTGTCGCAAAATATTTAATATAAATAATTATTGGACACTAATGGACCGTGATAATACCGAAATACTTTGGGACAATGCATTAAAAGAACCAAAAATTCATTTTAGTCAGCAACATCCACAACTTCTTTGATGACAGCGTAAATGGTTTAATTATTTCTATTAAATATTTTCAATTTCGCAATCAGCAATTATATTTTAGATAATTGTTTTGAATAAAATACCAGAAATAGCATCATGCATATTTTGGAGCTTCCTTACGACACTGTTAACTATTAATAAAACTTATTTTACAAAAATCGAAACTATTTTTTAATTATAAAATAAATTAATTATTTCTTTTAAATATTTTTATAATATATAATTATTCTAGAGTAACCACCAGGAACACTATCATGAAACTTATGGAGCGTCTTACTAAAACTATTGGCTATTAATAAAATTTATTTTATAAAAATCGGAGTTATACTTTTTTGCTTTTAAAGAAAAACAAAAAATTTATGAAATTTCTTTTAAATATTTTTAATTTCGACAACAATTACGTTTATAATTATTGTGGAGTTTAGTACCAGCAATACCATCATAAAACTTATGGCACGTCCATCTAGCACTATTAACTATAGCATACAAAAGTCGGATTTATCGTTTTTGTTTGTAAAATAATTACAAAATAAGTTAATTATTTCTATTAATGATGTTTTTATTTCGACAGCAATCACGTTTATAACGCTTGTAGAATAAATACCAGGAACATCAACATTAAACTTATGGAGCGTTACGGTTACTATTAAATATTAATACAATTTATTTTATAAATATCAAATGTATATATTTTTATCAAATAAATAAAAAAATATTTTTTGAAGATTTGACAATTTTCTATGAAACTAGAAGAAATATGTTTGCAATTGGAAAATATATATATTTGTATCTCATACAAGAAAAAAAGTTAAAAAAAAAATTAAATTACCTTATGACAAAAATTACTTTATTTTCGATTCACTCTAGTGTCGACATTTTCTTATTTTCTGAAAAGCGGGAAATGTAGCTTTATTCGCCACATAGAAGAGTACATATTAAAAAAAAATTCATCAAAATCGGAGAGAAGAGGCAACACTTCGGCATTGTCCATTCGTATCTATTAATTATTTCTATTAAATTTATAATTGTTTTAGAGTAAGAACCTATTAATAAAAATTATTTTACAAAAATCGGAGATAAATTTTTTGTTTATAAAATAATTAAGATTTTTTGAAATATATATTTTTTAAGATTTGACCATTTTCTATAAAACTAGAAGAAATATGCTTGATATTAGAAAAAGAAATTTTTTTTAATTACCTTATATCAAAAATATTTTATTTTCGATCCACACAATTTCTTATTTTTTGAAAATCGCGAAATACAGGTTTAGTCGTCACATAGAAGAATACATAATTGAAAATGTAATCAACATCGGAAAGAAGAGACAACATTTTGGCTTATCATTGTCCGTTATTATAACAAGATCGCCATTATGAAACTTATGGAGCGTCTTACTAACACTATTGACTAATAATAAAATAAAATTTATATATTTTTTTTAATTTTACAATTTTCTGTAAAACTATTTAGAAGAAATTTTCATGAAATTAGAAAAAAACTGTATATTTCTATGTTATACCACAAAAAACATATTTTTATACCCTCCACCTCCAGGATGGGGGTATACTAACTTTGTCATTCCGTTTGTAACACCTTGAAATATCGACCTGAGACCCTATAAAGTATATATATTCTTGATCGTCATAAAATTCTAAGACGATCTAGCCATGTCCGTCCGTCCGTCTGTTGAAAGCACGCTAGAATCTAAACGAAAGGAGCTAGAACGTTCAAATTTTCCATAAATGCGTCCGATAGTCGTAGATCGGTTGGGATTGAAACGGGGCGAAATCGGAACAAAGGGAAAAATTTTTCCCTCACAAGGACTAAAAATACCCATAATAATCCCTAATATTTTAGCGTATTTAAGCATGTTTTTTGAATATGTCTGTTTATATTTGCTTGTTATTTGGTATGCGCATTCCCCCTACAGCAAAAACGTGCACCATAAAGTGATTCTTATTTGTAGGGGGTGAAATGGGGCAAAAAAGGGATAAAAATGGTACATATTAAACGACAACAGCTAGAAACACGAAATTCGGTGTGTACATTCCTCTAATTGAGTAGATACATAATATAAAAGTATTTTTTCCAAATTCGTACTTTTAAGGGGTAAAATGGGAATAGAGGGATAAAAATGGTACCAACCATGTACCTAGAATAATGAAATTCGGTGTATACATTCCTCTGATTGCATAGACAAGTAAAATAAACGGATTTTTAAAAATTCCTACTTTTTGGGGTTGAACTAAAAAAGGGGGTAAAAATAGTACCAATCAAATGACCGTAGCTAGAGTCATGAAATTCTGTGTAGACACGGAAAATAAACTGATTTTTCGAAATTCGTACTTTTTGGGGTTAAAATAGAAAAAGGGGATAAAAATAGTACCAACCAAATGACCTCAGCTAGAGTCGTGAAATTCGGAGTATACATTACTTTTACTACGTAGACATGAAAAATAAAAGGTTTTTTCCAAATTCGTACTTTCAAGGGATACAATGGGTACGGAGGGATAAAAATGGTACCAACCAATCGGCTACACCTGGAATAATGAAATCGGTAATAAACAGATTTTTCGAAATTCGCACTTCTTGGGTTAAAAATAAAAAAGAGGATAAAAATAGTACCAATCAAATGACCGTAGCTAGAATCATGAAATTCGGAGTATACATTCCTCTGACTGCGTAGACACGGAAAATAAACAAATTTTTCGAAATTCGTACTTTTTGGGGTTAAAATGAAAAAATGGGATACAAATAGTACCAACCAAATGACCGCAGCTAGAGTCATGCAATTGGGAGTATAAATTCTGCTGACTGCGTAGACACGGAAAATAAACAGATTTTTCGAAATTCGTACTTTCAAGGGATACAATGGTACAGAGGGATAAAAATAGTACCAACTAAACGACTACAGCTAGAATGATGAAATTCTAATTGCATAGAAACGTCAAGGGGGTAAAAATGGTACCAACCAAATGGGCGCAACTGGACTCGTGGAATTCGGTGTATACATTCCTCTGACTGCAAGAAGTTTTTTTCCAAATTCGTACTTTTTCTTTTACGGAAAAAATTGGTTGAAACATAAAGTTAGGTTATATTGCACTATGTACGTCTGGAATGGATTTTCAAAATTTGTACTTTTGGAATTCAAATAGAATGGAAATACAACCAGAGATACAAACCGACCGATTTTAAGACGACAAGCCGCCGCCGCCGCATGGTTCTGCACGAGCCGCCCCGCCGCCGATTTCACCGACTCAAATCGACTCCAACACGCCGCCGATTACATCGACTTCAACCACGCCGCCGAGATTTGACGGAGTTCTAACTCAGTCAAATCTTACTACCAAAATAGACAACCCACTTAAAATTACAAAACAAAATATAACTGTTGACTTAGACAACCTACTACTGTGAAATATATTGACCTTTCTTTGAATTTGGTATCCCACATAAGATGACGTCTATAGAAAGTTGAATGATTGTATTTTGATTTGAAAGTCGCACTTATATAAGTCAATTCCAGTACGCGTGGCCATGTGTTCCTATAAATAACAATAAGGCTGTTTTTCTTTAAGACTGGATAACTAGGTAAGAAAAAACCAAATAAATGTTAAGATTTAACTCAAAATAAATATTTCTTCTTTAAAATTATCACCAACAGCAATACCAATGTATGTATAAAAACAAATTTTGACAAAAATATTTTATGTTAAAACAAGTAAGGAAAGGCTAAAGTCGGGCGGGGCCGACTATATGATACACTCCACTTTCTATTCGAATACAATTCAACTCGGTAAAAAGTGAAAACGGGAAGGATTTTTGTATGTTTCCTAATCATAGGCTAATATGACCTGGTCCAAATTGTCAAATCGAAAATAATATTTGTATCGGGGCTATATCCAAACATGGAATAAAGTGTTTAACTTTCAAAATAAGTTCTTCCAGTTCAGATATAACGTGTTGTGCTCACTTCAAAGAAATTCGGAGAAAATTCGTAGTTTCTGGGGCAGAAAAAGTCTATCTGGGAGTGAAATTTGTATTGGATCTATATGTAAATCTGAACCGATCTGACCCATTTTCACCATGGGTGTTTCTAGTTGAAATATAAGATAGTTTGCCAAATTTGAAGACAATCTGATACTATATGTGGTTTCTAGAGCGGAAAAAATCAAATCGGGAGCGAAATTTGTATGGGAGCTATATATAAATCTGAACCGATCTGACCGATTTTCATCATGGGCGTTTCTAGTTGAAATATAAAATAGTTTGCCAAATTTGAAGACAATCTGATACTATATGTGGTTTCTAGAGCGGAAAAAATCAAATCGGGAGTGAAATTCGTATGGGAGCTATATCTAAATCTGAACCGATTTTCTTCAAATTAAATAGCGTTCGTTCTTATCCCGAAAAACTACGTTGTGCAAAGTTTCATTTGGTTCTGTCTACAATTGCGACCTGTATCGTGATTACAAGAATAGATGGACGGACGGACAGACAGACGGACATTGCTAAATCGATTCAAAAAGTGATTCTAAGTCGATCGGTATAATTAACAATGGGTCTATCTCTCTTCCTTTTGGGTGTTACAAACAAATGCACAAAGACTTAATACTCTCGTGGAGTTTATAAATATTGGACTTAGCATGGATAATTATCCAGTGTAGGTCCAATTTATGGTTATCGGCCATAAGTCCGAAAAAGTCAGCAGAAAATATTTTGTTTTTAATTTGTTTTGATACAAATATTTATATTGTTGTTGACGACAATGTGAAAAAATAATTTTTTATTTTGGGTAAAAAATTAAATTTTTATTAACGATTGTGTTATCGCAGCTTCTTATCCCGGCTGTAAGGAAAATAGTCTTAATAAACAACAGTTTCTCTATTATGCTTCTTTAGTGTGCCAAGTAGGTAGAGTATTATCATTCATTGGAAAGGTTATGATATTCAAGATGTCTGGTCAAATATGCCTCACACGAAAAGCGGTAATTGCAAAAATATTTATTAAATATATCCATATTATAAATTTTGGGAATGGATTACCAACCCCAAAAAAAAAATTGTATGGGATAATAATATTAAATTGTGGGAACATTGGCTAATATTAACGAATATTGAACTACTTGCCAAAAAATAAAAGAAAAGGTGTTAAAAAACAATACAAATTATTCCTTCCATTTTCCCGAAATTGTCTCAAATAAATAGGGGTGATCGAATGACAGAACGAGCCGACAAATCAGCCGAAAGCCGCCGCCGACGACCCATTTTGAACAGCGCCGCCGCCGCCGCCGATAGTTATGGGTCGGCTTGTAACTCTGAATACAACCAACTGTAGCACCCACTATCTACCAATATTTATGGTATTTAAGCTTTTTGAAAATATAAATATAAGAATATTTATTTTTTGAATTGACGTATTGGTAGCCTTGTCTTATAAGCGTGGTTTGAAATAATTAAAATATTATATTTATTTATAAAATTATTTTGCACTATTTGTATTTATATTTTCCTGTAATATTAGTGCACTTCTACGAAAATCGACATCCTCTGTGGAATGCAATCCATGGTGGAGGGTATATAAAGTTCGGCCCGGCCGAACTTAACGCTGATTTTACTTGTTTTTTTTTTCTTTGTAAATTACATTTTGACAAAAATTACTTTATTTTCGATCCACCCTAGTGTCGACAATTTCTTATTTTTTGAAAATCGGTAAATGCAGCTTTAGTCGCCATATTCTTAAAAAAATTTATTAAAATCGAAGAGAATAAACCAAATTTGTGTGATCGCTTCATATGAAATTATTCCATAACAATTGTTTAGCTCTACATGAGCTACTTGTAAACATTCATAATCCCCGTCGAAATTCTATGGAAAATGTCCATATGAATCTACATAAATATCAATGTTCTTATTATTGTTGTCGTTGTTATGGTCATGTTTACGAAAATGTTAGTTTTTATGTCATTGCCATTGAGTTCCCCGAATGCTGACAACTTTTCGTTATGACATCATTATTGGCAAAGTTTTGCAATGAAGCTCTACTCTTCGATGAAGATCCTTTGAATTTGATTCCGGCTCATAAATCACATCGTGCGATATAAACTTTTTGAGAGAATAAAAATCCTGGGACATATTTTATTCAAAACTTAGATAAATCACAAATGAGAAATCAAGGTAACTTTAACGAGAACACACAACACACACACACACACACATATACGAAGATACATGCTACATACACACATATATACATTCATGTCTCGGTATGTACAGCTATGCATATATCTGCTTTATAGGAGATGTTGGGAAAAGTTTTTTTCTTTCAGCTTTCGTACGACCGGGAGCATATCTTGCGAAAGTAGATGACTTTTTCACAAGAAGATAGTTCTGGTATTAAGGCGCACACATTCAAACACATATAGTGCAATGCACACATACATACCTACACTATATATGTAAAGACATATACATACCTAAAGACAGGAGCATTTAAAGTAAAATATCCCCAAGTATTTAGGAGGATGTATATTTAACAACTGCCAACAACAACATTTGGACTGCACAACAGCACAGAACGGCACTAAGCCATAATCATACACCCACACACACACACACAACATCTACCCACACACTAACCTTAATATGACACCTACGAGCATCTAAACACACACATACGCACACAGCCAACATCCAGTTCTTGAATAACTTTATGTGAAATACTTTTAAAAAGGAAACGAAAAAAAAAAACTTTATACAATTTTCTCAACGGATGTTGTTATCAAATGAAGAGAAAAACAAAATTGAGATTCCCCACAGCCCCCCCCCCCACAACTCGAGGGAAGACTCAACTGAACACGTGCTGCCGCTCGGAACGAGGATACTAACTAGAGCTAATCTAAGGTAAACTTATTAGATGTAAAATAAAGATTTACTAAAGTGATCAATTCGAATGATTGAATAATTGAGAATAATTGAATAATTGAAAAAAATATTGTCTCTTCTCTCCGATTTTGATGAAATTTTCCAAATATGAAATATAGCTGCATTTCCCGATTTTTCAAAAATAAAAAATAAGAATAGGGTGGATTGAAAATAAAGTAGTTTTGTCATAAGTAAAATTTAAAAACAAGTAAACACGGCGTTAAGTTCGGCCGGGCCGAACTTTATATACCCTCCACACATGATTGCATTTCATAGAGGCTGTCGATTATCGTAGAAGTGCAGTAATATTACAGGAAAAAATATATATTTTTTGAATATAACCAAACCAAAACAAATGCAAATTTTGAAAATCCAGTATCTCAAGTGCAAAATGACCTACCTTCATGATTCTACAAATTTTTGTCGTAAAAAAGTACGATTTTGGAAAAATCTTTTTATTTTGCGTGTCTATGCAGTCAGAGGAATGTATACACCGAATTTCATGACTCTAGCTGCGAACATTTGGTTGGCACTATTTTTATCCCCCTTTTCCTATTTTACCCCCTTAAAAGTACGACTTTCTAAAATCTCTTTATTTCACTTGTATACGCAATTAGAGGGATGTACACACCGAATTTCATCATTCTAACTGTAGTTGTTCAGTTGGTACTATTTTTATCCCTCTGTACTCATTATCCCTTGAAATTACGAATTTGGAAAAAAACTTTCATTTTCCGTGTCTACGCAGTCAGAGGAATGTATACACCGAATTTCATGACTCTAGTTGCGAACATTTGGTTGCTACTATTTTTATCCCCTTTACCCATTTTAACCCCAAAAAGTACGAATTTCGAAAAATCCTTCTATTTTACGTGTCTACGCAATCAGAGGAATGTATACACCGAATTCCATGTTCTAGCTGCTAGCATTTGGTTGGTACTATTTTTATCCCCCTTTCCCTATTTTACCCCCTTAAAAGTACGACTTTCTAAAATCTCTTCATTTCACTTGTATACGCAATTAGAGGGACGTACACACCGAATTTCATCATTCTAGCTGTAGTTGTTTAGTTGGTACTATTTTTATTCCTCTGTACTCATTATCCCTTGAAAGTACGAATTTGGAAAAACCTTTTATTTTACGTGTCTACGCAGTCAGAGGAATGTATACTCCGTTAATTTAATTGGTACTATTTGTATCCCCTTTTTCCATTTTAACCCCAAAAAGTACGATTTTCGAAAAATCCGTTTATTTTACGTGTCTACACAATCAGAGGAATGTATACACCGAATTTCATTATTCTAGATGTAGTCGTTTGGTTGGTACCATTTTTATCCCTTTATTCCCATTTTACCCCTTAAAAGTACGAATCAAGGCAATCAATATCAAGTAAATACAAGCACATATATTGGAAAAAATATGCTTCAGTACTTAAAATATTAGAGATTATTATGGGTATTTTTAGTCGTTGTGAGGGAAAATTTTTTCCCTTTGGGTCTATTTCGCCCAGTTTCAATCCCAACCGATCTAGGACTATAAGACGCATTTATGGAAAATTTGGACGTCCTAGCTCCTTTCGTACGGACGGACATGGCTAGATCGTCTTAGAATTTTATGACGATCAAGAATATATATACTTTATAGGGTCTCAGGTCGATATTTCAAGGTGTTACAAACGGCATGATAAAGTTAGTCTACCCCCATCCTGGAGGTGGAGGGTATAAAAATAAATAAATTAGCCTATGACAAAATGCTTTATTTTTCGTTCCACCCTAATGTCTAAAATTTCTTATTTTTTGAGAATCGGGAAATTTATCACATAATTGGAAATTTATTTCAGAAAAATCGACGGCATATCTTTTGCTTCTAAAATAAATAAAAACTAAATAAGAAAAGAAAATTTAGAAAAAAAAAACATTTTTTAACATTTGACAATTTTCTGTGAAAATAGAAGACAATTATTTGAAATGAGAACAAAAAATTATATTTGTAACTGATACCACAAATACATATCTTTTTTAAATTTATCTTATATCAAAAATACTTTATTTTCGATCCAACCTAACACACAACTGTCTACAGTTTATTATTTTGGAAAATCTCGAAATTTTGCTTTATTAAAAAAGTCCGCAATTTAAAAATTTCATCAAAATCGGAAAGAAGAGTCAAAATGTGTGCTTTTGATCGCTTCACATGAAATAACTCATATGGCATGGTAAATAGCTGAATATGTTCCTGGAATTCTGACAAATTCCCTGTGGAAGTCAGTCAACTCAAAAGTTCATCCGGATGACACAATTTGTGTGTGTGTGTGTATGATTCTAAGAATATGGAAGAACTTTGTTTTGTTGTTGAAATGTTGCTAAGAATCCTTTGAACAGACACACAAAAAACTTAATTGTGGTTTGACAGACTGCTGCTTAGAACGTCCGACAGCAGCAGCAGCAAAAGCACAACAATCAGTTTTGCTGTCAATTAAAATTTAATTGATTTAATGCAACACACTCATCGTTCTTGCTTTCCTCGTGCTCCGTTTATCAAACGATATATTTTCCTTTATGTAATTTCATTAAGAGGCTGAGTGCGACGATAGTGAGAGAGTGAGGAGAGAGAGAGAGTGGTAGCTTGAGAGGGACGGAGTAGTGGTGCTTCAAAGCAGATTTATCTTTTGATGTGTAAGTGTGAATTTTATCTTTAGTTCCGTTTCGTTTCATTATATTTGTCTTTGTTGTTGTTCGTTTTTTCTTTCTGTTTTGGTTTCGCAAACAATTGCCGTAGTAACGAGAATAGTTGTTGTTTCTGTTCGTGTAGAAATAACAGCAGAGCTCGTGCTCACACACACACTCACTGCACACAGTGTGAACTGTTCAGTGGGAAACTCTGCAATAACATTTTGATGCCATGCCGATCCTAGTCGAAATGAAAGGAAAAGTATGTGTAACATAGTCTGTGTGTGTGTGTGTGCGTTATAAAATAAAGTTATTAGATTTGTAATGCTCAAACACACGCACACACACACCGACATTTGTAACCCTGCCTTACCACACACGCACACCCTTCGACATCGCATCAAAAAGTAACCTCAAAAACCAACTTTGCAACTTGTAAGTCACACATGAGCAACGCCACAAGGCAACGAAGGCAAAGCAACAACTGTGAAAATAACACTAACACTAACATCAACACGAACAGAACAGAACACAACCACATTCGTGGTGAGAGGGAAAAATTGCAAAAAAAAACCGAAACAGAAACACAACCAACAACAACAATGGGAAAACAGTAAATACACACGGACAGTGCCACAGTACCCAGCCGGAATTATGATAGACTTTGGAACATTCCTGTACATACTTATATTAATATTTTTCTCATTAGAGTGTGAAAAATCGAGAAGAGACATTTCTATCAAACACTCTTAGAATAATGTTGGCGAATACGACGACGGACGTGCACCCAAAGCAATTTCTAAAAATTTAACTAGAAAGAATATATATATATATATATTTCTATAAGGTGAATAAAGCTGCATTTTCCGATTTGCAAAAAATAAGAAATTGTGGACACTAGGGTGGATCGAAAATAAAGAATTTTTGGTATATGGTAATTTTAACAAAATTTTAACTTTTTGTGGTATGAGATACAGAAAATTGTAAAATATTAAAAAAATATTTTTGATTTGATTTTCGTAAAATTAATTTTGTTAATAGATAATACATATAAGGACGCACCATAAGTTTCATGATGGTGTTTCTGGCACTTACTCTAAAACAATTATAAACGTGATTGCTGTCGACATTAAACATATTTAATATAAATAATTAATTAATTTTTTATTGATTTTATAAACAACAAGTAAAAACGGTGTTAAGTTCGGCCGGGCCGAACTTTATATACCCTCCACCATGGATTGCATTCCACATTTGTTGTCGGTTTTCGTAGAAGTGCAGTAATATTACAGGAAAATATAAATTTTTTAATATAGCCAAACCAAAACAAATACAAATATTGAAAAAATAATTGTAAAAATAAATACAATATTTTAATTATTTCAAACCATTAGTTATTTCAAATCAAAAAATAAATATTCTTATATTTATATTGTCAATAAGCTTAAGTGACATAAATATTGGTAGATAGTGTGTGCTACAGTTGGTTGTATTTCCATTATATTTTAATTCCAAAAGTACAAATTTTGAAAATCCATTATCTCACGTACATAGTGCAAAATAACCTAACTTCATGATTCAACCAATTTTTGCCGTAAAAGAAAAATTACGAATTTGAAAAAAAAAACTTGTTTTTTGCGTGTCTATACAGTCAGTGGAATCTATACACCGAATTCCATGATTCCAGCTGCGCCCATTTGGTTGGTACCATTTTAACCCCCTTGACGTTTCTACGCAATTAGAATTTCATCATTCTAGCTGTAGTCGTTTAGTTGGTACTATTTGTATCCCTCTGTACCATTGTATCCCTTGAAAGTACGAATTTCGAAAAATCCGTTTATTTTCCGTGTCTACGTAGTCAGAGGAATATATACTCCGAATTGCATGACTCTAGCTGCGGTCATTTGGTTGGTACTATTTGTATCCCCTTTTTCCATTTTAACCCCAAAAAGTACGAATTTCGAAAAATCCGTGTATTTTGCTTGTCTATGCAATCAGAGGAATGTATACACCGAATTTCATTATTCTAGGTACAGCCGTTTTGTTGGTACCACTTTTATCCCTCCGTACCCATTGTATCCCTTGAAAGTACGAATTTGGAAAAAAAACATTTATTTTTCATGTCTACGTAGTCAAAGGAATGTATACTCCGAATTTCATGATTCTAGATGCGGTGATTTGGTTGGTACTATTTTTTCCCCTTTTTCTATTTTGACCCCAAAAGTACGAATTTCGAAAAATCAGTTTATTTTCCGTGTCTACACAGTCAGAGGAATGTATACTCCGAATGTCATGACTTTAGCTACGGTCATTTAATTGGTACTATTTTTATCCCCTTTTTTAATTTTAACCCCAAAAAGTACGAATTTTGAAAAATCCGTGTATTTTACTTGTCTATGCAATCAGAGGAATGTATACATCGAATTTCATTATTCTAGGTACAGCCGTTTGGTTGGTACCATTTTTATCCCTCTATTCCCATTTTGCCCCTTAAAAGTACGAATTTGGAAAAAATATTTTTATATTATGTATCTACTCAATTAGAGGAATGTACACACCGAATTTCGTGTTTCTAGCTGTTGTCGTTTAATATGTACCATTTTTATCCCTTTTTTGCCCCATTTCACCCCTTATAAAAAAGAATCTCTTTATGGTGCACGTCTTTGCTATAAGGGAGTTGTGCATACCAAATATCAAGCAAATATAAACAGACATATTCAAAAAACATGCTTAAATACGCTAAAATATTAGGGATTATTATGGGTATTTTTAGTCCTTGTGAGGGAAAAAATTTTCCCTTTGGGCCGATTTCGCCCCGTTTCAATCCCAACCGATCTACGACTATTTGAACGTTCTAGCTCCTTTCGTTTAGATGCTAGCGTGCTTTCAACAGACGGACGGACGGACGGACATGGCTATATCGTCTTAGAATTTTATGACGATCAAGAATATATATACTTTATAGGGTCTCAGGTCGATATTTCAAGGTGTTACAAACACCTCCACCTGGAGGTGGAGGGTATAAAAAATATACCCGTTAATTGTTATAAAAAAAATTTTATTAATAGCTAATAGTGTACGAAGGACACTCCATAAATTTCATGTCGGTGTTCCTGGTCCTATTCTTCTAAACCAATTATAAACGTGATGCTGTCGAAATTCCAAATATTTAAAAGCAATTTATTGTTTTTTATTTATTGTATAAACAAAAACATATTCATTTTATTTTTGTAAAATAAATTTTTGATTTGAACTGGGATATTCTCCTGGCTCAAGACCATTTTGCATCTATATTTAATAGAATGCAAATTTATTTACAAATGGCATGGTGACATTTATTACTTGGCTGCAGACTACCACGATCATGATTTCGACCATGTCAAAGTTTTCGTTCAGGTGGCTTCGCAGCGACTTTTCAACATCAAACCCGGCCTCTTTAAGGAAATGATTCTCACAAACGAACGAGAAGCATAACTCACTTGCCGAATATTCGTTTTTAAAAATTCGCGCCAAGTAATAAAGTACACATGCCATCTTACAAGCATCTCATTGAGTTGCATATGTAAGTATGTGTATATGCAGGTATAGTTACCCAGCAATACTCCTGCCGTGCCAACGCTCATTTATTTTAGCTTTTCGTTTGTATTTTTCTTGGTCTGTAATCAATATTTGATTTGAACTGGGATATTGTCCTGGATATTTTTTATTTATTTTATAAACAAAAATATGTATATAGATTCGATTTTTATAAAATAATTTCTATTAATAGCTAATAGTGTCAGAAGGATATTCCATAAGCTTTGCAATAGTATTCCTGACACCGTAAAAAACAATAATAATTCTCAAACAATTATAGACGTGATTGATGATTGCAAAATTCAAAATGATTAAAAGAAGTTTAATAAAATTTTCATTTATTTTATAAACAAAAAATATACCTTCGGTTTTTGTAAACTAAATTTAATAAATAGCAAATAGTGTCGAAAGTACAAGGATCCATAAATTTGATGTTGATGTTCCTGGTACTTACTCTAAAACAATTATAAACGTCATTGTGAAACTAAACTTTTGAGCTATAAGGTAAGCTGTTGCTGTATGCATTCCCAATTTGGTTTATCATATCGCCAACAGTAATGAAGGATTTTTCTGTTCTGGAAAGGAAGATATTGCGTTTATGTATCGACAAAAGTTTCCGGTCGATATTGAATGAATGCATTTATGAAAATGCTGGTGACATTATCGACAATCAGGCTCACTTCAACTGGTCTAACACTAACTATCTCTCACCACTCGGTATTAGTGAATCCGAATTACTTTGTAATTTCCTTTCAGCAACTCGGAATTTTTACACGCAGTCTTTGTATGGCTCTCATCGAGGTTTTTTCTTCATATACTTTCTTTACTTTTTTTCATAATTTTACTTTTAAGAGTATATTTGTAAGAGTCTAACCTCTCTGTTTAATAAATGCCGTGAGCAAGCTTGTATTCTTTAATTTATAGCTAATATGCACTTAACGTAACACTTTCATGTAAATATAAAATACGAGCTGCAACACCTTTGTCCATTCAAATAATACGCAATTGTTTTAAGAATTCAATTGTACGTTTCTTCCCACTTGTTATATAATTATAAAAAAAAGTCTCAATATACTTCAACTTTAACTCACATTCGGGAGGAATTATTTACAAATAATCAAATAAAACAATTCCAATTTTACTTTACTTGACTGGAAATTACATTATTATTCTATGGTCTTTGACTTCCGGCAATTTTTTCAATACCTATTTTTTCCTAATACGAGTTTGTGAATTTTTTTATTTATTTATCTTCGCATATTTGAAAAGCTTCCCTCATTTCATGGCGGGATACTGTAGCAATAACGTCGAAATAATAATGAAATAAATACAAATAAAATGTTGCTGCTGTTGCTGCAGTCGTAGCCGCTGCTTTAAATCAAGTAAATACAATATACACATATTTACATTTATGTTTGTAGCATTGTGTGCAAAACCCAATGTGCGAGTACGTGTACGTGAGAGTATGTGTTTATTTGCATTTATAAGGTAAATAGAGCACAAGCAGCATTTAATCACACGCACACACACACACAAACTCGTGCAATTACAAGTGAATACGAGAACGAGTAGTGAGCGCAGTTATACTCGCGTGTGCGTTGTGTGTGTGTACGAGTGTTTGTGTGCACCCACCAGTGAAGTTTAACGAATGCAAAGTCTACGAGGGAGTTAGGAGTCGGCTGTGTTGTGTTCTTCTGTAGGTGTGGACGCGTGGGTGTGTGCCACTGGCTTTCAAATAAAGTTGCTTACTTTAGGGAGCTTTTTCTCAAAAGCCGTCAAACAGCCCAGCAGAAGTTGAAGAAGCACTTTAGAAGAATGAAACACCAACACACACACACACGCACACACACAACTCTCAACTCACAACTCTTTGACGTTCGCTTTAGTTCTTTCTCACGGCGATGTTGGCTCTGGCAAAGAAAAAAATTTCCATTACGGAGGATTTTGTTCAAAGTCTTAGCAAAAGGTTTAGCCAAGATTAAAGGATAGCCGGTTTAATGATGCACCGAGAAAAAGAAAAGGAAGAAGAAGAGGTGAAGAAAGATGAGGAATTATTGCGTAAATTATGAGAAATTGATTGTTAGTTGGTGGTCTGGTCTGGTTGGTTCTCTTTGAGGAGAAAGTGAATGAAAGTGGGGGTTTTGCGGTCATGTTTGGATGTGTTCACCCAAATCTACTACTTATACGGGATTTCATGAAGAAATCTTTTATAATCCCCATTTATCTTGAAATCGCGAAAAAGATGTGTTTACACATGTAGATTTATTGCAATTTATTCGGGATTTCATTAGAAATTTTGTTTATAATCCCATATGTCTTAAAAAAGTTTCGAAAAAAATTAAAAGTTTGGTACATTTACACATGAAGATTCATTGGCATTTATTCAGGATTTCATGCAGAACTCGTCTACAATCTTCATATCTCTTGAAAAATCCCTAAAAAGTGCAACATGACTGAAAGGTGTTTTTACACTTGAAGTCCTCCGTAAGTTATGAGAAATTGATTTTTATTTGGTGGTCTTGTCGATTCTCTTTGAGAGCAAAGTGGAAGAAAGTGGATGTTTGCGGCTCTCATGCTCGGATATGTTAAACAAAACTACTACTTAATCGGGATTTCGTGAAGAAATTGTCTATAACCCCATTTCTCTTAAAGAAATGTCGAAAAAATTAAAAGTGTGGTGTGTTTACACATGAAGATTTATTACTATTTATTCGGGATTTCATGACGAAATCGTCTACAATCTTCATATCTCTTGAAAAATCCCTAAAAAGTGGTGTTTTTACACTTGAAGTCCTCCGTAAGTTATGAGAAATTGATTGTTAGTTGGTGGTCATGTCGATTCTCTTTGAGGGCAAAGTGGCGGTTATGCGGCCTTTTCCGTATTTGCTATTTGGGATTTCATGAAGAAATCGCCTATAATCTCCACATCTCTAGACACAATCCTGAAAAAGTGAAACATGACTTAAAGGTGTGTTTACACATGAAGATTTATTGCGATTTATTCGGGAATCCGTGAAGAAATCTGCCAAAATCGCGATATCTTAAAAAAAAATGACGAATAAGTGAATTTTGTTAACATATGATGTGATGTGGGTGTTTACACATGGAAATTTATTGTAAAATTTAAGAAGAGTTTATGAAGAAAACTTAAAAAAAATTTAACTTTTCAGACGAAAACAAATAACGAAAGGCTAATAACGTGGCTATATGTTACCCTACACTTTCTACTCCACTACAATTTACAATTCGGTGAAAATCGTGAACGACATTTGTATGGTAGCTATATATGAATCTGAACCGATATCATCCAATTTTACCATAGATGTTTCTAATGTAAATATAAGATGTCCTAATGAAATCAGTAAGAAAGTTAGAGAAGGTGGTTACTACACCGATTAACTTCAAATCGGTAGCGAAATTTGTATGGGAGCTATATCTAAATCTGAACCGATATGCCAAAGCCAAATTTGAAGAAATGCCAAAACCAAATTTGAAGAAAATCTATTAAAATTTGCAGCTTCTAGACCGGAAAATGTCAAATAGGGAGCGAAATTTGTATGGTGCCTAGATATAGGCATCTGAACCGATTTGACTCATTTTCACTAGAAATATTTCTAGTTGAAATATATAGTTTTATGGCACATTTGAAGAGAATCTGTTAAAATTTACGGTTTATAGACCGGAAAATATCAAATAGGGAGGGAAATTTATATGGTGGCTATATCTAAATCTGAACTGATTTGATTAATTTTCACCGCAGATATTTCTAACTTAGATATAAGGTGTTGTGCAAAATATTATCAAAATCGCTTAAATTATGTGGCTTCTAGAGCAGAACAATTCAAATCGGGAGCAACATTTGTGTGGGGGCTATAGATAAATCTGAACCGATTTGACCTATTTTCTCCACAGATGTTTCTATTTGAAATATAAGGAGTTACTCCAAATTTTAAGAAAATCTGTTACAGTTTCTAGACCGGAAAAAGTGAAATCAGAAGCAAAATTTTTACGAGAACTATATATAAATCTGAACCGATTTGACCTATTTTCTCCACAGATGTTTCTATTTGAAATATGAGGTGGTCTGCCAAATTTGATCAAAATCGCTTAAATTATGTGGTTTCTACAGCATTTTCACCACAGACGTCTCTAACTGAAATATAAGGTGATGTGCCAAATTTGAAGAAAATCGGTTGAAATATGTGATCTCTAGAGGACAAAAAGTTAAATGCAGAAAGAAATTTGTAGTGTAAGTTATATCTAAATCTGAACCGATTTGGCTCAATTACACCACAGATGTTTCCAGTTCAATAATAAGTTACTGTGGCAAATTTAAAGCAAATCGTGTAAAAAATGTGGCTTCTAGAGCGGAAAAAGTCAAATCGGCAGCGACATTTGTGTGGAGGCTCTATCTAAATGTGAACCGATCTTATCCGTTTTCACTATAGGTGTTTCCAGTTGCATTATAAGATGTTGAGCCAAATTTAAAGAAAATCGGGTACAATATGTGGTTTCCAGAGCGGGAAAAAGATAAATCGGGAGCAACATTTGTATGGGGGCTATATCTAAATCTGATCCAATTTGTTTCAAATTAAATAGGGTTCGTCCTTGGACGAAACTTACTTGTGCCAATTTTAGTTAGGATCGGACAATAATTGCGACCTGCACTTTAATTACAAGAATGGATGGACGGACGGACGGATTTGTTACAATCAAATACACAAAGGCATAATACCCTAGTAAAGGGTATAAAGGAAATTTCCTGGAAAATCCTTCACAGTCTGCGAAGAATCAAGTTGTAAAATATGCAAATCTTCATGTGTAAACACCCCCCTTTGCCAAGCAGGCATCAACTTTATGAAGAGAAACAAACAAGACTTTCATGCAGCCTTATGATGTGGGTAGTCACGACAAACTATGTGCGTGGCTCTCCCTCTCTCGCTCTTTTCCTTAACAAATTTCTGTTCAGAGCAAGCAACAAGACTTTCATGCAGTCTCATAATCTAGAAGTCACGACTTGTATGATTCTCTCTCTCTCTCTTTCCCTTGCCAAAATTTCCGTTGCGACCGACCAACGCCAAAGCCTCGGTTGTGTTTCTATTCTGAAGTCAACCAGCCAGCGGGCTACATTAGTAGGCCAATTGCTGTACTTCAGGTAAATGTAGTCATACCTATACATACATACATACATTCGTGCATTCTGCGTATCATCATGATAAGCACTTGGAAATCAATGTTTCCCACTTGCCGCGTCCTTATCATTCCACTTGACACGACGCGCTCTTAACAGCAGACTACTACTACTACTTAATATATATGTATGCACACACATACATACATATGTTTGTATATATATTTGTAATGCATTGCATTAATTCCCCACTGATGTGAAGTTAACTGGTTAACTGGCGGTTTTCACGGTGGTTGGCTACAAGTCTAACACTTCATCACATCATCGCTACAAGGGGTTTCTCGTTCTCGTTCTTGTTCCCATTACCTCACACCCCCACCCATACACACAGTGTTAAGCTCTCATTAAAGACAGCACTGTTGTGGCTATGAACCGAACACAAAAAACCAAAAAAAAAGAAAAAAGATTAACAATTACTTGTGTATCTCGCATTCGCTCACTTAATGCGTATGAGATCTATGAAGAGGTGGTGGAGTACTTGTCGAAATTTAATTTAAGGGATTTTCTGGAGTTGAAAGTAGATAAACATGGATAATAATAATAGTGTGTCCGGTAAACTGCGAAGAGAATGTTAGATATAAGAGATATTAATATAGATAATTGAGTGAACTTTGCGAGAGAGGTAACTGGAACTTTTAAATGATCAAGGTGATAGTTTCAACGAGCAAAGGGAATGACTGATGCTACGAGATGACTCTCTTATAAAATAAAAAGATTATGAGAAGGACAGTATTTGTGTGCTGCTGCTGTGGTATTGCCAATGCACGAATTTACTCAGCGATGATATCACCTCATTGTGAGTAAACCTTCTTCTTTCTTTGTTCAGCTTGACAAAATAGGAACTACTTCCTCTAAAAGTACATTTTATTCTCATCCCAAGATCCAAAGAATTGCAGCGGTTTCAACCGCAATCTCTGACCCAACGACTCAAGAAAGATAAAAAGAGATAAGCAAAAAAGGAGATTTCTCAGGCAGAGCAACTACAAAAATATTTCACACTCGGTGCAATCAATGGTTTTGATGTAGAGGAAAGGGAGAGATAAAATGCAGATTTCATTTTCTACAAAAGATTACAATTACAATGCTACACGCTAGTGAGTGAGAGAGGGCGGCACATTTTATCTATTTGAACAAGTAAGTAAGCTTCAGTCGGCTAATCCGACTTATAAAAGAATGATTTTTTAAAAGCTATAAGAAAGCTTTTAAAAAAAAACACATAAAATTCAGAACAAAGCATGAAATCTTTATTTGAATTGATAGTACGATCCATATAATTTATAATAAAAAATAATAAATATAATTATAATTTGATGGTCATCATTAACACTGGCCGATGCAGCTACGATATTTTCTTCAGTTCGTACTCTACGTAAGCGTGTTGGTGGTTTAATGTCCAACAATGTAAATTTGGTGCGAAATTTAGTCACAATAGCCCGAATAGCCGCTGTCGACATAATTAAGATAGAACAATGGAATTTGGTGCGTACACTTACTTATCTTATGCGAGGAAAGATAAGGAGGGATTTTCTCAATTAAGGGTAACATTCGAAAAAGGTACAGATACCCTGTACAAACGGTTGCTAGCTAGCTAGGGTCCTGAAATTGTGTACGAATTTTGTGACGAAATTGAATTTTGTACGAAGTTTTGTAACGTGAAAATCTCATGAAAATATGGGAAACCCACAGATCATTTAATGGCCTCAAGCCTGACCCACATATATCAATATGTACATTTTCCGAAATTCGTATTTGTGACCATCAATTCCGCTTTAGGTGGGAATGATGATTATATTGATGTCCCAGTCCCATTTTTTTCGTACGTTACGTATGAGTGATATTTATTGAGGATAATATTACTCATTCGCATAGTTATGGGACTGGCCGGGAAAGAAAATCGTCCTAAAGTCAACATAATTAAATTAGAATCATGAATGAAATCATGTGGTACATTCCTCATACAGCGTAGTGGAGCGATAAGGAGGGATTTTTCATGATTCGTACTACTAAGGGTTAAAAATGTCACAGTGGCACTGACCAAACGACTGCAGCTAGAATGTGGAAATTTCGCACGAAAATGGGATATTTCAAAATGTGTACTTTTTTGTGTTGAAATTGAACAACACTCAAAATAATTTGTATTTCTTTTTGGCGGAGCAACAGGACAAAAGAGATGAATATGGTACCAATCAAAGTGTTGATCTGATGCATTGTGGAAAATCGGTATGACTATTTGATTTTAATAATAATTAAAGCTCTATGAAAAAATATGTAAGTTATGAACATCTTTTAGACGCAAAACAATTTTTTTTATACCCTCCACCTTCAGGATGGGGGTATACTAAGTTTGTCATTACGTTTGTAACGCCTTGAAATATCGACCTGAGACCCTATAAAGTATATATATATTCATGATCGTCATAAAATTCTAAGACGATCTAGCCATGTCCGTCCGTTCGTCCGCCTGTCCGTCCATCTGTTGAAAGCATGCTAGAATCTAAACGAAAGGAACTAGGGCGTCAACATTTTGCATAAATACGTCTTATAGTTGTAGATCGGTTGGGATTGAAACTGGGCGAAATCGGCCCAAAGGGAAAATTTTTTCCCTCATAGGGACTGAACAACCCCATAATAACCCCTAATATTTTGGAGTATTTAAGCATATTTTTTTCAATATGTCCGCACAATATGTATGCACATTGTCCCCATAACAAAAAGTGCACCATAAAAGGATTTTTATTCGTAGTGGGTGAAATAGGGCAAAAAGGGATAAAAATGCTACATTTCAATCGAAAACAGCTAGAAACACGAAATTCGGTGTGTAAATTCCTCTAATTGAATAGATACATAATATAAAAGTATTTTTTCCAAATTCGTACTTTTAAGGGGTAAAATGGGAATAGAGGGATAAAAATGGTATCAACCAAACGGCTGCACCTAGAATAATGAATTCCTCTGATTGCCTAGGCACGCAAAATAAACGGATTTTTCGAAATTCGTACTTTTTGGTGTTAAAATGGAAAAAGGGGGTAAAAATAGTACCAACCAAATGGCTGCACCTAGAATAATGAAATTCGGGGTATACATTCCTCTGTTTGCCTAGGCACGCAAAATAAACGGATTTTTCGAAATTCGTACTTTTTGGTGTTAAAATGGAAAAAGGGGATAAAAATAGTACCAACCAAATGGCTGCACCTAGAATAATGAAATTCGGGGTATACATTCATCTGATTGCCTAGGCACGCAAAATAGACGGATTTTTCGAAATTCGTACTTTTTGGTGTTAAAATGGAAAAAGGGGATAAAAATAGTACCAACCAAATGGCTGCACCTAGAATAATGAAATTCGGAGTATACATTCCTCTGATTGCCTAGGCACGCAAAATAAACGGATTTTTCGAAATTCGTACTTTTTGGTGTTAAAATGGAAAAAGGGGATAAAAATAGTACCAACCAAATGGCTGCACCTAGAATAATGAAATTCGGTGTATATATTCCTCTGATTGTGTAGACACATAAAATAAACGGATTTTTCGAAATTCGTACTTTTGGGGTTAAAATGGAAAAAGGGGGAAAAACAGTACCTGCCAAATGACCGCAGTTGGAGTCATGAAATCAGGAATATTCCTGACTAGACATAGAATAACATAGACACGAAAAATAAAAGTTTTTCCACATTCGTACTTTCAAGGAATACAATGGGTACAGAGGCATAAAAATAGTTCCAACTGAACGACTACAGCTGGAATGATGAAATTCTGCGCGTACATCCCTCTAATTGCACAGATAAGTAAAATAAAGAGATTTTAGAAAGCCGTACTCTTAAGGGGGTAAAATATGAAAATGGGGTTAAAAATGGTACCAACCAAATGGCTAGAATCATGGAATTTGGTGTATATATTCCGCTGACTGAAATAAAAAAAGTTTTCCAAATTCGTACTTTTTACTTTCACGGAAGAAATTGGTTGAATCATGAAGTAAGATTATTTTGCACTATGTACATGAGATAATGGATTTTTAAAATTGGTACTTTTGGAATTAAAATAGAATGGAAATTCAACCAACTGTAGCACCTACTATCTACCAATATTTATGGTATTTAAGCTTTTTTATAAATATAAGAATATTTATTTTTTGAATTGACTATTATTTCGATATGTAAACGTATTGGTTGCCTTGCCTTATAAGCGTGGTTTGAAATAATAGAAATATTATATTTATTTGTAAAATTATTTTTTCAATATTTGTATTTGTTTTGGTTTGGCTATATTAAAAAAATATATTTTTCTTCTAAGAAAATCGACGTCCTCTGTGGAATGCAATCCATGGTGGAGGGTATATAAAGTTCGGCCCGGCCGAACTTAACGCCGCTTTTACCTGTTCAGGCTCATATCTTACAAACCGTTTGGAATTTTAATTTACTCTCTGAGGCAAAGTTGTAGCTCTTGTCATAAAAAACATGGTGCTCGCTGGGAAAGAAAGTCGAACTAAAATTACTTAATTGAGCTTGAGTCATGAAATTTGGATTTACATTCCTCTTACAGTCTAGAGGTGCGATATGAAAGAATTTGTCAAAATTTGTACTCTAATGAAATGGATAAAAAGAGATAATATGTAGGTCAGTGCATTGAGGAGCTGTACAGACTAAGTTGTCTCTCTGAAGTTACTCTTATATGGATCCGTGGACATTTGAGGAACTTTTATGAGAACGAATGAGTAGACTGTGAGAGTTGACGAGGATGGGGTCTACTTTTAGTACTCCATCGATAGAAAAATTTAAACACTTGTTAAATAACCAGACAAACATGTCCTCAATATAACAAAAAACGTGCGAGAAATCTTCTCAAACAAAATAGAAGGAAAGTATATAAGAGTGATCGCAGTGCTGTTGGAATTGGAAACCATGTGCGTTGAATGACACTACAATTCAACCATTACTGCCAAAGCTGGGACAACGAAGAGGGAAGAGAACACTTTTTATGCTAGACAGTCACTCTAATAAAAAGTTGGATTTTTGGTAAACATATTTCGGATCTTATGAAAATCCTTCGGTGTTTTAAACTTTTGGTCGGTGTCAAGTGGTTTAAAACAATTTCGAATTTAAAATCTCTGCAAGAATGTGGTGCATCATTTAAAAGGACTGGTCATCATTGTCCTACGCGCCAACAACACTGCTCATTAAAAGTTTTGCTGACTGTGGTTTTAACTGGAATATTTTCTGTTGTTGTTTGTTTTTTGTTCACCTACTACTGTTGGTACGAGTGGAATAACAAATGTGTTGCCGTTGAAAGGCAGCAACGTAACAATATGAATAAATTCAAATACTTCAACTTCAACTCCTCGAAATGTTCAACAGCAGAGCGAGCGAAAGCCACCCGCCGACAGCCTTTAACCCAAAAAAAAATAAAACAGAAACAAAAACAAAAACATATATCACAATTACGTATTTGTAAATGGGTTAAAATCGTAAAAGCCAACACTTCTTCAAGGCACTCTGGCACTTCAGCACTCGAACGTAACATTAACGGGTGGGAGTGAGGGAAGGAGGGCGGAGGGGTGTTAAGAAAAAATCATTGTATATTTGGTGTGCGCTGCAAGAAGGAAATGAATCCATCCATAAATAACAATAACACATACAAACGCTAGTGGTTGAAACGAACGAACTAACGTCTGGGGAGCCTTTGTAAATCCTTAGTCTTTTTGTTGTTGCCACATACCACCACCACCACTCCCTCCACCACGCACCAGTCACCATCTTCATACACTTTCACTTAAGAATCAAAGCCTTTGTCCCCCGCTTGGCAAGTGATGGATATTAAAACAGCTGCAGCAAAAAAGAAAACTACTTTGCGAGTGTATAAGTTTCGACTAAACCCTATTTGACTCACCTTACCGCGCTCGCTCGCTTGCTCGCACCACCTGTCTCAGCCCCCCAGCACCTGTTTTAAAATAATGCCTCAGTCGTATTCCTTAGTAACAATTCATACATAATATTAGCGGGCATATGCACGAGGGTCGTATGATCAGTTGGGGAAAATGGAAACAACGAATAAACAAATTTTGAAAAATACATTTATGATCTATACAGAGGGCAGAGGAATGTCTACACCGAATTTCATGATTCTAGCTGCAGATATTTGGCCGGTACTAATTTTATCCCTTTTTCCCCATGTTTACCCTAAAAATATAAATATGAAAAAATCAGCTTATTTTTCGCATATACGTAGCCAGGGAGACATAAAAACCGAATTTCATTATTCTAGCTGCATTTTTGGTCGGTACCATTTTTATCCCTCTTTTCCCATTTGGAAATTTTTGTATATTTTGCGAGTCTACATATTCCGAGGAATGTATTCGTCGAATTTTATAACTTTAGAACCAGCCTTTTGGTTGGTACCATTTTTATCCCTTTTTTCCCACGTTTACCCTAAAAGAATAAATATGAAAAACGTATCTTATTTTTTGCGTCTACGTAGTCAGGGGAATGTATACAACGAATTTCATGTTTCTAGACCCCGTCTTTTGGATGGTACTATTTTTATCCCTCTATTCCCATTTTACCACTAAAAGTACGAATTTAATAAAAGTCATTTATTTTACATGTTAACGCAATTAGAGGGATCTATATACAGAATTTCATGATTATAGTTGCTTCCGTTTGGATGGTAACATTTTTATCCTTCTTTTAAACTTTGGTCGGTACCAATTTTATCTCCTTTTCCCCATATTCACTCTAAAAGTATAAATATGAAAAATACATATTAATTTTCGCGTCTCTTAGTCAGGGAGAAAAATAAACCGAGATTTATTTTCTAGCTGCAGTAATTTGGTCGGTACTAATTTTATCCCTTTTTACCCCATTTTCACTCTAAAAGTATAAATATGAAAAAATCATCCTATTTTTCGCATCTACGTAGTCAGAGGGACATATGCACCGAATTTCATTATTTTAGCTGCACCGTTTTTATCCCTCTTTTCTATTTGACCCAATTCGGAAAATTTTGTTTATTTTTCGCGTCTACGTAGTCAGAGGAATGTAAACACCGAATTTCATGATTCTAGAACGAGTTTTTTTGGTTGGTACCATTTTTATCCCTCTTTTCCCATTTTACCACTAAAAGTACAAATTTAGAAAAAGTCATTTATTTTACATGTTTACGCAATTAGAGGGATCTATATACAGAATTTCATGATTCTAGCTGCAGCCATTTGGTCGGTACCAATTTTATCCCCTTTTCCCCAACTATAACAAAAGAATAAATATAGAAAAAATATGTATTATTTTTCGCATCACGTAGTCAGAGCGACATATGCACCGAATTTCGTTGTTCTAGCTGCTTCCGTTTGGTTGGTACTTTTTTTATCCCTTTTACCCAATTTGGAAAATTTCGTTTATTTTTCGCGTATTCACTATCAGAGGAATGTATGCACCGAATTTCGTTATTCTAGCTGCTTCCGTTTGGTTGGTACCATTTTTATCCCTCTTTTCCATTTTACCCAATTTGGAAAATTTTGTTTATTTTTCGCGTCTACGTAGTCAGAGGAATGTATACACCGAATTTCATGATTCTAGAACCAGTTTTTTGGTTGGTACCATTTTTTATCCCTCTATTCCCATTTTACCTTTTAAAAGTACGAATTTGGAAAATTTTGCTTATTTTTCGCCTATTCACTATCAGTGCATTGTATACACCGAATTTCATGATTTTAGCTACATCCGTTTGTCTGGTACTAATTTTATCCCTTTTTCTCCCTTTTTCAAATATGGAAAATAAATCTTATTTTTCGCGTCTACCTAGTTAGAGCAACATGTACACTTAATTTTATTATTGTAGCTCCATACATTTTGTTGGTACTATTTTTATCCCATTTTTCAATTTGACCCATTAAAAATACGAATTTGGAAAAATCTCTTTATTTTGCGCATTCACGCAGTCAGAGAGATCTATTCCCCGAATTTCATGATTTTAGCTGCAGGCATTGAATCGGTACTAATTTTATCCCTTTTTCCCCATTTTCATCCTTTCTATAAATATAGAAATTACATTTTATATTTCTCGTCTACTAAGTCAGACAGACATATACACCGAATTTCATGATTCTAGAACCAGCCCTTGGTTGGTACCATTTTTATCCCTCCATTCCCATTTTATCCCTTTAAAATACGAATTTAGAAAATATTCCACATGTCTACACAATTAGAGGGATGTACACGCCGAATTTCATTATTCTAGCTGCATTTGTTTGGTTGTGTACCATTTTCATCCCTTTTCCCCATATGCACCCTAACAATATAAATATGGAAAATACATCTTATAGTTCACGTCTACTTAGTTAGGCGGTATTTACACTAAATTTCTTTATTCTAGCTCCATACGTTTGTCTGGTACCATTTTTATCCCTCTTTTGCCATTTTAACATTAAAAGTTCGAGTTAAGAATATGTTCCTTGTTGTATTCCTGTGTAAGGTACCATTTTTATCCCATTTTGCCACATTTCAGCCTCATTACTTGAGTTGGCACACTTATTTGTGGAAAACGTGTTAAGTGCGGAGTTTTTCCTAGAGTGCGTGCCACGATTTCCACGAATTGTATTGGCAGCAGTGGTTGCCCCAGCAATTAATACGAATTTAGTCTACACGCGCATCTGAGCAAACATATTTTGCAGGAATAAAAGATATGTGATATTGCTCGTGTATGGAGGACGAATGGTTGTTGCAAAGCTGCAAAAGAGACTCTTTAAGAGGAAATTCGCTCTGTGTGTTAAGGTGAGGAAGGATGTTTGCTGGATTAGAGCAATAAACTCATTATGTATTTAATTCAATAAAAAATCTATTTTGTTGAATTTTTGACGAAAATACTTGCTTACAGAAAATAAAGTTGTGGATATATATTGGTAGAATTTTTGTACGTTTGATATTTTTGTGGGTTTTCAAGGTGACAGCTAAAAAGTAATATTTCTTGGAAACATTAAATAAGACTTTTTGAATGATGCTTAAATGACGAAAACTGACGTCACTGACTCCCTTTTTGTGAAATAATTTAATGCAGACGATGGTTTTCAGAGCCAAAATGTTCAAATTCTTTTTACAAAAATGAACGTTGCGGCGCACAGTGGTTCAGAATCAAAATATATCGGGCAAAATTCAATAGCTTCTGTTCCAGTAGACATTTTTGAGTTCTGTAAAAAACCAAAATTAGACAAGGACCCAAGGATAATTTGAGATAATAAAATGAGATAATTTGTTCATCGTTTAGGCATCATTCGAAAGGTATCGACTGTAGCTATTTATTCTTTTTATATGACAGTACCACCAAATACGAAAAAGTTTTCAGCTGTTACATTTGAAAGAACAGAAAAAATGCTGTAGACGTACAATAATTCGACCAATAAGCTACTCTAAGACAAGAATCAAAATTTATATTTGAAGTGCTTTCAATTTTTCTATTATTTCAGAAATCCCTATTAATATAGGGTCCGCCAAATAACTTTTTTTTTTTTTTTGAAAATGCTATAAAAAAAGCTACTGAATATTTTCTCAAATTTCTTTTTTTATTTGAAAGTACAATCCTTCCGGTTAATAATGGAAAATAATTTCATTCAAATGGCTGCCTCGGCTGGCCATGCAGCAGTAGCCTACACGATCGGTCCAATATTTAAGCACATTATCGATTGTGTGCAGCTGTATTTCACCAATGGCTTCACGAATATTGTCCTTTAAAGCGTCAATTGTCTCTGGCTTGTCGGCGTAACACTTATCTTTGAGGGCACCCCACAAATAATAGTCCAACGGTTGAATTGTTGAAAAAAAAAACGTTAGATGGCGGACCCTATTATAAAACCTTAGTGTAAGTCTGTCTGTCTGTTTGTTTGTTTCGCAATCACATGTAAACGGCTGAACCGATGTTGTTGAAATTTTCAGTACAGATAGATGCAGGTCTGGAAGGAACTATAGGCTATAGAATTTTTAAAAATTTGCTCTGTGGGCAGAGGTGGCGTGGCAAAAGTGTTTTTGAGAGCTAGAAGGCTGAAAATTGGTAAATATATATATTACTGACCACGAGAATGATAAATATGATGCCGAAATTTGGATTTTCATTTTGTGGGCGGAGTGGGCGTGGCAAAAGTGTTTTTGAGAGCTAGAAGGCTGAAAATTGGTAAATATATATATTACTGACCACGAGAATGATAAATATGATGCCGAAATTTGGATTTTCATTTTGTGGGCGGAGTGGGCGTGGCAAAAGTGTTTTTGAGAGCTAGAAGGCTGAAAATTGGTAAATATATATATTACTGACCACGAGAATGATAAATATGATGCCGAAATTTGGATTTTCATTTTGTGGGCGGAGTGGGCGTGGCAAAAGTGTTTTTGAGAGCTAGAAGGCTGAAAATTGGTAAATATATATATTACTGACCACGAGAATGATAAATATGATGCCGAAATTTGGATTTTCATTTTGTGGGCGGAGTGGGCGTGGCAAAAGTGTTTTTGAGAGCTAGAAGGCTGAAAATTGGTTAATATATATATTACTGACCACGAGAATGATAAATATGATGTCGAAATTTGGATTTTCATTTTGTGGGCGGAGTGGGCGTGGCAATAGTGTTCTTTGAGCTAGAAGGCTGAAAATTTGAACTGACCACGACAAAAATCAATAAGAAACCTGATTTTAATTTTACCATTTGTTTTTTGCCTATTGAAGCGGGCGGGGTTCAGCTAGTATATATATATATATATATATATGTTCATAGATATGTAGACAGATATATAGATTTTTAAATTAAAAAAAACGTTTTTTAATTTTTTTTCGACTAAACTAAACCGAAGGTATCCCTTACTCCTGTATTCTGTTTAGCGTATAACTGGACTTAAAGGCACATTCGACGAATATTATTTGAAATTTAGTAAAAAAAAAATTTCCATAAAAAAGTTTTAATGATCTTTTCGAGTTTAGAACGCCAAAATACACCAGCAAATGTTATACACAGTCCTTCGACAAAAATTTGGTTGCATAGTGCAATTTAATGAATTTCTGAACAAAATAAATGACCAAAAAACCTAAGTCGAGACTCGAAATATTAATAATGGATTGTAGAATCCAGTGGTATACTCTTTTAAGGATGTAGTTCATAAATGCAGCTTTAAGTTTGAGTTTAAAGCGATTTTTTTACTGTTCTGAACTGAAAAAACTTCGATTATAAAATTATTATTATTACTTTAAAAACGCTTAATGTCGTTCAAATAACCCTCAAATAGAGACTATTTGCACAAGCAAATTGGTTCGATTTTGTTGATTTTAGGATGATTTTCTTTCCTGGCCAGTCCTGCAACTAAGCGAATGATTAATATTAACCCCAATATAATACATATAACTCATACGCCACCCATACAATGATAAGGGAATTATCCATTTAATAACTAATCACCAAAAAAAGTGCCACAAATTAATAATAAGTGAATTGTAAACACTTGAAAACGAAGGACCATCATTGTTAGAGTTCAGTTTAAACAAATAAACAGTAAATAATTCTCTTGGAAAAGACTTTTCGAAGTATAAACAGTGTTTTTCTTAACCTGAACTACAATGCTTATTAAAAAGCTCTCTCTCTCTTTATGAAAAGTGATTTAATATAGCTGTTTAATGTTCTTATAGAATATAAATATTTCTTAAAAATATATATTTAAATAAGTGATATCCTCCACGCTGTTTAATGTTCTTATAGAAAATACATATTTCTTAAAAATATATATATAAATTTTCTCTATGGAAATTTCGGGAAATAAGAGATATCCTCCACACTCACAAAATGCACACGCCACATGCAATGGTAGTTATTGTCAATACTGCGGAAAGTTATGTGTGTTCCTCTAAAGTCCTTCACTAACTTTTTCTCGCCTGTCTCTCTTTAATCCAGCTTTCTATCAAGAATTTCAAATTTCCAATTCTAATTAAAACAAAAGCTCAAATTTCGCATGTCCCTCGTACACATAAGATGACATTGAAGACAAAGACTGTTTGACTTGTAGATGAGAGCGAACGACATTAGCACTGCCACGGCATTTAGTCATATTTAAGAAAAGTGAAAAAAACCAACAGAGGAAACAAGTGGAAGGGTGAGGAGGGGGGAGGGGGATGGAGCCAAGGAGCGTATACAAATCCGACGAGTACAACATACTTATTGTTAAAAGCCTATTTAAAGGCTTTTAAATAAGCCTCAAACAGGAGCATACTTCAAGGCGCTTTTCACAAATACTCGTCGTATAACAAAAACAAACAGTGGCACACGCACACACTCCCTCCCTCCACACACACATACCCGTACACACCAATCTAGGCAGCCTTCCCTACCCCCAGCCCTTGGTTGGTTTTTTAACTCTTTGAGACTCGCTCAAATCACCCCACCCCCCTCCGCCACACATTCAAGTGCTTTATGTAAATGGAGGGAAAAACGAAAATTCTCCATTTGTTTCAAACAAAACGATTTCACAATAAAAACAAAAACAGCAGCAGCAGCCGCAACAACAACAACTACAACAACAATAGCAGAAATGCCAATTTTCTATTAACCCACATATTAAAGTGGAAAAAAGTTCTCTTTATTTTGCCACTTTTTCGCAATATGTACATTTATTGCCTTTTTTCGTTACGTTACGTTACGCTACGCTACGTACGTACATACGTATGTATGTACGCACACATACCTATATGCGAGTAAGTGTGAATATGTATGAAATGTGAAAATAACTGCAAAATACACATCACCGAGAGTGAGAAGAGATACAAACAAACACATGCAGGCACACGCACAACCATCACAACATACCTACACACATTCATACATACATACCTAGGCAATTGTGCACAAAGCTCCGCATCCATAAACACATCCCCACTCAGCATCACATCACATCGCACACACACACGCACTCACACTCTCTTTCGAACAAAAACAAACCAAGACTATTCGGTTGTTCTTGCTCAATTTTTCCCTTCGCCCTCTTCTCTATTTTTATGGAAGTTTTTTTTACGTTTGTTAACATTGTTTTAAGAGTTTGAGTGCCCTGCTTGAGTACCACCGCCGCCGCCGTCGTCGTTGCTGTCGTCTTCGCCACTGTTGTTTCGTCGTTGTTGTTCTCGTTGTTGTTATTGTTCCTTAAGGTCCCCCGTTTTTCTTTGGATATGTGTATTTTTGTGCAGATTTCATATCGTTTTAGAGATTTTTATTTATTACGAAATGCTCAGGTGCGTCGCTGTTCCCTCTCACACCCCCTTCAACAATAAACAAAAACAACAACTACGATGACGACAACAAGAAGAACAAGAACAAAAACAATCATAGCATTAGAGAACGAATAAAAAGTAATAAAACAACTACAGCAACAAACAACAGCAGCGCAAATATAATCAAAACCAAAGCAATAAAAATGGTAGCAAAATAGTTACGTTGTGCAGAGCACTTACAGTATTTGGCCGTTGAATTAGGGAGCACACAGTTTTTTTTTAACCCTTCGCCATAGAGTGATTCCAAAAAAAAACACAAACTGTGGTAATCTCTTATAATATCTCCTAAAGTGTTGAATAAAGATAGAGACAACAAGACGCGGCGCGGATTCTAGAAAATTGGTACTGTTTGTATGGTATGGTACATTGCACTGGAAACATTGAGTAGGAACTGATGACATAACATAGAAATACGGGATAACAAGCTGCGATAACAAAAACGTTGATAATAATTGAATTTGTTGCTCAAAAAATAAAAAAAATATTTTTTCTCATTGCCGCCAAGTACAATATAAATATTTTTATTAAAACAATTTTCAAAAAAAAAAAATATTTTGTGTTGGACTTAGCCTCGATAACCACTGTATAATTATAAGTCCAATAAAACAAAATTTGTTATTGCTGTCGGCAACAATTTTAAAAAATATTTTTTTTTTATTTTTTATCGCAGCTTAGTTATCAAGTCTTAAAGAAAAACAGCCCTATTGTATAAGAAACATTTTGCACAAGAGGATAAAATATCCCCCAGTTTGATATACAATAATATCCATAAGGCGAATATATGTATTAGGATGGGTATGTATACCGCCCAGAAATGAAGATGGGATTGTTTAATGATGATCTGCAAAATATTTCGCCACTGGATCAAGCCATCTGTGAGCTAAACGTTCCTGAAAACACCAATAAAAATTATGTTTTTCCCGTGTATTTTTTTAACCCTCCACCTCCAGGATGGGGGTATACTAACTTTGTCATTCCGTTTGTAACACCTTGAAATATCGACCTGACACCCTATAAAGTATATATATGCTTGATCGTCATAAAATTCTAAGACGATCTAGCCATGTCGGTCCGTCCGTCTGTTGAAAGCACGCTAGCATCTAAACGAAAGGACGTCTAAATTATACATAAATACGTTTTATAGTCGTAGATCGGTTGGGATTGAAACAGGTCGAAATCGGCCCAAAGGGAAAAATTTTTCCCTCGCAAGGACTAAAAATACCTAATAAAAATCCCCTATACTTAAGCATGATTTTTCAATGTGTCTGCTTGTACTTACTTGATATTGCATTCCCTCGATAACAAAAACGTGCACCAAAAAACGATTTTTATTCGTAGGGGGTGAAATGGGGCAAAAAGGGAATGGGGCAAAATGGCACCTTTTAAACGGCAACAGCTAGAAACACGAAATTTGATGTGTACATTCCTCTAATTGAGTAGATACATAATATAAAAGTTTTTTTCCAACTTCGTACTTTTAAGGGATATAATGGGTACAGAGGGATAAAAATGGTACCAAACAAACGGCTGCACCTATAATAATGAAATTCGGTGTATACATTCTTCCGATTGCGTAGACACTTAAAATAAACAGGTTTTTCGAAATTCGTACTTTTTGGGGTTAAAATGAAAAAAGGGATAAAAATAGTACGAATAAAATGACACACATTCCTCTGACTGCGTAGACACGGAAAATAGACGAATTTTTCGAAATTAGTACATTCAAGGGATACAATGGTACAGAGGGATAAAAATAGTTCCAACTAAACGACAACAGCTAGAATGATGAAATTCTAATTGCGTAGAAACGTCAAGGGGGTAAAAATGGTACCAACCAAATGGGCGGAGCTAGAGTCATTAAATTCAGAGTATACATTCCTCTGACTGCGTAGACACGAAAAATAAAAGGTTTCTTCCAAATTCGTTCTTTCGAGGTACAATGCAATGGGCACAAAGGGATAAAAATAGTACCAACTAAACGACTAGACTAGAATGATGAAATTCGGTGTGTACATCCCTCACATTGCGTAGACACGTAAATAAAGAGATTTTAGAAAGTCGTACTCTTAAGGGGGTAGTCTAGGAAAAAGGGGATAAAAATGGTACCAACCAAATGGCCACAGCTAGAATCATAGGTATACATTCCTCTGACTGCATAGACACGCAAAATAAAAAGATTGTTCCGAATTCGTACTTTTACGACAAAAATTGGTTGAATCATGATGTTAGATTAGTTTGCACTATGTACGTGAGATAATGGATTTTCAAAATTTGTACTTTTGGAATTAAAATAGAAAGTAAATACAACCAACTGTAGTAACCACTATCTACCAATATTTGTATAAATATAAGAATATTTATTTTTTGAATTGACTTGGAGTATTAATTCGATATATATGGTTTAAACTTGCCTTATAAGCGTGGTTTGAAATATTGGAAATATTATATTTATTTATAAAATTTCAATTTTCAATATTTGTATTTGTTTTGGTTTGGCTATATTAAAAAAAAAAAATTTTCCTCTAATATTACTGCACTTCTACGAAAGTCGACCTCCTCTGTGGAATGCAATCCATGGTGGAGGGTATATAAAGTTCGGCCCGGCCGAACTTAACGCCATTTTTACTTGTTTATGTTGCAGTTTTGTCCATATTTTTCTGAATTAGTAGACCCTTGGAAGCACTATAACATACATTTTATGCTTGCCTTAGAATAACTCATTGGTCTTATTATTAGACATTTTGGATTAATTCGTTTGTGGGTTTTCAAAGTGACAGCTAAAAATGCATATTTCTTGCAAACATTTTGTAAGAGTTGTTTTGAAAAAATTACGTCAGTGACGTTTCCATTTTTGTGAAATAATTTAACACAAACTCTTTTTACAAAAATGAAGGCTGTGGTCTCAAGGCTATCGCAGAAAATCCTAAAAACGTCAGAACAATTAGTTAATCTAAGACAAGGTCAAAAGATTTGTATGTAAAGTGCTTTCAAGGGCCTATTATTTTGCCCCCGGCCTAATATGTATATGGTGGGTCATTTAAAATGTTACATTTGAACTAACGCTTACTTTGACTTTGAAAGGTAGAACATTCATTTTTATTTTTATTTTTTTTTATTTTTATTTTCGGAATTATGTTTGTCATTTGAAAAATGCTCGAACTAAATTGGAAAATATTAAAAACTTACTTCCAAGGTAGTGAGTCTTTAACGCAAACTGTAAAAAATGTACGTGCAAATTTTTCATGTTCTCAGATGAAGCTCATTTTCATTTCGGTGGCTATGTCAATAAGGAAAATTGCCGTATTTGGGGTTCAGGGAACCCTCACGTGGCTATTCAGAAGCCAATGCATTCATCCACAACTAGTCAGTGTTTAGTGTGGATTTTGGCTGTACTGAAGAATTGAAATTTTGAATTGAATTGTATTGAATTGTAGTGAAAAGATTGGCCTTTATACTTGGTTGTGTAACGTTGATTTCTCCTCTCGTCTTCGCCAGGACAGCTTATGCTGAATTCCAGTCACAGTTATACACCCTTCCCATTCTTTTATTTGGTACTCTTCTGGTTGGCAAATTTATCATATCCTTAGTACGTTACATGAACCACGTTAATGCTAGTATATCGGTGAGCGGTGCAGTCTCTAGGGTTAATTCATTCATTAATTGCCAGCAATTTCGCTGTGTAACCAAAGGCATATATATATCGTTCGAAAGGTCCAAGCTCTTCCTTTTAAGTACGGTGAGACATTGAAAATCGGTTTATAATCGACTAATGTATAGACGTATAAGTGCAAAGGTATGCAAACCCGGTTTTACGGATAAGTCACAGACACCCCGGAAAATTTCACAAACAAATTCTTGTTTTACTCGACAAAATATACAAGAAAACATGTACGGAAGGTTAAAGTCGGGCGTGGTCGACTATATAATACCCTACACTTCATTATACCCTATGGTGTAGGATTATATCCTACATTACATTTGAACCGGGTGATATACGATGCAGCTATAAGAGGACAATATACTACAAATTCCATACTTCTATCTGTATTTGTAAGAAAATGCGAACACAAACTTTGAATGGGAGCTATATACAAATCTGAACCGATCTGACCCATGTTCAGCAAAGGTTTTCTAGTTGAAATATTAGACGCTTTCCCAAATTGTATGGAGTGTTAAATATGTGGTTTCTAGAGCTGAAAGAATCAAATCGGGAGCTTTATATAATAATCACTTTCGCTATAGTAATTTCTATTTGAAACATTAGCTGATGTGACGAATTAGAAGAAAATCTGTTCAAAAATTTTATTTCTAGACCGAAATTTGTAATGGAGCTATATATATATAAATCTGAACCGATCTATCCTATTTTTAGCAGATCTGTTTTTAGTTGAAATATAAGTTGTTTTGCCAAATTTGAAGAAAATCTGTCAAAGTTTGAGGTTTCTAGAGCGGAAAGAGTCAAATCGGAGGAGACATTTGTATGGGAGCTACATATATAAATCTGAACCGATCTATCCTATTTTTACTAGAGCTGTTTTTAGTTGAAATATAAATTGAAATTTGAAGAAAATCTGTCAAAGTTTGTGGTTTCTAGAGCGGAAAGAGTCAAATCGGAGGAGACATTTGTATGGGAGCTATATATATAAATTTGAACCGATCTATCCTATTTTTAACAGAGCTATTTCTAGTTGAAATATACGGCGTCTTGTCAAATTGGAGGGAAAGCTGTTGAAATATGTGGTTTCTAGAGCGGAAAAATTAAAATCGGAAGCAAGATTTGTATGGGAGCTATATCTTAGTCTGAACCGATTTGCTTCAAATTAAATAGCGTTCGTCCTTATCCCATAAAACTTCGTTGTGCAAAGTTTCATTTAGTTCTAACAACAATTGCGTCCAGGTCGCAATCTAAATCTAAATCGACTCAAAAAGTGATTCTAAGTCGATCGGTATAATAAACGTTTCCTTTTGGGCGTTACAAACAAATGCACAAAGACATTATACCCTGTGGTGTAGGGTATAAATAGTATCACTTCCCAGAATTTTCTACTTCATTCATTTTTGTAGCACAGAACCAGAATTAGAACCAGAATTAGAACAGGTTCTGTGGCCGTATAAGTTGTTGCTCAACCGGTTCATTGCGATCGAATTTTTTGTTAATAAATTATTATGGCTCTATCTCTCTTCCTTTTGAATGGAGTTTGTAATAAATACCATGTTATACACCGGCGGATGGTATAATAAATCAATTTTGGTTGATTTTAGAATACATTCGATTGTCTGTGACTTCGTTAACTGAGCGAATGTGTAATATTATTGTCAATAAATATAACTCATACGTACACATATGGTGACGAGACAATGTTATCGATGTTTTACTCAATCGATAACTGATTGGAAAGGAGGAAAATAGCATTTTTGAAAGCGCAGAGCGAACATGACAAGTACAGCTGGATTATGTGTTATATTTATTAACAATAAATCAACAAAAATAAATAAAAAGTCTATATAGGAGACTAAATAAAGTTGTTAAAAGAAATGATAAAGGCAGGAATGGGAAGGTAAGGACCATGCATTCTATAAAACATAGATGGAGAAAGGTCTTTAGCAAGTTCAAATCATATTGATAAAATCATAATATAAAACAAACGTAAAGAATTAAAAAACAAGTAAAAACGGCCTTAAGGAAAATATAAATTTTTTAATGTAGCCAAACCAAAACAAATACATATATTGAAAAAAAAATTATAAATAAATATAATATTTTTATTATTTCAAGGCAAGGCTACCAATACGTTTACACTATATATATCGAAATAATACTTCAATTCAATTCAAAACATACATATTATTATATTTATATTTTCAAAAAAGCGTAATTACCATAAATATTGGTACATAGTGGGTGCTACAGTGGGTTATATTTCCATTCCATTTTAATTCCAAAAGTAAACATTTTGAAAATCTATTATCTCACGTACATAGTGCAAACTACTTAACCTCATGATTCAACCAATTTTTACAGTAAAAGTAAAAGTACGAAAAATCTTTTTATTTTGCTTGTCTATGGAGTGAAAGAAATGTATACACCGAATTCCATGATTCTAGCTGCGGCCATTTGGTTGGTACCATTTATATCCTTCTTTTTTTCTATTTTACCCCCCTAAAAAGTGTACGACATTCTAAAATCTCTTTTTTACGTGTCTACGCAATTAGAGGGATGTACACACCGAATTTCATTATTCTAGCTGTAGCTGTTTAGTTGGTACCATTTTTATCCCTCTGTTCCTATTGTATCCCTTGAAAGTACTAATTTGGAAAAAATCTTTAATTGTTCGTGTCTACGCAGCCAGTGGAATGTATATCCGAATTTCATGACTCTAGCTGCGGTCATTTGGTTGGTACTATTTTTATCCCCTTTTTCCATTTTAACCACAAAAAGTACGAATTTCGAAAAATCCCTTTATTCTACGTGTCTACGCAATCAGAGGAATGTATACACCGAATTTCATGACTCTAGCTGCTGTCATTTCATTGGTACTATTTTTATCCCCTTTTTTCATTTTACCCCAAAAGTACGAATTTCGCAAAATCCATTTATGTTACGTGTCTACGCAATCAGAATACTTTATACACCGAATTTCATTATTCTAGGTGCAGCCGTATGGTTGGTACCATTTTTATCCCTCTATTCCCATTATATCCCTTAAAAGTACGAATTTGGAAAGAATACTTTTATATTATGTATCTACTCAATTAGAGGAATGTACACACCGAATTTCGTGTTTCTAGCTGTTGTCGTTTGATATGTACCATTTTTATCCCTTTTTGCCCTATTTCACCCCATACCCATTATCAAGTAAGTACAAACAGAGATATTGAAAAAATATGGTTAAATACTTTAAAATATTGGGGATAATTATGGGTATTTTTAGTCCTTGTGAGGGAAAAATTGTTCCCTTTGGTCCGATTTCGCCCCGTTTCAATCCCAACCGATCTACGACTATAAGACACATTTATGGAAAATTTAACGTTCTAGCTCCTTTCGTTTAGATGCTAGCGTGCTTTCAACAGACGGGCGGATGGACGGACGGACATGGCTAGATCGTCTTAGAATTTTATGACGATCAAGAATATATATATACTTTAAAGGGTCTCAGGTCGATATTTCCTCCATCCTGGAGGTGGAGGGTATAAAAAGGTACTAAGCAAGTTCAAATGTATTGATTGATTACAGCTTTTAATAAAACTACCGAAAATAATTAAAAAATTTCATTTTTACTATTTTGATAGTCCATCCGAGCAGCCATAACTGGCTGTAGTCGTCGAGTCTTTGATGTCTGTTGTTGTTAAACAAATTGATTTTTAATAAAAAAATTATTTATATTTATTATTATCGGGGAGATAAAAACAAATTTCAATGAATTGAATTTCATTTTTACTATTTTGATAGTCCATCCGAGCAGCCATAACTGGCTGTAGTCGTCGAGGCTTTGATGTCTGTTTTTCAGTTTTTGTTAAACAAATTGATGTTTAATAAAAAAATTATTTATATTTATTATTATCGGGGAAATAAAAACAAATTTCAATGAAAAAAGCAACAATTTTATGATTTCATTTCATTTCAAGTGCACTGAATTGTTATAAATTGCGTGTGTGTGTGTGCAATTCTTCCCACGCCCCATAGGGTGGCGTATATGTTATGTATATAAAGAACAAAGGATAATATCACTCATACGCTGTGACATCCCACCGAATGGACATGACACTGTGATATTAATAATTTTTGTTAGTACATTAGAGTGACTGGTGGGAAACATTGAATTGAAATGTTAACCCTCTCGAAAAGAAGATTATGATTATTCATAAAATATTTCAACTCAAACAACAGCCGTTTTCTAAGCACCTCTAAAAAGAGAGTTTCCAATATTGCATACTAATGTGTAGCATACGTATTGAAAGTATCAAAGTACCTTCAGACACATTTAGAAGAAAGAAAAAAACTCCCGTAGCTTTGTATTATTCATAATATTCTGTATTCTTAGAGGAAATTCAATTAATTTCGAACATCGAGCTAAGTTCTTGGAGCAGATTTTAGGAATAATTAAAAACAATATTAATTTTCCGGGGATAATATTTTTAATACACAGAAAATGAGTCGCTTTAATGTAGATATTAATTCATTTCAACGAGTATTCTCCTGAACTTGTATTAATTTTTAAGCTGTGTTTTTGTTATGTTGTAAAAAGAAGAAAATGAAAATATGGTAAATTCATGAATTTTCCACGAAAATAAAATATTAAAAAACATTAATTATGGGCAAAAAATCTCGAATTCATCGAACGATTGTGGGTGCTTTTCACGGTAGCAAAATGGCATGACCACCATCATCGTCATCAACAAACAAATATTCCCGCCTGGCCATGCATCACAGCAAACAGTGCATTTTACAGAGTGGATTTGCAGTTATTTAGTTCGACATCAGAGCTGCAATTTTTCAATAATATACTACACAATTCCTATAGGACTAAATATAAAATGAATGAATTGTTTATACAAATTGCCCCATCTTTGAATTTTATAAAATCAATGTTGGTCTTTTAATTGAAATAAATAATAGATGATTATACGTTCAGAAGTCATAAAAATCACATTTAGTGATTAGTGGCTTTCCAACAAACCCTATAGAAGATAAAGAAGAAGATTATAGAAGATTTTATAAAAAATGGAGAAATAATGATACCAAAATCATAAAAAATGGCCTTTATAGGGGGTCATGCTGCAATTTTGTTCAAATAAGCTAACATCGTAGCGCTGATTCTCTCTCGACTTCACCGTGACCGTTTCTGCAGAATGCCACTCCAGTAACAGTTACACAACCTTCCCACCCTCCCTCTTTAGTTGGTAGTCTAGTTGCCCAATTTATCATATCCTTATTACGTTACTTGGCCTATTAATGCCCACGAGGGCCAGATTAACGGTGAGTGCAGTCTCTAATTGTCACCAATTTTGGTTTGTAACGAATCTATAGGAACCTTTTCGGAAACGACTCGTAAGGAGGGAATTAAAATGCATGCCTGGCCAGTTCATCGGCTAGGCTGTTGAACAGTCACATCATTTTGTCTCGTACACTTCTGAGAGTTTTAATTGTCTAGCTTTTCGTGAAAACTGTTCTTGAAGTTGAGGCAACCTAAAATATATATATTTTCTCATTAGCATCACCAAAAATAATGTTGAAATGTTTTACGATTATTCCGGAAATCTGACTGGTGAACCGTAATAATGTTAAGCGTCTATTATTAGAGTTTTCTCCCGAGAAATCCCGGGATGCATTCCCCGCTCATTTTTCTGTCCCGGAATATGTAGCTTCTAGATCGAGACTATTCCAAGAACTACCCAACGTTTTGATAAAACATCTTCGGATGTTACAAATTCGGTAGAGTTTCTCCAGCTTCAATATGCTTTCCATAGTAAGAACCGCAAAGATCCTTACCCATACCCATAAACCGCAGATTTCTCTTCATTGTTGGTCAATATTTTACCATCGACTCATTTTTATATCCTCCACCATAGGATGAAGTGTTTATGAATTTTGTTATTGTGTTTGCAACACCTTAAAATATCCATCGGGTCTCTGGGGATGCGGTAAAATTTTAAGACGTTTAAAGCACCCCGCTGGCGAACGAAATTAACTAGGAAGTTTGCATTTCTAAAAATATGTCGAATGGTTGCAGATCGATTGAGATTTTGAGATTGCAAAAGCGAAAAATCAGGGCAGAGGAAAAAATGTTTCCACAACAAGGACAGAACTTTAGAGGGGGGGGGGGGGGGTTTAAAATTGTATGGGTGGAAAGAAATGAACAAAGCGCCAGCAAAAATGAAATCTACGGAAAATTTTAAGAACATTTAAGAACGAATTCCTGGTCCGCGGATATCGACCTGCCCTACTGAACCTCTTTTTCTTGAAATTGTTTCTCGAAATTTGGTACGGGAGTGAAAGAGGGCAAAGAGGGGCCGAGAATTGAACTTCCAGAATGCGCCACATTCGAGACAACAACGGCGCCCACAACATGCCCCAAATTATTTTCAAACACTAACAGCATAAAAAGTTTTTTATTTATTTTGAAATTGTGTAATCTCATTATTTCATTACAATGTGAAGATCTACAAACTTAACAGCTGAGTAAAGCGTTGCCACCTGATTCTCAATTCCAATCGATATTTACATATTTGTGCATTCGCTAGCCAATTAAGAGGCTTGCTAAAGTATCCAAGAGTTTTATTTAATTGAACGGAAAGTTAGTTATACCCTACACCACAGGGTATAATGTCTTTGTGCATTTGTTTATAACACCCAATGGGAAGCGATATAAGCGCATTGTTTATTATACCGATCGACATAGAATCTCTATTTGAATCGTCTGTCTGCCTGTCCGTCTATTCTTGTAATAACGATTCAGGTCGCAATTATTGTCCGATTCTAACGATACTTGACACAAACGATTTTTGCACGTCGACGAAATTTTGAAGCAAATCGGTTCATATTTAGATATAGCCCCCATACAAATGTTGCTCCCGATTTGACTTTTTCTGCTCTAGAATCCACATTATTTAAGCGATTTTGAACAAAAAATTGTGGTGAAAATGGGTCAAATCGGTTCAGATTTAAATATAGCCACCATACAAATTTCGCTTCCTATTTGACATTTTCCGGCCCAGAAACTGTAAATTTTAAAATTGGCGTAACACCATATATTTCAACTAGTGAATGGTAATCGATGACAAGAATCGATTCTCGATTCCCGATCAACTATTTTTGAATCCGATTCGTAGAATCGGACCTGAGAATCGATTCTTACTAGGAATCGGTGGAGATGTTGAACCATACAATTCGAGAGGAATAAAGTTGTTTCTAACAAGTGTTGAATACACTTGAGGTATTATTTTAGTGTGCAGTGATCGTCCAAAACGTCCAAACGCTTTGATTTGTTTGTAACCGCCAAAAGTACGTACAATGTTAGCACATACTTTTTGGGTGTTTTCCATTAAATTAAATTTCGATTCCTAAGCATCAATAATCGATTCCAGTATAAAGTTGGACACATGTAATCGATTCCAAAAAAATCGGTTTTTGATCCTTCAGAATCGATTCTTGATTAGAGTCGGAATCGATTTACCAGCCACTAATTTCAACTAGAAATATTTCTGGTGAAAATGGGTCAAATCGGCTCAGATTTATTAACAGCTCCCATACAAATGTCGCTTCAAATTTGACTTTCTTTGCATTAGAAACCACATAATTTAAGCGATTTCGATCAAATTTGGCACAACACCTCATATTTCAACTAGAAACATGTGTGGTAAAAATGTTTCAAATCGGTTCAGATTTAGATATAGCACAAATTTCGCTCCCGATTTGGACTAGGTTTGTGCCATTCATCATTACCATACTAAGAATTTTAATGGAGTATTTACTTTTCTTTAAACACAGAATTTTCAAGGTGTATTCAAACTTTGGCCTCTGACTGTATATTAACCATTTCGTCCCCTCAATGTAATAATAGCCTATATTCTTTGGTGTTTTGAGATAATCATGTTTAATTTTTTGTCAAACCGAATATTGGAATAATATTGCGTTAAATATTAATTTTTATTATTGTGGATTTTTCTACGAATGGATAATGACGATACTAACTGTGGTGCAGATTCTAAATATGCAATAAAAAACTATTATGATTATCCCAAAACACCCAACAAATTTAGGCTACTATTATATTGAGGGGACGATTTATAAGTACTTGTACAAGCGTATTTGGCAATATTTCATTTTTTATCACATTTTAAAAACAACACAAATATTTTTAAAAATATATTTAGTTTTAAGTTATATAGTTTTTTGAATACATGCTTTGAAAGAAGTCTCTCTGGAACATTCTTATCTGCGGTAGTTTTTGTTTCTCTTGTCGAATTCTTCGCAATTCTTAAGTTCTCTCTCCGATTTAAAATACTTTTCAGTATGCCCTTCCCAGTGATTTGCCCAAACTTTAAAAATGAACAAGATTTAAAATTCTAAAACTTTTACGAAAAATGGTCCCATTAGTACAGTATTTTTATGACGCACCAACATTATCCAATAAAGAAAATATTTCAGATCGAAATTACACAAATGAATAATTCTATGCTGCCCATAAGACAGATAATTAAAATCGATTACACAAACCATAATGAGTCATTTAACATACAACGCAACAGAATTACAATTATTTAATATTTCATTATTTTTTCATTTCCTTTAATGAAGATATGAAATAAAAAAAAATATATAAATATAATTCTATTGAAAGAGAAAATTCTAATCTATATATATTTATAATAGAGTTGCGTTACTGACTGATTGACCAGCCCCCATACCAAACGGCTGAAGCCAGGGCTGCGAAATTTGCAGGGTAGTTCCCAAATATGACGTAGACGTCGACTAAGAAATTCGTACTTTTAGGGGGTAAAATGGGACAAAAAGGGATAAACATCGAACCTTCGTCCTGACTAAACGGCAATAGCTAGAAACATGAAATTCGGTGTGTTCCTTGCACTGACCATGCAGAACAGCTACAAATAGGGATTTTTCGAAATTTGTACTTTTAAGGGAGGAAAGACACAAAACGGGATAAAAATGGTATCAATTTAAGAATTGCAGCTAGAATCGTGAAAATCGGTATTTACATTCCTCTGACAACGTAGACTTGCAATATAAATTGATTTTTCGAAATTAGTACTTATAAGGGTTGCGCGGGACAAAAAGGGTACCAACTAAAGTATTGGTATGTAAATTCCTCTCACCACATAGAAGCGGAATATAAATGAATTTTGTACGTTTAAGGGTTGCGCGGGTCAAAAAGGGATAAAAATGGTACTAAATAAAGTATTGCAGCTTTAGTCGTGAAATTTGGTGTGTAAATTCCTCTGTCAAGGTAGAAGCGCAAATCCTACTGGATTTTTTCGAAATTTATACCTATAAGGTGTGCGCGGGACAAAAAGGGATAAAAATAGTACCAACTAAAATATTGCAGCTATAGTGGTGAAATTTGGTGCGTAAATTCCTCTGACAACGTAGACTTGCAACATAAATGGATTTTTCAAAATTTGTACTTTTAAGGGGAGAGCGGAACCAAAAAGGATAAAAATAGTACCAACATTAGGGTTACAGCTAGAATCATGAAATTTAGTATGTATATTCCTCTGACCATGCAGAAACGCCATCAAAATGTATTATTTTTCGAATAAAAGGCTCTGCGGTTGTAATTTTTTGTTAAAAACTGGGTAGAAAATGATAATAATATATATATACGAAGGGAGTTAAAGGGAGCAGCTAAAACAGTGCACATCGACGAGCACATTCCTTTGACTAATAAATACTATAAATACTATACCAAAACAGAGACTGATAATAACAAATACCTGGGGTTTTCGCATGTGAAGCAGCGGGTACTGCTAGTAAATATATATATGGGGCTGGGTCGCCGTCCATACAAATGCAAAAACAAGTTCCAGTCACCCCACGAAAATAAAGTTTGGATTGTTTAATGATGATTTGCAAAATATTCCGTTCCTAAATCAAGCCATCTGCGAGCTAAACGCTCCTGAAAATAACCCTAAAAATCATGTTTTTCCTGTGTAATTTTTATACACTCCACGAGAGTATTATGTCTTTGTGCATTTGTTTGTAACACCCAAAAGGAAACGAGATAGACCCATTGTTAATTATACCGATCGTCTTAGAATCACTTTCTGAGTCGATTTAGCAATGTCCGTCTGTCTGTCCGTCCGTCCGTCCGTCCGTCCATCTATTCTTGTAATCACGATACAGGTCGCAATTGTAAACAGAACCAAATGAAACTTTGCACAACGATGTTTTTCGGGATAAGGACGAACGCTATTTAATTTGAAGAAAATCGGTTCAGATTTAGATATAGCCCCCATACGAATTTCACTCCCGATTTGACTCTTTTCACTCTAGATACCACATATTACAACAGATTTTCTTTAAAATTTGCAAAACATCTTATATTGTAACTAGAAACACCTGTGGTAAAAATGTGTTAGATCGGTTCAGATTTATATATAGCTCCCATACAAATTTCTCTCCCGATTTGACTTTTTCCGCTCTAGAGACCACATAATGTATCAGATTGTCTTCAGATTTGGTAAAACATCTTATATTTCCACTAGAAACACCCATGGTGAATATCGGTCAGATCGGTTCAGATTTATATATAGCTCCCATACAAATTTCGCTCCCGATTTGACTTTTTCCGCTCTAGAAACCACATATTGTATCAGATTTTCTTCAGATTTGGTAAAACATCTTATATTCCCACTAGAAACTCCCATGGTGAATATCGGACAGATCGGTTCAGATTTATATATAGCTCCCATACAAATTTCGCTCCCGATTTGATTTTTCTGCTCTAGAGACCACATAATGTATCAGATTGTCTTCAGATTTGCTAATACATCTTATATTTCCACTAGAAACACCCATGGTGAATATCGGTCAGATCGGTTCAGATTTATATATAGCTCCAATACAAATTTCGCTCCCGATTTGACTTTTTCCGCTCTAGATACCACATATTGTATCAGATTGTCTTCAGATTTGGTAAAACATCTTATATTCCCACTAGAAACTCCCATGGTGAACATCGGACAGATCGGTTCAGATTTATATATAGCTCCCATACAAATTTCGCTCCCGATTTGACTTTTTCCGCTCTAGAAACCACATAATGTATCAGATTGTCTTCAGATTTGGTAAAACATCTTATATTTCCACTAGAAACACCCATGGTGAATATCGGTCAGATCGGTTCAGATTTATATATAGCTCCCATACAAATTTGGCTCCCGATTTGACTTTTTCCGCTCTAGAAACCACATATTGTATCAGATTGTCTTCAGATTTGGTAAAACATCTTATATTCCCACTAGAAACTCCCATGGTGAACATCGGACAGATCGGTTCAGATTTATATATAGCTCCCATAAAAATTTCGCTCCCGATTTGACTTTTTCCGCTCTAGAAACCATATATTGTATCAGATTGTCTTCAGATTTGGCAAAACATCTTATATTTAAACTAAGAACATCTATGGTGAAAATCGGTTTAAAAGCCACATATTGTGCTCGATTGTCTTTAAATTTCGCACAACATCTTATAATCTAACTAAACAAAACTATGGTGAAAGTGGGTAAGATCGGTTCAGATTTAAATATATCCCAAATTCAAATGTTGCTCCCATAAGTTTAACCGTTTTTGGCCAAACTATACATTTTATATTTCACCTATTTCGTTATAGGTTTCAGTATATCCTCATACAAATGTCCTTTCCGATATAAAATTTTTTGTCAAACACAAATTTACAGGATACAAAAAACCTTCCCGTTTTCACTTTTTCACCGAATTGAATTGTATTCGGATTGAAAGTGGAGTGTATCATAGAGTCGGCCCCGCCCGACTTTAGCCTTTCCTTACTGGTTTTGTGTTACATTTTTTCCCATTTTTTTCTGAATTAATAGACCCTATAAAGCACTTTAAATAAAAACAATTTTGATTCTTGTTTCAGAGTAACATATTGCTCAAATTATTGGACGTTTATAGTAATTTTTTGTGGATCTTCACAGTGACTACTGAAGACTTTTTCGTATTTGGGCGTTTTATTTTATAAAAAATAAATAGCTGCAGTCAATACCTTTCGAATGATGCCTAAATGATGAACATCAGAATGAAATTGGCGTCGCAGCGCTCATTTTTATAAAAAGAGTTTGCTAATTTTGGCTCTGAAAATCCATCTCCTGTATTAAATTATTTTACAAACATGGAGTCAGTGACGTCATTTTTCGTCCGATATTCATCATTTAGGCATCATTGGAAAGGTATTGATTCCTTCTATTTATTATTCATAACACCTCTGACAAAATGTTTCCAAGAAATATGAGTTTTTAGCTTCCAAGTTTTAGTGCTTCCAAGGGTCTATTAATTCAGAAAAAAAGAAATTAACAAAAGTCCAAAATTAAAAAATTAAAAAACATGATTTTTAGATGTGTTTTCAGAAGTGTTTAGCTAACAGATGGCTTGACCCAGTGACGAAATATTTTGCAGATCGTCATTACACAATCCAATCTACATTTCTGGGGGGTGACCGCTGTAATTTTGTTTTTCGTGACCCATCCTAACATATATATATACAGTTGCGGTCAAAATAATAGCAGCGCACCACAGCGTAGGATACATTTTCATATATTTATTTTTGTGATATTTTTATACCCTCCACCTCCAGGATGGGGGTATATTCACTTTGTCATTCCGTTTGTAACACCTAGAAATATTCACCGGAGACCCCATAAAGTATATATATTCTGGGTCGTGGTAAAATTCTAAGATGATATAGCCATGTCCGTCTGTCCGTCTGTCTGTCTGTTGAAAGCACGATAGCGGCCGAACGAAATGAGCTAGGAGGTTCCAATTTTTCCTAAATGTGTCTTATGGTTGTAGATCGGTTGGGATTAAAAGTGGACGAAATCGGCCCAGAGGGAAAAATTTTTCCCTCACAAGGACTGAAAATACCCCTAATATTTAGAGTATTTCAGCATGTTTTTTGAACATATTAGCTTGTATTTACTTGATATTTGCAATGCGCATTCCCTTTGTAGCATAAAAGGGCACCATAGAGTGATTTTTTTTGTAGGGGGCGAAATGGGACAAAAAGGGATAAAAATGGTACCTATCAAACGACAACAGATAGAAACACGAAATTTGGCGTGTACATTCCTCTAATTGAGTAGATACATAATATAAAAGTATTTTTTCTAAATTCGTACTTTTAAGGGGTTAAATTGGGACAGAGGGATAAAAATAGTACCAACCTAACGGCTGCACCTAGAATAATGAAATTCGATATATACATTCCTCTGACTGCGTAGACACGTAAAATAAAAGAACTTTCCAAAATGCGTACTTTTTGGGGTTCAAATGGAAAAAGGGGATAAAAATAGTACCTACTAAATGACAGCAGCTAGAATCATGAAATTCGGAGTATACATTCCTCTGACTGCGTAGACACGAAAAATAAAACGTTTTTTCCAAATTCGTACTTTCAAGGGATACAATGGTTACAGGGGATAAAAATAGTACCAACTAAACGAATACAGCTAGAATGATGAAATTCAGTGTGTACATCCCTCTAATTGTGTAGATACGTAAAATAAAGAGAGTTTATATAGTCGTACTCTTGAGGGGGCAAAATTGGAAAAAGGGGATAAAACTGGTACCAAAAAAATGGCCGCTGATAGAATCATGAAATTCGGAGTATACATTCCTCTGATTACATAGCCACGTAAAATATTTTTTTCCAAATTCGTACTTTATTTTGTTGCTTTTACGACAAAAAATGGTAGAATCATGAAGTAGTCTTGGCTTATTAATTAAATTTGTTATTTTCATACAGTTAAAATTTGTTGCGGACATTCCTCTTGTAGCTTGGAAGCAATGGGACAAAAGGGATAAAATATGGTACCAATGATACGACAACATCATGAAATTCGGTGTGTGCATCCCTCTAATTGTTTAGACACGTAAAATAGAGGGATTTTTCGAAATTCGTACTTTTTAGGGATATAACTAAAAAGAGGGATAAAAATGGGACATACCAAACCGCTGAAGTTGAAATCATGAAATTCGGTGTCTACATTCTGACTATGAAGACTCGAAAAAGGGTTTCTTCGAAATTTGTACATTTGGGCGGAGAATGGGGCGAATGGGGATATCTTTAAAATTTATACTTTTCTTATCACTTTGTCTGTATCTGAAAATGCTTCTTTCTAATGGCGACTGACAATCGCCTAATATTTAGGCATGTTCACTTTCACAATTTCAGCATTTTATTTATATATAGTTGTCGATTTTAAACAGTGCGCATAAGTATACATTATAGTTTGAAATAGTAAACAAATATAGTAATGTGCAAACAAATATCACAATTTTCGTAATATGGTACTGTGCTTCTATGTAAAGTCGACATCTTTTATTCTGCTGGTAATACTGTGGAATGCACTCCGTGGTGGAGGGTATATAAGATTCGGCCCGGCCGTTACAAACACAAAATAATTGTTTATTTGGTGATATGATTATAATTACTTAAGAAATTTCACATTTTTTTGGATTATTCGACCGGTCAAAATAATAGCAGCATTCAAAAAATCTCAAGAAAAAGGAATTTTATCTCATTTTTTTCAATTCGATTTGATGTTATAAATAAGATATTATGAAATTTACACTATTTCTGAAATGTTATAGTTTTATTTTTCCTCATACGTAGGGCGAGGAGAGCATTGTATAGAATAAAATCGAGTTCTTATAAAAAGGTTGAAATCTGAAAATCATATAGTGAACTTCGATTTTTTCCAGTGTTCAATTAAAATGACGAGAAATTCGATATTATTAGAAGAAAAAAAAAAACAAAAACACGTCAAAGAAATCAGTTTAATGTCTAGAACAAAAATCCCACTTACGCCCTCCACCATCTTTGAGAGTTTAAAATGTTCGTAGAATACTAAGAAAACATAATCTGTAAGCCAGAAGTCCGAGGAAAGTCCCACTTAAAAATAAAAGTCATGTCACAAAAAAATTGCACTTCGCAAAAACACACCTGCAGTAGCCAACCAAAAATTGGTGTAGGTTTTATGGTCAATGGAATCATTGGAAAAATTGTTCTATATGGTAGGACAGTCCCTCGACAGTTTGTAAGACGTCCACAGAACACGTAATACATCTCCGGGTATAGTACCAAAACTGTCAAATAGGGAGAATCAAGCATAATGGCTTGAGCATGTTTTTCATATTATGGAGTTAGGTTAATACATTGGCCCAGAACTACTATGGACTCCGCCCAGTACATCAAAATACTGCTTAATATTATGCTTACGTATGCAGAATATGGAATGCCCCTTAAATGAGTCTTCTAGCAGGTCAATTATCCCGAAAACACCATACGACTCGCAAAAAGGTGGTTTGAAGTCCATAATATCGATATGGAATGGTTCGGGCAGACACCGCATCTCAATATAATCAAAATTTTTAAGTGTGATGACTAAAATGAGGTCTCACTAGCAATACTGAAAAACAATCACCCTCATCATGTAAGTCGTAGTCGTGTCGAATTTTCGACTCGTGTCACAAATTTACATTTTTGGTATCGCGTATGTCGTATTTGACTGTGAAATTCGACAAAAACTGTCACTGAATATTTTGCAAGTGACTAGAGTAAAAAAAAAATAAAAATGGAAAAAATTAATCAAATCAAAAGTTAATGGATTTAGTTCTATTAAACTAATATAAAAAGCAAAAACATATAATTTTATTTCTTGAATTACATACGTAATTTAAGAATGGAAATTATGACTCCCAAGGAATTTGGTATTTTTATTGGTTAAATTATTTGAAAAATGAAAATTTTGACAAAAATCTACAATAAAAAAGTGGAAAGATCAAATATAAAGAAAAAAAATTAACAAAAATTTTTAACAAAATCGACTACGACGAAAATGTTCTAGTCACGTCGAATTTGTTACATGATACCGACGAAATGCAAATTCGACTACGACTACGACAGCTGTCGAAATTCGACTACGACTTACGTGATAAGGGTGAATAACGATATTTGACACGAAAGGCATGGTCAAAAATACCGCATGAAAGGTTCAAAATACTAGTTGACTAGTTGAAACGACGCTATTTAGCAATATTGTGTTAAATTCAAGAAAATGTCGTTATTTAAGTAATTATTCAAAAAAATATTTCAATTAAAATGAATTGAAACAAAATATTTTTAGTTTTTATTAGCGCTGCTATTTTTTCGACCGGTCTCATTTTTGACATAAATGGTTCAAAAGTCTTATCTTAAAATTACAAAAACTTATTTTTATACCCTACACCACTTCGTGGTCTAGGGTATTATAAGTTAGTTTCGCGCCAAATGTTTGTAACACCAAGAAATAATCGAGCTAGACCCACCTTAAAGTATACCGATCGGCTTAGAATCACCAGCTGAGTCGATTTAACGATGTCTGTCTGTCCGTCCGTCCGTCCGTCCGTCTGCTGTCCATCTAAGCTTGTTCGCACTCTACAGGTCGCAATTGTTGTCCGATTGTCATGAAACTTGGCAGAAGTTATTATTTCTGGCCAAGGACCATCGGTATTGAATTTGGAGGAAATCGGTTTAGATTTAGATATAGCCCCCATACAAATGTCGCTCCCGATTTGACATTTTCCGCTCTAGAAACGACATATTGTACCCGATTTTCTTGTCAGTCCCGATTTCGCTCTCTCCGCTTTAGAAACAACATCTTGTACCCGATTTTCTTTAAATTTGGCACAACATCTTATAATCCAACTAAAAAACCTATGGTGAAAGTGGGTAAGATCGGTTCAGATTTAGATATAGCCCTCATATATTTCAACTAAGAAGACATATTCTGAAAGTCAAATATATGGGTCCATATTTTGGTATAACCCCCATACAACTTGGGCCCCCATTCCACTCTATTACATCTCTAGAACCCACATCGTGCATTAAATCTCGATATAATTTTTTATATCATGTCAAATTTCAACTAAGAATACCTACTTTGAAAGTGATCTATATGGAACCTCTTTTTAATGTAGAGCACTTGCAAATGGCCCCATTTTAATTTTTACCCCTCAAGAACGCAAATTTTACATCGGATTTTTTTTCAAATTTTGCAGATTATATTATATTTCAGAATACAAAGTCAAATATATGTGTCCACACTTTGGAATAACCCAATAACCCATTCTACTCTAATACAGCTCTACAAACTACGTCTTACATCGCATCATGATATATTTCAACTATGAATACCTACAGTGAATGAGAAATATATAGGCCCATGTTTTGAGCCGGTGTTGTTATAGGCCTCCTTTCAAATGTCGGTCCGATTTATCCTATTACTACTGTATAATTTGTATTTGTCTGCCGGAAAATTGGATCAATTATTTACCATATTCGTTAAATATGACTAAAGATGAATTTATAATGTATAATTTATATGAACTACATAAAATTGCTCCCATGAAACACCTGGGTTTAGCAATAAAAGCGATGTATATACGCAGGGAGTGGTGTAGGGTATTATATAGTCGGCCCCGCCCGACTTTAGCCTTTTCGAAGTAAAACTGATATTTTTCTTTGTCGACATTTTTTATCTCGTCGCTGCTATTTTTGATCGCAGCTGTATATATATTTATTTATTCTCGCCATTCCAATGTGGAACATATGGTCCTATGGGAAAGATTATTACTGATATGGGAACCGATTACAAGAATAATATTTTGATGAACTTTGCAGACTGCTGAAGGGTAAAAATGTGACGACTATAGCCTATCACCACCGGACGCTTGGTACTATAGAACGCAGTCATTGAATAATTAAGACCATACATATCTATTAATAAATCCGATTGGGATAAATGCTTGCGATACATCGCTTACTGCTATAATACAATTCCTTCCATGGTTCAAGAATATTGCCCCTTCGAACTAGTATTTGTTAGGCCACCGGTAGAATTTGACATTCACGGGGAGCATTTCAATGATACAATTTTCAAATCATAATAAAGGGTGATTTTTTAGCTATTATCTTTTTGGCAACACTGGTTTAAACAGCTGACGCACGTTTCGTGTTTTATTTCACAGTCAAACATCTTCAGTTTGGTCTATAATTTAACCATTAATCGTCTTACAAACGAACAACGCTTGCAAATTATTGAATTTTATTATCAAAATGCGTGCTCTGTTAAGAAAGTTCAAAAAAGCCGAAGATCCACTTTTTTACCGAAAAATTGTGTTCAGCGACAAAGCTCATTTTTCAGTCAATGGGTACGTAAATAGGCAGAATTGTCGATTTTGGAGTGAATATCAGCCAGAAGCATTGCAAGAGCTACCAATGCATCCAGAAAAAGTCACAGTTTGGTGCGGTTTATGGGCTGGTGGCATCATTGGACCGTACTTCTACAAAGATGATGCGAATCGTAACGTAACTGTGAATGGTGAGCGCTACCGTGAGATGATATCCAACTTTTTTGGCCCAAAATGCAAGAGCTTGACTTGCATGACATGTGGTTTCAACAAGACGGTGCCACATTCGGTGAACATTTTATTTCACGTTCGGGACCGTGCGATTTAACGCCTTTAGACTATTTTTTGTTGGGCTATGGGGCTATGTTAAAGCTCATGTCTATACAGACAAGCCCGCTTCAATTGACGCATTGGAAGACAACGTTGAAGCATTTATTCGTGAGATACCGGCCGAAATGTTGGAAATTGGAGTATGCCAAAATTGGACTAAGCGGATGGACCATTTGAGGCGCAGTCAAGGTCAACATTTGCATGAAATAATCTTCAAACATTAAATTATATGGACCGTACTATCGATTCAAAAAAAGATTTCATGTATTTTTCTGAATTTTATGTGTTTTTTGAAAAACTTTCCTATAGCTTTTAAAAAATCACCCTTTATTTGTTAGGCCACCGCACAGTAGCGCCCGTAGAGCAAGCGAGGTTGCAAAAATCAAAATTTTCATGAGCGCCTACGAAGTTTTGAATAAACCCATGTTATAGGAAACTTTTCAACGATTTCAAATCTGCCACTCTTAATAATATCACATTTTTAGTTTAGAAGATATAGCCGTTCAAAGTTGACCGACTTTCGGTTTTCAAAAAAACACACAATTTTTAGTGAATTTGTTGCGATTTCAGGTGTAATATCACGAAAAATAGGTAACGAATAGCCTTATTTTTTGTTTGTTTTGATTGATGTATTTATTAAATGTATAATGATAAAAAATTAACTGTTTGCTTTGTGTTTCTCCTGGTAAATCACTATTTAAAAACTATCCGTTTTTTCACTATTTTTCAACTTTGACGGAAAATAAAAAAAATCTATATTTTTCTATATTTGTCATATTTGCAAAACCTGTTCATTGATTATTTCTTTACATAATTCAAAAATTTTAGCTGCCCGTACGTGCCCGTTTGGCTTCTAGAGGTAAAAAAGGTTAAAAAGACATGGTTGCAGAAATTGTATGGCGTCCATCCCTTATATGTTTTGACTGACAGTAGTTTGATTTAATAGTACGTACAAATGGTCAAGAACAATATTGACTTATGGTCCCTACAGTTAGGCACAAATCTTATTTGGACACGTGCATAATATCAAAATTGCATTATTCAGCCTAAATCCATATGTATGCAGGGAACAGGTAATTTTTTCGGCATGGTAGCATAAGCCTATATATTGCAAATGGTCAAGAACAATATTGACTTATGGTCCCTATTTTTATTTTTTATTTTTAGGCATGGTAGCATATGCCTATATATTGCAAAATAAGGATAATGCCTGGATTACTCTACGACTGAAAGTTGGCGCAACAATTACTGAAACCATTAAACAATTTAAGTACTGAAAACATGGCGTTGAACAATTTTAAATTATTTGAACTGTTTAGAAAGTCAACCACACCAAATTTTTTCACGCAAGCTGCTTTAGAAGAACTTGATAGCTTATACGGAAATATTGAGAGAAGCGAAATTATAAAAAATAAATTTTATCTGATATATGCAAATATTAAGGCAAAATGGGTGAAATCTAATCGAACCATTCAGAACTTCAACTCCAAATACGAGGACTGGCTTAATGAAGACACCATCCTGGATATATTGGCAGTAGATAAACCCACCACATCAACCAGAGGAGCAAAAGGAAGGCCAAAAAAAAAGTATTGAGGAGTGTTCAATTTTCACAAGGAAGAGGAAACTTGCCGATGCCACCAATGACTTGACCACGAAGCAATTATCTATTAAATTTACAAAGGATAGTGAAAGAGTTAGGTCGCAGATAACCAAATCTGTTGCTGATGCAAGCCCACTGCGACTAAAAAGGATTAAGGAAAGCATTCCCACGCCCACAAACGCACACATTAAAAAGTATGGATCCGAAGAAGCCTTGGCCTTGAGAAACCACGGACATCTTTAACGCGACACGGCGCTGACGTTTTACCCGGATACAAGCATATTACGCAAGCCAAAATAAATTCACGACCACTGCATACGGAGTTTACGGAAGTCTCTGCGAAAGCCAATCTGCAGGATCTCATGGGCCATACAGCAAAACGGTTGTTGGAGAGTCTTCCTGAAAATGAGGTGAAAATTCTTCCTGAGAAGTTGACATTGATCAGCAAATGGGGCTGCGATGGATCATCCGGACAAAAAAAAAATAAAAAAATAAATAATAATAAATAAATGAATTTAAAAAAAAAATATTTTTTTTTTAATTTGTTGGGTAATAATTTAAAACATAAAACCCTAAAGATAACCCATAATTAGGCCCCTACAGAGCGTAGCACCCTCTCCAAACGCTCATTTCATAGGCTGAACAGTTATCTATCATATGCTGTTTAAACTGTTCAATTATCTTATTCGGTTCAAAAGATATGATTTTTGCAACGAAAAAACTCAAATGGCGCCACTGTGCACCGGTAGAATTTGACATTCACGGGGAGCATTTCAATGATATATGTAATTTTCAAATCATAATACTTTCACATGGTACACATTTTAAGCCGATAGAAAGCTTGTTCACACATGCAACCCTTTTTATATAATTTTTAAGCGCAGATACACTTAATTAAAAAATCTTTTAATTTCCAAATCGTTTGGCGTGACAAAATGCTTTCCATGTATTTAACCACTGTGCTGAGGCCACTCTACATGTCAAATATTGCAGCCAAATCGAAAGGGGTCAGTTGCAATTGCACGATTGTGTCGAACATGTTTGGAATTATGCCGCCAAATAATCATGAACTAGTTGTTGCAGTCAGGGTTATCACCACACAAGAACACACACATCATGAGCGTGTGTGCGTGCATATGTGTTTGTGTGTGAATCAGCCTTGTCCTTTATCTGGTGATTGTTATCCTTTCATCGGTTTTTATGCTCAATCCCCGTTTGATTGTTAAATAAATTACAATAATTACTCGTACATTCCATTCCGTGTTCGTTTAAAGTGTAATCATTATAAAAATAATAATAAAACGAACATTCCCATGGCACGCACTGTACAGCCTGTGATGGTGATGGTGACGGTGACGGTGCGCCGCGTGTGTGTGTGTGCATATGCGTGTCTAAACGTAGTAGCAGCTGTAGTTAGTTGTCTGCGTGTGCATGGCTGGGTGTGTGTGGGGGGTACATTGTACGAATAACAGCCGAAACAAGTTGATAGTGTGTGGAGTGGAGCCGCTGTGTAGTGTAGTAAAGTAGAAGAAGAACAAGAAGACGATGTAGAAGTAGAAGGCGACAACGAAAATAACGGAATGTTTAAAACAAAGTCAAGTGAACGTGGCAGGCAGGCAGGCAACCCAAACAAACCATCTAACGGTGAATGTGCGAATACGGTATGTGTGTTGGTGTGTGTGTGTGCCAGAGTGTGCAGTAGCAGGAGCACCAGTGGCAGTTGTAGTAAATATAACGGTAAAATGTCTCAAATGCAAAAAAAACAACAACGACAACAACAATGAGAGAGAAGACTCCACAACACGACAACAACAGCAATGCCAATGGGGGGAAATTCTTTTTGAATTTTTGTGTTGTTGTTTTGCAAGCGGGAGGGTCGTAATACCAAGAGGCACACGCACACACACACACCCACACAAGTGTTAAAGTACGACGACGTTTTTGGTGTGTTCCTTGTGTTCCCCGTTCGCTGTTTGTTTGCTTCTCGTATTTATTTTACGTATTCCTCCTCTTCGCCTTCACACAATTCTCGTTAGCGCCTATTCCTTTTTGGCCGAGTATTTGCTCTGTTCGCTACAGAGTATATGTGTGTGTTTCTGTGTGTGTATGGGTAAATCAGTATTTTTCTTTCATTCCTTTTTACTATTACGTTCACGTCGTCGTCGTCGTACGAGCGAAAAATACCCACACAAAATACAAGAATTTTTCTTTGGCACTTTTCAAAACTTTTCCGAGGATTTTTCAACGAAACAAACAAACTTTTGCAACTTTTCTAATGAACAGACAGACGACATTCCAAGCCATGTCATGGCATTTCGTTTTTCCATATTTCTATTTTATTCCATTTGATTTGATTTGCTCATTATCGATTTACTCACTTTTGGCTTTGCACAATTTTCATTCTAAAACTCGTTTGCTTTTTCACATTTTCGTTGTCTAAAAAGGCTGAACTATTTGATATTTGTTGGATATTCGAATTGGATTGAAATGAATTGGGTTTTTCCTTTTTTGTATCACGTATCACTAGTATTTTTACTTTGTTTTTCCTTGTGTGTGTTTGTTTGTTTCAAAGAGGAGTTCACTTAAAACAGATGTACAATTTTTTTCGGGGGACTTTTGTTCCCTGGTATCCTTAACAACAAAAAGGATTATCTTAGAATTTCACTATATTCACATTTTTTGCTTATATATTTTATTCATCTTCTTCTTGTTTTTCTTATTTAGAGTTTTAAAGCGTTTAAAAATCCAGCGTAAGTATGTTATGCACTAATTGACGGGAGAAAAACGAATAACAGTTATTTGTGGCCAAGAGCTTAGTAAGACCATATTTTGTTTAAATCCAATCCTTATAGAGATTGAATTCTCTCAGGTTTTCGCTCTCGCTCTCTCTTGCTTTGAAGCTCCCACAATAACCGTTATTTGCCAGCAACTGTCATTTTGTGCAGGGTTGCTAAGTTATGTGTTTTAAAAAGCGTCAGCATGAAATATCGAAAATCGCTACAGAGTGGCCAATTTAGCGTTTTTTTAATTGCCGTAATGGAATCGTGTAATTTTGAAACTAGAAAAATTCTCGCTGTAATATCCTTTAGTCTGTAAATATGTATATGAAATTTAAACTCCATTAATTTTAAATTATCATATCAAAATGCAGTTTGGCCAGCGCACAATGGTTCAAAAGAAAATTCCATCGGCCAAAATGCAATAACTGTTGTTCTAGTAAACATTTTTGAGTTCTGTAAACAAGGACCCAAGGATTATTGTGAGATGTTAACGAACATACAAAATAATGAATTGCAGTACTACCTCTTGCAGTTTACCCGCATCATTAGATTTGTCTGGAAAAAAAAAAATAAAAAAATTAAAAAAGTTGGATTTGAGTGCACATATATTCAAATGAAGTCTAATAATATGTTCACGCCCACCATACGATTAAATTTCTAGGCCCAAGAAGACCCATTCAAAAAAGAAGCCAGAATTGTTGGATAGATCGCGAGCAAATCACAAAATAAAACAAGTAAAAAGGCGTTAAGTTCGGCCGGGCCGAATCATATATACCCTCCACCACGCAGTGTATTCGACAGTATTATCGGTAAATTAGAGACTGTCGACATTACACAGAAGTGCACTACCATATTAGGAAAATTGTGATTCTTCATTAGTATAATATAAATAGTCCTCTACTATATATAAATATTAATATAATTATTAGTCAGAAATCTTCAAAAATCCATTTGCAATTTCTTGATTCCAGCTACAGCCTAAATTCGTACCTCTTATTTTCCGCGTCTACGTAGACAGGCGAGTGCAAATACTGAATATAATGATTCTAGCTACAACCATTTGATTGTAGCTAAATTTAATTGCATTTAGATCCTGAAGCTACGAATATCGGAAGATATCATTATTATTCGCGTTACCGCCGTCAGAGAATTGTACACACCGCATCTCATTATTATAGCTGCAGCCGTTTGGTTGGTACCATTTTTATCCCCATTCACCCAATTTTCCGATTAAAAGTAGAAATTTCGAAAAAATCCTCTATATTTCGCATCTTCACAGTCAGATGAAAGTACACCCCACATCTCATTATTATAGCTGCAGCCGTTTGGTTGGTACCATTTTTATCCCCATTCACCCAATTTTCCGATTAAAAGTATAAATTTCGAAAAATCCTCTTTATTTCGCATCTTCACAGTCAGATGAAGTACGAATTTTGAAAAATTCCTCTATTTTACGTATCTGCGCAATTAGACGAATGTACGTTCCAAATTTCATGTTTCTAGCTGTTATCGTACTATTGGTACCATTTCTATCCCTTTTTGTACGATTTCACCCGCTAAATTTTGTTTGTACTTTTTGATGGTTACACGTTATTAGAGGGAGGTACGAAACAAATTTCAAGTGTATAAGAATCGGAAATTTTTAAAATAATTGTTTTAATAGTCTAGAAAATACCCCTTTCAGTCCTTGTTAGGGAAAAATTGTTCCCTCTGGGCCGATTTCGCCCACTTTCAATCCTAACCGATCTACAACCATAAGAATCAACAGACAGACGGACATGGCTAGTAACTTTATATGAACTACATAAAATTGCTCCCATGAAATACCTGGTTCAGTAATCAAAGCGAGGTATATACGCAGGGAGTGGTGTAGGGTATCATATAGTCGGCCCCGCCCGACTTTAGAATTTCCTTACTTGTTGTTTTTATATTTTTGGGGTAGAGAGCTGTATACATTTTAATTTGTAACTCAGAAAGTTGACTCGTGGCCATTCTGAAACATTTTGTGTACATGTTTGATTCTTAGATTACGGGACAATTTCGGCATTATTGAATTGAATTTTGAGCAAACAAAAGATAACATGCATGCCACTTCACTTGATAAAAATTATAAACATTAATAGAAACAAGTAAGAAGGCAGCGCCGAATCTTATATAGCCTCCACCGCCAGATTGGAGGACGTTGACTTTGCGTAGAAGTGTAGTTGCATGTTATGAAAATTATTATATTTGTATGCATTACATTTAAAGGCCACTCCCGCTTGTTGGGAGAGGCTGTCAAATTGTTTAGACAGCGTGTATGCAGGGATAAAAAATAATTCTTTAAGTGTACTTAAACAATTTGCTTAAGTACCCTGATTATTAGAGTATATACGCATGGAATTTCATGATTCCGCATATATATTCCGCCAAAGAAATGTACGTTTTTGTTTTAATGTTAAAAATAATAACTTATTTTTATGTATTCAATGGGACAAACACAAAAACATCGCTCAATACAAAAATTTTGTGGAACCATGAAGTTTTGAAGAAGCAAAAGTAAAAAGTTACGATTTGGAAATACGAAATCAAATCGTTTTCGTAAAATGTCTGTGACATGCCTGGTAAACTACATTTCATTATGAAAATTCAGCCGTTTGATTAGTACCATTAATATTCATTTATTGACGGTAGGTATGTACAAACCGAATTTCATGTTTGGTTTCATGTTGTGGTTAGATTGGTACCATGTATCTCCTTTTGGTTCGCGTTCACGCTGTACCAAATTTTAATATGAGGTTGAAATTTAAAAAGAAATTGTCGAAATACTCTAAATGCTAGGGGTGTTTTCAGTCCTTGTTGGGGAAAAATTGTTACCTCTGGACTGATTTCACCCATTTTCAATCCCAAGCTTGCAGATCGCAAATTTAGACACATATATGGAAAATTTGAACCTCCTAGATCATTTCCTTTGGAAGCTAGCGTGCTTTCAACAGACAGACGGACATGGCTAAATAGCCTTAGAATTTTACCATGACCCAGAATATATACACTTTATGGGGTTTCCGTTGAATATTTTAAGGTTTTGCTAACGGAATGACAAAATTAATATACACTCCATCCTAAGGTGGAGGGTATAAAAAGGAGACCATTATTGTAAATTAAATAATAAAGTGGTATATATTTTATTTTTACCAATTTAAGTACATAAGGACATAAAATTAGCCGGTAATCTCAGAATCATCCATATATTTATTTATTTATTTATTATGAATTACAATACAAAGTCTGGGTCCAAGGATTGAGCCGGGGTGATTAAGACCAACTCGACTACCGGGGCGCTCTATCATAAATATATATATATACATATAAAGTTGGAGATAATTTTTTCTTATATTTGTTTTAGTTTTTCGTTTGTTTCATTTTGGAAACATTTTGAAAACAATATTTGAAAACAATATTTGATTTGAACTGGAACCATTTTGCATCTATATTTTATAGAATGCTAATTTATTTACAAATGGCATAATGACACTTATTGATTAGCTGCACACTACCATTATCATGATTTCCACCCTTTTAAAGCTTTCGTTAGGTGGCTTCGCAACAATTTCTCAACAACAAATCCGGACACTTTAAGTAAATGATTCTGATTTCGTCATAAATCTTTTCTTAAATTGTGTATAAACAGCACTTAATTTGTTTAATGTGTAAACTGTGCTTATTGCGAAGAGCAAAAACAATATAAAATTGTAAGAACTTGTGATTGATCAGTAAACCAAAACTTTTTATTTATAGTCTTTTCAGATTGCATGCGAAATAAAGTTTAACACGATTTCTAGTGTCGAATTTGTATGGGATCTAACATTTGAAATCGACCTTATGTCAATTACAGCTTGCTTGAGCTACCGATCTTTTAGCCTTTTTTTGATTTCATGCGAAATCAATCGATTTCAGCTCTAGGTTGGTTTATAAATGTGAGATCCAATACAAATTTGACATTTGAAAATCAATTGATTGATTTCTCATGTAGTCTGAAAATGCTATAAGTTCGATTTCAAATGTCCCATCCCTGTAATCTGGCGAAATCGACCTCCAGCTCGATTTAATTTGAAAGCGATGAAAGATAGAAAATAAAAAAAATTACGAATGACACATACTTTTGTTAGAAACTGTCAATTGCGCAAGACCTACATCAAGATAACACACAAAAATCGCTCGTTTATGTCTTAATTTTGAAATAAACGTAAAGTAGGCAACACCGCACAACTGAACAGCTGTTGCTAGTATATCTCTGAGAGGGAGATAGAGAGCCACTGAGAGAGAAGTCACCATGAGAATACTCACCTGCATGTGTGTACAAGAGTGGGCATTCGAACGTATTCCAACCGTCCAACCGTGTATTCATATGTTTTTGTATGCCTTCCTTTTCCGTTCCTTTTCGTGCAATGTTGCCATAGTAACTTTTGATTGCTATGGTAAGTTGTATGTGCGTGTGTGTTTGTGTTTGCCCGATGTAGTTGGAGTTGGAATTGGTGTTGTTTTTGGTTTTTGTTTTTCCTTTGTTATACGTTTTTTGGTAGCAATAATTATTTATTATATAAAATAAAAAACAAGAATAATAATAGCCACCAACTACAAGGCTACAAGTTGAAATGTCAACGCGTCGGCACACAATGCAGAACGTATTGGAGCGAGTCCTTAATTACTCGCAACATTTATTAACTGATTGTTTTCGCTGATATTATTGCTTTTAAATTAACGGTATTTTTGTAACGTATTCAACAGCCATAACTCCTCCCCCTCACAGCCAACTCATCATCCTTTTTGCTTTGCACCCGGTGCGTATGACACAGACATTTGGCCTGTAACGGTAAATCTATATAAAGTTATGACTCAGCTTAACATTTTTTGTGTACAGGGTTGCCATAAAAAGAAATGCGGGCGCTATTTAAATTTCAATGACATTGCCGCCCGCCGCCGTGTGTACAACTTGCAAGCGAGGTCGAAGGCGACAGAGTGGAGTGGAGTGGGTGAGCGTTGAACGAGCTTCGATTTTTTTCGTTTTTATTCTGTTTCCTTTTTAGTTGTTTTTTTTTTTTTGTTGCTTCGTCTTCTGCTTGACAGGGTGAGCTATGCGAGCTGGAATCATTCATGTACTACGTGTGCAAGGTATCAATGTTCACATCAATTATTAATGGCGGGTTTATTTTAATTATAATGAGACACTTGATAATTTGTGCTTTCTACACACACACACACACACGCTCACGCACAATCGCTCGTCCCGCGTAATAAGGTGTCATTATTGGAAAAAAAGCGAAATAATGAAATGTGCCCCAAAAAATATTGATGGGTGGCGAGGGGAACATGTTTTTTGTGTACTTTCGTCTCTTAGGATTCCACAATGATTTGCATGAAAATTATTGCAGACTGTTTTGCAATTGGCATTTAGATTAAGCGCCAATCTCTCAATACTCATTGAAATTTTAGGAGCGTAAGACTTAAGGAAAAATTCCAAACCTTTTTTGGTTGCCTAATTTTAAATGAATTTATTTCGTTGCAAAATAGATACTTGATACGTAGTAGACAAAATCGAATCCTCGAGGCAGCATAATTAGAAAAGCCCTCTTCTATATAGGTTGCCGTTTAAAAAGAGTTGTGTGTGTGAGGCATGATGGTAATCGTTATTCGTGGATTCAATTTCCGCTTGAAAGATTGTTTAATTGCACTAAGCAACAAACATTTTGTTGAAGAATCTTATAAAGGGTCCGCCAAATAACTTTTTTTTTTGAAAATGCTATAAAAAAGCTACTGAATATTTTCTCAAATTTCTTTTTTATACCCTCCACCTCCAGGATGGGGGTATACTAACATTGTCATTCCGTTTGTAACACCTTGAAATATCGACCTGAGACACTATAAAGTATATATATTCTTGATCGTCATAAAATTCTAAGACGATCTAGCCATGTCCGTCCGTCCGTCTGTCCGTCTGTTGAAAGCACGCTAGCATCTTTACGAAAGGAGCTAGAACGTTCAAATCTTCCATAAATGCGTCTTATAGTCGTAGATCGGTTGGGATTGAAATGGGGCGAAATCGGCCCAAAGGGAAAAATTTTTCCCTCACAAGGACTAAAAATACCCATAATAATCCCTAATATTTTAGCGTATTAAAGCATGTTTTTTGAATATGTCTGTTTATATTTGCTTAATATTTGGTATGCGCATTCCCCTACAGCAAAAACGTGCACCATAAAGTGATTCTTATTTGTAGGGGGTGAAATGGGGCAAAAAAGGGATAAAAATGGTACATATTAAACGACAACAGCTAGAAACACGAAATTCGGTGTGTACATCCCTGAATTAAGTAGATACATAATGTAAAAGTATTTTTTCCAAATTCGTACTTTTAAAGGGGTAAAATGGGAATAGAGGGATAAAAATGGTACCAACCAAACGGCTGTACCTAGAATAATGAAATTCGGTCTATACATTCCTCTGATTGCATAGATAAGTAAAATACACGGATTATTCAAAATTCGTACTTTTTGGGGTTAAAATGAAAAAAGGGGATAAAAATAGTACCAATCAAATGACCGCAGCTAGAGTCATGAAATTCGGAGTATTCATTCTTCTGACTGCGTAGACACGGAAAATAAACTGATTTTTCGAAATTCGTACTTTTTGGGGTCAAAATAGAAAAAAGGGATAAAAAATAGTACCAACCAAATGACCACAGCTAGAGTCATGAAATTCGGTCTATACATTCCTTTGACTACGTAGACATGCAAAATTAAAGGTTTTTTTCCAAATTCGCACTTTCAAGAGATACAATGGGTACGGAGGGATAAAAATGGTACCAACCAAACGGCTACACCTGGAATAATGAAATTCGGTGTATGCATTCCTTTGATTGTGTAGACACTTAAAATAAACAAATTTTTCTAAATTCGTACTTTTTGGGGTTAAAAAGAAAAAATGGGATAAAAATATTACCAATCAAATGACCGCAGCTAGAGTCATGCAATTCGGAGTATACATTCCTCTGACTGCGTAGACACGGAAAATAGACGAATTTTTCGAAATTCGGACTTTTTGGGGTTAAAATGGAAAAGGGGGATACAAATAGTACCAAACAAATGGCCGCAGCTAGAGTCATGCAATTCGGAGTATACATTCCTCTGACTGCGTAGACACGCAAAATAAAAAGTTTTTTTTCCAAATTCGTAGTTTTTCTTTTACGGCAAAAATTTGTTGAATTGAAGTTAGGTTATTTTGCACTTTGCACATGTACGTCTGATAATGGATTTTCAAAATTTGTGCTTTTGGAATTAAAATAGAATTGAAGTTCAACCAACTGTAAGATAGTGGGTATCTTCCAATATTTATGGTATTTAAGCTTTTTGAAAATATAAATATAAGAATATTTATTTTTTGATTTGAAATAGATAATGGTTTGATATAATTAAAATATTATATTTATTTATATAATTATTTTTTCAATATTTGTATTTGTTTTAGTTTGGCTATATGACAAAATTTATATTTTCCTGTAATATTGCTGCACTTCTACGAAAACCGACAACCTCTGTGGAATGCAATCCATGGTGGAGGGTATATAAAGCTCGGCCCGGCCGAACTTAACGCCGTTTTTACTTGTTTATTTTAAAGTACAATCCTTCCGGTTAATAATGGAAAATAATTTCATTCAAATGGCTGCCTCGGCACCCCACAAATAATAGTCCAACGGTTGAATAGTTGAAAAAAAAAGTTAGGCCCTTTATAACATTTTCTGATGTATTTTGGATTTCTAAATTTGAAAACGATATTAAATTTAATTTTTTTTCATTTTTTACTAAAAATCCAATTTTCGGCGAAGGTACCTTAATCATATGTACTCTCATCCTGGATATATAAGTCCGTTTATATGTTAAATTAGCAGTACCCGCTGCTTCGCACGCGAAAATGCCAGTTATTAGTTTTATCTGTCTCTGTTTTTGATAGTATTTATTTGATTTTCTTTTGGTGGATATAGATAAATCTAAAATAGTAATTTGTAAACCTCCTATTAGATAGCACTCATATACAGTCAAAGCTGAACTCTCTTCGTGTGTATAATTTTTATCAATTTCAACCCAGCAAATTACAACCGCAGAGCCTTCTGTATCCTCGACCTCATGTTTCTAGATGCAGCCGACATCTTTATAACTTTTTGCACCTCTTTCCCACAAAATACACATTTTGAAAAATCACCATTGGTAACATATGTATGTTTTTGCTTCCCCTAAAAACATGTACTTTATTTGGTGCAATGTTTATCCCTTGTCGTCTCGCATTCTCCTTATCAGTAAAAATTTTGTAATATCTATTTATGTTCCGCGTTTACGTAATTAAAGGGTTGTACACCATTGTATCCCTTTTTGTCCCGCGCGCACTTTAAAGGTACAAATTTCGACAAATCCAATTTGACTACGCTTCTACATGGTCAGATGAATTTATATATCAAATTTCACAACTATAGCAGCAATACTTTAGTTGGTACCATTTTTATCCCTCTTTGTCCCGTTCACCCCTTATAAGAAAAATTTCGAAAACATCCACTTGATTGCGCTTCTACGTGGTCTGAGGAATTTATACACCGAATTTCACGATTCTAGCTGTAATTCTTAAATTGGTAACATTTGTATCCCTTTTTGTCCCGCACGCCCCTTAAAAGTACAATTTTCGAAAAATTCATTTATGTTGCTTGTCTACGTTGTCAGAGGAATTTGTACTCCAAATTCCACGACTATAGCTGCAATACTTTAGTTGGTACCATTTTTATCCCTTTTTGCCCCACTCATCCCTTATAAGTATTGAAAAATTTAAGTTTTGAAAAATCCAATTTCAATGCTCTTATACATGGTCAGAGGAATTTACATACCGAATTTCACGTTTCTAGCTGCAATACTTTAGTTGGTACCGTTTTTATACCTTTTTGGCCCGCTCACCCCTTATAAGTACAAATTTCGAAAAATCCATTTATGTTGCATGTTCACGTTGTCAGAGGAATTTACACACAAAATTTCATGACTATAGCTACAATACTTGTGTTGGTACTATTTTTATCCCGCTCTCCCTTTATAAGCACAAATTTATAAGCTGCAATACTAAAATTAGTATCATTTTTATCCCATTTTGTCCCTCGAAACCCTTAAAAGTACAAGTTTTGAAAAATCCAATTTTAATGGGCAAGTCTACGTTGTCAGAGAAATGTAGATAACGATTTTCACGAATATAGCTTTACCATTTTTATCCCTTTTTGTCTCTTTCCTCCCTTAAAAGTAGAAATTTCGAAAAATTCCTATTTGTATCTCGTCTGCATGCCTATTGCAAGGAACACACCGAATTTCATGTTTCTAGCTACTGCCATTTAGTCAGGACGAAGGTTCGATGTTTATCCCTTTTTGTCCCATTGTACCCCCCAAAAGTACGTCAGTCAGTCAGTAACGCAACGCTTTTATATATAGGCTAGCAGTACCCGCTGCTTCGCACGCGAAAAAGCAAGTTATTCGTTAATTTTTGTTTTGTTTGTGGATAGTATTTATTTAATTTTCTTTTGGTGGATATAGATAAATCTAAAATAGTAATTTGGAAACCTCCTATTAGCTAACACTCACACACAGTCAAAGGAATGTGCTTGTCGATATGCACTATTTTAGCTGAACTACTTCGTATGTATAATTTTCTACCAAGTTTTGAACAAAATATTACAACCATTTATATCCTCGATCGCATGTTTCTAGATTCAGCCAACCAGTTTATATCTTTTTGCACTTCTTTCCCAAAAAGTACACATTGTGAAAAGTCACTATAGGTAACATGTGTTTTTGCTTCCCCTAAAAATATGTACTTTAATTGGTAACACATTTATTCCTTGTTGTCCCGTATCCTCCATATTCTCTTTTTTATCCCTGAAAAATAGTTGTTGGAAACACATACATATTCTTATATGAATACATATTTAATTTGTAAGTAAATATTTGTATACCCTCCACTAGGGTAGTATGTGGTTGTGCATTTGATTGTAACACCCCAAAGGAAACGATGTAGACCCATCGTTTATTATGTAAATAAATTGACTTAGAATCACTTTTTGAGTCGATTTTTAAATTGGCACAAGTGAGTTTTGCGGGCAATGGATGGACGCTATTTAATTTGACGCAAATCGGTTCAGATTTCGATATAACCCCCATACATATGTCGCTCCAGATTTGACTTTTCCCGCTCTAGAAACCACACAAATTTTATGATCAATCGACCCACTGAAGCGGGTATTCGGGTTATTGTGACTACATTTCGCACCAAATTTACATTGTTGGCCATTAAACCACCAACACGCTTACGTAGAGTGCGAACTGAAGAAAATATCGCAGCTGTATCGGCCAGTGTTAATGATGACCATCAATTACACTGTGCAACATTTTTGAAGTCATTTCAAAATAACCATATACGGACACCGCTACATGATAAAAGACCAAAAAAAAAAGACCCGTGTTTTTTTTCCCCCCAAAGTCATGCACTTTTTTATGGGCCCCAGAGATTTGAGGCCTCGGTGTAATTTTTGGAAAAAAGTGATCATATTCTCAGGCTCATATCTTGCAAACCGTTCGGAATTTTGATTTACTCTCTGAGGCAAAGTTCTAGCTCTTGTCATAAAGAACAAAAATTGTGAACATATAAAATCAAAAAAACTTCATCTTCAAGGTCAAAATCGCAAAAAACTTAAAAAAATTCGATTTTTTTAACCTTTTTTCCCCTGTTCAGGTCCATAGGTATCAAACCGTTGAAAATTCAGGGAAACAATCAACTACAAAAATGTACCTAAGATCTCAATAAACAACTTTGTAGAACATACAAAATCAATTAAACTTCATCTTCAAGGTCAAAATCACAAATGTCGTCGAATAAATCGTATAGGCTGTAATGTGTGTAGGTAGCGTATACGTGCTGTTGATTAAGGATAATATCACTCATACGCTCTGTAGTCGCACTGACCTTTAACAGAAACAGTACTGCAGAATATATTTTTCCTACCTAAACGGTGTTAAGAATCATTCCTAGGAAGTTCATATGTTCTACAAAGTTGTTTATTGAGATCTTAGGTACATTTTTGTAGTTGATTGTTTCCCTGAATTTTCAACGGTTTGCTACCTATGGACCTGAACAGGGGAAAAAAGGTTAAAAAAAATCGAATTTTTTTAAGTTTTTTTGCGATTTTGACCTTGAAGATGAAGTTTTTTTGATTTTATATGTTCACAATTTTTGTTCTTTATGACAAGAGCTAGAACTTTGCCTCAGAGAGTAAATCAAAATTCCGAACGGTTTGCAAGATATGAGCCTGAGAATATGATCACTTTTTTCCAAAAATTACACCGAGGCCTCAAATCTCAGGGGGCCCATAAAAAAAAAGTGCATGACTTTGGGGAAAAAAAAAACACGGGTCTTTTTTTTTTGGTCTTTTATCATGTAGCGGTGTCCGTATATGGTTATTTTTTTTCGTGTTGCACTGTGTTATCGATTCGTCGCCGTTCGCAGCAATTGGGCCTCTGTTACTCAAAAACGTGGAAACGCCAAAATTGGACTAAGCGGATTGACCCTTTGAGGCGCAGTCAAGGTCAACATTTGCATGAAATAATCTTCAAACAATAAATTATATGGACCGTACTATTTTACTGGACCGGATTTAACTTTTTCTTGTTATTGAACTTTGGCCGATGGAAAATTATTCTGAATAATAAGACGCTGAACAACTGATCACATGAGTATTGAAGTCGCCAACTCTTACTCTAATAGTGAAATATATAGTGAAATATATAAGTGAAATATATAGTGAATAGTGAAATATTACACGTTGACCAAGGAAGGGATGGGACTTTTAAAAGATACACATATTTAGTATATTTGAGACATCCCAATGTAAAAGTTCACCTTTGATTCATATTGCTGGTTTTGTTTTTACAAATCGCAACAAACCAATCTCACCGCTGTCCATTTACGAGTCTCCATTTCCAATCCACCCTTCTCAACCTGCCTCCGTAACCAGCTATGATGGAGTTAGCTTTCTACTACTACTGCATACATAGTTTGTTGTCTTAATGTCACCCCAAAGCAAAATCGATATGGGGGGGGTCTAGTTTCATTGTTGATTTTCCCCTTCCCAATTCCAATATTGATCCACCCTTACGTACTTAGATTTATTAAAAAATCCTAACACAAAAATTTACGATTTCTTTTACCCTCCCACCTGAATATTGATGTCATTAATTTTTGTGTCAAAAAAAGAGTCAAGAGAAGTGGAAACTCTAGTCCATATTGCGATAATGATATTCTTAGCAAGTGACATGAGTCCAGGTCAAAGGGGACCTACAAAGGCAACCTAATATCCGTGTCTATAAACAACATACGTTTCAAACAACAAAACAAAGGAGAAATTCACATTGTTTGAAGAGTAACCCCCAACCTCCCTCCCTCACCAACTTGCTTTCATTCGTTAGTAATTGGACATTTGAATGCTGAATTATATTCAAGTATGACATAATTGACTTTTGAATTATGAAGCGATTACTATGGCAACTCCTAGACCACACACACACACACTCACACAAAGACCAATACAATATGCCCCCCAAAAAGAGTAAATAATCCAAATATTTATTAATAAACTCCAAGTGCGCATGTATACCGATGTTCATACTTATGTACATTAGATGGGTCACGAAAATAAATTGCAGCGGTCATCCCCCTCCAAGAAATGAAGATTGGATTGTTTAATGATGATCTGCAAAATATTTCGCCACTAGGTCAAGCTATCTGTGAGCTAAACGCTCCTGAAAACACCTCTAAAAACCATGATTTTTCCCGTGTAATTTTTTTATGTTTTTGTCAATTTCTTTTTTCTGAATTAATAGACCCTTGGAAGCACTTTAAATAAAAATTGTTATTCTTGTCTTGGTCGTATTATTGTACGTTTATATGGATTTTTTGTGGGTTTTCAAAGTGACAGCTACAAACTCATATTTCTTGGTAAGATTTTGTAAAACATGTTATGAAATATAAATAGAAGCAATCAATACCTTTCGAATGATGTCTAAAAGATGAATATCGGACGAAAAATTACTTACACTGACTCAGGGCCAAAAATTTCAAACAAAAGTGAGCGCTTCGGCGCACAGTGGTTCAGAATCAAAATCCATCGGCCAAAATTCAATAACATACATACATTTTGGGCATATATCCGGCAAATGAACTCCGATTGTTATAAAATTTAGCATGGGGATAAAGGAAATTTACTCACATTTTTATCTGCGTGTCAACTTTTCACAATTTAATAAGACGAAAATGAATAAATTGTGTTTTGGAACTAAAAAATCTGACTTTTTGCATTAAATGTATCCTATCTTCCAAGAGTGCAATTTCGTGCAGGCAAAGGTTACCCTACAAAAACGGGAAACCCTTCAACTTTTCCAAATATGTATACATTTCGTTAAAGGCTTTTGAAGGAAAAAATTCGTGTTGGTTAAAAAGCAAACATTTCTTCAAAAAGGATATTTTTTACAATATTCATTACAACCAAACTATATTTGCCACAAGCGTAGTTTTCCCGTCATAATAAAGCTAAGAAACCACAATTTCTAATAAAAAAAGGATCTAAGTGTAAAAGCTCTTAAAATATGTGAGGAACAGTTCGACAAAGTCAAAAAAGAAATTACGTTTTTTCAATTTTCAAAATCTGAAAAGCGTGAAAATCTGTAATACAAAAAATTAAATTTTTTCTTCGCATTATGAACAAATACGTAAAAATATGTTAAAAAAACATAAAAAGAAAAATTTTAATTTTCTTTAAAATCAAAAAATACGAAAAGTAGTCAACTTTGGACCGATTTCTAAAATATATTCGATTTCCCGATATTTAATGTTAACATCTCAAAATAATCCTTGGGTCCTTATCTAATTTTGTTTTTTTACAGAACTCAAAAATGTCTACTAGAACAAAAGTTATTGAATTTTGGCCGATGGATTTTGATTCTGAACCACTGTGCGGCGTCAATTTCCATCCGATGTTCATCATTTAGACATCATTCGAAAGGTATTGACGCTGCTATTGATTTTTTATAAAAATACTAAAGGGTGATTTTTTAAAAGCTATAGGAAAGTTAAAAAAACACATAAAATTCAGAAAAATGCATGAAATCTTTATTTGAATCGATAGTTCGGTCCATATAATTTAATGTTTGAAGATTATTTCATGCAAATGTTGACCTTGACTGCGCCTCAAATGGTCCATCCGCTTAGTCCAATTTTGGCATTTCCACGTTTTTGATTAACAGAGGCCCAATTGCTGCGAACGGCGACGAATCGATAATTGATGGTCATCATTAACACTGGCCGATACAGCTGCGATAGTCACAATAGCCCGAATAGCCGCTTCTGCGGGTCGATTCCATGAAATGGAAGCGCGCGATGAACTTTCTTAGCAGAGCGCGCATTTTGATAATAAAATTCAATAATTTGCAAGCGTTGTTCGTTTGTAAGACGATTCATGGTTAAATTATAGACCAAACTGAAGATGTTTGACAGTAAAACATAACACGAAACGTGCGTCAGCTGTTTAAACCAGTGTTTCCAAATAGATAATAGCTAAAAAATCACCCTTTAGTACCAAATACGAAAAGTTTTTCAGTTGTCACTACAAAAAAAAACACAAAAAATTACCATAAAGGTCCAATAATTCACTCTAAGAGAGAAATCTAAATTTATATTTAAAGTGCTTTCAAGGGTCTATTAATTCAGGAAAAATAATTTAACGAAAATGCAGCATAAAAAAAATTACACGCGAAAAACATGTTTTTTAGGGATATTTTCAGGAGCGTTTAGCTCACAAACGGCTTGATCAAGGAACGAAATATTTTGCTAAGCATCGCTAAAAAATCCAAACTTTATTTTCGTGCGGTGACTGGAAATTGTTTTTCCATTTGTATGGACCGCGACCCAGCCTAATGTACATACATACGTAAGTATGTAATGAACAACACACGGTACAACTCAAAACAAGGATGGACATGATGGATAACAAGCACACACGCGCATACACACACTGCATTTAGTAGCAGACAGCAAACAGACAAACGTTGCCATATTCTCAGTTGGTTAACCGCACTTTAACAAGAAAACAACAACTACATTCCACAAACCCCCAAACACACACACACAGCCACACATATGTATGCACATAGTGCAACTACTATCAACACAATTATCATAACAACTACAAGTACAACTATTACAACAACGGCGAAAGGGGAGTAGGAAAAAAAGTAACTGTAAACACTTGTAAAGGTAACACTAAATTTCAATTAAGCCAAACTTAAAAACACTTTCACAAGCAGCAGCAACAATAGCAACAACAACGGTCACATCAACACGACAATGAAATATTCACATGGAAGAAACGAACGAACGAACGAAAAAACCCAACCAACCAACAACAACAACAACCACAACAAATGCAAAATAATGAAAACAACGAGCGAACGAATGAACGAACAAGAATTTAGATGATCTTATATGGCAGCCAGCAGCAGCAGCGGCAGCAGGTCATACGACACCACCCGTACGTATGAGTAACTTGATGTATGAGTTGCCAACATGCACTAGTGCACAAGCACACACACAGGCACAAACTCGAACAACCTCTAACCCCCACACAACCAACCAACATGCACAAGCACATTCAAACAGCAACACTAACAACACTGCTGTTAACTCGGTTGTGGTTTGGGCAAGGCGCAAGCAACTGTAAGTGTAGAAGCCGAAGCCGAAGAAGACGCAGCGGCAGAGACGAAGAAGCAAATAACACGAATCATTAACAAGAACAACAAGAAAACTACAACATTGGCGCCGGTAAATGAAAAACGATGCGAAAGCAAATTGCGATGCAAACAGAAGAGTCGGGCAAAAAAGAAATGAAGAAAAGAGTAGCAAGAAAAAACAGTGTCACGCACACACCTACTTACATACATACATACATACATATGGGACAAGGTGGAAAGACGAATAATAGCTTATTGTATGTCAGTTGTTTGTTTAAATTACAACTAAAGGTCGCACAAGAGACACAGACACACACACAAATTCACACATTTCCCATCCATTTACGGCAACAGACAGACAGACATACAGACTTTACGTTTACACAAACGAAGAAGGAACTAACACACATACCAACATACAACCGTAGACACTCGTGCATACAGAGGTATCTACGATTACTACAACAACACCCGATAGTTAGAGAATTTCTCATTTTAACCTGAGCCGTGGGCTAATGGTGCACAGTGCTTCGTGTTCATATAATAAATAAAAACTTTAATTTGAGAAAATTCAACAAATTTTTCGTAAAACATTTTATCCTTAAATGTCCTTTTTGAAAGGACTTTTTTGATTTTCTCGAAAAAAGTATCAAATTGACCCATAAAGAGAGGAGCTAGAGGGTTAAGATCTTCGACAAAAATGATCCTCATAAAATTCCACAAATTAATTCCGACAATAAGATTTCTGTCAGACATTAACTTACAACATTTTTTTCACTTACGCCGGGAAGGGTAAAAAGGAATAACGATAGAGGGGTAAAAAAGAATATACGTGTTTTTTCTTCTTTACCCCCCCCCCCACTTTTTTACCCCTCTATCCGAAAAATATTCATTTTGTTACAATAACTCTTCTAACATTATATGGTTGGCGTACTAGTTATCTTTATTGAAAATAATATTACTCATTCGCCTAAATAGTCCAACAAGTAGCCGGGAAAAAAAATCGTTCTAAAATCAACTAATTAGCTTTCAAGTAGTTTCTATTTGATATTGTATATTAGGGTGGTATTATTATATTATATTTTCTGATGAGCCAACATGGAACTTTATTAAAGGGCTGTTTCTGTAATTTATTTTCGTTCGTATACGGCAAACGATATTACTTGGATTCTATAAACCGCAGATAAGAAATATTTTAGCTACGGACTCTTTAAGTGCTTCTCTATAGACACAACGAATTATAGACTCCTGTGGCTTATAGATTTCTCATAATAATTGCGTGATTTTGGATCGTTCGTAGGTACAAAGCCTCGTGATGAATAAATAAAGGATTTTTTATTTTTTAAAGTGATTATAAAAACTTTATCAAATATTAAAATAAAGCTCATTCCGAATATCCTTGTGGAAGTTACATTGGTTTTAATTTAACATAGAAATATGGGCCGTTCGTGTGGGAGGCAATAGAAGAGGCGTGACAATATAACCCTTCTACTTGCAAAGTTTGATTTTTTGAATTTTTTATTTTGTTATTTATTAAAAAATAATTTATAATAATAAAAGTCGAAGAAATAAAAAATCTACTGATATTTTATTGAATTGTTTTAATAGAAACAAGTAAAAACGGTGTTAAGTTCGGCCGGGCCGAACTTTGTATACCCTCCACCATGGATTGTATTCCACAGAGGCTGTCGATTTTCGTAGAAGTGCAGTAATATTACAGGAAAATATAAATGTGTTTAATATAGCCAAACCAAAACAAATACAAATACACCAATACCTCGATTTGCGTTTTTTGAATTAGCTGAATTAGTACTAATTTACACTGTGCGTCGTTAGATTTTCGAAGTTGCGTTGTTTTGGGTTCGAGTCTTTAATGCTAGAGTTTTGGAAAAAGTTCGACATTATGAAAGACATAGACATTATTTCTGATTCGTTGGGGGCAGTTAAACCATCTTGCATGAATGGTGTGAATATGTTCAGAGAATATGTGCTGCAGAAGTTGATGGTACACCAGCTGTTCGTCATGAAATTTCTAATTTAGCTTATAGTCTAATTTTGAAGGTATGGAAGAGACTGACATAAATGAATTGTTAACCTCGCACAACTAAGAATTGTCCAATGAAGAACTATTGCAACTGGAATTGCAATTTGCTAATGAAGAAGATGACAGTGACCGTTCAGTAGAAATCTCCGAAGAACAAAATTTAACCTCCAAACAAATTTCCAAAGCTATATGTTTGATTGACGAAGCTATGGAGATTTTTTTAAAAAAGTTCCTGACAGCGGAAGGAGTTTTAAAGTGTTTCAGCCGGTAGCTACGAATATCAGTTGCTACAAGGAAAATTATTTTACGCTAAAAAAACTGCTCAGCAAACATTGGACAAATTTGTTGTGAAAGAAAGACGATTACGATAACAGCCACTATGGACTCATCTGACAGTGATTAATTTTTATTTTGTTTTTTTATAAATTAATTGAATATTTTATTTTGTTTTAATTGAATTTGTTTTTTTTTTTTAATTTTATATTATTTTTGTTTTTAAATGTTTACTTTGTTAAATTTTTTAAGTAGTATTTTCGTAACCCTGGAACCTATCTTCGATCTTTGGTTTGCTATAGAAAATCATAATTCACTTTGCGTCATTTCAATTTGCGTCGTGTTTTTTTGGAACGTAACCACGACGCCAAGTGAGGTATTGGTGTATTGAAAAAATAATTTTATAAATAAATATAATATTTTTATTATTCCAAGGCAAGGCTACCAATACGTTTACACTATATATATATAGAAATAATACTTCAAGTAAATTCAAGACATAAATATTCTTATATTTATGTTTTCAAAAAAACGTGGGTGCTGCAGTTGGTTATATTTCCATTCCATTTTAATTCCAAAAGTTCCAAAATGTTTGAAATCCATTATCTCACGTACATAATGCAAAATAACCTAAGTTCATGATTCAACCATTTTTGCCGTAAAAGTAAAAAGTACAAATTTGGAAAAATCTGTTTATTTTGCGTGTCTATGCAGTTCATCCACCCATACTCCAAATACCGAGTCCAAACAACATACAAGCCTAATCGGGCACCAACCGATTTGTGAATATGGCTTCTGTAAGCCCAATCCAATAGGCCTATTAAGATGAGAATCGTATGTGGTACTCCCACATAATAGGTCATAACGGATTTTCTTTAGCTATGATTTGTTTTCTTTGTTAAGATGCCAGCTATTCAAATGTTTCCGATATATTTCGTGTTTATTTCGCGAAAAATAACTATTTTATATTTATTTTTTCTTATTTTTTTCCTCTATTCCATTAATTACATTGAAAACTTAAGCGGAAGTATTTTGATTCGGAAATAAATAAGGAGAATTCTAGAACAACATCAAAAAATAATTTGCGAACTTTAGCGGCAACTCGTGATGCCAAAAGAATTTAAATACAAAAATCTTTTAACATTTCTTTTTATTACTTTGTAACACGTCATAAAATGAGAAATTTATCAGCATTTATTACGTTTTTGATTCTTGGGTATCATTCGGCGAAGCATTGTGCGATGGTGGAGTAGAATTCTTGTTCATCTTTTGCTATTGGCATTTATCAGTGTTGCCATTTTGACGTAAATATATGTGGATTTAGAGCTTTTGCTTTCCACAAAGCAACGTTATTCCACACCCAACATTTTTCTAAGACACACACTTTAAACCCCCTGTACTCATTAATAATTGAGATATGTTTGTGTAATATTTCATCAAAATCGGCCCAACATCTTTCTCAACGTGATTGACTATGAAACAATAAGTTTTTTGAAGGCCTATTTATAAATTCTTCTGGTATATTTATTTAAATATGGATAATTAAAAAAAAACTAAAATTCCAGTATTCACCGAAGATACCCTTATAATAGGGCTGTTTTTCTTTAAGCCGGGATAACAAGCTGCGATAACAAAAACGTTAATAAAAATTTATTTTTTTGCTCAAAATAAAAATTTCTTTTTTCACATTGCCGCCAACTGTAAGTGCTCTTCGACGCTTGCCTGCCCACTTCGCAATCTTTTCAACCTTGCATACCGTGCAGGGGTTTTCCCAGCGCGTTGGAAGATTGCGAACATCCAGCCCATCCCTAAAAAGGTGAGGCTAATAATCCTGCTAACTATCGACCGATCGCGATTTGCTCAGCGCTTTCGAAGGTTATGGAGAGTATGGTTAACCACCATCTTGTGAGGTATTTAGAAACTAATGACTTACTTAATGATCGACAGTATGGCTTCCGTAGGAATCGATCTACGGGAGACCAGATGACACTACTATCCGAAAAGTGGAATCGATCTATTCACAAGCTTGGTGAGAGTAAGGTCGTTGCTCTAGATATCTCCAAGGCCTTTGATAGAGTTTGGCACGGCGCACTCATATCAAAGCATATCGCTTTTGGTGTTGGTAGTGACTTCTCTCGATTTATATCGAGCTTCCTCAGAGATCGCACTATACGTGATGTTGTAGATGGGTTCTCATCCGACGAGCATAGGTTAACTGCAGGTGTACCCTCCCTTTTTTATTTTCATCGACGACCTCTTGGATCGGACTTCGAATCCAATATACTCATTTGCGGATGACAGCAACCTCTGTCATTGATACTCATTCGATCATAGATCAACTCGTCAAGAAATTGAAGGCTATTGATGGATGAGTCACTCAGCCAGGATTTACTGGCCATTTCCGAATGGGGTCAAGTTAATAGAGTAGATTTTAATGCACTTAAGACCCAGTACTCCTTGTTGTCTCACAAGCGATTCGCTGATCCAACGGTGTCGTCGATTTTAATGAACGGTGTAGATATTGAGCAATCAGATACTCTTGATGTTCTAGGCATGAAAATTCAATCTGATGTTCGTTGGACAAAACATGTATTTGAAATGTCGAAAGAAGCATTCAAGTGTCTAGGCTTCTTAAACCGGTGTAAGAAATACTTCACTCCCCCTGATCTTCTCAATATCTACACTACTTACATCAGACCAAAGATGGAATACAACTCCCATATATGGTCGGGTGCTCCAGCTTCATCACTGGAGCTACTTGACCGTGTCCAGGGGCGATGGTGTTGATAGGTGATGGTAGGATATCCAATTCTATCTCCCTTAAACGTCGTCGTAGTGTGGGTTGTGTGTCCTTGTTCTATCGTTACTTTCCCTCTTTCCCCCTTCCAATACCGTATTTTCCTTCCCCCAACGCAATGCGCTGCATTTATAGGGGACTTCCCCTGAGTGTTGGTTCAGTGAAAAAAAAACTACAATATAAATATAAGTATCAAAAGAATTTTTCAAAAAAATATTTTGTGTCCACTTTATTGGACTTATTGCCTCGATATCCATCATTTTGACTTACACTGGATAATTATCCAGGCTAAGTCAAATGTGCCTTTGGCGACAATTTTAAAAAATAATTTTTTATCGCAGCTTAGTTATACAGTCTTAAAGAAAAACAACCATAATACTTGCACTCTTATTTTGGAAATATAGGTCCGATCAATCCGTTTAAAATTAATTATGATGGCTAAAAATATTGTGATTTTATCTTTATCTTCATCCTAAAAATTTAGAAATATTTTTTGCTGGCAGGAAAAGAGCATAGGAAAACTAGATGAAGAATGGATAAAAATTGGACAAAAATTGTTTTGTTCTATCTTTTATATATATATATATAATATACATGGTTAAATGTAGAAGTTATGGCCCTAATTATAAATACAAAGGAAGTTAGGCAAAATCATGATTTTTTTATTTTTTAAAGACATATTTGAAGAAGTCTATGAATAAATGTAGAAGCTATTATTGTAGAAGTACATGTTGTCATGTATGACTAAAACAATAAGCAAAAACGTCGTATAAAAAGACAATTAGAGTCATAACTTCTACATTTATTCATAAATATTCTTAATATTGGACTTTTTTTCTTTATTAAAATTCCAGCTATAATAAAACATTGTGTTATCTAATTTGTAAAGTGTGACATCGCACTATTTAACCAAAATGGAGAAATGATGATTTAAAAAAAATTGTTTGCGTATATAATGTTAATTACTTAAAATAAAAATATATTGTTTCTAATTTTTCTCCAGAAAATAAGTTAAAACAATTTTTTCTAATTTTTTGGAGATTGATCCTAATTTGTAGTGGTAAAAATCGTTTGCGTCTATAAATGTTATCTATTATATATATATATATATATATATATATATATATATATATATATATATATATATATATATATAAACAAAATTGAAAAATAAATGTTATGTATTAAAAATTAAAAAAATATAATGTGCCCAAATGTTTCCAAGAAAAAAGTTTTTTTTTTCAAAAAAAAAATTGGATACTGTTCCTAATTTGTAAAGTGGGATATCGCCCTCTTTAACCAAAACAATTTTTTAGAGATTTTTCCTAATTTTTAGAAACTTTTCCCATTTAACAAAAATTCAAAAAATTATGATTTAAAAAATGTGTGCGTCAATAAATGTTATTTATTAAAAATAAAAAAATAAATATATTTTGTCCAAAGTTTTTTTGTTTAAAAAATCTATTTTTTTGGAGACTGTTCCTAATTTTTATATGTTTGTGTCTATAAATGCTATATATTAAAAAAATATATATTGTTTCAAATTTTTTCCAGCAAAAAGTTTTTTTCAAACAAAAAACAATTTTTCCAATAATTACCTTATCAATTTAACATATTAGCGACTGTGATCAGACCTATATTGCCAAAGTGGAATTTTAATATTTAATATTAATGTAAAAAATATCGATAAACAATTTATGATTACGGTCTCGGACATAATTTGTTTATTTTTTTTTTGGTTGCATAGTGTTATCCAAAAATTTGTTAAAGTTGGTGTCCCTCAGGTGGATACCTCTTCAAATATCAAATAGTATAAACCGCCCTCCCACATGTGCACTCCTCCCTACAATGGACAAATGTCGGCCGAACATGGTTGTTCACTGTTGGAAGGTTTCACTGAAGTACACAGGCAGGATTGAGTTAGAATCGAATCTATAGTCAAAATCATGATTCTTTTAAAATTCGTTGTTTTCTTTGTGTGTTGAATGAATATTGGCAACACTCTTTGTTTGTGTGTGTTTTGTTCTTCCCCGAAGCCTTCCTGACAAAGAAAAAAAACTCAGCAAAACGAATCAGTAGTTCCGGCACAGGTATGAGGGAGTTGCATGGGTAGTTTTGTTGGAGTGTCGGTAGTAAAAGTGCAGTTAAATTAACATTTTATGTGACAACTCAATGGGACATACCTTAATTTAAGTCCATTCCATTGAATTGTACGGATATGTTCGAGGTTGGTGCTAGAACTAAGAGACCTAGTAAAGAGAATGCATAAAAAGTTGGGAAATGTAGGCTTTAATTCTTATACTACGTTCGAATATACATCCAAAATCCTTTATCCGAATTTTTGGAATTTTTAATATGGAGTTTGACAGGTGAAATCCGGCCATAGAGGATTTTGTACGCATATCTGAATGAAGTTTAAGCATAGCATGCTTCTAGGTCGATACATTTGTTCCAGAGATATTTAAATGCCCCAATATCCCCAAGAAAAGTCAAGATCCTTCATAGAGGCATGAAATAATCGACAATCATGGTTATGCATTTATTTATATTTAAATGAATGTAATTAATTATTTATTTTAATTAAGTTTTATTTAATTTTTATTAAATTCAATTAATTATTTAATTTAATTAAGAAAAAGAGTTGGCTTAAATAAATGTTTATTTTCCACAAACATTTTTTTTATTTTTTATATATTTTATTTAATATTTTAATTATTTAATTGAATATTTTATTTATTTAACATTTTATTGAATTAAATAAAAGAGTTGGTTTTATTTATATTTTAATAAATTCAATTAATTATTTTATTAATTTATGAAAAAATTTAAAAAATGTTTATTTTCCAGATTTTTTTAATTTTTTATATATTTTTTTTTTAATATTTTATTTATTTTTTTAAGTATTTTATTGAATTAAATAAAAAAGTTGGTTTTATTTAATTTTTATTAAATTCAATTAATTATTTAATTTAATTAAGAAAAAGAGTTGGCTTAAATAAATGTTTATTTTCCAGATTTTTTATTTTTTATATATTTTATTTAATATTTTAATTATTTAATTGAATATTTTATTTTATTTAGTATTTTAATTATTTTATTCAATTAAATAAAAGAGTTGGTTTTATTTATATTTAAATAAATTCAATTAATTATTTAATTTTATTAAAAAAAAAGATATGACTTAAAAAATGTTTATTTTCCAGATTTTTTTTATTTTTTATATATTTTATTTAACATTTTATTTCATATAATATTTTAATTATTTTATTGAATTAAATATAAGAGTTGGTTTTATTTAATTTTTAATAAATTCAATTAATTATTTAATTTATTTAAGAAAAAAAGTTGACTTAAATAAATGTTTATATTCGAGAAACATATTTTTATTTTTTAATTACTTAATATTTTATTTATTTAATTCAATAATATTTTATTTAATATTTTAATTATTTAATTGATTTAAATAAAAGAGTTATTTAATTTAATTAAGAAAACGAGTTGGCTTAAATAAATGTTTATTATCCAGAAACATTTTTATATATTTTATTTAATATTTTAATTATTTAATTGACTATTTTATTTTATTGAATATTTTAATTATTTTATTGAATTAAATAAAAGAGTTGGTTTTATTTATATTTTAATAAATTCAATTAATTATTTAATTTAATTAAAAAAAGATATAGCTTAAAAAATGTTTATTTTCCAGTTTTTTTTTTTATTTTTTATATATTTTATTTAATATTTTAATTATTTAATTGAATATTTTATTTTATATAATATTTTAATTATTTTATTGAATTAAATATAAGAGTTGGTTTTATTTATATTTTAATAAATTCAATTATTTATTTAATTTAATTAAGAAAATGAGTTGGATTAAATAAATGTTTTTTTTTTCGAAAAACATATTTTTATTTTTTTTAATTATTTAATATTTTATTTATTTAATTGAATAATATTTTATTTATTTATTGAATAAATTTTTATTTAATATTATTTAATTATTTATATTTTTTAATAATTTAATATTTTAATTATTTAATAAATAAAAGAGTTGGATTTAATTAATGTTTATTTTCTTGACACACATTTTTATTTACCCTACCCTACAACTATAATTATTATTCTTATATTTTTATATTCATCTCGAATTCCCAGGAAATCTTAAAACTTCAAACTTTCCCTGGAATACCAAAAGTCCAGGAAAATAGAAACTCCAGTGGCAATTGATCCAAAAAGAATACATTTGATAATTATTATTCTTAATCGCTTTAATTTATTTTATAAAACTAATGATTAAAACAAAAAGTGAACTTAACACTCTTAGAGTAGAGTGTCAGAAAAACATTTCCTTCGAGGCTTGTCATTGGAATTTTATACGGAATCCATTGAAACTCAACTCCAACATAACCTCCACCACCCCCTCAACCCGCATATTGGAGACTTTGACATTGGGAAATTTGCAACCACAATCGCTGGAGTAGGGCATCACGTAGACCGAGTACCAATCTGCAGTTGCCCATATTTGCACTCACATTACATACTACGATGGCTAATTGTCCGTATGAGTATGAGTGAAGTACATGCATGCATACATTCATACATAAACATTGTCTGGCTTTCCTTCCGTCTGTCTGTCTGCCCGTCCGTCCGTCCGTCCCTTCATCTGTCTATCCACACCTGGTCAGCAGCCAAAAACAAAACCGTAGCAGTGGCAAGTAAATAAAGAAGAAGAAAAAACAACAAAATATTTAAGGGTAGACTTGTTCAATGAAGACATTTGCTTGCGTTGCTTTTGTTTGCCAAAAGATGATGTTTGTTCCCTTCGTTTCGTTCATGGCCAACGATCATCCCGCCCAACCACTCGTACATTCACTCATTCATCGCTGCCCTACAATGACCAATTTGTAATTATAAACGGTTTCTTTGCGTTTACGTTTCGTTTCGTTTAAAAAAAGTGGCAGTAGCAAAAACCAACAACAACGAGGGGATTGTGATAACGACACAACACATGCACATTAGGGGTGTTTTGTTTTGTAACTAAAAATTGGACCGAAACAAATAGAAACTCAATACAGTGCAAGAGAACTCGTGAGAACTTTTGAGATATTTCATATCCCACAAGTCCTAAAACGGGAAAAATAAATCCCACAAATTTATTTATTTTGTTTGTGTGGTCATTTATTTTGGTTTAAGGCCAAAGGTTGTGCTGAAGTCTTAAGCAGAACCCAAAATTAGCAAAAAGGCAAAGTGAGACCCTTATTGTTGCAGCTAAAAGTTGACTGAACAGTTTCGATGGGCGCTACACCATCTTTTATTTCATTATTTCTTTTCATTTATTTCTTTTTTGAAAAAATGATCGCCATTCTTTAATTTTTTATACCCTCCACCTCCAGGATGGGGGTATACTAACTTTGTCATTCCGTTTGTAACACCTTGAAATATCGACCTGAGACCCTATAAAGTATATATATTCTTGATCGTCATAAAATTCTAAGACGATCTAGCCATGTCCGTCCGTCCGTCCGTCCTTCCGCTGAAAGCACGCTAGCATCCAAACGAAAGGAGCTAGAACGTTCAAATCTTCCATAAATGCGTCTTATAGTCGTAGATCGGTTGGGATTGAAATGGGGCGAAATCGGCTCAAAGGGAAAAATTTTTCCCTCACAAGGACTAAAAATACCCATAATAATCCCTAATATTTTAGCGTATTAAAGCATTTTTTTTTTGAATATGTCTGTTTATATTTGCTTAATATTTGGTATGCGCATTCCCCCTATTGCAAAAACGTGCACCATAAAGTGATTCTTATTTGTAGGGGGTAAAATGGGGCAAAAAAGGGATAAAAATGGTACATATTAAACGACAAAAGCTAGAAACACGAAATTCGGTGTGTATATTCCTCTAATTAAGTAGATACATAATGTAAAAGTATTTTTTCCAAATTCGTACTTTTAAAGGGGTAAAATGGGAATAGAGGGATAAAAATGGTACCAACCAAACGGCTGTACCTAGAATAATGAAATTCGGTGTAAACATTCCTCCGATTTCGTACTTTTTGGGGTTAAAATGAAAAAAGGGGATAAAAATAGTACCAATCAAATGACCGCAGCTAGAGTCATGAAATTCGGAGTATTCATTGCTCTGACTGCGTAGACACGGAAAATAAACTGATTTTTTGGAATTCGTACTTTTTGGGGTCAAAATAGAAAAAAGGGATAAAAATAGTACCAACCAAATGTCCGCAGCTAGAGTCATGAAATTCGCTCTATACATTCCTTTGACTACGTAGATAGGAAAAATAAAAGGTTTTTTTCCAAATTCGTACTTTCAAGGGATACAATGGGTACGGAGGGATAAACATGGTACCAACCAAACGGCTGTACCTAGAATAATGAAATTCGGTGTATACATTCCTTTGATTGCGTAGACACTTAAAATAAACAGATTTTTCTAAATTCGTACTTTTTGGGGTTAAAAAGGAAAAATGTGATAAAAATAGTACCAATCAAATGACCGCAGCTAGAGCCATGAAATTCGGAGTATACATTCCTCTGACTGCGTAGACACGGAAAATAGACGAATTTTTCGAAATTCGTACTTTTTGGGGTTAAAATGGAAAAGGGGGATACAAATAGTACCAACCAAATGACCGCAGCTAGAGTCATGCAATTCGGAGTATACATTCCTCTGACTGCGTAGACACGGAAAATAAACTGATTTTTCAAAATTCGTACTTTTTGGGGTTAAAATGAAAAAAAGGGGATAAAAATAGTACCAATCAAATGACCGCAGCTAGAGTCATGAAATTCGGTGTATACATTCCTCTGACTGCATAGACACGCAAAACTAAAATTTTTTTTCCAAATTCGTAGTTTTTCTTTTACGGCAAAAATTGGTTGAATCATGAAGTTAGGTTATTTTGCACTTTGCACATGTACGTCTGATAATGGATTTTCAAAATTTGTGCCTTTGGAATTAAAATAGAATTGAAGTACAACCAACTGTAAGGTAGTGGGTATCTTCCAATATTTATGGTATTTAAGCTTTTTGAAAATATAAATATAAGAATATTTATTTTTTGATTTGAAATAGATAATGGTTTGATATAATTAAAATATTATATTTATTTATATAATTATTTTTTCAATATTTGTATTTGTTTTAGTTTGGCTATATGACAAAATTTATATTTTCCTGTAATATTTCTGCACTTCTACGAAAACCGACAACCTCTGTGGAATGTAATCCATGGTGGAGGGTATATAAAGTTCGGCCCGGCCGAACTTAACGCCGTTTTTACTTGTTTTTATTAGCAACTATGTATGTCCGTAGATAAAATTTAATGTTTAGATTTGTAATCTGTGCTTTGATATTTAATTCTCTACTACTCTATTGAACCGACTGAGCGTAGTATTGTGTTCTCTGGATACTTTTGCGCTTGTTTAAATGATTTCCTTCTTCCAAAATTTGTCGACGTATGTCTTAATAAAGATATAAATATAAGGACTACTTTATCGTATCAAAGGTCTCTTGACATTTATCGCTCTTGACCTAAAATACAATATTTTCCAACGATCTTAATGAAATTTGTACTCAAACTATTTCGTCCACAAATTGGGCAGATCGGTTTAGATTTTGATATATTCTTCATTTGTATGTATGTGTCTTACAAGGAATGTGGTGTTTTCACTTGTAATTATGAAATAGATAAATACACAATTGAAAAAGTGAATCGTCCTTCGATTATTTAGTTTTAATTTGATTTTCTGGAATTTTCTAAATGGGCTTTTAAAAAGGTTATAGCATTTCTATTATTTAAATATCAAAAATTTAAGCTCGAGGCCGAATATCCAAAAAAAAAACAAGTATGGAAAGGCTAAAGTCGGGCGGGACCGACTATATAATACACTCCTCTTTCTATCGGAATACAATTGAATTCAGCAAACAAAAAGTAAAACGGGAAAATTTTTTGTATGTTTCCTAATCACAGGCTAATATGACCTGGTCCAATTTGTCAAATCGAGAATAATATTTGTATCTGGGCTATATCCAAAAAAATGACTAACTTTCGCAATAAGTTCTTCTAGTTGAAGTATAAGTTATGAAGTAAGTGTTATGCTCAATTTTAAGAAATTCTCTGAAATTACGCGGTTTCTGGGGGAACGAAATTTGTATGAGAGCTATATGTAAATCTGAACCGATGTGACCCCTTTTCACCATAGGTGTTCCTAGTTTAAATATAAGATGTTTTGCCAATTTTGAAGAAAATCTATTAAAATATGTGGATTCTAGAGCGGAAAAATTCAAATTGGGAACGAAATTTGTATGGGAGCTATATATAAATCTCAACCGATCTAATACATTTTTACAACAGGTGTTTCTAGTTGAACTATAAGATGTTTTGCCAATTTTGAAGAAAATCTGTTGAAATATGTGGTATCTAGAGTGAAAAGGGTCAAATCGGGAGTGAAATTCGTATGGGGGCTATATCTAAATCTGAACCGATTTTCTTCAAATTAAATAGCTTTCGTCCTTGTCCTTGTCCCTGTTCGTTTTTTGCTCAATATTTGTTTTGCAGCGACTTTTCAACATCAAACCCGGCCTCTTTAAGGAAATGATTCTAATAAACGAACGAGAAGCACGCCTCACTTGCCGCATTTGTGTTTAAAAAATCGTAAGTATGTGTATATGCAGGTATATTTTTTTATTTATTATGAATAACAATACAAAGTAAATTTATATTCTAATTTTGGGTCCAGGGATTGAGCCGGGGTGACTAAGCTAGTTATCGCACTGTAGCTAGTTATCGCAGCGACAGACCAGAGCCTCTGGTGGGAATCGAACCCACAACCCCCACGCTGATAGCCGAGCACGCTACCAACTCGACTACCGGGGCGCCCTATATGCAGGTATAGTTACCCAGCAATACTTCTGCCGTGCCAACGCTCATTTGTGTTAGTTTTTTTTCGTTTGTATTTTTTGGTCTGTAATCAATATTTGATTTGAATAATTGACAATTTTGGAAAAAAGCCTACCGGAGAGGTCCGCCGAACAAAAGGATTCAGGGAGGCCATTAAACGCCTCTAAAATATCACTTATTTACCAAAAATAATTGAAAATGGCACAGGAAGAAAATAAATTAAGAGCGAAATAATGCTGGTTCCTTTTTGAAAAAAACATAGATAATTTGAAAACGAAATCAACCATGCCAAAAATTATGAAAAATATCTCTTAAACTAATTGAGCAACATACATACAGTAACATTTTTGTTGGTATTCAAGAGCACTATAATTGTTCTTTTGCCAAACATGTCAAATTTTCACAGTGCCGAGATAACCAAAAACTCAATTTGGAATCACTATCCACACCAAGGAAATATTTTATGTATTTCTTACAACACCCAAAAGTTAGGAATATAGCATCGATTACACAATTTTAATTTAAAGCTGCGAAAAAAATTCTATAAATATGTAATGGCCTTCTAAAGTCAAAAAATAATAAAAAAATATATAAATTAAAAAAATATATATATATATTTAAACTTTACTTTTCGTCTGGAATAGCTACAGTCGGTTAAACCGACTTATATATACCCTCACTCTCAGAATAAAAATTCCGAGCATTTGTTCGGAATTTTTAACAACTCTTATATTTGTGAACTATTTGTGCCAGAGGTGGATGTCTGGTGTCTGCACCAGTATAGAAGTTATAAAGGATTTTATTTCACCTAGGATAGGGACAAGTGTGGGAAGTACCAAAGCAAAAATAAAGTCGACTTTGTGCATCAATGAATTTAAGTTATTGAATATCGATATTACTTTTTTCGCTCTAGAAAACACTTCCTTTATCCAATTTTCTTCAAATTTGGCACAACAACTAGAAACATCTATGCGAAAAGTGGGTAAGATCGGTTCAGATTTATATATCCAATATAAATGTATCTCGATTTGGTCTATTCGTCTTTTCATTCATTTGCAATGTCGTATTTTTATTTTTTTGCTACAGTCGAAAAGTCGAATTTTCAAAACTCGATTTGTAAAAGTCGAAAAATCGACTATTCATATATTTTCAAAAGTCGAAAAATCGACTTTTTGCTCCAACTATACATCCCTAGTATTTATGTCGACTATATTCTAGGTGGTTGCAATGACACTAAAAACTTTGTCAAATATCAAATTTCACTGTATTTCGATCGTCCGATTAGAAGTTATAAAAGTATAAATTTTACGCACTTTTGGGCGATTTGTGTGGAAGGTGCGTGGCAAGCTCCTCCACATTTTGTATGCTCCAAGCTAATATAAAAACGGTGCCAAGTACCAAAATATAACTGATTCCGAATATCCGTGTGGAAGTTTCAATGGTTTTTATTTAGCATCGGAATATGGATCATTTGCGTGGGAGGTACCAGAAGATGCGTGGCAATCTCACCCATCTTCGAACCTAAAAATATATTTGAGAAAATTATTGTCTTGTGCAAAGTTTAAATTGTGTCTTTAATTAATTTGGAAGTAATCGTGTACAACCAGACAAAACGGACTGACGGACGGAGATGGCTCAAACAGCTTTAAAAGTCACTTTTCATCTGTCCCAAATGATATATACCCTCCCCTCCTACTCTGTAGAGTGTGGGTATTAGAAAATTAGATATTTTTGGAAGTTTTCTTTTTATTAAAAATGTAGAACTACTGAATAAAGTAACACATTTCCTCTATTTTATATTTTATTTAGAACTAGCTGAACCCTCGCCCGCTTCGCCAGGCAGAAAAACAGACGGAAATTAAAATCAGGTTTCATAGTGTTTTTCTTGTAATCGGTAATATATGTACCATTTATAATCAATGGATATGTTCCATGGAGAATATTGAAGAACAGAACTTTAGTTTACGGCGAAAAAAGGAAGAATTGTCAAAATTCAAATTTATTTAGGTTGAGTGTGATTCTCCTCCTTTCCATAACCAAAACTATAAACTTCCTACGTAAGAAGAACTTACTTAATCGAATAGCTGGAATTCAAATGTACTACATTCAAAACATATAGAAAGACAATCAAATTGTTCACTAATCAGACAACACAAAAACTAAAAAATTAATATAATTTCCATTTTCTTGACTTAAGTCGGCTTTTGACAAATGATTATTTACTTTTTGTAACCTTTCTTTACTATTGTGCTAAAAATCCAAAGAAAACGTGTAATTTTACAAAATTCAAATAAAAAAATTCCCCATCTTTCAAATCCCGCCCATTTGTATGTTGTCTAAGAAGGTTAAAAATAAATTAACTCACACAACAATATGGGAATCTCGGTGTCGAATATACTCTAAAACAGGTTTTAATTTCGAATGGGAAGGGACACGACCACTTTCTGCCCATCTTTGCACAACTATTAACACTGGATCTACTAACACAATTTTTCAGCACTCTAGGTGTCATAGAACTGACAGTATTCAAAATTGGGTTTTAACTTCGTATGGGAGGTACCACGCCCACTTTTCCAATACCACCCATTTTTGGCATAACTACGTACATTGATGTTAGATGCACTTACACAAAATTTCAGCACTCTAGGTGTCATAGAACTGACAATATTCAAAATTGGGTTTTAACTTCGTATGGGAGGTACCACGCCCACTTTTTCAGTACCGCCCATTTTTGGCACAACTACGCATATTGATGCTAGATGCACTGACACAAAATTTCAGCACTCTAGGTGTCATGGAACTGACAATATTCAAAATTGGGTTTTAACTTCGTATGGGAGGTACCACGCCCACTTTTCCAATACCGCCCATTTTTGGCACAACTACGCATATTGATGCTAGATGCACTGACACAAAATTTCATCACTCTAGGTGTCATGGAACTGACAATATTCAAAATTGGGTTTTATCTTCGTATGGGAGGTACCACGCCCAGTTTTTCAACACCGCTCATTTTTGGCATAACTACGCATATTGATGCTAGATGCACTGACACAAAATTTCAGCACTCTAGGTGTCATGGAACTGACAATATTCAAAATTGGGTTTTATCTTCGTATGGGAGGTACCACGCCCACTTTTTCAGTACCGCCCATTTTTGGCACAACTACGCATATTGATGCTAGATGCACTGACACAAAATTTCAGCACTCTAGGTGTCATGGAACTGACAATATTCAAAATTGGGTTTTAACTTCGTATGGGAAGTACCACGCCCACTTTTTCAGTATATTGATGCTACATTTTCTATATTTTTTATCATTGTCTACCCAGTTTTTAACAAAAAATTACAACCTTTTATTCGAAAAAAAATCCATTTTGATGGCGCTTCTACATGGTCAGAGGAATACATGCATACTAAATTTCATGATTCTAGCTGTAATCCTAAAGTTGGTACCATTTTTAACCCTTTTTGTGCCGCTCTCCCCTTAAAAGTAAAAATTTCGAAAAATCCATTTATATTGCAAGTCTACGTTGTCAGAGGAATTTACGCACCAAAATTCACGACTATAGCAGTAGTATTTGAGTTGGTACTATTTTTATCCCTTTTTGTCCCGCTCACACCTTATAGGTATAAATTTCGAAAAAATCCATTTGGATTTGCGCTTCTACGTTGTCAGAGGAATTGACACGCCAAATTTCTCGACTATAGCTGCAATACTTAAATTAGTACCACTATTATGCCTTTTTGTCCCTCGTAACCCTTAAAAGTACAAATTATGAAAAATCCAATTTTAATGCGCTTATACATGGTCAGAGGAATTTACATAGCAAATTTCACGATTCTTGCTATAATAATTTAAATTGGTACTATTTTTATCCCTTTTTGTCCTGCTCACCTCTTATAAGTACAAATTTCGAAAAATTCAATTTTACTGCGCTTCTACATGGTCAGAAGAACTTACATGTCAAATTTCAAGATTCTAGCTGCAATACTTTAGTTGGTACCATTTTTATCCCCCGCAACCCTTAAAAGTACAAAATGCATTTATATTCCGTGTCTATGTGGTGAGAGAAATTTACATACCAAATTTCACGATTCTAGCTACAATACTTTAGTTGGTACCATATTTATCCCTTTTTGTCCCGCTCACCCCTTATAAGTACAAATTCAAAAAATCAATTTACATTGCAAGTCTATGTTGTCAGAGAAATGAAAATACCGATTTCCACGATTCTAGCTGCAATTCTCAAATTGGTACCATTTGTATCCCTTTTTGGCCCGCTCACCCCTTATAAGTACAAATTTCGAAAAATCAATTTATATTGCAAGTCTATGTTGTCAGAGAAATGAAAATACAGATTTTCACGTTTCTAGCTGCAATTCTCAAATTGGTACCATTTTTATCCCTTTTTGTCTCTTTCTTCCCTTAAAAGTACAAAATTCATTCAGTCATTGCAAGGAATACACCGAATTTCATGTTTCTAGCTACTGCCTTTAGCCAGGACGAAGGTTCGATGTTTATCCCTTTTGTCTTATTTTACCCCCAAAAAGTATGAATTTCGTAAAACCCTTTCTTAGTCGACGTCTACGTCATATTTAGGAACTACCCTGAAAATTTCATGACCCTGGCTTCAGCCGTTTGGTCTGGGGGCTGGGGGCTGGGGGCTGGTCAATGATAAGTCAGTCAGTCACTCAGTAACGCAACTCTTTTATATATGTAGATTATATATATATATAGTTGTGGTAAATGGGTTCTCAACCGAAGAGCATAGGTTAACCACAGGAATACCACAGGGCTCTGTCCTTTCCCCTTCTCTTTTTCTTATTTTAATCGACGACCTCTTGGATCGGACTTTGAATGCATTCTATTCAATTGCGGATGACAGCAACCTCTGTCATTCACACTCATTCGATCATAGACCAAGACGTCAAGAAATTGAGGACAAAAGGCGATTGATGGATGACTCACTCAGCCAGGATTTACTAGCAATTTCCAAATGAAGTCAAGTGAATAGATTGGATTTTAATGCACGTCCTTGTTGTCTCACAAGCGATTCACTGATCCAACGGTGTCGTCGATTTCTATGAACGGTGTAGATGTTGAGCAATCAGACACTCTTGATGTTCTGGGCATGAAGATACATTGCAATGTTCGTTGGACAAAACATGTATTCGATGTGTCAGAGGAAGCATTCAAGTGTTAAGGCTTTTTAAACCGGTGTAAGAATACAAGAATACAACTTCCATATATAGTCGGGTGCTCCAAGATCTTCCTTGGAGCTACTTGGCCGTGTTGAGAGGAGGGCAACGGATATCGAAGTCTATTGTGTGTTTCCCTTGAACAAAAGTAAAGTGGGATATGTGTCGCTGTTTTATCGATACTTTTATGGTGTTTGTTCCTTGGATATTCTTGATCTCATACCGGACGTGAGGACGTTCGGTAGAGATACGCGACTTTCAAGGAACTCTCACCAATCTGTTGTCGATTGGACTGCTGACCGCCCTACACATTACAGAATGAATTCGTTCTCTGCTCGCGCAACTCGTGGAATGTGGAATCGACTTCCGGCAAATATCTTTCCCGCCAATTATGACATCCTGAGATTCAAAACAGATGTCAACAAATACCCTTTTTCCACCATCCTACCCCTTATCTTCCTTTATCCAACGCAATGCACCACTGCATTTATAGGAGACATGTGCAGAGTGCAGTGGAGGGTTTTATATAGCCGACTTTAACCTCTTTTGTATTGATTTCATTTGAAGCTTTACCATGAGGACTTATCTCATTAGGAATTCAATTTTAATATTGTTTAGGTCACATGAAAAATATTTAATATTTTTTTTAATATTTAATCACATAAAACACATCTATTGTTTGTAGGACGTCAACGTGTATATTATGTGGTGGAGTTTTTGCCATTTTTGTTCTCCTTTTTTACTACCTTTTTAAATCATCACTGGGGGCACAACATTCTTTGGGGATTCTTTCATTTTTTGTGTGTTTGTTTGCTGAAGCCACTCAATGTCCTTCTGTGTGTGTCTGTTTGTCTGCCAGCGTGGCTAAGACATCCCTGCCGTATGAATGACGTGTATGTGCATACAATACATAGCTAGGCGTGTACACATGTGTGTGTGTGTGTGTTGGCGATAAGGGATTGCTCGAGTAAATTTCTATGGATACCTTTGTTGGTTGGTTTGTTGCCCTGGCCGGTGTGTTTGTGGCAAATAAAAGCAAATGAGGCATTAATTTACTGCGCCACTTACGCCAGGTACTGCCGCCTGCTGCCTGTTGTCCATACCGTAGGACTGTCTAGTCTCTATGAGTGTGGTTGTATGGGTGTGTGTGTGTGTTTGAGTGTGTCCATGTATTCATAGATTGATGCGCTTGTGTGTGTGTTGTCCGTGTAAATATTTGCAGACCACTTATTTGCTAACATATCCTAATGGGGGTATTCTTCGTCGTTTTGGTTCCTTTGTCCGTTTTAAAATAATGAAATGTTTACCCATGGAAAGTATGACATTTGTGACAAGTTAAATTGTCAAATTGTACAAGTAATACGACGTACATACATAGTAATATGGATACATAGATAGACCTTATTAGAACTTATAAAAAAATAAAAAACAATATTAGAGATAAGTATTTGGAACAAACAAATGTGGGCAAGTGCCAACTATTAGCCCAGTTATTGAGAATATATGAAATCAACACAAGAATATATGAAATATACAACGTATTTGATTTCAAATTCCACGGAAGTTGTATAAATTGTGGAATTTTCATATCGGCATACAACATACATAGGTGGCGTATGAGTTGTATATATATACTAGCAAATACCCGCTACTTCGTATGCGGTGTAAGGTTGTTTATTTCAGGGTAAATCGCTTGTAAATGCTCACAAAATTTGAAAACATGCTTTATGTTTCCCAACTACGTATTCCCACCAAATTCTCCATTCCAGATCCTACGTAGCTGGTGGAATTTATACACCGAATTTGTGTCCCCCTGGTACAAATTAAACAAAAAATAATTTATATTGTGCCATCAATTTATACGCAGTCAAGTGATTAATTTAAATTGAAACAATTTTCTTAAAAAATCCGAGATAATTATACCCTCACTCTACGGAGTAGATATATATGCATTTGGGATAGAAAAAAGTGTAACTCAGAGTGATTTAATACCCTAAGTATTTAGTAAATACCTTTCACGTCCGTCTGTCTGGCTTGCTGGTGTACGCGATAACTCTCGAAGGGAGTTAATTAATTTATTCAAACTATGAACAAAGTATTATTTTTCTCAGATTTAGTTTAAATTCGGAGATGGATGAAATTGATATACCCGTTATGGTACCCCCACACATATAGTCCATATTCCTAGTAAAATATTCGGAACCAGTTGTATTTTGATATTTAATAAAGTTTTTATAATCACGAAATATGCATGAATTTGCAGTGTTCCTTTTTGTACCAGCCACACAAATTACCACTTCATACGTATAATTAAACATTTTATAAATTCTATACGGATGATCGGAATCTTTGCCACCATCGCTACACACACCTTTGTATATTATTTTATGTTGCTCATCTACTTACTCGGAGAAATGTACACACCAAATTTGTAACATTCTTTTCATATTCCAGCTAAAAACTTTGATTAGTACCATCTTTATCCCAATTTCCCCAATTTGGTTTGTTCGATTTTTATCACTTTTGATCAGCTTCCACCTTTAAAGTACACATTTTGATGCAATACTTCTGTATTGCACGTCAGAGTAATATATACCTTATTTGATACATTGACGGGTACCATTTTAATCGCTTGTTGTTACGATTTCTACTTAAAAGTATACATTTACGTCTACACGGTCAGAGGAATATACACGCCGAATTTCACAATTCTAGCTTCAGCCGTGGTACAAATTTAATCCCATTTAATCCCTTGAAAGTAAAAATTTCGAAAAATTCTTTCTTATCAGTGATCTGCGCTATAAAACGAATATACACACCGAATTTCATGATAGTGGCGTCAACCGTGTTCTTGGTACCTTTTTTATCCCCGATTTCTCGTTTACTCTTTAAAAGTAGGAATTTCGAAAAATTCCTTCAATTTGCGTTTGTGAGCATTTTCAGGGATGCAGACCCCGAATTTCATGATTCCAGCTCCGTCTGTTTGATTGGTACCATTTTGTATCCCTTTCTACCCATTTTCACTCACAAAAAGTACGAATTTTGAAAAAAATTTTCTTAGTCGCATTCGTGCTGTAATGTAATGCCCGTTCCGAATTTCATGATTGTAGGCCCAGTTGTTTGGTCTGGGCTGTGGTGCAATTTTTATCCCATTTAATCCCATAAAATTAAAAATTTCGAAAAATGCCTTCTTATCACTGACTTGCTCTGTAAAACGAATATACATACCAAATTGCATTATTGTAGCGTCATCCGTGTTGTTGGTACCTATTTTATCCCCTTTTCCCCGTTTACCTATTAAAAGTACGAATTTCAAAAAATGCGGTCATTTTGCGTTTCTAAGGGTTTTGAGGTATGTACAGTGTACATTGTACACACCGAATTTTATTATTCCAGCTCCATCCGTTTGATTGGTACCATTTTTATCCCCTTTTACCCGATATCACCCACAAAAAGTACGAATTTTGAAAAATATTTTCTTAGTCGCATTCGTGCTGTAATGTAATGCCCGTTCCAAATTTCAAGATTCTAGGCCCAGCCGTTTAGTTATGGCAGTGGTACAATTTGTATCCCATTTAATCCCTTAAAAGTACAAATTTTGAAAAATGCTTTCTTATTAGTGATCTGCGCTGTAAAACGAATATACACACCGAATTTCATTATTGTAGCGTCATCCGTGTTGTTGGTACCTTTTTATCCCCTTTTCCCTTTAAAAGTACAAATTTCGAAAAATTCCTTCATTTTGCGATTCTAAACATTTTGAGGGATGTACAAATCGAATTTTATGGTTTCAGCTGCATCCATTTAATTGGTACTATTTTTATCCCTTTTTACCCGATTTCACTCCCAAAAAGTACGAATTATGAAAAAAAGTCTTCGGCGCGTTGAAGCTATAAATGATTTTTTACCAAATTTCAAGATTCTAGTCCCATTATATTTTTTCCATTAATATTTTTGTAAATGTTTTTAATTCCATATCTGTACACCATCACACCGTGGATTGAAATCGATTTATAATAATGTTGTAACTTCTATCAAGCACAGTGTTTCCAATTTGATTTATTCGTAATAATCCTGTAACTTTTGAATGAAAAACTATTTAAGGACTAAATTTCACACTCAGATTATTTGAAAAAAAATATTCATAAATGATGTAATTAAATCAAAACGAAAAATACATACCCAGCAAAAAAATCGGAAGTACTTCCGTAGGAAGCACATTTTAATCGCATCCCAAATTCCAAATATGGCGTAACATTTTACTAATGGCATCTTCACAAGTGAATGGGAATGCATTTTTAGTATGGCTCACAGAGGTAAGTTGTATGCTTTGCACTCAGAAATTCTCGATTTCGAACCATGCCTCGGAAAAAAACTTTTTTGTTTTTTATACCCTCCACCTCCAGGATGGCGGTATACTAACTTTGTCATTCCGTTTGTAACACCTTGAAATATCGACCTATATATAGCTGGGTCGCCGTCCATACAAAAGGAAAAACAAGTTCCAGTCACCACACGAAAATAAAGTTTGGATTGTTTAAATGTGATTTGCAAAATATTTCGTTCCTAGATCAAGCCATCGCTCCTGAAAATAACCCTAAAAATCATGTTTTTCCGGTGTAATTTTCTTTGTGTTAAATTTTTTCCCAAAATTTTTCTCTGAAATAATAGACTCTTGAAAGTACTTTAAATAAAAATTTTGATTCTTGTCCTATAGTAACTTATTGGTCGAATTATTGGACGATTATGGTATTTTTTTTGTAGATTTTCATTGTGACTTTTTCCACCAAATGGTGGTAGTATTTTATAAAAAATAAATAGCTGTAGTCAATATCTTTCGAATGACGCCTAATTGATGAATATCGGAATGAAATTGACGCCGCAACGCTCATTTTTGTAAAAAGCATTTGAACATTTTGGCTGTGAAAACCATCGCCTGTATTGAATTATTTCACAAAAATGGAATCATTGACGCATTTTTTCGTCCGATATTCATCATTTAGGCATCATTCGAAAGGTATTGATTCCTCCTATTTATCTTCGTTACTCCTCTTACAAAATGTTTCCAAAAAATATGAGTTTTTAGCTGTCACCTTGAAAACCCACAAAAAAATCTATATAAACGCCCAATAAATCTACCAATGAGTTATTCTAAGACAAGAATAAAAATTTTTATTTAAAGCGCTTCCAAAGGTCTATTAATTCAGAAAAAAAAACAAGTAAAAACGGCGTTAAGTTTGGCCGGGCCGAACTTTATATACCCTCCACCATGGATTGCATTCCACAGAGGTTGTCGGTTTTCGTAGAAGTGCAGTAATATTACAGGAAAATATAATTTTTTTCATATAGCCAAACCAAAACGAATACAAATATTGAAAAATTAATTTTATAAATAAATATAATATTTTAATTATTTCAAACCACGCTTATAAGGTAATGATTGGTAGCATTACCTTATACGTGAATTCAAAAAATAAATATTGTTATATTTCCAAAAGTACAAATTTTAAAAATCCATTATCAGACGTACATAGTGCAAAATAACCTAACTTCATGATTCAACCAATTTTTGCCGTAAAAGAAAAAGTACGAATTTGGAAAAAAAAACTTTTTATTTTGCGTGTCTATGCAGTCAGAGGAATGTATACACCGAATTCCATGATTCCAGCTGCGCCCATTTGGTTGGTACCATTTTTACCCCCTTGACGTTTCTACGAAATTAGAATTGCATCATTCTAGCTGTAGTCGTTTAGTTGGTACTATTTGTATCCCTCTGTACCCATTGTATCCCTTGAAAGTACTAATTTCGAAAAATTCGTCTATTTTCCGTGTCTACGCAGTCGGAGGAATGTATACTCCGAATTTCATGACTCTAGCTGCGGTCATTTGATTGGTACTATTTTTATCCCCTTTTTCATTTTAACCCCAAAAAGTACGAATTTCGAAAAATCAGTTTATTTTCCGTGTCTACACACTCAGAGGAATGTATACTCCGAATTTCATGACTCTAGCTGCGGTCATTAGATTGGTACTATTTTTATCCCCTTTTTTCATTTTAACCCCAAAAAGTACGAATTTGGAAAAATCCGTGTATTTTAAGCGTCTACGCAATCAGAGGAATGTATACACCGAATTTCATTATTCCAGGTGTAGCCGTTTGGTTGGTACCATTTTTATCCCTCCGTACCCATTGTATCCCTTGAAAGTACGAATTTGGAAAAAAACTTTTATTTTTCATGTCTACGCAGTCAAAGGAATGTATACTCCGAATTTCATGAGTCTAGCTGCGGTCATTTGGTTGGTACTATTTTTATCCCCTTTTTCTATTTTGGCCCCAAAAAGTACGAAATTCGAAAAATCAGTTTATTTTCCGTGTCTACACAGTCAGAGGAATGTATAGTCCGAATTTCATAACTCCAGCTGCGGTCATTTGATTGGTACTATTTTTATCCCTTTTTACCATTTTATCATTTTAACCCCAAAAAGTACGAATTTTAAAAAATCCGTGTATTTTACTTGTCTATGCAATCAGAGGAATGTATACACCGAATTTCATTATTCTAGGTACAGTCGTTTGGTTGGTACCATTTTTATCCCTCTATTCCCATTTTACCCCTTAAAAGTACGAATTTGGAAAAAAAACGTTATCTACTGATCTATCTACTTATCTACTCAATTAGAGGAATGTACACACCGAATTTCGTGTTTCTAGCTGTTGTCGTTTAATATGTACCATTTTTATCCCTTTTTTGCCCCATTTCACCCCCTACAAATAAGAATCACTTTATGGTGCACGTTTTTGCTATAAGGGGAATGCGCGTACCAAATATCAAGCAAATATAAACAGACATACTCAAAAACATGCTTAAATACGCTAAAATATTAGGGATTATTATGGGTATTTTTAGTCCTTGTGAGGGAAAAAATTTTCCCTTTGGGCCGATTTCGCCCGATTTCAATCCCAACCGATCTACGACTATAAGACGCATTTATGGAAAATTTGAACATTCTAGTTCCTTTCGTTTAGCTGCTAGCGTGCTTTCAACAGACGGACGGACATGGCTAGATCGTCTTTTGATATGGTCGAAATCATGATAGTGGTAGTCTGCTGCCAAGTAATAAATGTCGCCATGTCATTTGTAAATAAATTTGCATTCTATTAAATATAGATGCAAAATGGTCTTGAGCCAGGCCGATATCCCAGTTCAAATCAAATAACAAACTAATTTTTATTCATTTTTTTCGTCGAAATACTTATTCTTTGCCACCCCAACGTATGTGTGTTATTTATTACCGTTTAAATTAATATTAATTATACGCCACATATAAATTAATTATTTTTTGAATATTTTATTTAATTTTCACTTTTGCTAAACGACTTTATACCAAAATGTTCAATAGTATAAACGTGAAAATGTAATCTTCTATATATGCTGTTGTAACCATTAAAGCTGCGGATCAGCCTGGTTATGGCCCTAATATTTTGCATTTCCCATAGGTATCTATGTATACGCCACGAGGCTCTATATTATTGAAATACATCATAGCTATTAGAAAAAACACAACACAATTGTTTTATTTATTGAATTTTTTATTCGGTGTAGCAATGAAACACATACATAAACAATGTAGACACTTAAGGTACGTAGGTACTCAGTAAATTTGTATATTTTGAAATAGTTTTCATAATTAAATTTATGTAAATATATTAATATTAGTACATATAATTGTGGTATTTAATTGATTGATATCTAACCTTTCCATTAAATAAATCTATTCCATTTACATTGATTTTTTTTTTCAATTTTTCTGAATATATAAAAGCTCGTTTGCCTTAACCAAGAATATTTTAATTAAAAGAAGAGATAAAATATTTATTTTCTCTTCTCGGTGTTTCTTTTTCACGTTTAATTTCATAAGTGGACTTTTGAATGAATGGAGGAATGAATGCATAATTAATTCAACAACAGAAATCCATTGATGTAGTAGACCAAGACCAAACTATTGATGTGATTCGTACAATCGCAATCGATTTTACTTTCACCCTTGATGAAGAGACACAAACATTCATCCTCCTGCGGCCAGTTGGAGACAGTGACCAGATTGTGCCAATTTATGAACTCTACATAGCCAAAGAGGCCACAGATGACATCTGAGGAAAATGTTCCAAAAAAAGAGAGAAATATGATAGAAACGAAAAGATGATTTTTTCCTCCACTGAAAACTTACTTTGCTCCAAATATAAATCTCTATAAACATCTGGTATATTCAAATGGCGTATAACGTTTTGCTCCCGATAAACTTGAGTACATTTTTGGCTGGCTAAAATTTCATAGGCCGTTTCGGAACCCAGGGTCGGGGCACAAATGTGATGCATGAAAACGTACAGCAGTAGAATTCTGAAAATACGAAAATATTTAATAGGAATTGGAAAATAAATACAAATGGCAAAGATGAATTATAAAATAACGTAAAGATCGAGTGTATTCAAATTTGTTTAATAAAATTCAGGCCAGATTAAACACTTTGACACTTGACACTGAGGTTGAGGGTGAACCTTGCTTAGTTATTTGAAATCGTTTTAATTAAATCAAAATTCAATTACAACCCAAAACTTACTGATGCATCCTCTGATAACCATATGTGGGCAAATCACTGACCATCAAATCGATACACTCCTGCGGCACTTGACATCTCGAATCTAGAGCCGCAAACGAAGCTAAACATTCATCGGATTGAGTCATGTTCGGCGTTCCCTTATCCAACAGTCGGGTGTAGTTCTTCAACAGCGATTTATATTCGAAATGGGTATCGATGTGACGCTGCTTGAGCTGGGAAGGTTTCAGAAGAACATTCTTCTGGAATATGTTATCCAAAACTAAACAGACATTTATAAATTAATTTTAAAATATATTAAAATGCTAAAACTTAAACTTACTTATTTTATGGACATTTTCAAAATCGGCATCCTCAGTGCGCCGTATAATATTATCCAGTTTGTGCAACATATGATAATTGGCCTGCTGTTCGTAGCGATTTGATTCGATATAGCGTTGATTTTCTGCATATATGGATTAGATGAAAGAGAATGTTTAAAGATGGCAAAAAGTAGGTAAACTGACGGATTTATCATTGACCAGCCCCCAGACCAAACGGCTGAAGCAAGGGTCATGAAATTTTCAGGGTAGTTCCCAAATATGACGTAGACGTCGACTAAGAAAGGTTTTATGAAATTCGTACTTTTAGGGGGTAAAATGGGACAAAAAGGGGATAAGCATCGAACCTTCGTCCAGACTAAACGGCAGTAGCTAGAAACATGAAATTCGGTGTGTGCCTTGCATGGACCATGCATACGAGCTACAAATAGGGATTTTTTGAAATTTGTACTTTTAATGGAGGAAAGAGACAAAAAGGGATAAAAATGGTACCAATTTAAGCATTGCAGCTATATTCGTTAAAATCGGTATCTACATTTCTCAGACCACGTAGACTCACAACATAAATTGACTTTTTTGGAATTTGTACTTACAAAAAGGGATAAAAATGGTACCAACTAAAGTATTGCAGCTATAGTCGTGAAATTTGGAGTGCAAATTCCTCTGACAAAGTAGAAGCATAATCTAAATGTATTTTTTGAAATTTGTACTTATAAGGTGTGAGCGGGATAAAAATAGTACCAACACAAGTATTGCCGCTATAGTCGTTAAATTTGGTGTGTAAATTCCTCTGACAACGTAAACTTGCAACATAAATGTATTTTTCGAAATTTGTACTTTTAAGGAGTGAGCGGGACAAAAAGGGTTAAAATTGTACCAACCAGGCCCGTGCGCAGGATTTTCCCCTGGCGGGGGGTTTTCATCTACACTCATAAAAAAGTTTACACTACAATGAGATAAAATTAACTAAAATTTAGGAAACCACGTACATTTTTACTAAATATAAGTAGAATTTTGCTGAATTTAAAGTAAGTAAATTTTTCCTAAAACCAAGTATTTTTTACTAAATTTAAGCAAAATTTTCCTAAAACTAAGTAAATTTTTACTAAATCTTAGAAAAATTTTGCTAAAATTTTCCTAAAACTATATATTACTCAAACTAAGGACAATTTTGCTTTTTTTTCCTCAAAACTAGTAAATTTTTACTTAAACTGAGGAAATTTTATTTTATACAAGGAAAAAAGGTGAAATTAAAATAAGTTCATTTTAACTAAAAAAATCAAAATCAAAAATCAAATAGTTTTGCTTCAGAGTATGCAAAACTGATACAAAAAATGACAACATGAAATATGTCTCAAAAGTTCCATGATACCTCTGCCACAAGGAGTTGAGCTATTACTCCATGATTGTTGCGAAGGCAAGATAGGCGCCTTCGCAGTGGTTGTTTAGAATAATTCAGAAAGTATTTAAGAAATAAGTCTCTGCAAACGAATGAGAATTGCTTCTTAGATTAATATTCAAGAATTTTTAAACAATTTCAAATGTTTTTATAAGTTCATTAATACTTAAATGTATGAAGAACTCGGCATAAATTTCAGTAAACTTTTTAACTACATTTTAAGTTAAAATTTCCTAAATGGAATTTTTTCCATACAAAAAATTTCAGATTTTTTTTCTCACTTAAAACCTTGGAAATATTCATTCACATAAGTTTCAATTTACTCAATTGTAAGAATTTTTTATTAGAAAGGTTTTTAAGTAAATCCTTGTTCTAGCAAATGAACTATTTACTATGGCTTTGAAAGAAGGAAACTTTACTCATATTTAGTTAATTTTCCAACTTTTTAGGAAATTTTTACTGGAGCGTTTGTAAACCACTCATATTTTATTGCCAGGATCTTCGAGAAATATTTTGATACATTCGTCCGAGAGACATTGTCGGCAAAATTGCATTTCAGTAATCCATCATCAGTACACTCAAAGGAATATGTCAGTAAAAGAAAGCAGAAAGTCTACTGAAAGAGCAGATTTTCTGCTGTTAAAAAAGACACAGCAGATTTGTATCTGCTGAGATGGTAAACAGCTGTTTGCTGTTTTTAGCAATATATATGATAAGCATATTGTCCCAAGCTAATGTAAAAGGAAATTCGAGCTAAACTCGCTTATGAACGCTTATCTTTTTATATTTTAATTAACAACAGCCAATAGCAGTGTGAATGATGATGTAACATAGCAGAAAACTGCTGTTATGCCAAAAAAAAAAAAACAAGATAATCGCTGCTTTTATTAACAGACTTGTTCTCTAAGTGTAGAACTTTTGATTAAATATTTGCTTGAAATTACATACATACATATCGAGGGCTTATATTCGTAAGTGGCTATGAACAAAAACATAACTTTTCAGGAGAGCGAAAAAACTGATTTTCTCCTTAATTTGAAGAGAAATTATTAATCATTATTCTACAGTTTAATCTAAAAAGGACTACTAATTGCTATGATTAAAAAGTTTTCGAAATTTCCTATTATTCGCGGTTTGATGGTTCATAGCCACTTTTGTATGTTTAAAATTGACCACTATGAATGTTGAAATAAGCACATAACCATTTATGCCCAAATATATAAATAAGATTTATTGTAAACTCCATAATTTTTTTTCATAAAATCTTGGCAATGTTGTATAGAAAACGCATTTTCTGTGATGTACACAGCGAATTTAAAAATGCCAGCTTCATCCGTCAGATTGGTCGCTTTTAACATATGAAAAATGAAATGATGAAAAATCCAAAATTCGCCGTTGCAATTCCTTATATTTTTCTTTCTTCATTCATAATTCTGAAACTTTTCATACACAAATATTCCCCATGAAGTCAACAATCACATGCCAAAGAAATATTTTGGTATTCTCAATATAATAAAAAGTTACGCCGGTTTTTCTTAATATACTCTTCACAATTTTTGACCACCATTTTTCCTATTTCAGCCTAATAACTGGGGAATCAAAATGCTATTAACGCGAAATGATGAAATTTGATAGTACGACATGCCCTAAATCTAGAAAAATGAAAAATGTTTACTCAAAATCTTTATACGCATATTCCGATTAAATGAAAAATATTTGGAAATGTTTCTTCATTTTTATAATCTTAAATATGTATAAATTCGAATAACAAATACAGTTTTTTTGTATTCGATGAAATGCAAGAAGAAACCACTAGAAATTTTAATTCCAAAAAACCAAATAATTGTATTTTATAGTTTCGTTTTCCTACGTAGATCCAAGTTAGTGAATTTGTTGTTTCTCTTTTGAATAATACTTGTTACATGTGTACAAAAAATACTAGCTCTGAAAAATATTTGACATAAATGATAAATATAACAAAAATTTTAGTAAGTTAAAACTCATTTCTTATTGTTTCTCAATTTTAAAGTAGATTTTAAAATAGAGACCAACACGCAGAAAAAAATGCATTTCTTTTGTGGGAAAAATTATTTTGTTTGCGGTAAACATGTCATCAGTTTTTGTAAATATACAAAGAGAAATAAGTTTATGTATATCAAACAATTTTCTTCGTTTGTCGAAATGGATTTGTATTATAATTGATTTTTTACATATAAAAATTGATTTATGCGTTACAATGTTTGCTATTAAAAAAATAGAACGATTTTTTTCTATTTTTTATGATTTTTTTCGTGTCACCAAAAAGATTTTTTTTTTAAAATACCAAAATTGGACGCTTTTCTTAAACCACGATTTCTATGTACAAATGCTATTCGTTAGTTTATTACCTTCAATTTAACATATTAGATATATCCGAAATGAGATTACAAATATTAAAAGTAATTAGGACGAAAATTTTAATTTTAAAAAAATTAATTTTAATAAATACTCAATTTTTTTTATTTTATGAATCTACATGCCTCAATACACACAAAAAATATTTGTTTTCGGCTTGAATACATTTTTTTCTTTTTTTTGTTTTGTTGCCTAGAGTTATCAGTGAGATGAGCCTGGTGTGAAAAGGCTATAAATAAATTTCTAATATGATCTCCTTGGTTATTTAAAATAACCAAAATACTTTAAATATTAAATAATGTCGTACTTTCAATCAAAGAATCAATTTTGTTGTCCAGTGTATTTAAATAAATTCAAATCAAATAATTTATATATATGTCCAACTGATAGTTTATTTTTACTCACGTTTTATTAGAAATTCACTTAAAATCACCGTAAATTTCATATTGACATTTAAATCAGTGCTCCGCTCCAATTTGGTCAATAATTTCATAATACTCTTCACCAGAAATCCTTTGGATATTGTTTTCTGTGTTATCCTGTTGGTGGCGGCCGTCGTTGCGGCTACCGTTCCCAGTAGACAATTTGCAATTGCCGCCGCCGCAAACAGTAGATAAAATGGGAATGTTTGTTTTAGAAACTTCATGCCGCCGCAGGCTCTACAAATGGACTGTTGTTCATGTCGATCGACTTTGGTGCCACATCAACTCTATGTGCATCCATCCATCCATCCGACCAAATGTATGTACATATCACTATGTATGTATATTTGTGTGTTCGGTGTACATTTGTTCTGTCACAGCCTGGCATTGTGTCAGGATAAATGTTGTTATTCAAATTGATGATGGAATTTGATTTACTCGAAATCCTGACAAATTACATAAATTTATCATTTGAAGTCATTTTAGATGCAAAACCAGAAAACAACACACAAACACACCCAGACACACACACTCCCGCAGAGAACAAATAAAACGTTCTTCACATTCTAATGCATATAAACAGCGGTTTGATTAAAGATTGATTTGATTTTTGATTGAAAACAAAAATTAAGTTTGTTTGAGTTCATGTGGTTGGTTGAAGGAAAATTGCAATAAGTTTCATGCAAATCCTTGTTGATTTGTAATCTTATTGATTTCTTTTAATTAAATTATTTCCGCAAGTGGTAAGATAGTACTTGCCACTTGATGATACCTATCTTAAGATAGGTATAAATAATAGTCAAATCATAAGGATTAAGAAGAAAGATTGTTATTAACAGCATTGCTGCAATTCCGGATTTTCAAAAAGTTGTAGACACTAGGGAGGATCGAAAATAAAGGCAATTAAAACATGTAAGGAAAGGCTAAAGTCGGACGGAGCCGACTATATGATACACTCCACTTTCTATCCTATTACAATTCAATTCTGTAAGAAAGTGTAATCGGGAAGGATTTGTGTACCCTGTAAATGCATGTGTTTGACAAAAAATGTTAAATAGGAAAGGATATCTGTTCGGGGGTATATTGAACCATGAAATAGGTGAAATATAATATGTAAAGTTTGGCCAAAATCGGTTAAACATTTGGGAGCAACATTTGTATATATATAAAAAATATATCTAAATCTGAACCGATCCAACCCACTTTCAACATAGGTGTTTTTAGTTGGTTTATAAGATGTTGTGCTAATTTTAAAGAAAATCGGGTACAATATGTGGTTTCTAAAGCGAAAAAAGTCAAATCGGTAACGACATTTGTATGGGGCTATATCTAAATCTGAACCGATCTAACCTGCTTTCGCCACAGGTGTTTGTCGTTAGATTATAAGGTGTTAAGCCAAATTTGAAGAAAATCGGGTACAATATGTGGTTTCTAAAGCTGAAAAAAGTGAAATCGGGAGCGACATTTGTATGGTGGGCTATATCTAAATCTGAATCGATCCGACCGATTTTCACCATTGCTGTTTTCCGTTCAATTATAGGGTACTGTGCCAAATTTGAAGCAAATCGAGTGAAATATGTAGTTTCTAGAGCAGAAAAAGTCAAATCGGGAGCGACATTTGTATGGGGGGGGCTATATCTAAATCTGAATCGATCCGACCGATTTTCACCACAGCTGTTTCCACTTCAATTATAGGGTACTGTGCCAAATTTGAAGCAAATCGAGTGAAATATGGTGTTTCTAGAGCGGAAAAAGTCAAATCGGGAGCGACATTTGTATGGGGGCTATATCTAAATCTGAACCGATTTGCTTCAAATTAAATAGCGTTCGTCCTTGATCCACAAAACTTACTTGTGCCAATTTTTTTTAAGATCGGAATATAATTGCGACCTGTAATTTGATTACAACAATAGATGGACAGACGGACAGACAAACGAATATTGCTAAATCGACTCAGAAACTGATTCTAAGCCGATCTATATAATAAAAGATGGGTCTAACTCGTTTCCTTTTGGGTGTTACAAACAAATGCACAAAGACATAATACTCTCGTGGAGTGTATAAAAACGTTTTTTTGCACAAATATATTTTTTCTAATTTGAAACAAATTTCGATTGTCTGTTGCCTTTCAGCAGGCAATTTTCTGCTATTACAGCAGTTTTTCTGCCATAACAGCAGTTTTCTGCAATCTTGCATCAACATTCACCCTGCTAAAGTGTTTGCAGTCTGCTAAAAATGGCTGCTGATAATTAAATTATAAAAAAAGATAAAAATAAGCATTTATAATTTAAAAGCTTTTCAGATTGACGGCGAAAACGGTTTTAGCTCGAATTTCGTTTTATATTAGCTTGGGGCAATATGCGTATCATTAAAAAGACAATCACAATATCTTTCAGTGGTGGTAATAAATTCCCTTATAATAACATTTATTCTAAAAAGTGTTGTTAATAAAGTTGTTAACTGGCTATATTGTTCTGTACATATGCTTAAAGTTTCAAGAAATCGTTTTTTCTTTATTGCTAAAAACAGCAAACAGCTGTTTGCTATTTCAGCAGATACAAATCTGCTATCTCTTTTTCAGCTGAAAATCTGTTCTTACAGCAGACTTTCTGATTTTTTTACTGACAAATTCCTTTGAGTGTAGTTTTGCAGAAATTATTATTTACTTAGTGAACAAGAAATATACCTAAAACAATTATAAACATGATTATTGTCAACGGTGCCGAAAGACTATTACAATGTCCTGTGCCGAAACACTTTGTACATTTGACTCCCCTCCCTATATCAGTCGGACAGACTTAGTAACACTTTTGTATAAGTACCAAACGTATTATAACGTTTGGGTTAGATTTATTTTCAGTTTTGTGCACAAAGTCCGGAAAAATCGTGAAATTTTGTGTGTGAAATCTCTTGTTCTAAACTAAATAATATAGATTTCTGGGCCCGGATCTAATTGTTTTATATTTTTTGATAAGGTGCGACTATCTAGTTTCAACATATGTACTTTAAGCTGGGTCGCGAGCCTTACAAATGTAAAACCAATTTCCAGTCACCCCACAAAAAGAAAGTTTGGATTATCCAACGATGATTTGCAAAATATTGCGTTCCTGAAAACCCCCCCAAAAAATATGTTTTTCCCGTGTAATTTTTTTTGTTGTTGGTCGAATTATTGGACGTTTATAGTATTTTTTGTTTTTTTTTTTTTCATATTGACAACTAAAAAACTATTTTAGCTGACCTTTCGAATGATGTATAAATTATTAAAATCGGAAGGAAATTGACGACGCAGCGCTCATTTTTGTGAAAAGAGTTTGGCCATTTTGGCTCTGAAAATCCATCGCCTGTATTATATTATTTTATAAACATGGAGCCAGTGACGTCATTTTTCGTCCGATATTCATCACTTAGGCATCATTCGAAAGGTATTGATTCCTACTATTTATTTTTCATAGCACTTTTTATAAAATGTTCTCAAGAAATATGAGTTTTTAGCTGTCATTTTAAAAAACCACAAAAATTCAAACTAAATGTCTGAGATGAGATGTCTAATGAGTTATTATAATAACAAGAAGACAAGAATAAACATTTATATTTAAAGTGCTTCTAAGTGTCTACAAATTCAGAAAAAAATGGACAAAAATGCAACACAAAAAAATTACAAGGGAAAAACCGACTTATATACATACCCTCACTCTCAGAGACCATATCTGCGGAAGTTATAAGGAATAGAATTTAACGTTAGTATGGTAATAGGGGGTTCGTGGCACATGGTCTCAGCTTCCACATTTATAAAAAAAATTTAAACACTTTATCAAGTCATAGTGGATTCCATGCATCAGTATAGAAGTTATGAAGGATTTAATATTACCCAGGATAAATATAAATAAATATTTTTAGGTTTAAAGTGATTATAAAAACATTTTCAAATATCAAATTGCAAATGTTTTTGACTATCCGTATGGACGTTATGACGGTTTTATTGTAACCAAAGATTCTGCCAGTTTGTGTGGGAGGTACCAGAGTGGGTGTGGCAATATCGCTCATATTCCATGCGAATGTAACTTCTATAAAAGCATTGCCAAATATAAAAATTCACAGTATTCCGATCATATGTATATAACAGCTTTAATTTTACGTAGTTTATGGTGATTTGTGTGGGAGGTACTGGAAGGGCGTGGCAAAACCAGCCATATTTAGTACACTTACAGTGATTATAAAAACATTATCAAATACCAAAATATAGCTGTTTACCAATATCCGCGTAGAAGTAACATTAGTTTTAATTTAACATAGGAATATGGGTCATTTGTGGTACCTGAAGGGGCGTGACAATTTCGCTTATCATCGAACTTAAACTAAGTTTGGAAAAAATATTATCATGTGCAAAGTTTGAATTGATTCCCTAACTCCTCGAGAGTTATGGTGTACACCAGCCAGCTAGGCGGACATGGCTCAAACAACTTAAAAAGTCGTGAAACGGATTCGGTCCAAACATACTTGAGGTCTTAAGTCACTCCTTCAATGCGTTACACTTTTTTCTGTCCAAAATGATACTCTGTGGAGTGAGGGTATAAAAATATAAAAAATAAATAAATTTATCGGGGCCACCTTAAGAGTTGCAGATAGTGGTAGGTATGTTATGAGAAAATATTGGGGGTTGGTCATACATTTTACTCCACTTGGGGGACATTTTGGGGTATACAATTAATGGAGGTCAGTCTTACATGTACTCGGGGACTCGGGAACAGTTTTGGGCCGTTCCTTTCATAAAAATGATAAAAAATAAAAAATGTATGGGGACCACCTTAAGGGTTGAAGATAGATGTTAGGTATGTTCTCAGAACAAATTGGGACTGAAAAAATATTTGACTACACTAGAGCCCTCTTTGGCTAGAGTTAGAGTAGTGGGAGCAAATTTTATAAAAAATAATTTTTGTATGGGAGCCCCATTAAGTGTGGGGATAGTGGGTAAGTGTGTTCGAAAGAAATATTGGGGATGGAAAATTGATATTGGGTGATCTTACATTTAAATTTACAGCTACGGTCGCATCCGGGACAGTTTTAGGGCTTTCTGTGTATTTTTTTCCTCTACTTTCACCCCGATGAGCGCCCATTTACACTCACCAAACCATCGCCATTTCATGATTCTAGCTTCAGTTGTTTGCTTTGTACAAATTTTACCCGGGTTTGATCTTATTTTTCCCATTTTCAGCATAAAAGTACTAATTTCGAAAAATCCCTCAATTTTACGAGTCTAATTAATTGTAGGGATCGTCATATCAATTGTATCCGTTTTCGTCCCATTTCAGCTGCTAAACTCTTTGCTTTCACGCTACGAAAGGAATATACGCAAAAAGCAAACATTCCAACTCCTTTTTAAAATAGTTTTATAACGTTTTTTTATTACTTTAATTTTATTTATATATTATTGTATATATATTAGCGAGCAAATTATTACTTGTGCTGCAGTTTCAGACTATACATAACACCGCCCGACAGTCCATATTACTCTTCAATGATATTGGTCTGCAAAAATGGAGTTAATTGGTGTTTTCAGTTTTCCATTTCCTCATCCTGTTCATCCCTCAAAAGGTCTGCAGAGTTTCAAAGGATAACATTTTTCAAAAATATATTTTAAATTCTTATTCGCACCCTATGATACCGGTATAAGTGCCAAACTAAAGAGGGAAATATCTGCTAAAAATACTTCAAATTGAATTAGTTTAGCATTAACAAACATTTCAAGATTCCCGCTTAAATAGTAAAATATGAGTTAGCTAAATAAAATAAATGGGGAAATTTGAAATGGTTGTTCGCTGAAGTGACATAAAGTCGATTTTTAAATGTAAATTTTGTATGGGATCTGACACTTATCGACCTTATGGCAGTTTTTGAAAATATATGTTTTATAATTGATTTTAAATTTAAATCTTTTAATTTAAATCTAAAATCCAAAGTCCGGAAAAAGTGGATTTTGCTGTATATCTGAATGCAAAATTAAATTTAAGAAATATACATAGCTTTCGTTAGAGTTTTTTGGTTGTTGCTACAACAACCAATGTGCAGTGCGAATAGCCTTACACTGATAAACTTAACTCGATTTCGTCGTCACTATAAAATAGCTATTCGTTCGCCGGTCCATTTAAAACAAAATCTAAATTATTTCACTAGATTTCGTCGTCAGTGCGAAAAGGCTATTTAAAGGTGATGTTCACACATAAAGGTTTATTATAACGATTTGCACATTATACAATTTTGATAACAGAAAATCGATTTTGAACGATTTACTAACAATTGTAAAATTGTTTTTCATCGATAATACCGATTTAAATCGATATACCGACATCTGACGATCTGGCAATATTGTGCGTGACTTAACAAAGAAATTTAAACTAGGAAAAACTGCATTTTATCCATAACAATTGTTTAAAGTAATTCAGTATAAATATGTTGGCATATATGTTGATTGGTGTGTTGTAGCTCCTTTACTTTTTGCATGATTATAAATATAAGTCATGGTACAATCATCAAACAAACATTCAACCGTCATCTATGTAGTAGACAGTACAATTGTACTGTACAAATAAAAAAGTTAAATCAGCTGTTCGCCTGACATTACCTTGTTTATTGTACCATGAGTTGTATTTGACTCTACCTAAGGGATGATATTTGTACCATAAAGTGTACTTTTTCGGCCCTTATTGTACCAAAATATTTGATTTGATGAGTTTTGCTATCGATGGGTTTGTATTAAATGGATTTGGAAGATCAATATGATACCAATAGCTAAGCGTGCGTGCATCTATGGTTAAGCAAGTAAATTCAGAACTCACAATCTAATCTATAAGACATATAAAAACATATGTATCTTTGGATGGCTTGTAATTAGTATTTTAAATATAATTACAGTTAAAATATTCCGAATTCCAATTTTTATGCCTAGATTGTTAGATTCAAATATCACATACAAAGTAGATTTTTCCTATTAAACCGAATTAAACACGCCTTATGAATATGTTTATATTTTTGCGAGCATCATTTGTTGTTTAATTATTAGATCTTTGGAAATAATAGATAATTGGAAATTGTATCAAATACCATTGTATTTAAGGTATTATTTGTACCAAAAATCAACATTTATACATTTTATACAACATACGACTTACCTTGTTGAAGATGGAAAATTTAATTAAACGTTGATCTGTTGTTGCCAGATTGTCTTGCAAACTCATAGGCAAAGTTGTATATTTTTGCAAGTATCTGCCACATACATATTCACACTTACACCATTACCCAAATAACTAATTAATTTTAACGAGGAAACTTGTGTAAAAACTACAAATTTCCAATTGGGAAAAAGAACATGGTGGAAAATTTTAAGGTACATAATCACTGAACACCTATCAAGTAAACTTAGTTATTTATACAAAAGAAGCACATGTGTAATTTACACATGTACGAGGGAAATTTAGCATTTACTTGTATGACTTCTGTCAACTCTATATAAAAAAGATTTACAAAGTTGAATTCGGTATTTTTCTATGCTTTATATAAGGTTACTTTCTATATATGTGTGCCACAAAATTTGAAATCAATTTTTGAAAGCTTTTTTCTCAACCAATTTTGCTCAAATTTTGCACACTTAATCATTTTCGATGACAATACAAGGAAATGGAAAAATTTGACCAATTGGACAAAGGGGCGTGGCACCTCCCATACGAAGTTAAAACCTATTATTGAATATTGTCAGTTCTATGACACCTAGAGTGCTGAAATTTTGTGTAAGTGCATCTAGCATCAATTCGCATAGTTGTGCCAAAAAGGGGCGGTATTGGAAAAGTGGGCGTGGCACCTCCCATACGAAGTTAAAACCTATTATTGAATATTGTCAGTTCTATGACACCTAGAGTGCTGAAATTTTGTGTAAGTGCATCTAGCATCAATTCGCATAGTTTTGCCAAAAAGGGGCGGTATTGGAAAAGTGGGCGTGGCACCTCCCATACGAAGTTAAAACCTATTATTGAATATTGTCAGTTCTATGACACCTAGAGTGCTGAAATTTTGTGTAAGTGCATCTAGCATCAATTCGCATAGTTGTGCCAAAAATGGGCGGTATTGGAAAAGTGGGCGTGGCACCTCCCATACGAAGTTAAAACCTATTATTGAATATTGTCAGTTCTATGACACCTAGAGTGCTGAAATTTTGTGTAAGTGCATCTAGCATCAATTCGCATAGTTGTGCCAAAAATGGGCGGTATTGGAAAAGTGGGCGTGGCACCTCCCATACGAAGTTAAAACCTATTATTGAATATAGTCAGTTCTATGACACCTAGAGTGCTGTAATTTTGTGTAAGTGCATCTAGCATCAATGTGCATAGTTGTGCCAAAAATGGGCGGTATTGGAAAAGTGGGCGTGGAACCTCCCATACGAAGTTAAAACCTATTATTGAATATTGTCAGTTCTATGACACCTAGAGTGCTGAAATTTTGTGTAAGTGCATCTAGCATCAATTCGCATAGTTGTGCCAAAAATGGGCGGTCTTAGAAAAGTGGGAGTGGCATCTCCCATACGAAGTTAAAACCTATTATTGAATATTGTCAGTTCTATGACACCTAGAGTGCTGAAATAATGTGTAAGTGCAAATAGCATCAATTCGCATAGTTGTGCCAAAAAGGGGCGGTATTGGAAAAGTGGGCGTGGCATCTCCCATACGAAGTTAAAACCTATTATTGAATATTGTCAGTTCTATGACACCTAGAGTGCTGAAATAATGTGTAAGTGCAAATAGCATCAATTCGCATAGTTGTGCCAAAAAGGGGCGGTATTGGAAAAGTGGGCGTGGCACCTCCCATACGAAGTTAAAACCTATTATTGAATATTGTCAGTTCTATGACACCTAGAGTGCTGTAATTTTGTGTAAGTGCATCTAGCATCAATGTGCATAGTTGTGCCAAAAATGGGCGGTATTGGAAAAGTGGGCGTGGCACCTCCCATACGAAGTTAAAACCTATTATTGAATATTGTCAGTTCTATGACACCTAGAGTGCTGAAATTTTGTGTAAGTGCATCTACCATCAATGTGCGTAGTTCTGCCAAAAATGGGCGGTATTGGAATAGTGGGCGTACCACCTCCCATACGAAGTTAAAACATATTATCGAATAGTGTCAGTTCTATGACACGTATAGTGCTCAAATTTTGTGTAAGTGCATCTAGCATCAATGTGCGTAGTTGCGCCTAAAATGGGCGGTAATGCAAAAGTGGGCGTGGCAACTCCCATATGAAGTTAAAACCAAAATTACACCTACTGTAATTTTGTGTAAGTGCATCTAGCATTAATGTGCGTAGTTGTGACAAAAATGGGCGGTAATGGAAATGTGGGCGTGGCACCTCCCATACGAAGTTAAAACCCATTTTCGAATATATGCCGTTCTATGGCAGATAAAAAACTGAAATTTTGCAGTAATTTTTCCTTCTACAAAAGATAACTAAAAAAGAATTTCTAGGCCCAATAGAATTCTGCTTGCATAAAGCATGGATTTGAAAAAATTTTTTTTTGGAAAAACAAACATTTGTCCATTTAGTCGAAGAGAGCGAAGCCCATATCGTCATCGGATTTTTTATTTCTGTAGACTTTAGACTTGACGTAGCCCCACAAAAAATAGTCTAAAGGCGTCAAATCGCATGATCTTGATGGCCAACTTACCGGTCCATTTCTTGAGATGAATTGTTCTCCGAAGTTTTCCCTCAAAATGGCCATAGAATCGCGAGCTGTGTGGCATGTAGCGCCATCTTGTTGAAACCACATGTCAACCAAGTTCAGTTCTTCCATTTTTGGCAACAAAAAGTTTGTTAGCATCGAACGATAGCGATCGCCATTCACCGTAACGTTGCGTCCAACAGCATCTTTGAAAAAATACGGTCCAATGATTCCACCAGCGTACAAACCACACCAAACAGTGCATTTTTCGGGATGCATGGGCAGTTCTTGAACGGCTTCTGGTTGCTCTTCACTCCAAATGCGGCAATTTTGTTTATTTACGTAGCCATTCAACCAGAAATGAGCCTCATCGCTGAACAAATTTTGTCGATAAAAAAGCGGATTTTCTGCCAACTTTTCTAGGGCCCATTCACTGAAAATTCGACGTTGTGGCAGATCGTTTGGCTTCAGTTCTTGCACGAGCTGTATTTTATACGGTTTTACACCAAGATCTTTGCGTAAAATCTTCCATGTGGTCGAATAACACAAACCCAATTGCTGCGAACGGCGACGAATCGACATTTCACGGTCTTCAGCAACACTCTCAGAAACAGACGCAATATTCTCTTCTGTACGCACTGTACGCATTCGTGTGGTTGGTTTAATGTCCAATAAAGTAAACTGAGTGCGAAACTTGGTCACAATCGCATTAATTGTTTGCTCACTTGGTCGATTATGTAGACCATAAATCGGACGTAAAGCGCGAAACACATTTCGAACCGAACACTGATTTTGGTAATAAAATTCAATGATTTGCAAGCGTTGCTCGTTAGTAAGTCTATTCATGATGAAATGTCAAAGCATACTGAGCATCTTTCTCTTTGACACCATGTCTGAAATCCCACGTGATCTGTCAAATACTAATGCATGAAAATCCTAACCTCAAAAAAATCACTCTTTACTAGTTAAGTTTTTTTCTGCGTGTTGGTTTCGCCGCTAGCGATTTTTTGTTTCGCCGCCGCCAGCGTGTAGCATTGTGTTTTTGGGCCGGGGATGATTTGTAACATCGACCTTTCTAAAGTGTTAGACCATTATTGTACTAAAATATTTTTTAATATGGGGTATATGTTGAAAATATTGTTCAATATTTTGCAAAATTGACAATGTACTGAAGCCGTAAAACCGCAGAGACAAATACAACTTCCTAAATGTATTGTTTACATATGTATTATTTGAGTATTTAAGTAAGAATTATTTTTTAAACAAATTATGCAGATTCATCAATCTTCACATTTAACTTTTCAGCGTTTGATTGTAATTGTCGCTAAATCCCCCTAATCTTTGCTCTTGAAATATAAAAAATTTAATTTTAGCGTTTTTTTGGGCTTGGAATGATAATTAGTATCTAATTGGAAATTGTACCAATTTGTATTTTTATTACCATTGTATTTTTATGGTTCAAATTGTACCAAAAATGGTACAATTGTACTATGAGTTGTATTTGACTCTACCTGGAATTATTGTATCATGTTCTGCAATCTGGCAATATCGTGCGTGACTTAACAAAGAAATTGAGAAATTGTTTTTTACTTGGAAAGGAAAAAAGGGACTTCATCTATTATTTTTTTCTAAAAGAAAGTTGTATTTAATTAAAATTCACGCAAAAACAGCAGACCATTTAGTGAATTGCAAATAAATGAATCTGAATTGTATACAAACAAATTATAATAACAAATAAATTCCACATCAATAGAAATGAATGTGTCTGGCTGTCGATGAGAGTGGTGTTGTTCTTATTGCAAACGAAACGACAATTAGAGATCTGTGTTTCTCATCTCAGCTGGAATAGGAAAATCCTTTCGAGTAATGAATGATATTCTCCAAATAGAAGATAGAAATTAAAAGAACAATAAAATCGTTGTGTGAAATAACACAAAAAAACAAATCAATCATTTAAACTTCGCTCGCAAAGACGGACGGACGACGACGACGAATTTATAAGTCGTAGTGTGTGATAGTTTGCAAGTGGAAATTTTTATTTTTTTTTTGTTAAACCTCCCCCCTCCTGCCAATCACTATTCTTCGTCGAACACTCACACACACATATCGGCTCAAGTAGCAGTCAGCAGCAGAGACAAAACAATGTCTGAAAACAAAGAAGAGATATTGGCCAATTTTCAGGTTCACAAAAGAAACATTTGAAATGTAGAGTATTAATTAAAGACGTATTTGTTTTATTAAAATTGCAGAGCATAACAGGCATTGATGATGTGGGGGAAGCCTTCTCCCATCTGGAAGAATGCAACTGGGATTTGATGGTGAGTCGTCGAACAAGGACGATTATCCTGAATGTCATCATGTTGTACAATTCTATTGTCATTGTGTCGTTTGCCTTTTGTCTTCCTTGTAGACCGCCATTCAACGTGTTATACCTCAAGACGATCAAACACCTCAAGCACCTCCAGTGTCATCGACACCCCCCTTGAGGTTGGAGAATAATTTGTCATCGTCAATACGCCATGCCACGAGTAGTTCAACATCAGCATTAAACAACTTCTCCCTGGCTCCGGGTCCATCAAAAAATTGCCCACGTTGGTTGAAAAATGCTTCGGCAAATAACTTGGGTAGCTCGGCGGCCGAAAGTGCATTTGTACCAGGTGAGAAGTGGGCCGCAGCGTGACTGCTGTTAATGTATTAATCTAAAATTTTGAGAAAAAGTCCCCCTATTGCATATATAGTTATATATATACGTTTATAAGTATATATATTTGTTCCGAACAAATCTACGATTTCATTATATACATATATATATATATATGTATATACATATAATATATTTATAGCTGGCCTCCCAAATATATCATTTGACATGGACAAATAGTGCAATTTATCGCATTACTAATATTAAATTGTAGCTATGTTCGGATCAAATACACTGCCCGACTATTAACCCTAATTTATATAATTATTTGAAACATGTAAAATGTGGGCACATTCTTCACGCCAATGATGATTCTACCGATATAACTGTCTACCCCAGATTAAATTAAATTGTTTGCTATACTTGGTGGGACAAAGCAAAAGATAGAAAATACTATCCTTGGTTAGGAAAGAATACCCATTTAGTCGCCCTATCGTGAATAAAGGAGATTTTGCGTGGAATTTTCTATTTCGTTGAGAATTTTGATCACTAGGATGGAAATAAGGCGATGAAATCGAAAACATATGCAATTTTAGTGCAACATACCAGGTCGGAATAATGTTAATGGTGTTGTTACATATAATTTCAACCATATATCGCTCATTTCGTGCAAGAACGCCACTTTTTTATTTTTTACTTTTCAGGAGAGCAATATAAACCATCGACAAAACATGATCGCCACTCTAATGTTTAAATCTATATCTTATGTTTAGATCATGGATGGTTAAGACGATTTATAATCCTAAAATCGCTATCCTAATGATCTATAATCTTTTTGTCAGGATATATCTATATCTATATATACTCCACGGATATATCTATATCTATATATACTGACTTTATGTCAAAATTTCGATTCAAAAAGAAATCACTAGATTAGCAAACTGCCTGAAGTATGATGATTCTACAATTCTATTATTTGACTCAGACCAATAAATTGACCAATTATTATTTATATTGTACTTAAATAGTTGATATTTCACGGTCCATTTAATATTCCAGTTGCTTATATTTTTGCAGTTACAACAAATCAGTTGTATTTTGTTGTTCGTTAACCAGTCACACTTCTTATTCGTTCTTTTCGAACAGATGCTAATCAAGTGATTCGACGGCGAGAAAGTTACGATAGAAATCAATTATTAATTACTGGGGAATAAGTATAACATACTTATTTATTTTATATTTCCAACAAAAACAAAAAGGATGTCGAGATTATGAATTTTGGAGCTAATCTCGTTAGAATTTGAATCATTTTTGTTGAAATTTATGCACTTTTTACGATAAATCAAAGCATTTTTCGATCATAACTCTCACGCATTCTAATGTTGTACTTAGCCCCCAGAAATATTTTCAACAGAAATCCAAAGAATACCATAATCTAAGAGGAAATTGTGGGCTTATTCGTCGAAGAGTAACGATTTGTCTGTCCTGCCCTTTAGATTTTAATCGTTATTTTTGGTAAATTCTGCCTTGTTCGATTCGATTACCCAATGCAAACAAATCATAACTATGACCTGGATTATATTTATATACCAACCAACTTACTCCTCCAGCAAAATAGCAAATGCTAGGTGAATTTGTTATCCTTTTATTTAGGATTGTTGTGAATTTGAACATCTTGATGGAAGATTTAGTTTACTTACATTGCAAAGTCATGATAATCTTTTTGAATTTTAAATTTCATGTAGAATTTGCAGTTGATGTTGACATGAGGGCCGAAGAGTTAACATTGAGACAGACGAAGAAAGAATTTTATTTAATTTAAGGGTTCGAAGCGCTTGTCTGCAATACATCCTATTCCATTTCATAAAAATACGACACATATATCGGGATAAGATTCTTAGAATATTCTGCTCGCAATTTATTGACAAGGGTTTAGCCCACCGACCAGACACACTGCTGAAGCAACCACAATTTAATACTGCGGTTTCTAATCTCTGATTTTCAAAATAGCGAGAAAACTCCATTATTAAAATAAATATTGTGGTTTTTATAAGCTTCAACATAGAATGTTGTGTATATAATTGTTGTCATGACGTTTGCATGTAAAATGCTAATATCAGAGTTTGATAACATATTTTTTATAATAAAATGTTATCAATGGGAGGTAAAGAAGGAAGAAAATAATTGGAACATTAATGCAATTCCACATAAAGGATATTTTAGATTATGTCCGGTAGAACTAAACGCCTTTTTACTACTTAAACTTTCTGGCATCGTATGTAATTTGTTGTCCGGTACACTAAATTTCATATTTATTCATTTTATTCTATAAACTTTTATTTATAAAAGTTACAAACATATATTCTTGGGGAGTCTTTTGCATTATAATATCGATTTTTTTCTTATTTTGTTGTAGTTATTTTTTAAAGATATCTAATTTTATAATTTTATTAAATTAAAATCCATTTTAGTTGCTTCAACATCTGCTGATGCTGACATAATCGATCTCACCTCAGACATGGATATAGCCGAAAATCGGACATCAACATCCTCAACATCATCACCATCATCATCTGCAATAAAGCAAATAATATTCAACATACACTTTGATCAACAAATCTACGATATACGACTGCCCTCCAGTGCCACTATAGGTAAGCTATGGAAAATGAGAGTTATAAAAAACAATGACTAATGTGTTTTTGTGTCCCGCGCAGAACAATTGAAAAAGAAAGTTCATGATGCTACCGGAGTTCCAATATGTCGTCAAGCAATACGCGGCTGGCCGCCTGCTAAATTACATGATGCTCAAATACCAACAACTCAATTATCGGTCTTAGGTTTATCGGGAGAAAACGAATTAATATTAATCGATTTAACAGAAGAAGGATACATGGATTTTGAAAAGTAAGTAGACTTTAGAATATTGTCAAAAAATTATTTATTTTTTAACATATTTTGGTTTCTTTCTTTGTAGCGATGAAGTTTCCAGTCGTTTAGAGAAAAATTTCGTACTTACAATTGTCCAACAACCGAATGGCATTAGGCATGAATTGAGCTTCTCCGGGCGTACCACGGTGCAAGAGGTTAAAACAAATGTCTACTATGTCACCGATATACCGGTGCGACATCAAGAATGGACCGGTTGGCCTCATGGTTGCGACAATGATACAACATTGGCAGTAAGTGTTTGTCGTGGTTTCTTTGCAACAGTTTGTTTATTGATTTATTTAATTTTTATAGCAATCTGGAATACAATTGGCTCACAATTTCATTTTGCATAATGCTGCTGATAAATTGCGCAATAACACTAACAACTCATCTTCCACAACAAGAAGTTCCAAGTAAGTAAAAAAACTCTTACGCGCGCTCCATCTACAATGTATTTTATCCAAACAAATTTTGTTCGATAAAATTTTTCTTTGATTAGTTAGTTTGGTAGTTAGGTAACTCTTGCTATAAGCGTGTCATATGTGCACGCGAATAATGGTATTGTTGTGGTAGATCAGGGCCTCTGATATGTTTAAATTACGACGACTTCAAATTATATTTATAATGAGAAAAGAATGTGGTAAACGTATCCATATTTTGCAAGAGACATTTTTGTGGAATTTAATAATCCTTTAGCTTCTCAATATAAAGACCCCTAGTGCAAACGGATAAAAGCACCAGTAACACAGGGTTTTAAGGGGTTAAAATGTTCCACAAAAATATTTGCCATAAAATTCTGCTATAAGTCTCTGAGTACACCAAAAGTCAACGGTCAACTTAAATATCAGAAATAAGTCAAAACTTAAAATTCATTTTAGTACTTTTTCTGAATTGGTGTTATTAATTAATTTATTATTTTATTGCTTATTGTATATTATTTGTTATTAAATCTTTATCATTTTATTATTTATTAATTTATTAGTTATTATTATTTATTATTTATTATTTATTATTTATTATTTATTATTTATTATTTATTATTTATTATTTATTATTTATTATTTATTATTTATTATTTATTATTTATTATTTATTATTTATTATTTATTATTTATTATTTATTATTTATTATTTATTATTTATTATTTATTATTTATTATTTATTATTTATTATTTATTATTTATTATTTATTATTTATTATTTATTATTTATTATTTATTATTTATTATTTATTATTTATTATTTATTATTTATTATTTATTATTTATTATTTATTATTTATTATTTATTATTTATTATTTATTATTTATTATTTATTATTTATTATTTATTATTTATTATTTATTATTTATTATTTATTATTTATTATTTATTATTTATTATTTATTATTTATTATTTATTATTTATTATTTATTATTTATTATTTATTATTTATTATTTATTATTTATTATTTATTATTTATTATTTATTATTTATTATTTATTATTTATTATTTATTATTTATTATTTATTATTTATTATTTATTATTTATTATTTATTATTTATTATTTATTATTTATTATTTATTATTTATTATTTATTATTTATTATTTATTATTTATTATTTATTATTTATTATTTATTATTTATTATTTATTATTTATTATTTATTATTTATTATTTATTATTTATTATTTATTATTTATTATTTATTATTTATTATTTATTATTTATTATTTATTATTTATTATTTATTATTTATTATTTATTATTTATTATTTATTATTTATTATTTATTATTTATTATTTATTATTTATTATTTATTATTTATTATTTATTATTTATTATTTATTATTTATTATTTATTATTTATTATTTATTATTTATTATTTATTATTTATTATTTATTATTTATTATTTATTATTTATTATTTATTATTTATTATTTATTATTTATTATTTATTATTTATTTTTTATTATTTATTATCTATTATTTATTATTTATTATTTACTATTTATTAGTTTATTAGTTTAATATTTATTATTTATTAGTTATTAGTTTATTATACTGGCTAAGAAGGTTACACATTGGAGGGTCTGTCTGAAGTTGACCAGAGTGTTGATCCTCTACGTGCTAGTTCAGCTACATGACGTAGTTAGGAACTGCTTTTGATCTTGTATCGTGAGAGTTCACTGCCTTTATGGCTTCTTAACTATCTACTTAGATAATAATATTTCTTTACTGTGAAATCTCATGTTAGTGCATCATTTCCGCTAACTTTCTGATGCCACAGATGATTTCCGCTTGGAAAACACTACAAGGAATCTCTGTGCCTGTACCTATATCCATATTTTATCCGTCCTTTGTCTAATCTATGTTAGCCCGATGGAGTGTGTACAGCACATGGAATTTTGAAAAAGTGATCAACATTTTTAAAAATTGTCTTGTCATTTATTTTGGTTCAAGACCATAGGTTGTGCCGAAGTCTTCAGCAGAACCCAAAAATTAGCAAAGAAGGCAAAGTGAGACCTTTATTGTTGCAGCTGAAAGTTGACTGCGCAGTTTCGATGGGCGCTACACCATCTCATCAGAACTTTCGCAACGAATGTATGTCTTTGACTTAAATCAGGGTTCATATTAGTACCAGCGGTCACATATTTCTAATGAGAAACGCTGATAAACAAAATATTCCACCGAACTAAGTCGACACACTAAAAATCTCACTTTGCCAATTCAATGTTGTGCATGTGCTCGCATCGCTCGCAACAATGCAAAGGTTGTTGTTGTACGGTATGTCCCGTCTTCACTGTACCTCGTGTGTATTGTTGTTGTTTGTATGTATAGTTGGTCTGTTATGTTGTATGTCTTGTCATTTATTTTGGTTCAAGACCATAGGTTGTGCCGAAGTCTTCAGCAGAACCCAAAAAAATTTTTAAAAACTAATATTTCTATTTACAGTGCTGTAGGTCTCGATACCGACAGTTCAGCTGATGAATTTGAAGATGCCTCTGACTTCAATGCCAGTGAAGAATTCTTCACCGATCCATTACCAGTACAACCTACCACAAGGTATTTAAGTAAGTAAATGTCCCATCCTTCCTATGAACCTTTTTAACCGCTGGTTTAACTTTTCAGTTCCCAATAATACGGATAGTGAAATTACCGGATCTCTAAAGTTTATTGAAAACTACAAACAACGATTTGGAGAACCCTGTCCCATGTTCTTTCCAGGCAGTCTAGAAGATGCTCTCAAAGAGGCCTGTCACAAACCAGCAAGAGAAGTAAGTTGCCAGCTTGATTTTATTCGTTTTTATTACAAATTTTTCGATTTTCAATTTAGCGTAAATTGCTGGCCATCTATTTGCATCATGGCGAAAGTATTCTCACGAATGTCTTCTGCGATCGCCTCATGAAGCACGAAAACATTTTGCAACAATTTGCCGAACATTTCCTGATTTATGGCTGGGATTTAACACATGAAAGTAATAAACATTTGTAAGTTTTTTATTGCGAACAGCCGCCAAATCTGACACATACTTTTTATGAACGCCATTGTTTGCTTTAACATTCTAGATTCTTATCCTCTGTCACGGGCTGCATTAGCAATACGGCCTCCATCACTGTGCGCAACATATCGATAGATAAGTTACCATCGATATTGGTGATTGGCAAAAGTCGTCTGTCCGGTCGTTCATCGTGTGAAGTTTTATCTGTGATTCATGGTATGTTTGGTTAATGAAAATTGTGAATTTGAAATTATTTACATTTTTAAATTCCAGGCAATGTTGATTTGGATGATCTATTGTCTCGACTTTGGGAATCGGTCGACATGTACAATGATCATTTAAAAGTCGAAATAGCTGAAGAAGATGCTCGTGCGGCTCGCGATCAAGTGAAAGCCGAACAGGATATGGCCTATGAGGAAACCTTGCAAGCTGACATTGCCAAAGAAGCCGCTAAACGCCAAAAGGAAGCCGCCATTGCTGCAGAACGTCAACGTTTGGAATCGGAAAAGGCTGAAGAAGATGCCCGAAGGGAATCGATCAGATTAGTGGTGAGTTAACGAAAAACGTCAAGTGTGAAGAGGAGAATAATTGATCCAATGTTAGGACTAAATTGGTGGTCGGTTTTGAGCATTTTGGGCAAATGCCTAACGACCTCTAGCTGGCCTGTATTTAGAAGCTCTTCTGTTGCTGTCGCCTCATATAAATACTTCTTGATTCAAAATAACGATACTACTCCATAGACGGTCATAAAGAGAATGATTGCTTGCCCAAATGATTATGTATCCTCTGCAATTTAAACATTTTCGTTAAAACCTCTTCTCATTTCTTTTCTTTTCAGGCCGAGCAATCAGTACCCAAAGAACCATCAGAAACTGAAGCTAATATCTCAAAAATACGTGTACGCAAACCTACCGGAGATTTCTTGGAACGCCGGTTTTATACACAAAATACGTTACAGGTAAGTTTGCATCGCCTCAAAGAAGAAAAAACAATAAATCAATCTTTAATTTAAACGATTATATCCCAAATAGGATCTACTGAATTATGTGGCATCGAATGGTTTCCTTATCGATGAATACAAAATAATCTCCAGTTGGCCACGTCGCGACTTAACGGCCATGGATGTCAATCAGACACTGCAAGCACTGAAGCTGTATCCTCAAGAGACAGTGATATTGGAAGAACGATGATTTTGAACTCATGCTTAAGATAAAACAAACAAAACAAAAAACAACAACAAATAAATTATAAAGCCTCCTATAAAAACAAATGCATACAGAACACTTCTTACTTTTCGTTTTAAGACCGACACAGTCACTCTACACACACACACACACACAAACGCACCCCAGCAGCTTTCCCATCATCTTATCAGTTCTAATTCTACAATGATGACGATACCTTACTTATTTTGGATCTCACCACAATCAATCCTCATCATCTTCAACCATCTGTAATGTATCCCCTATTGCATAATATTTATTATCGTGTTATCTTATCCATTATATCAATCAATCAGTCCATGGCCATTGCAAATAAGCTCTCTCGATTACAAATCGCCTACATCCATAAATCTGAAATACAACCCCCATGATCATCATAGAAATGCAAATCATCATTCATAAATCACACTCACCACACACACACACACACACACATGCAAAAATCATTTGATAAAAGTAAAATTTTAAATCGTAAAAATACAAATACAAAATAAAAAATAAAATAATGATGGTGAATTATATATACAAACATAAATTATACTACATGGGCGTCTATATATTGATAAATATAAGTAGTAATTAGTGTATTAGGTATGTAAGAAACTTGAATATAGGCAATTAAATAAATTACCAACAAGAAAAGAAGAAAACTAAGAGAAACACATCTAATTTTAGGTGAAGAGGAGGAGTCGGAGGACTTTGTCGTACAGCACTTGGGGTTAGTAACAGCTCCAAATATGACTTGTTTTATATTGCAAACATTGGAATGGAATTCATTAATCGAAAATTATTTGGAAATGTATTTGCGTTCTTAGTTACAGAAATAACAAATTTGATAAGAATGCGAGGGTCGTTCGGAAAATAACTTGTAATAATATGTATTTGAATAGATGACTAATAAATCTGCACTTTCTAAGTGGCTTGTCCAATTTTAATATATATGTACTGGAGACGAATATTAATAACGAGCTACCAGAAATATACAGATAGTAATCATAATAGCAACAAATCAAACAATTTAACATTTTAAAAATTGATTTCTAGCAATGAAGATTCTCCTACTGGCTATGTCCTGTGTCATATGACGTATTTGAGGTCAGGATAGACTTTAGCTTCATTGCTAAGCATCTACGGATATGCGCCAGTACGCCTGCTTTGAGGATTTCAATACAGGCTGGTCTTTGCAATGTCGTCGATGTTTTTGACCGGCACATGCCAACTTTCTTTGCCGAAAATCGTTGGAAATTGGTTATTAGTTGATAGTAAATCGCTGTTAGAGAAGCGTTTGCGCTAGTCTATTCTATATATTTTCCTCGGATATTTGTTAACGAATACCTGCTGTTTGGTTGTTATGGAGTTGGTACACTCAAAGGAATTTGTCAGTAAAAGAAAGCAGAAAGTCTGCTGTAAGAACATATTTTCTGCTGAAAAAGAGATAGCAGATTTGTTTGCTGTTTTTAGCAATAAAGAAAAGCGCTTTATTGAAACTTTAAGCCAGTAACAATAACAAACTTTTAAGAATAAATGTTATAAGGGAATTTATTACCACCACTGAAAGATATTGTGATTGCCTTTTTAATGATACGCATATTACCTAAAGGTAATAAAAACAAGAAATTCGAGCTAAATGCGTTTTCGCCGTCAATCTGAAAGGTGTAACCTTCCACGTTTTTCAACCACAAGTTGATGATTTTTATTTTACCTTGCTGAGTGAAGTATACACACATCTAGCTTTGTTGATTCGATTTACTACATCCGCATCCGTCCTACCCTCCGTTCTAATAATGCTTCCAAGGTACGTGAAGCTTTCTACGTCAGCGGTGTTTGTTGTTCCAATTCTTTTCGATTTTGTCTTCGAAAGGAATATTTTAGAACGACTCTTTGTTTAATTGATCTTCTTCTTCTTGGGCAATGTGATGATTATACCTTCTTTCCATTCAGATGGGAATCTGCATGAAGTCCACACCAGATATACGGACTGTGATAGTTTTCACTTTATACGTGAGTTAAATTTTTAAGTCTGAGATTTCGCTTCGAAAGATCTGGTTTTTCAATCTCTTATTCTTGAGAATAATTCAATTGAAGAACAAAAGTTTCGAAGCAAAAATCAAAAGGTGCCAAGGCGTATTTATACAGGTGATAGCACTAGAACAACAACAAATTCGGCAACATCAAAATACAAGTAATTTTTTGAATGGTGAGCCTTAATGTCAAAGCAAAATATATGGGATTTGACAGTTTCGGTTACTTTTAAATGAAAAAAATTTTAGTCAGCTGGGCTCCTGCTATCACCTTTATAAATACGCCATGAAAGGTACTATATTATGAACCGATAATATAGCCATTACACCATACTACTACTTCGCACGCGGAAAAGCCAGTTTTTTGTAATCAGTATTATCCGTCTCTGTTTTTGGATAGTATTTATTGAATCTAAATCTAAAATAGTAATTTGGAAACCTTATATTAATAGCACTCATACACAGTCAAAGGAATGTGTGGTCGAATCGCACTATTATATAGCTGAACTCATTTCGCATGTGTCGTTTTCTACTCAGTTTCGAACAAAAAATTCGCACTCCGCGCAAAATAATTATTTTTGGTGATTTTCACAAACTTCTGCATTCAAATGACATTGACAACTGACTTTCGTACTAGCGCAAGCTGCAAAAGCACCAATATGAAAATTTGGGATTCCCCAAAACAGATGAAACGAAAAAAAAGCAAAACCTAATTAGAAACATGATTGACCGTGTACTGAACTTAGACCGCCTAGAGGCGTTCTTGGGAACTAGAGGGTTAAAGGACTGTACAGAATTTGTATCACTTTTTGTCGCGCGCACCCCTTAAAAGTACAAATTTCGAAAAATACAATTTTTCTGCGCTTCTACATGGTCAGAGGAATTTACATATTAAATTCACGATTCTAGCTGCAATATGTTAGTTGGTACCATTTGTATCCCTTTTTGTGCCGCTCGCCGCTTAATAGAACAAAAATTCATTTATATTGGCGAGAGGAATTCACGTTTCTAGCTGTTATACTTTAGTTGGTACCATTTCGAAAAATCCCTTTTTGTAGCTCGCCTGCATCGTAAGTGTAAGACACACACTGAATTTCATGTTTCTAGGTACTGTCGTTTAGTCAGGACAAAGGTTTGTCCCATTTCATCCCCTAAAAGTAGGAATTTCGTAAATAAAACGGTTTTTTATTTTGACCATATGCTTAACTTATAGCTCTTAATTAACTGTATAATTGGTTCTAATGTTGACTTTGGGTAATTTTTCGTTTTCAAGATAATTTAAAAAAACCCAAGGCATTCGCACGTGACCGAAACAGAAGTCGGTTTCACGGACAACATAGCCTTCATAGCTCAGTGGAAGTGTGCGCGTCTTGCAATCTGAAGGTGCTGGGTTCGATTACCGGCCGGCGCACTGGTAAAATTCAACATCAACAAATTTTCACTTTTCATCATAAAATAAGAGTTTCTGCAGCCAATTTTCTCATCCGAACACACTTTCACATAAAAATTGTAATACTTTTCTTGTAATTTAATATTAAGCCCTGTCGCACGTCAATTTTTTTCCATCATATAAAGAGTGATTTTTTTGAGGTTAGGATTTTCATGCATTAGTATTTGACAGATCACGTGGGATTTCAGACATGGTGTCAAAGAGAAAGATGCTCAGTATGCTTTGACATTTCATCATGAATAGACTTACTAACGAGCAACGCTTGCAAATCATTGAATTTTATTATCAAAATGCGTGCTCTGTTAAGAAAGTTCATCGCACGCTTCCATTTTATGGTCAGTTTAATCGACCCACTGAAGCGGCTATTCGGGCTATTGTGACTAAATTTCGCACCAAATTTACATTGTTGGACATTAAACCACCAAGACGCTTACGTAGAGTACGAACTGAAGAAAATATCGCAGCTGTATCGGCCAATGTTAATGATGACCATCAATTATCGATTCGTCGCCGTTCGCAGCAATTGGGCCTCTGTTACTCAAAAACGTGGAAATGCCAAAATTGGACTAAGCGGATGGACCACTTGAGGCGCAGCCGCGGTCAACATTTAAATGAAATTATCTTCAAAAAGTAAATGTCATGGACCAATCTAACGTTTCAAATAAAGAACCGATGAGATTTTGCAAATTTTATGCGTTTTTTTTTTTTTAAAAAGTTATCAAGCTCTTAAAAAATCACCCATTATAATATATTTTTTAATCGACTGAAGTATTCAATGAATTTACTCTTACATAATAACAGCAAATAACAAAATTTTGTTTTTCAATTTATTGTTTTGTAATTTAAGCTGAGCTTCTTTCAACTTTCTCACCGCCGTTTTCAAATCTTTTTATTTTATTTAATTAAAAGGTATTTTTTTTACATAAATACATTTTTTATATAAAAATTATTTTGTTTCAAATTTTTTATTTTCTCACTTAAGATGTCGTAATTTTTTGGTCTTGGTGGACCTCTCTTTGGAAATGCCCATATATAGATAAATGGTGTTTTCGAGTGTCCTGCTCCATTGAAATCTACAATTTTTTATTTATGTCTGTCATATGGGAGTCAATATGAATCAATATCAGAGCTGTTCTGACTTCTACAGTGTTCTTCAAGCACTGCCGTTTTCGTGGATTCATTATACCCTACACCACTTTGTGGACTAGAGTATTATAAGTTAGTTTCGCGCCAAATGTTTGTAACACCAAGAAATAATCGAGGTAGACCCACCTTTAAGTATGGGGATCGGCTTAGAATCACCAGCTGAATCGATTTACCGATGTCTGTCTGTCCGTCCGTCCGTCTGTTGTCCATCTAAGCTTGTTCGCACTCTACAGGTCGCAATTGTTGTCCGATTGTCATGAAACTTGGCAGAAGTTATTTTTTCTGACCAAGGACCATCGGTATTGAATTTGGAGGAAATCGGCTCAGATTTAGATATAGCCCCCATACAAATGTCGCTCCCGATTTGACATTTTCCGCTCTAGAAACCACATCTTGTACCCGATTTTCTTTAAATTTGGCACAACATCTTATAATCCAACTAGAAACACCTATGCAGAAATTGGGTAAGATCGGTTCAGATTTAGATATAGCCCCCATACAAATGTCGCTCCTTATTTCACATTTTCCGCTTTAGAAACCACATATTGTACCCGATTTTCTTTAAAATTGGCACAACATTTTATAATCGAACTAGAAACACCTACGCTGAAAGTGGGTATGATCGGTTCAGATTTAGATATAGCCCCCATACAAATGTCGCTCCCGATTTGACTCTTTCCGCTCTAGAAACCACATATTGCACCCCATTTTCTTTAAAATTGGCACAACATCTTATAATCCAACTAAAAAACCTATGGTGAAAGTGGGTAAGATCGGTTCAGATTTAGATATAGCCCTCATACAAATGTTGCTCCCGAATGTTTAACCGATTTTGGCCAAACTTTGCGTATTATATTTCACCAATAAACATACATGTCGAAAGCGGGTCACATCGTTCCAGGTTTCAATATACCCCCATACAAATGTCCTTTCCAATTGAACATTTTTTGTCAAACACATACATTTACAGGATGCAAAAATCCTTCCCGATTTCACTTTTTTACCGAATTGAATTGTAATGAGATAGAAAGTCCGTCCGTCTTTAGCCTTTCCTTGTTTGTTTGGGAGATGCCCATATGTGCATAATTTGGGGCCCAAATGGGGCCCATTCTGATCTATTGCAGCTCTAGAAACTACATCTTACATCGGCTCTTCATCAAATTTTGCAGATCATGATATTTTTCAACTAGGAATGCCTACCGTGAATGAGAAATATATAGGCCCATGTTTTGGACCAGGCCCAAAATGTTGTTATAGGCTCCCTTTTGAAATGTCGGTCCGATTCATGCTATTACTACTGTATAATTTGTATTTGTCTGTCGGATAATTGGATCAATTACCATATTATTAACCATATTCGTTAAATATGACTAAAGATGAATTCATAGTAACTGTATAATACATATGAACTACATAAAATTGCTCCCATGAAATACCTGGGTTTAGTAATCAAAGCGAGGTACATACGCAGGGAGTGGTGTAGGGTATTATATAGTCGGCCCCGCCCGACTTTAGCCCTTCCTTACTTGTTTTTTAATTTGGACTTTGACTTCGAAACTTATTTTCTTAAATCGAATTATGTATTTTCCAAAACTCCGTCTTCCCTTAATTTTTGGCAATTTTTCTCACTTTGTATACCAAAATGTATTCCCAACTATTTAAATAAGTTATTTCCATTAATAAAATTCGTCTTTTCCGATTCTTCTTTTTCTTTATTAATACTTTACAGAGAATTTGTTTGTTTTTTTATAAAATAACGATATTTCGTCTTTTCACTTTTCACTTAGACGTACAAAAATTGTACATAAATTTTGTTTGTATACAAATAACAACAAAAATATACATAAAAAATACATTACAAAAAAAATAAAAAAACAAAAAGTATGAGTAGCACTTAATGCGGTTAGAAAAATATTACAAAAGGAAAGCAGCGCCCTGAAACAGACAGCACGCAGCATTCGCGTTAATATTGCAGCAAATCAGTTCAGTTCGAGCCTCTCGGTAGAGTTAGACACAGATAATCCTGCATTTGAGCCATTATTACACTTAACATACGAACAGAGAGAGAGAGAGAAGAGTAGTTGGTAGAGTACACACAGATTCACTTTCAGTTTAGTTTCTGCTGCAATTTCTTGAAGGTGTCTTCGATGGGAGCCAAGGCAACAATCACTATTAAAGCTATGACGAACATAATGAGGACCACGGTGTAAACGGCCAGCAGACCTTTGCGGAAACCGGCAAACTGAAATGTAAAAAGGGGTTAAAATTAGTGAAAAGTTTTCCAGGGGATTCCAAACAAATAACCTACCGGTGCATCCATTTTGCGTTCATTCTTCATGTTATTACGCATGCCATGATGATGATGGCCCATATTGCCCATGGGGAAATCGTTGACGCGCTTCATCTGCTTCTTGTCCGAGGAGCAGCCTGTAATCTGTATGCACAAGAAAACCTAAATTAATGGCATAGCATGGCAAAGTTCTTCCCGCAGAGACACGAAGGGGGGAAATTAGTAGCTAATGATTTTATGTAGAATTTATTTACTCGTCTTGATTTTCTTTGGAAGGGGGGGGGCGGTGTTCTTTATACATTTTGTGTTGATTACATACAGGGCGAATGTTGTTGTTGGTCAGGAGTGGAGGTGGGTCAGCACTTACTTTTTACAACACCCACCAATTGGCGTATGTGGTTGTGGACATGAGTTAGAACTAAATTCGGGGGACGTGGGGAGGGGTTGTTTTATTAGAAGTCATGCAAAACCCTTGTGATCTAAAAAATCGCAGAGGGGTTAGTTTTTAAATTCAAGAAGATAACACTCCAAAAACATTAAATGTTTCGTAAATTATTTGTACGTTGTAAATTTACAGACAATTGGCATGCAAAAGAGTAAAAATAAAAACAGATATTAATATTTACAATTTATAAATTATTATTTGTTTAGCAGTCGGTTCCTTGATGTATAAAATATCTCATCGATCATTCTGTTGGCCCTTCACAGGACTACAAAGTTCCAAAGGATACTACTTTTCAAAAAAAAATATTTTTTATACTTGTTCGCATCCTATGATAACGGCATTAGTGTCAAACAAGTAAAAATGGCGTTAAGTTCGGCCGGGCCGAACTTTATATACCCTCCACCATGGATTGCATTCCACAGAGGTTTTCGTAGAAGTGCAGTAATATTACAGGAAAATATATTTTTTTAATATGGCCAAACCAAAACAAATACAAATATTGAAAAAATAATTTTATAAATAAATATAATATTTTAATTATTTCAAACCACGCTTATAAGGCAAGGCTACCAATACGCGAATTCAAAAAATAAATATTCTTATATTTATATTTTCAAAAAGCTGCAGTTGGTTGTATTTCCATTCTATTTTAATTCCAAAAGTACAAATTTTGAAAATCCATTATCAGACGTACAGTGGTGGACACGAATTTAGCACATTCACCACATGTAACTTTATTAATCAAATATTTCAACTTCTTTTCATGTTTTTTGTTCGGTATTTTTTTCTAAAATAATACGTACGATAAGATGGCCATTTAAGGCTGTTTTTGTTCAGTTGTTATGTGGAATTTTAGTTTTATTCAATCTAAAGTACAAATAATATGAAAAGTGATTGGACAGTAATTTAGCACAAATTATAAAAACTTTAATCAAACCGGAAAAAACTGAACTAACCAATACATTTTATTATAAACATAATATTTGGTTGGATAACCACTATTTTTAGTAATAGCTGTACGTACATCTTCTGGATATACTCTCCACTAGAGACATAAAACGCTCCATTGGAATAGCATATCAGGAATTTTGAGTTTCATTCAAGAAATCGGGATTTTTTTGGGTTTTATTGCTATAATATGTTTTTAAAGTCCATTCCATAGATTCTCAATAGGATTGAGATCCGGTGACTGTGCTGGAGCATTTTTAAAAATCTATTCAGTTCAGCTGTTCACCGGCGTTAAGTGAGTTTTGGTTGGTAGTCGTGCATAAAACCCCACTTAAGTGGCATGTTTTTATTTGAATATGTTATCATAGTATCAACAAGTAGATTTTTGAAAAATCCAACACCGTGTCCAGAAAACGCAGTATATACCATCAGATTTTCGCCAACAAGCTTTACCGTCTCATATTTGTACTTTGGGTTGTGCTGCATGTTTGGAGGGCACAATTCCTATTGTTTTCTACTAGATCTGAACCGACATGTGTTCGATTCGCCAATCCAGACGATATTTTCCCAAAAATCTTGGATTTTTCTAAATGCTCCTGAGCAAATGAAATTTGACACTGTAAGTCATTTTTTGATACGTGTGGCTTATGTTCAACAATGCGTCCAAATATTTTTTTTCATTGGTTCTTCTTCTTATGGTTCTTGAGGAAATGCTAATGTCAAATTTTGCCGAAAGGTCTCTTTGTAACGCAGTTGAGCTTTTAAGTGGATCTGTTACGCAGGTTCTATAAATTAAATAATCCGATTCATGTGTTGTTTTTCCGGTGTAGGACATTGTGCGACATTTTTGAAGCTCCCATAAGTGCCAATATGGCTTAATATATTGCATACAATATGTCTGGATCAATTTAAAATGTTTGCAATATCCCCAGCGGTACTTCCACTATCGTTCAATTGCATAATAACCTGACGCTGCGCTGTGAAAATTACCGAAATATACAAATTAGTTAATTTAATCACAAAAAGAAACAGAAAATAACAACTTTTAGTTGGTACTATTTTTATCCCTCTGTACCATTGTGTCCCTTGAAAGTACAAATTTCGAGAAATCCGTTTATTTTTCGTGTCTACGCAGTCAGCGGAATGTATACTCCGAATTGCATGACTCTAGCTGCGGTCATTTGGTTGATACTATTTGTATCCCCTTTTCTCATTTTAACCCCAAAAAGTACGAATTTTGGAAAATCTGTTTATTTTAAGTGTCTACGCAATCAGAGGAATGTATACACCAAATTTCATTATTCTAAGTGTAGCCGTTTGCTTGGTACCATTTTTATCCCTCCGTACCCATTGTATCCCTTGAAAGTACGAATTTGGAAAAAAACCTTTTATTTTTCATGTCTACGTAGTCAAAGGAATGTATACTCCGAATTTCATGACTCTAGTTGCGGTCATTTGGTTGGTACTATTTTTATCCCCTTTTTCTATTTTGACCCCAAAAAGTACGAATTTCCAAAAATCAGTTTATTTTCGGTGTCTATACAGCCAATCATTTGATTGGTACTATTTTTATCCCCTTTTTCATTTTAACCCCAAATAGTACGAATTTTGAAAAATCCGTGTATTTTACTTGTCTATGCAATCAGAGGAATGTATACACCGAATTTTATTATTCTAGGTACAGCCGTTTGGTTGTACCATTTTTATACCTCTTTTCCCAATTTACCCCTTAAAAGTACGAATTTGGAAAAAATACTTTTATATTATGTATCTACTTAATTAGAGGAATGTACACGCCGAATTTCGTTTCCGTTTCTAGCTGTTGTCGTTTAATATGTACCATTTTTATCCCTTTTTTGCTCCATTTCACCCCCTACAAATAAGAATTACTTTATGGTGCACGTTTCTGCTATAAGGGAAATGCACATACCAAATATCAAGCAAATATAAAGAAACATATTCAAAAAACATGCTTAAATACTAAAATATTAGGGATTATTATGGGTATTTTTAGTCCTTGCGAGGGAAAAATTTTTCCCTTTGGGCCGATTTCGCCCCGTTTCAATCCCAACCGATCTACGACTATAAGACGCATGTAAAATTTGAACGTTCTAGCTCCTTTCGTTTAGATTCTAGTGTGCTTTCAACAGACGGAGGGACGGACATGACTAGATCATCTTAGAATTTTATGACGATCAAGAATATATATACTTTATAGGGTCTCAGGTCGATATTTCAAGGTTTTAGAAACGGAATGACAAAGTTAGTATACTCCCATCCTGGAGGTGGAGGGTATAATTAAAGAGGAGAATATCTTTTAAAAATACTTCAAATATTATGTTTCTGTCTGTATTAGTTCAGCATTAGCACCTATTTAAAGTTTACCCCTTAGTTTTTCTAGTTTATTTATATCTTCAATGTTTTAAGTGGTTGTTAATGCCAAACTAATACAGATCGAAGCTTGAAATTTAAAGTATTTTTAGCACATATTCTCTTCTTTGATTTGGCATTTATACCGGTGTCCTAGGGTACGAATAAGTATTAAAAATATTTTTTGAAAAATTGTATCCTTTGGAAATTTGTAGTACTTTTAAGCGGCAACAGGATGAGAAAGTGAAGAACTAAAACGCCAATTAACTCTTCTTAACCTATAGTTTCAGGTGTATATCATTTGGTTCAAGTGTAATAAGGACTGTCGAACAGTGTTATCGGATTTATATTACAAAAATGAGAGTACAAATATTAAAGGTACTTTCGGTGAGAATTGGAATTTTAGTAAAAAAAAATTATCCATAACAATTTTTGTATTGGAGTCATTCCATGACAATCGGTACGATTATTGACCTCGATAGTTTGGATTGTTTTGAAAATTGGCATATGTATTCTTCTCATAAAAATATTTTAAACGTATTTTTGAAAAAAAAAAATAAAAAAAATTTTCACGAGTTATGACCAATTTTGAAATTGCTTTACCGATTTTAATGTACTAAACATTGTTTTGAAGGTTATTTCAAATACTTGTTAGGTATTGAAGTGATATTTATATAAATTTATTTCTTTTATTTTGATTTTCTAAACTAGTACACTAATCGAATCGAACCACCGATTGGAATAAAATTTAGTTTGAGGATAAGAGAAAATATGGACGTCTTTTTAGCTGAGTACATACTTTTCAAAACCCAACAAAAACTTGGTAAGAACATGTCATTAACATTTGCATTACCAGGTAATGACATCCCATTACTCTCACGATTACTTCGAACTAATAAATAATGACTTGCGTAAGTAGTTATTTGCAATACTACTGCCGAAATCTTCATATTACATATTGATACTTATTCTTCGATATTTAAGTACTTATTTTTAGCTTCTTGGTGTGACTTTTCTCCAATGATATCCTCATGTAAAAGTAATTCGAAAGAAGAGTGGTTTGTCTTAAGCCCAATGTTGGGAGTTTTTGCTGGGTAGTGAGAAAAGTCTTGACTGGCTTTCGAAGGAAAAAAGTTGTATTGGTCCAAAGTCATATTTTCTTCAAAAAATATTGTTTTCAGCTGCATATTTGGAGTACAAATCCGGTCATGCAAACTCGATATCGGAAAAAATGCGATTTGAAAAAATTGTGGTTGTCAGAACATGACCTATGGTATTTTCTAATAAAAAATTTTTGTGTGCAAAGCTCTTAAAATGTATGAGAAGGGTTCAATGAAATCATGTTTTTTTTAATTTTCAAAAGCTGAAAAGGTGGAAATCTGTAATACGAAAAAAATTGTTTTTTTTTCTGTGGATTATGAAATAACACGTAGTTTGAGCTAAATCCCAAAATACAAAATATCAGAAAACAATGAAACCTCATTTCCAATTGGATTGGTTTTTATGCACACTCAAAGAATTTGTTAGTAAAAGGAAGCAGAAAGTCTGCTGAAAAAAGAAAAACAGATTTTCTGCTGAAACAGAGAAAACAGATTTGTCGCTGCTGAAATTGCTAACAACTGCTTGCTGTTTTTGCATCAAACTTATAATCATATCTTGAATAGAAAATTAATTAATCTTTAATTATAAAGAATAAAATCGCTATCTTGAAACTTCTAGTATAGACATAGAACAGTATATAAAGAAACAAGGAGGGAAAAAAAACGTTAGATGGCGGACCTTTACATAGCTCCCATACCAATGTCTCCTATGATTTACTTTTTCCGCACTAGAAACCACATATTTCAACAAATAACTTTTTTTTTTGAAAATGCTATAAAAAACTACTGAATATTTTCTCAAATTTCTTTTTTATTGGAAAGCACAATCCTTCCGGTTAATAATGGAAAATAATTTCATTCAAATGGCTGCCTCGGGCACCCCACAAATAATAGTTGAATAGTTGAAAAAAAACGTTAGATGGCGGACCTTTTATATTCTTTAATTAAAAATGCTCATTCTTCCCTTAAGCATTATTATCATAGCATAATTTATATATTTATATTGAACATATTGACAATACTTTTTAGTATTATATTATCACTTGAAAGATATTGCAATAGCAAACTTTTTAGCAGTTTAAATTCAGAAGCTAAACTGGAAACAACTGTTGTTACGGCATAAAAACTGTTGTAATAGCAGAAAAGTGCCGACTGATGGGTTGCGAACAATCTCTGCTGATAATAGCGGCAACAATCTGATTCATATTTGGCTAACGAGTAAATATGTAATCTTAGACACTTTTTAAGAAATTAAAGTAAAAAAGGATCAGGAAAATATCGCAGAAGATTTTGCTTTGTTCTAATCTAAGATTAAAGTTCAAACTGAATTATGGTGAAAACAAATTTCACCGAATTTTATAATGTTTGTTTTCTTGGCCAACAAAAATTGGGAAGTTTTCAAGAATTTATCTAGAAAAATAATTAATAAAATTATATTTTTGGGATTTATTTATTTTTAAAAATTCAATGTATTTTTGAACCGAAAAACAATTTATTTTACATACACTCAAAGGAATTTGTCAGTAAAAGAAGGCAGAAAGGCTTCTGTAAGAGCAGATTTTTTGCTGAAAAAGAGATAGCAGTCTTGTATTTGCTGAAATAGCAAACAGATGTTTGCTGTTTTTAGCAATAAAGAAAAACGCTTTCTTGAAACATATAGCATATGTACAGAACTATATAGCCTGTTACAAATTTTATTAACAACACTTTTTAGAATAAATCTATATATATAAAAGAGTTGCGTTACTGACTGACTGACTGACTGACTGACTGACTTATCATTGACCAGCCCCCAGACCAAACGGCTGAAGCCAGGGTCATGAAATTTTCAGGGTAGTTCCCAAATATGACGTAGACGTCGACTAAGAAAGGGTTTTACGAAATTCGTACTTTTAGGGGATAAAATGGCCCAAAAAGGGATAAACATCGAACCTTCGTCCTGACTAAACGGCAGTAGCTATAAACATGAAATTCGGTGAGTTCCTTGCAATAACCATGCAGACGAGCTACAAATAGGGATTTTTCGAAATTTGTACTTTTAAGGGACGAGAGGGAGAAAAAGGGATAAAAATGGTACCAACTAAAGTATTACAGCTAGAAACGTGAAATTTGGTATGTAAATTCCTCTGACCATATAGAAACGAAGTAAAATTGGATTTTTCGAAATTTGTACTTTTAAGGGACGAGCGGGACAAAAAGGGATAAAAATGGTACCAACTAAAGTATTACAGCTAGAAACGTGAAATTTGGTATGTAAATTCCTCTGACCATATAGAAACGAAGTAAAATTGGATTTTTCGAAATTTGTACTTTTAAGGGACGAGCGGGGCAAAAGGGGATAAAAATGGTACCAACTAAAGTATTACAGCTAGAAACGTGAAATTTGGTATGTAAATTCCTCTGGCCATATAGAAACGAAGTAAAATTGGATTTTTCGAAATTTGTACTTTTAAAGGTACAAAAAGGGATAAAAATGGTACCAACTAAAGTATTACAGCTAGAAACGTGAAATTTGGTATGTAAATACCTCTGACCATATAGAAACGAAGTAAAATTGGATTTTTCGAAATTTGTACTTTTAAAGGGACAAAAAGGGATAAAAATGGTACCAACTAAAGTATTACAGCTAGAAACCTTAAATGTTGGTATGTAAATACCTCTGACCATATAGAAACGAAGTAAAATTGGATTTTTCGAAATTTGTACTTTTAAGGGACGAGCGGGACAAAAAGGGATAAAAATGGTACCAACTAAAGTATTACAGCTAGAAACGTGAAATTTGGTATGTAAGTTCCTCTGGCCATATAGAAACGAAGTAAAATTGGATTTTTCGAAATTTGTACTTTTAAGGGACGAGCGGGACAAAAAGGGATAAAAATGGCACCAACTAAAGTATTACAGCTAGAAACGTGAAATTTGGTATGTCAATTCCTCTGACCATATAGAAACGAAGTAAAATTGGATTTTTCGAAATTAGTACTTTTAAAGGGATAAAAATGGTACCAACTAAAGTATTACAGCTAGAAACGTTAAATTTGGTATGTATATTCCTCTGACCATATAAAAACGAAGTAAAATTGGATTTTTCGAAATTTGTACTTTTAAGGGACGATCGGGACAAAAAGGGATAAAAATGGTACCAACTAAAGTATTACAGCTAGAAACGTGAAATTTGATATGTAAATTCCTCTGACCATATAGAAACGAAGTAAAATTGGATTTTTCGAAATTTGTACTTTTAAAGGGACAAAAAGGTATAAAAATGGTACCAACTAAAGTATTATAGCTAGAAACTGGAAATTTGGTATGTAAATTCCTCTGACCATATAGAAACGAAGTAAAATTGGATTTTTCGAAAATTTGTACTTTTAAGGGACGAGAGGGACAAAAAGGGATAAAAATAGTACCAACTAAAGTATTACAGCTAGAAACGTGAAATTTGGTATGTAAATTCCTCTGACCATATAGAAACGAAGTAAAATTGGATTTTTCGAAAATTTGTACTTTTAAGGGACGAGAGGGACAAAAAGGGATAAAAATAGTACCAACTAAAGTATTACAGCTAGAAACGTGAAATTTGGTATGTAAATTCCTCTGGCCATATAGAAACGAAGTAAAATTGGATTTTTCGAAATTTGTACTTTTAAAGGGACTAAAAGGGATAAAAATGGTACCAACTAAAGCATTACAGCTAGAAACGTGAAATTTGGTATGTAAATTCCTCTGACCATATAGAAACGAAGTAAAATTGGATTTTTCGAAATTTGTACTTTTAAGGGACGAGCGGGACAAAAAGGGATAAAAATGGTACCAACTAAAGTATTACAGCTAGAAACGTGAAATTTTGTATGTAAATTCCTCTGACCATATAGAAACGAAGTAAAATTGGATTTTTCGAAATTTGTACTTTTAAAGGGGCAAAAAGGGATAAAAATGGTACCAACTAAAGTATTACAGCTAGAAACGTGAAATTTGGTATGTAAATTCCTCTGACCATATAGAAACGAAGTAAAATTGGATTTTTCGAAATTTGTACTTTTAAAGGGGCAAAAAGGGATAAAAATGGCACCAACTAAAGTATTACAGCTAGAAACGTGAAATTTGGTATGTAAATTCCTCTGGCCATATAGAAACGAAGTAAAATTGGATTTTTCGAAATTTGTACTTTTAAAGGTACAAAAAGGGATAAAAATGGTACCAACTAAAGTATTACAGCTAGAAACGTGAAATTTGGTATGTAAATTCCTCTGACCATATAGAAACGAAGTAAAATTGGATTTTTCGAAATTTGTACTTTTAAAGGGACAAAAAGGGATAAAAATGGTACCAACTAAAGTATTACAGCTAGAAACCTTAAATGTTGGTATGTAAATACCTCTGACCATATAGAAACGAAGTAAAATTGGATTTTTCGAAATTTGTACTTTTAAAGGGACAAAAAGGGATAAAAATGGTACCAACTAAAGTATTACAGCTAGAAACGTTAAATTTGGTATGTATATTCCTCTGACCATATAGAAACGAAGTAAAATTGGATTTTTCGAAATTTGTACTTTTAAGGGACGAGCGGGACAAAAAGGGATAAAAATGGTACCAACTAAAGTATTACAGCTAGAAACGTGAAATTTGGTATGTAAGTTCCTCTGGCCATATAGAAACGAAGTAAAATTGGATTTTTCGAAATTTGTACTTTTAAGGGACGAGCGGGGCAAAAGGGGATAAAAATGGTACCAACTAAAGTATTACAGCTAGAAACGTGAAATTTGGTATGTAAATTCCTCTGGCCATATAGAAACGAAGTAAAATTGGATTTTTCGAAATTTGTACTTTTAAAGGGACAAAAAGGGATAAAAATGGTACCAACTAAAGTATTATAGCTAGAAACTGGAAATTTGGTATGTAAATTCCTCTGACCATATAGAAACGAAGTAAAATTGGATTTTTCGAAAATTTGTACTTTTAAGGGACGAGAGGGACAAAAAGGGATAAAAATAGTACCAACTAAAGTATTACAGCTAGAAACGTGAAATTTGGTATGTAAATTCCTCTGACCATATAGAAACGAAGTAAAATTGGATTTTTCGAAAATTTGTACTTTTAAGGGACGAGAGGGACAAAAAGGGATAAAAATAGTACCAACTAAAGTATTACAGCTAGAAACGTGAAATTTGGTATGTAAATTCCTCTGGCCATATAGAAACGAAGTAAAATTGGATTTTTCGAAATTTGTACTTTTAAAGGGACTAAAAGGGATAAAAATGGTACCAACTAAAGCATTACAGCTAGAAACGTGAAATTTGGTATGTAAATTCCTCTGACCATATAGAAACGAAGTAAAATTGGATTTTTCGAAATTTGTACTTTTAAGGGACGAGCGGGACAAAAAGGGATAAAAATGGTACCAACTAAAGTATTACAGCTAGAAACGTGAAATTTTGTATGTAAATTCCTCTGACCATATAGAAACGAAGTAAAATTGGATTTTTCGAAATTTGTACTTTTAAAGGGACAAAAAGGGATAAAAATGGTACCAACTAAAGTATTATAGCTAGAAACTGGAAATTTGGTATGTAAATTCCTCTGACCATATAGAAACGAAGTAAAATTGGATTTTTCGAAAATTTGTACTTTTAAGGGACGAGAGGGACAAAAAGGGATAAAAATAGTACCAACTAAAGTATTACAGCTAGAAACGTGAAATTTGGTATGTAAATTCCTCTGACCATATAGAAACGAAGTAAAATTGGATTTTTCGAAAATTTGTACTTTTAAGGGACGAGAGGGACAAAAAGGGATAAAAATAGTACCAACTAAAGTATTACAGCTAGAAACGTGAAATTTGGTATGTAAATTCCTCTGGCCATATAGAAACGAAGTAAAATTGGATTTTTCGAAATTTGTACTTTTAAAGGGACTAAAAGGGATAAAAATGGTACCAACTAAAGCATTACAGCTAGAAACGTGAAATTTGGTATGTAAATTCCTCTGACCATATAGAAACGAAGTAAAATTGGATTTTTCGAAATTTGTACTTTTAAGGGACGAGCGGGACAAAAAGGGATAAAAATGGTACCAACTAAAGTATTACAGCTAGAAACGTGAAATTTTGTATGTAAATTCCTCTGACCATATAGAAACGAAGTAAAATTGGATTTTTCGAAATTTGTACTTTTAAAGGGGCAAAAAGGGATAAAAATGGTACCAACTAAAGTATTACAGCTAGAAACGTGAAATTTGGTATGTAAATTCCTCTGACCATATAGAAACGAAGTAAAATTGGATTTTTCGAAATTTGTACTTTTAAAGGGGCAAAAAGGGATAAAAATGGCACCAACTAAAGTATTACAGCTAGAAACCTTAAATGTTGGTATGTAAATACCTCTGACCATATAGAAACGAAGTAAAATTGGATTTTTCGAAAATTTGTACTTTTAAGGGACGAGAGGGACAAAAAGGGATAAAAATAGTACCAACTAAAGTATTACAGCTAGAAACGTGAAATTTGGTATGTAAATTCCTCTGACCATATAGAAACGAAGTAAAATTGGATTTTTCGAAATTTGTACTTTTAAGGGACGAGCGGGACAAAAAGGGATAAAAATGGTACCAACTAAAGTATTACAGCTAGAAACGTGAAATTTGGTATGTAAATTCCTCTGGCCATATAGAAACGAAGTAAAATTGGATTTTTCGAAATTTGTACTTTTAAAGGGACAAAAAGGGATAAAAATGGTACCAACTAAAGTATTACAGCTAGAAACCTTAAATGTTGGTATGTAAATACCTCTGACCATATAGAAACGAAGTAAAATTGGATTTTTCGAAATTTGTACTTTTAAAGGGACAAAAAGGGATAAAAATGGTACCAACTAAAGTATTACAGCTAGAAACGTTAAATTTGGTATGTATATTCCTCTGACCATATAGAAACGAAGTAAAATTGGATTTTTCGAAATTTGTACTTTTAAGGGACGAGCGGGACAAAAAGGGATAAAAATGGTACCAACTAAAGTATTACAGCTAGAAACGTGAAATTTGGTATGTAAGTTCCTCTGGCCATATAGAAACGAAGTAAAATTGGATTTTTCGAAATTTGTACTTTTAAGGGACGAGCGGGACAAAAAGGGATAAAAATGGTACCAACTAAAGTATTACAGCTAGAAACGTGAAATTTGGTATGTAAATTCCTCTGGCCATATAGAAACGAAGTAAAATTGGATTTTTCGAAATTTGTACTTTTAAAGGGACAAAAAGGGATAAAAATGGTACCAACTAAAGTATTACAGCTAGAAACCTTAAATGTTGGTATGTAAATACCTCTGACCATATAGAAACGAAGTAAAATTGGATTTTTCGAAATTTGTACTTTTAAAGGGACAAAAAGGGATAAAAATGGTACCAACTAAAGTATTACAGCTAGAAACGTTAAATTTGGTATGTATATTCCTCTGACCATATAGAAACGAAGTAAAATTGGATTTTTCGAAATTTGTACTTTTAAGGGACGAGCGGGACAAAAAGGGATAAAAATGGTACCAACTAAAGTATTACAGCTAGAAACGTGAAATTTGGTATGTTAGTTCCTCTGGCCATATAGAAACGAAGTAAAATTGGATTTTTCGAAATTTGTACTTTTAAGGGACGAGCGGGGCAAAAGGGGATAAAAATGGTACCAACTAAAGTATTACAGCTAGAAACGTGAAATTTGGTATGTAAATTCCTCTGGCCATATAGAAACGAAGTAAAATTGGATTTTTCGAAATTTGTACTTTTAAAGGTACAAAAAGGGATAAAAATGGTACCAACTAAAGTATTACAGCTAGAAACGTGAAATTTGGTATGTAAATTCCTCTGACCATATAGAAACGAAGTAAAATTGGATTTTTCGAAATTTGTACTTTTAAAGGGACAAAAAGGGATAAAAATGGTACCAACTAAAGTATTACAGCTAGAAACCTTAAATGTTGGTATGTAAATACCTCTGACCATATAGAAACGAAGTAAAATTGGATTTTTCGAAATTTGTACTTTTAAAGGGACAAAAAGGGATAAAAATGGTACCAACTAAAGTATTACAGCTAGAAACGTTAAATTTGGTATGTATATTCCTCTGACCATATAGAAACGAAGTAAAATTGGATTTTTCGAAATTTGTACTTTTAAGGGACGAGCGGGACAAAAAGGGATAAAAATGGTACCAACTAAAGTATTACAGCTAGAAACGTGAAATTTGGTATGTAAGTTCCTCTGGCCATATAGAAACGAAGTAAAATTGGATTTTTCGAAATTTGTACTTTTAAGGGACGAGCGGGACAAAAAGGGATAAAAATGGCACCAACTAAAGTATTACAGCTAGAAACGTGAAATTTGGTATGTCAATTCCTCTGACCATATAGAAACGAAGTAAAATTGGATTTTTCGAAATTAGTACTTTTAAAGGGATAAAAATGGTACCAACTAAAGTATTACAGCTAGAAACGTTAAATTTGGTATGTATATTCCTCTGACCATATAAAAACGAAGTAAAATTGGATTTTTCGAAATTTGTACTTTTAAGGGACGATCGGGACAAAAAGGGATAAAAATGGTACCAACTAAAGTATTACAGCTAGAAACGTGAAATTTGATATGTAAATTCCTCTGACCATATAGAAACGAAGTAAAATTGGATTTTTCGAAATTTGTACTTTTAAAGGGACAAAAAGGGATAAAAATGGTACCAACTAAAGTATTATAGCTAGAAACTGGAAATTTGGTATGTAAATTCCTCTGACCATATAGAAACGAAGTAAAATTGGATTTTTCGAAAATTTGTACTTTTAAGGGACGAGAGGGACAAAAAGGGATAAAAATAGTACCAACTAAAGTATTACAGCTAGAAACGTGAAATTTGGTATGTAAATTCCTCTGACCATATAGAAACGAAGTAAAATTGGATTTTTCGAAAATTTGTACTTTTAAGGGACGAGAGGGACAAAAAGGGATAAAAATAGTACCAACTAAAGTATTACAGCTAGAAACGTGAAATTTGGTATGTAAATTCCTCTGGCCATATAGAAACGAAGTAAAATTGGATTTTTCGAAATTTGTACTTTTAAAGGGACTAAAAGGGATAAAAATGGTACCAACTAAAGCATTACAGCTAGAAACGTGAAATTTGGTATGTAAATTCCTCTGACCATATAGAAACGAAGTAAAATTGGATTTTTCGAAATTTGTACTTTTAAGGGACGAGCGGGACAAAAAGGGATAAAAATGGTACCAACTAAAGTATTACAGCCAGAAACGTGAAATTTGGTATGTAAATTCCTCTGACCATATAGAAACGAAGTAAAATTGGATTTTTCGAAATTTGTACTTTTAAAGGACGAGCGGGACAAAAAGGGATAAAAATAGTACCAACTAAAGTATTACAGCTAGAAACGTGAAATTTGGTATGTAAATTCCTCTGACCATATAGAAACGAAGTAAAATTGGATTTTTCGAAATTTGTACTTTTAAGGGACGAGAGGGACAAAAAGGGATAAAAATAGTACCGACTAAAGTATTACAGCTAGAATAGTGAAATTCGGTATGTAAATTCCTCTGACCATATAGAAACGAAGTAAAATTGGATTTCTCCAAATTTGTAGTTTTAAGTGGCGACCGGGACAAAAAGGGATAAAACTGGTACCAATTTTACTATTACAGCTAGAATCGTGAAATTTATTGTGTAAATTCCACTGATCATATAGCAGCGCAGTAGTTTGATTTTTCGAAATTTGTACTTCTAAGGGGTGCGCGGGACGAAAAGGGATAAAAATGCTGTACAATCCTGTGTTACCAAATAAAGTATATATTTTTAGGGGAAGCAAAAACATATTTTACCTATAGTGATTTTTCAAAATGTGTACTTTTTGTACTTAAAGTTAAAAACTGGCTGACTGAATCTAGGAACATGAGATCGAGGATATAAATGGTTGTAATATTTTGTTCAAAACTTGGTAGAAAATTATTAAAATTATACATACAAGGTAGTTCAGCTAAAATAGTCAAGCACATTCCTTTGACTGTGTGTGAGTGCTATCTAATAGGAGCTTTCCAAATTACTATTTTAGGTTTATCTATATCCACCAAAAGAAAATTAAATAAATACTATCCAAAAACAGAGACGGATAAAATTAACGAATAACTTGCTTTTTCGCGTGCGAAGCAGCGGGTACTGCTAGTGTTATTATAAGGGAATTTATTACCACCACTGAAAGATATTGTGATTGTCTTTTTAATGATGCGCATATTGCCCCCACGCTAATATAAAACGAAATTCGAGCAAAATTCGTTTTTGCCGCCAATCTGAAAGGCTTTTAAATTATAAACGCCTTTTTATCTATTTTTATAATTTAATTAACAGCAGCCATTTTTAGCAGACTGCAAACACTTTAGCAGTGTGAATGCTGATGCAAGATTACAGAAAAACTGCTGTAATAGCAGAAAAGTGCCGACTGATTGGTTGCGAACAATCTCTGCTGATAATAGCAGCAACAATGTGATTCATATTTGGCTAACGAGTAAATATGTAATCTTAGACACTTTTTCAGAAATTAAAGTAAAAAAGGATCAGGAAAATATCGCAGAAGATTTTGCTTTTTTCTAATAGATTAAAGTTCAAACTGAATTATTGTGAAAACAAATTTCACCGAATTTTATGTTTGTTTTCTTGCCCATCAAAAATTGGGAAGTTTTCAAGAATTTATCTAAAAAAATAATTAATAAAATTATATTTTTGAGATTTATTTATATTTCAAAATTCAGAAAGTAAATTAAATTCCGTCTAAAAATGTATTGCAGCCATTTTTAGCAGACTGCAAACACTTTGGTAGTGTGAATGCTAATGCAAGATTACAGAAAAACTGCAGTTGTGGCTGAAAAAGTGCTGTAATATCAGAAAAATGGTAATAGGCAGCACACAATGACTGCTATTAATAACAGACTTTTTTCTTTAAGTGTACAAATCGCCCACTTTGAATTGCTCTGGAGCCCTAAAAACTATTTCTATGAAACAATCTTTACGATTTTTAATAGAGCTATTACCTTTAAAATGATACCAAAAAGAATTATTCGAATCAAGTTAGTTTTCTGATTTTTGTCCATGGAACGGAGCAGTGTGCGTGCGATTATCAAAATAATTCCTGGGTCTTGTACAGACAAAACTCTAAAATATTCACTAGATCAAAAGTTATTGTAATTTCGGCCGATGGAAATTGAAGCGGGAAAACTGTGCTGGTGACAATTATGAGTGTTTTTATCTCTTTCAGCGAGTACAAAATCGTGTCCTCCACATACTCGCTTAAATATATCGGAGCCTCTTCTTGAATATTTTGTTTAAAAAACGTTTATTTTTTTAATTTTCACGAATTTTTAACTTCCGGTGATGTTAAACTTTATACAATGGACAAAAGTGGCATGTAAGTAGATAGAGAAAACTGTAAATTTATCAAAAGATCAAAAACGAATTGTCCGAAGTCAGAGATAAAGCATGTAAAACGGTTTGAAATCCCGAAGCATTATCGAAATATAAAAACGGTTTAAATTTCTCGTTGAAAATTTCGAAAATATGAATATTTTTTAATTTTCTAACCACTTTTATCCACCGGAAATTAAAAGAGTTCGTGAAAAATGACAACCTGTCCTCGAAATACTTACGGAAAATATTAAATGCACAATGACATGGAAAGCCACATAGGCCACCAATATCCAATCCATCCATTCGGGCAGTTCAGCTTTGGCCAATTTCACCGAAAAGAAAATGGTAACAACTGCAAAGAAATTGTAGACAGCGATTAAGAAAATTAGCAATGAAAATAAAACAGGAAAAGAAGTTCGACAATACAATTTAGATCGAAAGTGGTTTTGAATTAGAAAAGAGGCATTTTTCTAACCACATTCAATGGAAGAATATTCTCTTCCAATTAGTTTTTGCTTTTACTTACTAGCTAACAGATGGGCTAGATTGCCGCCCAACCAATGGGCCCAATTGAAGAAGGGACGATTCTTGGAATTGGGTGCAGGTCTGAACATAGCACCAATGGGTTGAATGAAACACAAAACTGTGGTGATCACGCCGAGTATGGCATGAGGATTACGTTCGCCGGACCAGCCATCAATTTGCACAAAAATAATAATAAAGGCAGCCATGGTCAAAGACCAGGTGGTAACCATGCAAATACGATGCCACTGGAAAAATAATAAGAGAAGAAGAAGAGTTAAACATTGATATCTTGGGATTGGGAAATAATCCACAAAGAATTTTCGAACGAAAGAGCAGTTAAGTGGCCGGAGCCATTTTCAATTGTAATTGAAATTCAAAAATTCCACTTGAAATTCAAAAAATATCAATTGAATTTCAAAAATTTCATTTGAAATTCAAAAAATATCAATTTAATTTCAAAAATTCCATTTGAAATTCAAAAGACACCATATGAAATTCAAAAAATATCAATTGAAATTCGAAAAATATCAATTGAAATTCAAAACAAATCATTTGAAATTCAAAAGACATCATTTGAAATTCAAAACTCGCCATTTGAAATTCAAAAGACACCATTTGATATTCAAAAATATCAATTGAGTTTCAAAAATTCCATTTGAAATTCAAAAAATATCAGTTGGAATTTAAAACACATCATTTGAAATTCAAAAGTCGTCAATTGAAATTCAAAAGACATCATTTGAAATTCAAAACTCCCCATTTGAAATTCAAAGACACAATTTGAAATTCAAAAATATCTATTGAAACTCAAAATTTTCATTTGAAATTCAAAAAATATCAATTTAATTTCAAAAATTCCATTTGATATTCAAAAAATATCAATTGAGTTTCAAAAATTCCATTTGAAATTCAAAAAATATCAATTGAAATTCAAAACACATCATTTGAAATTCAAAAGTCGTCAATTGAAATTCAAAAGACATCATTTGAAATTCAAAACTCCCCATCTGAAATTCAAAAGACACAATTTGAAATTCAAAAATATCAATTGAAATTCAAAAATTTCATTTGAAATTCAAAAAATATCAATTTAATTTCAAAAATTCCATTTGATATTCAAAAAATATCAATTGAGTTTTAAAAATTCCATTTGAAATTCAAAAAATATCAATTGAAATTCAAAACACATCATTTGTAATTCAAAAGTCGTCAATTGAAATTCCAAAGACATCATTTGAAATTCAAAACTCGCCATTTGAAATTCAAAAAATATCAATTTAATTTCAAAAATTCCATTTAATATTCAAAAAATATCAATTGATTTTCAAAAATTCCATTTGAAATTCAAAAAATATCAACTGAAATTCAAAACACATCATTTGAAATTCAAAAGACATAATTTAAAATTCAAAACTCGGCATTGAAATTCAAAAGACACCATTTAGAATTCAAAAGACACCATTTAGAATTCAAAAGGCACCATTTGAAATTCAAAAAAAATCAATTGAAATTCAAAACTCGCCATTTGTAATTCAAAAGACACTATTTGAAATTCAAAAGACATCATATGTAATTAGAAACACGCCATTCGAAATTCAAAAATTCTATTTGAAATTCTAAAATATCAGTTGAAATTCAAAAATTCCATTTGAAATTCAAAAGACAAATGGAATAATTTTTGAATTTCAAATGACATTTTTTGAATTTTAAAAGGTGTATTTTGAATTTCAATGCCGAGTTTTGAATTTTAAATGATGTGTTTTGAATTTCAATTGATATTTTTTGAATATCAAATGAAATTTTTGAATTTCAATTGATATTTTTGAATTTCAAATGGTGTCATTTGAATTTCAAATGATGTGTTTTGAATTTCAATTGACGACTTTTGAATTTCAAATGGAATTTTTGAAATTCAATTGATATTTTTTTGAATTTCAAGTGATGTCTTTTGAATTACAATTGAAAATGGTGTAGATCCACTTTCGTTCGATCAATTAAATTTCAGATCACCCCCTCATCGTTTAACTTACGGCAAACCATTGATCCTTGCCACATGTTTGACTGCCCACCCAGGTCTGTTTGAAGTAGCGCGCAAAAATGATACCCAACGAGGTGGTACCGATCCAGGCAGCAATCATAAAACTGCCATGCAGTCTCAGCATTAAGGTGGAAGCACCACCCAAGTCGGCCAGTTCAGCTAAATTGATGGCTTTGTCGGCGGGTATGCGGCCAATGTCATGATAACCAACACCATTTTCTGAAAGAAAAAAATCAAAATGAAAGGAATTTGAAGTGTCCACATGAAATTGTCCAGCCTTACCTTTCAATGACTTGCCAGCGGCCAAAAGTAAATAGTATTTGTTATTGATCAAATCAAAGACGCGATTGCCCACCTTGGTGACGGGTTCACGTTCCACTTTGCAGTAGATAACACCATTGACCACGGAGCTTTCCACCAGACGAGCAGTGTTTTGAGGCTGGGCGGGAGATGGAAGATGATTATTATACAGTTCACATTTATGGTTTGGATAGCAAAACCTACCACTCCCGCACGACTAACGCCATAACCATTTGGCGGAGCCGACGTCAGCGAGCTGTACATGGAAACTTGGCCATTTTGGGGTACACATTCCAAAGTCAAATCGTCTCCCATTTTATTGTCATCGGACAAAGCCACGGCAACATAGGCAGCATCCGCTGGAACAAGACAAAATCAAGTCACAGAGATTGATTAATGACAGTTACAGTTACTTGTCCTCTATTCCCAAAACTTACCTGCTTTCGATTTCAACTCAAACTCGTAGATATTGCCTCTCACCTTGATAGCCGAGACAAAATCACAAGATTTGCTCTCGACACAGCCATCTTTGTTGCCAAAACAATTCTTTGAGCTGCCACAGCCATCGTAGAAGGGATCATCGGGGGTGGGCGCAGGTGTAGGTGCCACATATGCGGGCACATAGGTGGGACGTGTGGTGGGCGAATAGTTAGGTTTGGGTGTGGTCGGACCCTGGGGAGCAATATCACGTTTCACAACACGTACCGGGGCGGAGGGTACGCCCACCCAGAAGGTGTCATAGCTTTGGGCCACTGTGGAACTAGGAAGAAGAGAAAATAAATTAATTCCTTAATTAATTTAGATTTGTTGGTCATGTGTATAGCTCACTTGAATACAATTTCGCCCTCGAAATTCACTGGCGATTGCCATTCCAAACTGATTTCCGGTTTGGGCACCGTACTGGTGTGTGTCACAGAGTTTCCCACGGAATTCTCGCAGTTCATCAATTTCGAAAGGCCATCTTCGGAGAGATTAAATTGGCCAACCTTGTGAGAATAGAAATTTTTGGAAATATATCAGAAAAGTCCTCCCTCTTTCATAACAAATATTTGGTCAAAAAACCGTTTGCGCAAAATCAAAAAGGCAAAACCATTTAAAACACACAAAATATTTGCGCAAAAGCGCCACATTGCACAAAATTTTGTATTTGCGGAGCAACTCCAATATATATAAAATGTATTATTTTGCATTTTGAGTGACACGTTTTTGCGCAAATTTTTTTTCGCGTCTAAAAAGGCAATTTTAAAAACTCCAATGTATTTGAAATGTATTAACTCGCATTTTGAGTGACATGTTTTTTGAGCAAATTTTCTTTTGTGTCTAAAAAGGCCTTAAAGGTAATTTTAAACACACAAATTTAAACAAACATATTTGTACAAAAACGTCGCTTTGCATAAAATTTTGTATTTGTGGGTCCACTCCAATGTTTTTAAAATGTATTATTTCGCATTTTGAGTGACAGTTTTTGCGCAAATATTTTGTGTGTGTAAAAAAGCAAAGCATCATTTTGCGCAAATATTTCTTTCACGTCTAAAAAGACCCTAACTTACAATTTCATACGGCGGCGTATTACTACGTGCCTGCAGCATGAAACCACCAAATGACAAACCATTCGGCACTCCGACAATATCCACGCGCAGCGTTTGACCCTGGCCTATGGTGGCCGCTGACGTTTCTATTCGAAAGGGCGGCACTGTGTTGGCGGGCGGTATACCGGAGCCATGAAAGGGCAACATTGTGTCACACACCGTTTCCGGGGCACCCTGAGGCAATGTTGAGATATGTGGCATCCATGTGGTTAAATGCAATAAGACAATGTAGGCGGCTGTTGTGGTTTTTAAAATTTTATTACTTCTTCTATGGTGAGCCATTGTTTGTTGTTGTTGTTGTTTAATGTGTCATGGATTTTGTAGGTGGTGGGTTGTAAAATTGTCGAAAACTGTAAAGGAATAAAAGATAGTCTCATATTAGTATGTTTAAAAAATAGTCAGCCGATCGGAGGATATTTTTTTGACTGAAGAAGATATTTTAGGACTATTGTTTGGTTCTTTTTTTGAATTGGCTTTATAAGTAAAAAGTATAATTTCGTATAGCGCCTAGGATAAACTGAGCAACAATTGATTTATAATATTAACGTGTATAAGTTCTCCCCATAGTGTGTCTTGTTTACACACAGGGAATAATCGTCAAAGAATTTTCGATCGAAGGTGGTGTTGACACCCTGGAGTTTTGGCAAATAAAACAATTAGATCATTGCTATTCCACTTTCGCCCGATCAGGTCACTTCCTCCACGTAAACCGTTGATCTTCGGCACATGTTTGACGTCACCCCACTCAGGTTTGTTTGAAGTAGTGCGCAAAAATTATATCCAACGAGGCAGTGTGTCTTGTTTACGCATAGTCAGCTATTAATAGCAGAGATTGTTTGTTGTCTATCGGCGCTTTTCTGCTGTTACAGCAAATTGTTTGCCATTACAACAGTTTTTTCACACTGCCTTGCAGGCTGCTAAAAATTGTAGAAATATACAAATTAGATACAAAATAAGCAGCCTGAATTTAAGTCATCGAATTACGTTTGAAATAGCGCGCAAAATTGATACCCAACGAGGTAGTGTGCCTTGTTTACACATAGTCAACTATTAATAGCAGAGATTGTTTGCTGCCTATCTTCGAAAAAATCAATTTTTCGTCAAATTTTTGTATATATGGGAAGTTTTGTCGAAATTTTGTATTTATGGGAAGTTTCATCGAAATTTTGTATTTATGGTAAAGGTAAATTTCGTCGAAATTTTGTCGTCGAATTTATAGGAAATTTCGTCGAAAATTTGGATTTATAGGAAATTTCGTCGAAATTTTGTATGTATAGGAAATTTCGTCGAAATTTTGTATGTATGGGAAATTTCGTCGAAATTTTGTATTTATAGGAAATTTCGTCGAAATTTTGTATTTATAGGAAATTTCGTCGAAATTTTGTATTTATAGGAAATTTCGTCGAAATTTTGTATTTATAGGAAATTTCGTCGAAATTTTGTATTTATAGGAAATTTCGTCGAAATTTTGTATTTATAGGAAATTTCGTCGAAATTTTGTATTTATAGGAAATTTCGTCGAAATTTGGTATTTATAGGAAATTTCGTCGAAATTTGGTATTTATAGGAAATTTTGTATTTATAGGAAATTTCGTCGAAATTTGGTATTTATAGGAAATTTCGTCGAAATTTGGTATTTATAGGAAATTTCGTCGAAATTTGGTATTTATAGGAAATTTCGTCGAAATTTGGTATTTATAGGAAATTTCGTCGAAATTTGGTATTTATAGGAAATTTCGTCGAAATTTGGTATTTATAGGAAATTTCGACGAAATTTGGTATTTATAGGAAATTTCGTCGAAATTTGGTATTTATAGAAAATTTCGTCGAAATTTGGTATTTATAGAAAATTTCGTCGAAATTTGGTATTTATAGGAAATTTCGTCGAAATTTGGTATTTATAGGAAATTTCGTCGAAATTTGATATTTATAGGAAATTTCGTCGAAATTTGATATTTATAGGAAATTTCATGAAAATTTGGTATTTATAGGAAATTTCATGAAAATTTGGTATTTATAGGAAATTTCATGGAAATTTGGTATTTATAGGAAATTTCATGGAAATTTGGTATTTATAAGAAATTTCATGGAAATTTGTTATTTATAGGAAATTTCATGGAAATTTGGTATTTATAGGAAATTTCATGGAAATTTGGTATTTATAGGAAATTTTATGGAAATTTGGTATTTATAGAAAATTTCGTCGACATTTTGTATTCATAGAAAATTTCATGGAAATTTTGTTTTTATAGAAAATTTCGTAAATGCAAACGCGGGAAACGACTTTCAATGCGATTTTTTAAAAGTGGGAGAGTCATTCTATTTCTCGCACCAAAAATCGTGTTACACAAACAAGTAATGTAGCCCTTACACCGTTGATGAAAACATCGATTTTGGTACATATCCCAATTATATTGGGCAATTGTTCATCTTGGGTATACCCCAACCAACCCTGGTGTGTAATTATGTTAATTAAATTCGATTAAATTTCGTAATTCTCAAAAACGATAACCTTTTAAACCCGTTAACGAACAAAAAAATACACCTGCATAAGTCCACTTTGAATTTCATTATTTATCATTTGTTATGATTATTATTTATACGAGTACGTCCGCAACAATTCAATTTATATTCGAAAGGTTAAAGCCCTGAAAAGTGAGAGTATCCGCAAACAAATATACACACACTCGTAGTACTTACATACATACATATGTATGTATGTATGGGTGAATGTACAGACACATAAATAAGTTGATAATGCAAGTTTTGATCTTAACCTTGATCTGATCATTTATTTATACGTATTTATCTTATGAATTTTATATTCATAACTTATGTGTTTCCCCCCAAGTCTCATATGGCCTGAGTAAAATCACAGCATGTCCATATTCGTGAGATGTGGTGGTGAGGCAGCAGCAGCAGCACCATTAAAAATACAATGGAACGATGTGATTCATCTACAACGGATCGAACCGGACTGGATTCTTTTGAACGTGGAGCAGAATTCTTAAGAAGTGTGATTGTAATGTTACTCAACATGTCAAATGTCTTAAAATGTCGATCAAGAAGGAATTGTATCTCACACATATTGTCTTGATTTAATAATCTAATTTACAAAGTGATTCATTCATTCATTTGTTTCCTTGAACTATGTATGCAGGTTTTATTTCCGGCAACCTCTATTGTACATTATGTTGCTGTCGGGTCTGACTGCTGATATGGATGATAAAACGTTATTTCCCATCTGAGATTGTACATCTTGGAATTGAAGTCGTTTCTCATTTCATCATTTAAAAAGCGAAATGATGTAAAACACCGTGTTTTCATTTAGATTTGTGATTTGAGGTTTGTGCCACCTTTACAATCAATGCACGTTATGAGAAAGTGTATCAACCAACGATGTTTTGTAGTTTATTTTATCTTTACCTAGAGTAAGAAGTAGTTCACTCACTTGTATTCGTGGTGATGAAAAGGTGAGTCATTTTGGGGGGGGCTTACCCATCACTTAGTCACTCCCTCAAGCATGACTTTGAAGGAAATACATTAAAATGGTAATAAACTACAAACAAAGCATACATGTTTCGTTGAAATTTTATGTTTATAGGAAATTTCGCCGATATTTTATGTATAGAGAAAATTTCGTCCACATTTCGTTGAAATTTTATATTTTTAGAAAATTTCGTCGATATTTTTCGTTTATACAAAATTTCGTCGATATTTTATGTTTAGAGAAAATTTCGTCCACATTTCGTTGAAATTTTATATTTTTAGAAAATTTCGTCGAAATTTTATGTTTATAGAAGATTTTCTCGATTTTTTTGTATTTTTTATAGAAAATTTCGTCGAAATTTTTTTTTTTTTTGAAAATTTCATCGAAATTTTGATTTTTTTTTGAAAATTTCGTTGTAATTCTTGAGTTTTTTGAAAATTTCGTTTATTTTTTTGTGTATTTTTTTTGAAAATTTCGTCGAAATTTTGTGTATTTTTTTTATAGAAAATTTCGTCAAAATTTTGTGTATTTTTTTATAGAAAATTTCGTCGAAATTTTGTGTATTTTTTTTATAGAAAATTTCGTCGAAATTTTGTGTATTTTTCCATGCTTTATATAAGGTTACTTTCTATATATGTTTGTGTGCCACAAAATTTGAAATCAATTTTTGAAAGCTTTTTTCTCAACCAATTTTGCTCAAATTTTGCACACTTAATCATTTTCGATGACAATACAAGGAAATGGAAAAATTTGACCAATTGGACAAAGGGGCGTGGCACCTCCCATACGAAGTTAAAACCTATTATTGAATATTGTCAGTTCTATGACACCTAGAGTGCTGAAATTTTGTGTAAGTGCATCTAGCATCAATTCGCATAGTTGTGCCAAAAATGGGCGGTATTGGAAAAGTGGGCGTGGCACCTCCCATACGAAGTTAAAACCTATTATTGAATATAGTCAGTTCTATGACACCTAGAGTGCTGTAATTTTGTGTAAGTGCATCTAGCATCAATGTGCATAGTTGTGCCAAAAATGGGCGGTATTGGAAAAGTGGGCGTGGAACCTCCCATACGAAGTTAAAACCTATTATTGAATATTGTCAGTTCTATGACACCTAGAGTGCTGAAATTTTGTGTAAGTGCATCTAGCATCAATTCGCATAGTTGTGCCAAAAATGGGCGGTATTGGAAAAGTGGGCGTGGCACCTCCCATACGAAGTTAAAACCTATTATTGAATATAGTCAGTTCTACGACACCTAGAGTGCTGTAATTTTGTGTAAGTGCATCTAGCATCAATGTGCATAGTTGTGCCAAAAATGGGCGGTATTGGAAAAGTGGGCGTGGCACCTCCCATACGAAGTTAAAACCTATTATTGAATATTGTCAGTTCTATGACACCTAGAGTGTTGAAATTTTGTGTAAGTGCATCTACCATCAATGTGCGTAGTTCTGCCAAAAATGGGCGGTATTGGAATAGTGGGCGTACCACCTCCCATACGAAGTTAAAACATATTATCGAATAGTGTCAGTTCTATGACACGTATAGTGCTCAAATTTTGTGTAAGTGCATCTAGCATCAATGTGCGTAGTTGCGCCTAAAATGGGCGGTAATGCAAAAGTGGACGTGGCACCTCCCATATGAAGTTAAAACCAAAATTACACCTACTGTAATTTTGTGTAAGTACATCTAGCATTAATGTGCGTAGTTGTGACAAAAATGGGCGGTAATGGAAATGTGGGCGTGGCACCTCCCATACGAAGTTAAAACCCATTTTCGAATATATGCCGTTCTATGGCAGATAAAAAACTGAAATTTTGCAGTAATTTTTCCTTCTACAAAAGATAACTAAAAAAGAATTTCTAGGCCCAATAGAATTCAGCTTGCATAAAGCATGGATTTGAAAAAATTTTTTTTTTGATTTACTAGTTTATAGAAAATTTCGTCGAAATTTTGTGTATTTTTTTTATAGAAAATTTCGTCGAAATTTTGTGTATTTTTTTATAGAAAATTTCGTCGAAATTTTGTGTATTTTTTTATAGAAAATTTCGTCGAAATTTTGTGTATTTATTTATAGAAAATTTCGTCGAAATTTTGTGTATTTATTTATACAAAATTTCGTCGTTTTGTACTTTTAGAAAATTACATCGAAATTGTGTACTTTTAGAAAATTACGACGCAATTTAGAAAATTGCGTCGAAATATGGTAATTATAGGAAATTTTGTCGAAATTTTATATTTATACGAAATTTCGTCGAAATTTTGTATTTATAGGAAATTTCGTCAAAATTTTGTATTTATAGGAAATTTCGTCGAAATTTTGTATTTATAGGAAATTTCGTCGAAATTTTGTATTTATAGGAAATTTCGTCGAAATTTTGTATTTATAGGAAATTTCGTCGAAATTTGGTATTTATAGGAAATTTCGTCGAAATTTGGTATTTATAGGAAATTTCGTCGAAATTTTGTATTTATAGGAAATTTCGTCGAAATTTTGTATTTATAGGAAATTTCGTCGAAATTTTGTATTTATAGGAAATTTCGTCGAAATTTTGTATTTATAGGAAATTTCGTCGAAATTTTGTATTTATAGGAAATTTCGTCGAAATTTTGTATTTATAGGAAATTTCGTCGAAATTTTGTATTTATAGGAAATTTCGTCGAAATTTTGTATTTATAGGAAATTTCGTCGAAATTTTGTATTTATAGGAAATTTCGTCGAAATTTTGTATTTATAGGAAATTTCGTCGAAATTTGGTATTTATAGGAAATTTCGTCGAAATTTGGTATTTATAGGAAATTTCGTCGAAATTTTGTATTTATAGGAAATTTCGTCGAAATTTTGTATTTATAGGAAATTTCGTCGAAATTTTGTATTTATAGGAAATTTCGTCGAAATTTTTTTTTTTAAGAAAATTTCGTCGAAATTTTGTATTTATAGGAAATTTCGTCGAAATTTTGTATTTATAGGAAATTTCGTCGAAATTGTGTTTTTCTGGAAAATTTCGTCAAAATTATAAATATTCTAGTAAATTTTGGTCAAAATTGTTCTTTTCATTGTAAATTTCGTCGAAATTCTACATTAGAATAAAAAATTTTAGACTAGTGTAATTAAATAAATCATTTATGATGTTTGAGTATTAACATCATTCGTTTAAATATTAATCATACGCTGCACTAAAAATTACAATATACTCGAATCGTGGAGTTCCCAAATATTCTAAGAAGGGCATCCTATGATAAACTTAATACAGAGTCGATTTTCGAGGTTAGCTCTCATGCTCAAGATATTAATAAATTAAAATTAATTTTCGATCAGTTATTGCTTCGAAATTGTTTGATCGAATCAATATATTATTTTCAACGAATATAGCAAATTATTCCCCTGTTTCGACACGATTTTTTTAATTAAATAAATCGTTTGTGGCGTATGAGTATTACTAACTTTCGTATATATATTAATCATACGCTGCACTAAAAATTACACTGTGTTCAAATCGGGGAGTTCAGAAATGTTCTAAGAAGGGAATCCTATAGATAAACTTAATACAGTGTCGATTTGCAAGGTTAGCTTTTATTTTCGAGATAAAGAGTGATTTTTTTGAGGTTAGGATTTTCATGCATTAGTATTTGACAGATCACGTGGGATTTCAGACATGGTGTCAAAGAGAAAGATGCTCAGTATGCTTTGACATTTCATCATGAATCGTCTTACAAACGAACAACGCTTGCAAATTATTGAATTTTATTATCAAAATGCGTGCTCTGTTAAGAAAGTTCATTGCGCGCTTCCATTTTATGGTCAGTTTAATCGACCCACTGAAGCGGCTATTCGGGCTATTGTGACTAAATTTCGCACCAAATTTACATTGTTGGACATTAAACCACCAACACGCTTACGTAGAGTGCGAACTGAAGAAAATATCGCAGCTGTATCGGCCAGTGTTAATGATGACCACCAATTTTCGATTCGTCGCCGTTCGCACCAATTGGGTCTCTGTTACTCAAAAACGTGGAAATGCCAAAATTGGACTAAGCGGATGGACCACCTAAGACGCAGCCGCGGTCAACATTTAAATGAAATTATCTTCAAAAAGTAAATGTCATGGACCAATCTAACGTTTCAAATAAAGAACCGATGAGATTTTGCAAATTTTATGCGTTTTTTTAAAAAAAAAGTTATCAAGCTCTTAAAAAATCACCCTTTATTAATAAATTAAAAATCATTTTTCGATCAGTTATTGCTTTTAAATTAGTCGATCGAATAAATATATTTACAACGAATATAACAAATATTACTCCTGTTCCTTTAAAATGTGTTAGACTCTTTATGAAATAATCATTTAAATTATAAACGTCATTATAAAAATATTTAATATACTTTTTTAGTTTAAGTTGGCTTCAAAAAACTTGTGGATGTTCCATTCGTGTCCATTATTTATTTATTTTAAATATTTTTAATTTAGACAGCAATAGCGTTTATAATTGCTTTAGAGCAAGTGCCATGGGTCGTCTTTCTGATACTATTAACTATTAATAAATTTTATTTTACAAAAATCGAAGATACATTTTTGTTTATTTAAGATTTGACAATTTTCTGTAAAACTAGAAGACTTTTGTTTGAAATTAGAAAAAATTATATTTATATCTCATATCACAAAAAAGTTAATTTTTTTAATTACCTTATGACAAAAAAAAACTTATTTTCAATCTACCTTTATTTTCAATCGTCAATTTCTTATTTTTCGTATTTCATCAAAATCGGAGAGATGGGCCAAAATGAATTTACTCAATATCAAAAATTTAAACTTTTCTCTTTTTAGAGACATTTATCGAATTCATATCTATGGATATCGATAGAATAAATAGAAATTAACGAGTATACAACAGATATAATTTCAAATTGAACGAAATTAACTCTTTAAATTTCCTCTATCGCTATATTGGTGGCGTATGAGTTATATTTATTGAAGATAATGTTACTCATTCGCTCAGCTGTGGGACTGGCTGAGAAAGAAATGCTTGTTAATATCAATTTATTCAATCGAACTAATTTTCTTTAATATTAACCCCCTCTATTTGTATAATATTTTATTTATGAGAGCAACTGTATTTTTGGGTATGATTTTAATCACTGTAGATGTGAATTGAGGTGAATTGCAAGCTTTGGTATCGAATTTGTAGTTGAAAGTGATGATGTTTGTCTAAAACAGCGAAGAAAATATCAACCCATCATTCACTAAAGACTGAAAATAACCCGAAATCTATATAGGCCATTTTGAAATGAGCTCAATGAGTAGTTAACATACACACAGTGGGTCGATCTTGCCAAATGATTACGCGCAATTTTCAATTTGCTTGCCCCACATCGTTGAAAGGTGGTGTCACCCGCTCATCTTTGGATGATGTTGTGTGTGGGTGTGTGTATGTCAGATATCGGCAATAACAACCGTAACTGATGATATCTGTAGCAAGCTGCCAGACATTGCAAATAGTACGAGACCAACTACCAACCAACCATCATCATGTCGGTTGCTGTACGAACATTTATGTATGTTCCCGTAGTACTTGTAATTGCAAACATTTTAATTTATCTCTTTCAAGTGGAACCACCAGCAAACCTCTTGACTAACAACCCGATAACTATCAATTGACTATGTACATGGATGTATGTATGTATGAAAGGGAGGGTGGGTACCTAGTAGTCAGTGAAGTATAGAAAAGTATGGCAAATATGTTTTTTTTGCTTAACATTTTGACATGCCGCCGAAGAAATGAAAATGTTACGATGACACTGACATACAACAAAATGTAAACTTAGGTACGAGTAATACTCAGTCACTCGTCACTAGTGAAAAGGGTGGCCTGCTTAAAACTCCGTCAGGCTTATTTTGCCATAGTCATAGGCATGTAAACGATCCTTATATTTTTTGTCAACTAACCTTTTTAGATAAAGAAATTATTAGAAATATATTTAAAATTCAATTGAAATTGAAAAAGGTCTGGCCAGACTCATGAGGGTTAAAGTTAAAATGTTTTAAAAACCAAAAAATACCCTTGAATATAAATAAAAATGCCTTGTGCCCCAGGCCATAGCAAATGCCACAGAAAACCTACCAAATAGTCCCTTTTCCGTTTTGAATATTTTTTATAGTTTGATTTGAACTGGGATATTGTCCTGGCTCAAGACCATTTTGCATTTATATTTAATAGAATGCAAATTTATTTACAAATGGCATGGAGACATTTATTACTTTTTTATAGTTTCAAAACTCTGGTTTAAAAAATAATATTATAAATTTTAATCGAAGTAAAATTATTGTTTAAACACCGCCATCATTTCATTCCAACAGCTTTTCATTTTCGAGTGTAATTGAAACGGTGGGTGGGAGGCTTTGCGTTGTTTCTTACAAATTTTGGTTACACATTTTCCGCTTAAAATGAATACACCACTTGTCAAACCCTCCCCCCCCCCCCCCCCCCACCATCCACAGTATACACCGACAGATAAGGCAGACAGACGGAGAGACCATCATTATTTATGCCAAGTAATTATTGTGTTTCGTGTACATGGGTACTTGTATCCGTACCCGCACCCGCACCCGTACCCGTCTTTCCTTCCCTTCGCTCACTGGTGTAATGCAAGTAATCTTTTTGCGCATGCGTTGCGTTGCTGTCAGTAATGTCATGATGGCATGCCATCCATGTATCTATGTATTTATGGTGTTCTTGACTTCCATTTTTTTGTTACGGGGTTAGAAAGAAATCTTTTATAACTGACACGACACAAATTCATATTTCACAGAGTGCGCGAGAGTATTTAAGTTGTATTCGGGTGGATAAAGATGTTGGAAGGGAGAACTTTTAAAGTAGTAACTTAACCTTCATTTATACCCAATTAACGGACTGAGGTTCTAAATATATTTTTAAATTATGACAGGAGTTGAACTAACTGGATTTACGCTACGAATTATTTGTACACAGGGATCTCAGGTATACCAACTTGTTGAAAAATAATCACACATAAATTAATTACGATTACCAATAGCTAGTTTTTTAAGTCTTAATTACCAAATCCTTATTTATTAAATAAAAGTAATCTTGAGGAGTTCTTTATAACTTAATTTTAATTATTATTTTTTCAGCCTTTGGTAAAGAATTCGAACCAAGTACCAAAACAATTGAATTTTATTTTGCAACCCGAAATTTTGCGAAAAGTTATGTTAATTAATAATAATTGCATAATTAAACAAGTAAGGAAAGGCTAAAGACGGGCGTGGCCGACTATATGATACACTCCATTTTCTATCCGAACACAATTCAAATCAGTAAACAAGTAAGGAAAGGCTAAAGTTGGATGGGGCCGACTATATGATACCCTCCACTTTCTATCCCGTTTCAATTAAATTCGGTAAAAAATTGAAATTGGGAAGGATTTTTGTATGCGTCCTAATCATGGACCATTGTGACCCACTGTGTTTCAAGGAAAACAAGTAAGGAAAGGCTAAAGTCCACTTTCTATCCGAACACAATTCAATTCGGTAAAAAAGTGAAAACGGGAAGACTTTTTGTATGTTTCCTAATCATAGGCTAATATGACCTGACCCAATTTGTCAAATCGAGAAGAGTATTTGTATCTTTCACAATAAGTTTTTTCAGTTCAAGTTAACGTGTTATGCTCATTTTGAAGAAGTTCGGTGAAAATACGTGGTTCCTGGGGTGGACAAAGTCAATCCGGGAGCGAAATTTGTATGGGAGCTATATGTAAGTCTGAACCGATCTAACACCACAGGTGTTTCCAGTTGAAATATAAGGTGTTTGGCCAATTTTGAAGAAAATCTGTTAAAATATGTGGATTTTAGAGCGGAAAAATTTGGGAGCGAAATTTGAATGGATCTATATACAAATTTGAACCGATCTGACCCATTTACGTCATGGGTGTTTCTAATGGAAACATAAGATATTTTGCCAAATTTGATGAAGATCTGTTAAAATATGTGGTTTCTAGAGCAGAAAAAGTCAAATACGGAGCGAAATTTGAATGGGAGCTATATGTAAATCTGAACCGATCTGGCCAATTTTCACAATGGGTGTTTCTAGTTGAAATATAAGATATTTTGCAAGATTTAAGGAAGATCTGTTAAAATATGTGGTTTATTGAGTCGAAAAAGTGAAATCGGAAGTGACATTTGTGAGGCAGCTATATATAAATCTGAACCGATATGACCTATATTCACCATGGGTGTTTCTTGTGGAAGTATAAGATATTTTGCCAAATTTGAAGAAGATCTGTAAAAATATGTTGTTTCTAGACCAGAAAAAGTCAAATCGAGAGCGAAATTTGAATGGGAGCTATATACAAATCTGAACCGATCTAACACATTTTCAACATAGGTGTTCCTAGTTTAAAAATAAGATGTTTTGCCAATTTTGAAGAAAATCTGTTGAAATATGTGGTTTCTAGAGCGGAAAAAGTCAAATCGGGAGCGAAATTTGTCTGGGAGCTATATATAAATCTGAACCGATCTAACACATTTTCACCACAGGTGTTTCTAGATGAAATATTAGATGTTTTGCCAATTTTGAAAAAAATCTGTTGTAATATGTGGTGGTATCTAGAGTGAAAAGAGTCAAATCGGGAGTGAAATTCGGGGCTATATCTAAATCTGAACCGATTTTCTTCAAATTAAATAGCGTTCGTCCTTGTTCCGAAAAGCTTCGTTGTGCAAAGTTTCATTTGGTTCTGGCTACAATTGCGACCTTTATAGTGATTACAAGAATAGATGGACGGACAGACGGACGGACATTGTTAAATCGATTCAAAAAGTGATTCTAAGACGATCGGTATAATTAACAATGGGTCTATCTCGCTTCCTTTTGGGTGTTACAAACAAATGTACAAAGACTTACTACTCTCGTGGAGTGTATAAAAATTATAAACAATTTAAACCATTATTATGTGGACCATGAGTAATATGATTCGAAAAATAAGTCTTAAATCCTATTATCTGGTTTCTAGAGGGGTAATGGGAAAATTGTTCGGATATTTCTATGGTATGCCATATGAAACAAGGACCCACATGATCTATAGGCCGGGCCAGGGTTGTCAGATATGGCGATTTCTCGTCAAACGTGGCGAATTTTAAACATGTTTGGCCACTTTATTTTCGATTTGGCGATTTATAAAATAGTTGGCGATATTCGTGGCTAATTTTAAAACATTTTATATCTGTCCTCCGATTTTATTATATTGGCGTTACTTTGTAGATAAATATATTACAATGCGTTCATGTCAAACCGAACACTTTTTAAATAACCATTTCCGATTCTTTGCAACTTAGTCGGATAATTGCACTTCATAAAATATTTGAATTAGAGAAGATGAAAAAATATTTTTTTGAAAGATATGACCAATCGAGAATTAGTAAAATCAAGATAAAAGGTTCGAGGTAGGAACATTGAAAATTTTATTGTGTGAAAACTCGTAGGCTTATTTTAAAGATAATTGTATTTTGGCTATCTTTTGGGGTTTTCTTAAAAAGTCAGAAAAAGGCGTATTCCCATCGATTATAAACAAACCATGTACATGAAATAGTAATAACTAAAAAAAATTATAAATGTAGACGACTCAAAACGCTATTTTTGAACGAATATATGCATTGACTTTTCTACTAAAACTGATTTTTCAAAAAAACATCTATATTTGTTTCTTTTTCGTTCCATTTAAAATACCTGAAATAATATTTAGGAGACATTGGTCGATGAAAACGTAATAATAACGAGATCAACTCAATCATAGAAACCACTTCATAAAGGAGAAAAAGTATATTTATTAATGTTAATTGTTTTTTAACCTGCAATCAATGCGTTGAAAGTGCATTCTGCTTTGTGAATTACCTAAACTAGGTCACGGTATAAGAACATTTTTAACTTTTATTATAAATAGTAAATACCAAGAAAATATGATTTAATTCTTTATCATGAAATGTTGAAAACATTCAATTCAAATATAATTTCTGAATTCCATACATTTTTACAAGAACTAAATATAAAACGGAATTTGTCGATTTTTTAACAACAGCTGAAGTTGTTTAAATTTGGCGGTTTTTGGCGATTTCTGACAATTGATTTGGTGATAGAGTTACAAAATAATCTGACAACCCTGGGCCGGGCTATTTAAATTTTTAAATTATAATCGGCTATAAAAAAGTACTGATTATTTTTTCAAGTTTCTGGTTTTATTGGAAAGGTTGAACTTTTTCATTTAATAATGGAACGGCAGTACCTCATTCGATCAACCCAATTTTTCAGTACAGCCCAAAATCCACACCAAACTATGGCTCGTTATGGATGCTTTGGCTGCTCAATAGTCACCTGTGGATTCTCTGAACCCCATATGCGGCAATTTTGCTTATTGATATAGCCACCGAGATGACAACTTCTCAGCACAGCCCAAAATCCACACCAGACTCGTTGTGGATGCTTTGGCTGCTCAATAGTCACCTGTGGATTCTCTGAACCCCATATGCGGCAATTTTGCTTATTGATTTAGCCACCGAGATGACAACTTCTCAGCACAGCCCAAAATCCACACCAAACAATGACTCGTTATGGATGCTTTGGCTTCTCAATAGTCACCTGTGGATTCTCTGAACCCCATATGCGGCAATTTTGCTTATTGACATAGCCACCGAGATGACAACTTCTCAGCACAGCCAAAAATCCACACCAAACAATGACTCCTTGTGCATGCTTTGGCTTCTCAATAGTCATGTGTGGGTTCTCTCAATCCCATATGCGGCAATTTTGCTTATTGATATAGTCACCGAGATGACAACTTCTCAGCACAGCCCAAAATCCACACCAAACAATGACTCGTTATGGATGCTTTGGCTTCTCAATAGTCATGTGTGGGTTCTCTCAATCCCATATGCGGCAATTTTGCTTATTGACATAGCCACCGAGATGAAAATGGGCTTCATGAAGGCCAATCTAACTTCTCGAAAATTTTCCACGTAAATTTCTGACAGTTTGTGTTAAAGTAAGTTTTGAATATTTCCCAATTTTCTTCGAGCGTATAGCGTGTCATTTTGCAAATGTCAAATAAATAAAAATAATGTTATTCTACCTTTCAAAGTCAAAGTAATCGGCAGTTCATATTTAACATTTTAAATATCCCACCCTATATTTTTACAGTATAGTGTTCCATGTTCTGCAAAATTTGATCAATATGTGATCCGATGTAATATGAGCGATAATGATCAAAAATTTGAGGGATATTTGTTTGGGTGCGATATGAAAACATTGACCCAGCTTACAATAACTTTCACGGTGATCAAGATCCGATGAAGGATTTGGATTCGACAGGGGTAATAGAATAAAGAAGGAAGGAACATTTGAATGGGGGCTTATAACAAAACAAAGGGAAGATCTTCGTGTTTTTTGGTCGTGATCATCATCGGCAATAATCAACTTCGAAAATGCAATTTCGCATCTCAGTTAATATTTTTGTATATTAAGATGAGTCGTGAAAATAAATTGATGTGGTCACGTCCCAGAAAAGATGATTGGATTTTGTTTACTGATGATTTGCAAAATATTTCGTATTTCTTAGAATAACTTATTAGCCGAATTTTACAAGGGGAAAACACGGATTTAGAGCGTTTAGCTCACAAACAGCTTGACCAGCGACGAAATATTTTGCAGTTCATCATTAAGCAATCCAATCTTCCATCCTAATGTAATGTGTAATGCTATCGGTGGCGAATGATTCAAGCAATTTACACTCAAGCCTCTAGGAGACGGTGTGACGAATCTGCTATTGTTTGTGGCCACTGTCAGGGTGTCCAGTGCGAAAATCATGATGATGAATGTGATGGTATGACATAGAAGCTTCAGTTTGTTAAGCATTTGTCATTTGAAATGTTATCCATTAGGGAAAATATAATAGAGGAGTTTTGTCCCATTTTACCTTTTAAGGGGTAAAATGGGACAAAAAGGGGATAAACATCGAACCTTCGTCCTGACTTAACGGCAGTAGCTAGAAACATGAAAATCGGTGTATTCCTAGCACTGACCATGCAGACGAGCTACAAATAGGGATTTTTCGAAATTTTTACTTTTAAAGAAGGAAAGAGACAAAAAGGGGATAAAAATTGTACCAATTTAAGTATTGCAGCTATAGTCGCCAAATTTTGATGTGTAAACTCCTTTGACAACGTAGAAGCGCAATAAAATTGATTTTTTCGAAATTTGTACTTATAAGGGGTGAGCGGGACAAAAAGGGATAAAAATGGTACCAACTAAAGTATTGCAGCTACAGTCGTGAAATTTGGTGCGTAAATTCCTCTGAGAACGTAGAAGCCAAATCTAAATGTATATTTTCGAAATTTGTACTTATAAGGGGCGAGAGGGACAAAAAGCGATAAAAATGGTACCAACTAAAGTATTGCAGATAAAGTCATGAAATTTGGTTTGTAAATTCCTCTGAGAACGTAGAAGCCAAATCTAAATGTATGTTTTCGAAATTTGTACTTATAAGGGGCGAGCGGGACAATAAGCGATAAAAATGGTACCAACTAAAGTAGTGCAGCTATAGTCGTGAAATTTGGTGTGTAAATTCCTCTGACACCGTATAAGCGCAAACCTAAAAAAATTTCGAAATTTGTACTTATAAAGGGTGAGCGGGATAAAAGTGGTACCAACACAAGTATTGCAGCTATGGTCGTGAAATTTGGTGTGTATATTCCTCTGACTATGTAGAAGCGCAGTAAAATTGGATTTTTCGAAATTTGTACCTTTAAGCGGTGCGCGGGACAAAAAGCGATAAAAATGGTACCAATTTAAATATTTCAGCTATAGTCGTGAAATTTGGTGTGTAAATTTCTCTGACAACGTAGACTTGCAATATAAATGGATTTTTCGAAATTTGTACTTTTAAAGACTGAACGGCACAAACAAGGATAGAAGAAGGATTCCTATTTTAGATTTATCTATATCCACCAAAAGAAAATCAAATAAATACTATCCAAAAACAGAGGCGGGTAAAACTAATAACAAATTTTTTTGCTTGCGAAGCAGCGGGTACTGCTAGTAAAAAATATAAGAACAAATTTATAGAATCACCGCTTAAAAACGATTGAATAAAAAATTAGCCAGAATAAAAAAATCATGATTTAAAGAAAATCTTCTACATCTACAAAGAGGTTCATAAATTATTATATTTACTCATAGATCTTTGACATATAGACAATGTTTTCTTCGTTAGAATGTTGGAAATTAAAAAATAAAAAACAAAATATCTTTTTTCTCAATTCTTTGGAGATTGTTTCTGAACCACTTTGTCTATAATAAAGTGAAATTCGCAGCATTTGTAGCCATCACAAGTACCTTTGTATGATGAACATATCGATATTATCGGACTTATATTACCAAAATGATAGTACAAATATTTAAGTACAAATTATAAAAAACATTCATTTTCGAGTTTAGAAAGCCAAAATACATTAGAAAATGTTCTGTCGCATAGTGTTATCCGTCGTAGTTAATCGTAGTTTTTATTATAGATTAAACAATGATGGTGAAAGTCAAGAGACAAAAATTCTAAATATAGAAGGTGTATGTACCCTAGGGCGTACCTCAAAAAAAAAGTTCGCCGTACACCTTCGAATATGAAGTATTATTGAAAGGTAGTTTCAAAAAAAAAAATTTTATTTTTTTATGCCGAACGTAGGGGTCGCGCTTTTACATTTTTCTATATAACTTGTATTTATAAACGGATTTTAAAGTGTGATACATCGATGTTTTTGTCTCGACGAGGCCGATTTTTTTGTCTTTGAAGTCATTGAGCTCAAGCACCCCCTTCTGGTACTTACCCATCATTTCTCAGTTGCTACTACCCTAATGTACCACTCTAATAATCGAAAATTAAAGCTCGCATAAAATCATGAATCATGTTTGAGCTCAATGACTTCAAAGACAAAAAAATCGGACAAAAACATCGATGTATCACACTTTAAAATCCGTTTATAAATGCAGAAGTTATATAGAAAAATGTAAAAGCGCGACCCCTACGTTCGGCATAAAAAAATAAAAAAAAAATTTTTGAAACTACCTTTCAATAATACTTCATATTCGAAGGTGTACGGCGAACTTTTTTTTTTACTTGTAACCTGGTACGCTCTAATGTACCCCCCACACTTGATAAGCATGCCTTCTCACAGTATCCATCGATTTGTGAACGGCTTTAATTTGTATAACATGTGCAAAAGTGCATACTCTTCAGAAGAATTTAAAAAACACAACATTCGAAATATTCCAATTTTGTGCAAATCATTAATGAGTAAATTAAAAAGAACTTCGAATCACTTATATCATTGTCAATCAGTGCAACCATTAATATAAATACATTTATAACAAGCTATACATGACATGACACCTTTCATTTTTCACTTAAAAAAACTTCAATAAAATTTAAAAAAATACAGTCGAACACGGTTATAACGAACGATTTTTTGCGGTCCCAATGATTTTGTTTCGTAAAAAATTACTACCGATATAACGAACTAAAATGGTCGGCGGCTTAGAGTTCGTTATAACCGTTATAACCTTGTTCGACTATATATAAAATTTAAAATATAAAAAAAATTATTCACTCATTTTGTTGCAATTTTTTATTTCTTCTTGGCCGTTATTAAGTTTATATGATTTTTACGTTTTCCAACACTGAAAAAGTTAATCCGACAAAATAAGTGGCTATGAAAATCGATTAGATTAGGCGGAGATACAAAATATCGCTATCTTGTCAAATAAATTACGTCTGGTAGTGGATTTTGTTTCCTTTCTTCATCACAATAACACAATATTGTCAATAAAAACATTTTCCCACAAAAATGACAATCAATATAAATCAGCTGATTCAAAAATTAGAGATGCGCTTTATTTTGTATAATTCAAATTATCGATAAACAGTCAATAGTGTTAGGGAATACTAAATGGAATACGGAGAAGAAAGGGAAATCGATCCACCGATTTCCGATATTTCCGGCAATATAAGAAAATACGAAATGAATTCCACCATTTAAAAAGATACAGAGTTGATGTACAATATCTGCAAATGGGGATAAAGAGTGGTGGAGGTCAGTCTTTCTCCTAATTTTTGCTCAATTTATTATTTTGCCATTTGCCTTTAAATTACAGATACGATTGTAAAACAGTAAGGGAACTCACGTCGACCAATTCCACTGTAGAGTAATTTCATGTGAAGAGAACACACAACTTTTTGTCTGTTCTCTGCGATGTTGCTGAAATTTTCCAAATTTTCCAAAGTTGTATTTCCCGATTTTCAAAAAATAAGAAATTGTCAAGGCGTAACTAAAATAAAGTATTTTTGTCATAAGGTAATTTAAAAAAAATGACATTTTTCTGGTATGAGATACAAATATAATTTTTTTTCTAAATTCAAGCTAATTTTTTCTGCTTTTAGAGAAAATTGTTAAATCTTAAAAAATGTTTTTTTTTTTTTAATTTTTCTCATTTATATAAAAAAATATATCTTCGATTTTGATAAAATAATTTTTATGAATAGCCAATAATGTCAGTAGGAAGTTCCTTAGGTTGTACGATGGGGTTTCCTGATGCTTACTCTAAAACAATTATAAACGTTATTACTGTCGAAAAAAATAAAAAAATATTTAATAAGAATAACTAATGGACACGAATGTATATATATATATATATATATATATATATATATATATATATATATATATATATATATATATATATATATATATCCTACCACAAAAAAGTAAAAATTTGTTTAAAATTACCTTATGACAAAAATACTAATAAAATTTAATAAATTTAAAAATATTAATAAAATTTATTTTATTATTTTTTATTATTTTATTTTATTATTTGTTTAAAAATAAATGAAATATATATATATATATTTGATAATTTTCTTTTTTAACTAGAAAAAAATTGCTTGAAATTAGAAAAAAATATATTTGTATCTCACACCACAAAAAATACAATTTCTTTTAAAAATTACCTTATGACAAAATAAAAAAATTTAATAAATTTAAAAATATTAATAAAATTTATTTTACTAAAATCGAAGGTTATATATATATATATATATATATATATATATATATATATATATATATATATATATATATATATATATATGTATATATCCTACCACAAAAAAGTAAAAATTTGTTTAAAATTACCTTATGACAAAAATACTAATAAAATTTAAAAATATTAATAAAATTTATTTTATTATTTTTTTGTTTAAAAATAAATAAAAAATATATATATATTTGATAATTTTCTTTTTTAACTAGAAAAAAAATTGCTTGAAATTAGAAAAAAATATATTTGTATCTCACACCACAAAAAATACAATTTCTTTTAAAAATTACCTTATGACAAAATAAAAAAATTAAAATTTAATAAATTTAAAAATATTAATAAAATTTATTTTACTAAAATCGAAGGTGGTTTTTTAAAATTTTTAATATATATTTTTTTTAAATAAAATTCTGTATAACTAGAAGAAATTTGATTGAAAAAAAAAAAAAAAAAAAAATATATATATATATATATATATATATATATATATATATATATATATATATATATATATATATATATATATATATATATAAGAATTTTCTTTATAACTAGAAGAAATTTGTTTGAAATTAGAAAAAATATATATTTGTATCTCATAACACAAAAAAGTTATTTTTTTTTTAAATTAACTTGTCATAAGGTAATAAAAAAATAATAATAATAAAATGTAATCAATTTAGAAATATCAATAAAATTTATTTTACTAAAATGGAAGGTAATTGTGTATAATTTTTTATAAAAAATATATAAAAAAGTACATATTGTTAAGAATTGATAATTTTCTGTATAACTAGAAGAAATTTGCTTGGATTTAGAAAAAATTAATAAGTATCATTAAATTTTTAAAATTACCTTATGGTAAAAATACTAGTAAAATTTAAAAATATGAATAAAATTTATTTTACAAAAATCTAGGTATATTTTTTGTTTATAAAAAATAAATAAGAAGAAATTAAAATAATATTTTTTTTAGATTTGAAAATTTTCTTTAAAACCAGAAGAAATTTGTTTGAAATTAGAAAAAAACATTGGTAAATTATACCGCAAAAAATTAAAAAAATTAAAATTACTTTATGACAAAAATACTAATAAAATTTAATAAATTTACACATATTAATAAAATGTATTTTACTAAAATCGAAGGTATATTCTTTTGTTCATAAAATAAAAAGATAATAAATAAGAAAAATATATATTTTGAGATTTAATAACATTCTTTAAAACTAGAAGAAATTTGAAATTAGAAAAAACACGTAAAGGGTGATTTTTTAAGAGCTTGATAACTTTTTTTAAAAAAAAACGCATAAAATTTGCAAAATCTCATCGGTTCTTTATTTGAAACGTTAGATTGGTCCATGACATTTACTTTTTGAAGATAATTTCATTTAAATGTTGACCGCGGCTGCGTCTTAGGTGGTCCATTCGGAAAGTCCAATTTTGGGCAACTTTTTCGAGCATTTCGGCCGGAATAGCCCGAATTTCTTCGGAAATGTTGTCTTCCAAAGCTGGAATAGTTGCTGGCTTATTTCTGTAGACTTTAGACTTGACGTAGCCCCACAAATAATAGTCTAAAGGCGTCAAATCGCATGATCTTGGTGGCCAACTTACCGGTCCATTTCTTGAGATGAATTGTTCTCCGAAGTTTTCCCTCAAAATGGCCATAGAATCGCGAGCTGTGTGGCATGTAGCGCCATCTTGTTGAAACCACATGTCAACCAAGTTCAGTTCTTCCATTTTTGGCAACAAAAAGTTTGTTAGCATCGAACGATAGCGATCGCCATTCACCGTAACGTTGCGTCCAACAGCATCTTTGAAAAAATACGGTCCAATGATTCCACCAGCGTACAAACCACACCAAACAGTGCATTTTTCGGGATGCATGGGCAGTTCTTGAACGGCTTCTGGTTGCTCTTCACTCCAAATGCGGCAATTTTGTTTATTTACGTAGCCATTCAACCAGAAATGAGCCTCATCGCTGAACAAAATTTGTCGATAAAAAATTTCGAACCGAACACTGATTTTGGTAATAAAATTCAATGATTTGCAAGCGTTGCTCGTTAGTAAGTCTATTCATGATGAAATGTCAAAGCATACTGAGCATCTTTCTCTTTGACACCATGTCTGAAATCCCACGTGATCTGTCAAATACTAATGCATGAAAATCCTAACCTCAAAAAAATCACTCTTTATATGTATCACACAAAAAAGTTACACATTTTTTTAAATTCCTTATGACCAAAATACTAATAAATGTAAAAATATTCATAAAATTTATTTTACTAAAATTGAAAGTATATTTTTTGTTTATTATATAAATAAAAAAAATAAATAAATAATATATATTTAAGAATTTTCTTTATAACTAGAAGAAATTTGTTTGAAATTAGAAAAAATATATATTTGTATCTCATACCACAAAAAAGTTATTTTTTAAATTAACTTGTCATAAGGTAATAAAAAAATAAATAATAAAATGTAATCAATTTAGAAATATCAATAAAATTTATTTTACTAAAATGGAAGGTAATTGTGTATAATTTTTTATAAAAAAATACATATTTTTAAGAATTGATAATTTTCTGTATAACTAGAAGAAATTTACTTGGATTTAGAAAAAAATTAATAAGTATCATTAAATTTTTTAAAATTACCTTATGGTAAAAATACTAGTAAAATTTAAAAATATGAATAAAGTTTATTTTACAATAATCTAAGGAATATTTTTTGTTTTATAAAAAATAAATAAGAAGAAATTAAAATAATATTTTTTTACATTTGAAAATGTTCTTTAAAACCAGAAAAAATTTGTTTGAAACTAGGAAAAAAACATTAGTAAATCATACCACAAAAAATTAAAAAAATTAAATTTATTTTATGACAAAAATACTAATAAAATATAATAAGTTTACACATATTAATTAAATTTATTTTACTAAAATCGAAGGTATATTTTTTTGTTTATAAAATAAATAAGAAAAAATATATTTTTTAGGATTTGATATTTTTTTTTATTATGACTAGAAGAAATTTGCTTGAAATTAGAAAAACGATTATATTTGTATCCCGTAGCACAAAAAAGTTATTTTTTAATTACCTTATCCACTCTAATGACTACAATTTCTTATTTTTTGAAACACTGAAAATGCAGCTTCTTTATTCACCATATAGAAAAGTACATATCTGATAATTGTCATCAAAATCGGAAAAAATGTGTGTGTGATCGGTTCACGTGAAATTACTCAATACCAAATTAGCGACCAGTTGTCTATAAGGACATTTGGAATACGTGTGAGTAATTGACTCTGTTGTAAAACCGCCCACCGATTTCCGATATTTCAGGTCATAAATATTTTTTAATAACGAATGGCGGCAGAAAGTGGTGGACGTCATCAACATCTCATCCCCCCAATTTTTTTTTCAATTTTTTATTTTTGTCTGTTATTTTATTGTCTTTATTTCATTATTGTTATTTTATTGTCTTATTTTGTTTATCAATTTAATCGTTCCTACTTCAGACTACCAACTCTAGAAGAAGAGAACCCCTAAAAAAATCCATATCCATAAATATTTTGTTAAAGAATGTTGAATCGTACTTAAGTATATGTAAGCTAGTGTCAGTAAACACCTACTAATGCGCCATGTCAGAATAGCCCAGAAGCGTTGAACGAACGAAAAAAAAAACAAAAAAATTCTTTGCGAATACAATTTTAAAGCTCAGCTCAGCGAATGACTTCATGTGCGAACAACAATTATTCAAGTTCAATATGATGACGGCTGCCGCTGCTTAGACATCAATGCAATAGCTCACATCCAAGTGAATGCGAATAGAAAACAAACAAACAAAAAACAGTCGAAATGCTTGTAGAATGCACTACTACCTGGTATAAATCAAATATTAAGCTTTGCTTAGCCATACAATTCTTTATATTTTTTGTTTTAGCTGCTCCTATACAAAGGAGCTTGTTGCTCAAGTTTAAGTTGTTTTGTATGAATGTCAGTGTACTCAACAAACCGCTTCAAATAAAATTCCCACCATGCCGGGGTATTGTACCTACGACTGACGTTATTGTTGCTGTTACTGTAGTTGTGGCTATAACCGAATAGAATCAAGATACCTCTCGCTCACTCGTCTGAGCGTTGAGTGTGAGTGAGTGAGTGACTCCAACGATAGTTGTGAATGTTTTTTATTTCAGTTAAACTTTTTTTCTTTTAGAATGTTCACCTTGAATTTTAAACAAAGTTTATTTTTGTTTTTATGTGTGGTTTATTTTTTTTTTTTGTAAAATTGACACGTCAAAATTAAATGCTAATGATTTCGATTTAAAATTTCAATTTAACGCCTTACTTGTGCGCAAGTGTGTGTGTGATGCATGGAGTAGCGTAATCACTACTTGCTATAAATTTATAGGCCTCCCATTGTAAGCCCGCTCCAGCCATTTCAATCAAATTCATATTTAAACGACCGCTCTATGGAATAATGCATTAAATGCTCAAAGATGTTGGCTCCGCCAGCCAGCTGGCTGGTCTATTAAAAATAAAGTATACTTTTGTTGAAATGAATGAAACCTTGAGACTGTTAAATCTGTTGTTTTTCTTAACGTGTCTAAGATCACTGTTTATTTTATTTCTATATCTACTTAACTGCGTCAAGTCTCAAGACTCAGCCCGAAACATTCACTTCCATTTTTCGGCATTGTAGCGGCTAATTATTATGAGCAGCTGCTGTAGCAATTGAGATTTGTATGGATGATACGAGTTGTACGAACGAGTATGTGTCGATTGTATGGGAACAACTTCCGGCTGTTATAGTTAGACATGTACGTATGTATGGTTTTACTAAAGATTTGTTTCCAGTTTGGACAATAATAGTGCCAAAGAACACAAAATCGAAAATTAGAAGAAAAATCGAAAACTTTTTAGTCATTGATAACTGTCATGGTATGGTTATCGATAACTTCCATAGTTATCGATTGTGAAAATTCAATAAAAATTATGTGTATTTTTATTTAAATTAGAGGAAAAAATCAAGAAATTTTTAGTTATCGATAACTAACTTAGTAATCGATCTCACTAAGTTATCGATTGTGAAAATTCGTTAAAAATTATGTGTATTTTTATTTGAAGGAAAATTACAAATTACTGAAATGGTACAAATATTTTAACAAAATCGTGCGTATTTTCTAAATAAAGAAGAAAAATCGATAACTGTCTTAGTAATTGATCTCACTTAGTTATCGGACGTTAAAGTTTGGAAAATTTATTTGTTTTTCGTTCCAATGGACACAAAATCGAAAATTAGAAGAAAAATCGAAAAACAAATCGAAAACTTTTTAGTTATTGATAACTGTCTTGGTTATCGATAACTTCCATAGTTATCGATTGTGAAAATTCGATAAAAATTATGTGTATTTTAATTTAAAGGAAAATTAAAAATAAAATTATTAAAAAGGAGCAAATATTTTATCAAAATCGTGCGAATAATAAAATATAACTTGCAACAATTTTCAAAAAATGTTTAAAAAATAGGGCGATTTTGATGAAATTTTCCAAATATGTACTTTTCTATATGGCATTTCCCGATTTTCAAATAATAAGAAATTTTAAACACTAGGGTGAATCAAAAATAAATTATTTTTGTCATAAGGTAATTTTAAAGAATATGTAATTTTTTTGTGCAAATATATATCATTTTATAATTTCAAGCAAATTTATTCTAGTTTTACAGAAAATTGTCAAATCTTAAAAATACTTTATAAACAAAAATACAATTTCGATTTTTGTAAAATAATTTTTATAAATATTTAATATAATTAATTATCAAAAATAAGAAATTGTGGACACTAGGATGGATCGAAAATAAAGGATTTTTTATAAGGTAATTTAAAAATTCTTTAACTTTTTTGTAGTATGAAATACAAATAAATATATATATTTTCTAATTTCAATCAAATTTCTTCTAGTTTTACAGAAAATTGACAAATCTTAAAAAAAATCTTTTATATACAAAAAATATACCTTCGATTTTCGTAAAATAATTTATATAAATATTTAATATTTATTTATAAATATTTAATATATATAATTTTCAAAAACAAGATTTTGTAGACACTAGGGTTTCTACAAAATCTTTTAATTTAAAAAAATATATTTTTTTCTAATTTCTAGCTAATTTTTTTTCTTAATTTGTTTTTTATTTATTTTATAAACAAAAAATCGTTACCAAAATATAAAAAAGACTCAACTAACATTTTTTTTGCAAATCGAGATTTTTGGTTATTTTAACAAAACACAACAACTTTGGTCATAGTTGATTCTTTTTATATTTTGGTAACGAAATATATCTTCGATTTTTGAAAATATTTTTTTAATAGTGAATAGTGTCAGAAAGACGCTCCCTAACTTGCATGATGGTGTTCCTGGTACTTACTCTAAAACAATTATAATTTCGAAACTAAAAATATTAAATATAATTAATTTTCAAAAATAAGAAATTGTATACATTGGGGTGGATCAAATATTTTTGTTATAAGGTAATTTGAACAAAATTTACTTTTTGTGGCATGAAATTCAAATATATATTTTTTTCTAATTTCAAGCTAATTTCTTCTCCGAGTTTTAAAGAAAATTGTCAAAAAATATTTTTTTTATTTTTGCTTATTTTATAAACAAAAAATATATCTTTAATTTTTGTAAAACAATTGTTATTAATAGTAAATAGTGTCAGATAGACATTCCATAAGTTGTATGATAATCATCTTGGTATTTATTCTAAAACAATTATTATTATTATTTATTATATTAATAATATATTATAATAATATATAATATATATTATAATATTATATTATTATTAATTATATTAAATATTTTCCCATCCATCTTAACGAAGAAAACATGAAATTTTTGAAACACATCTATGAATAAATGTAGATGTTATTATGACCCTTATGTAGAAGTTTTTAATTTTAAAAAATCATGTGGCATTTTTGCGAAGTTTTTGTTTAAATTGATTTAGTGAAGTCGACATGTACTTCTACAAGAAGCACAATAACTTCTACAATTATCCATAGATTTTCTTTAACTACGCCTTGTTTTCTAAGATACCAGCTATTACAAACTAAAATTAAATATTCTGTTATCTAATTTGTAAATGGATTTTTCGCCCTATTTAAACAAAAATTAAAAATTAAGATTTTTAAAAAAATCTTTTGCGTCTACAAAGAGTATCACAACTTCTACATTTATCCATAGCTTTTTTACATATTAACAAAGTTTTTTGCGTTAAAACGTTATATAAAAAATAATAAAACAACATATTTTTTCCAATTTTTTTCGTGCCAGCAAAAATGGGATTTGAGCTAAGCTAAATTCAATCACAAAAATAAAAAAATTATATCGGAGAATGGCGAAACATACAACAGCGTTTCATATCTAAACGTTTTTGAAATTTTAAAAATCTGCGCAGTCAACTTTTAGCTGCAACAATAAAGGTCTAACTTTGCCTTTTTGCTAATTTTGGCTTCTGCTGAAGACTTCAGCACAACCTTTGGTCTTAAACCAAAATAAATGACAACACATACAACATAAAAGACCAACTATACATACAAACATCAACAACACACACGAGGTACAGTGAAGACGGGACATACCGTACAACAACAACCTTTGCATTGTTGCGAGCGATGCGAGCACATGCATAACATTGAATTGGCAGAGTGAGATTTTTAGTGTGTCGACTTAGTTCGGTGGAATATTTTGTTTATCGGCGCTTCTCATTTGTCATATGTGACCGCTGGTACTAATATGAACGGCTACAGTGATATGAAGGGCTACAGTGGTTTAATAGCAGTTGTTAAAAAAAAAATAAAAAACTAGTTTGTTTTTAAATTTTGATTTTTCTTTTGACGATTTACCGAGCTAAAATAAATTTTATCACAAAAATAAAAATATATCTGAGAAAGGCAAAGCATTCCATCACTTTATTTAACTACACGTTTTTGAAAATCAAAAATTGTCTAAAATCAACACACCCTAGTGTAACATGCCGATCATTTTTCCTGATTTCGAGGTTCTCATTCCAAAAATATAGTCATTCACCCGTAACCTGCTATCGTTATGGTTTCTTGTTTTTGTGTAAATGGTATAAAATTGGTCCAAAGTGTCTTGTGTTGTTTTGATATCGCCTTTTTGAAACCATGTCAATTGTTAACAAATATTTTTATCGAAATTATACCCTATATACTATAAGCAAATACCCATTACATTAGATTACAAAAATCAGTTACAAATTGTTGTCATTGTTCTTATAAATCGAGATGAATAACCAAAAACAAAACAATCACCGTATGAATAATTCCATATTTGTTTAGTAGTTTAGCAAACAATATTCGTACCTCGTGAATAAATTAAAATTGACTAAGTCAAGTCAAAGGAGCACTAGAAACTGTCATTCAAACAAACAGGATTCAAAGCTTAACCCTCAAAGAATGCTGAATTAAATTTTGGTGAACTTTCCACTTTCAGCGCTGAAATTAAATTTGAGTTCATTAAGAGCCGGGATTTCTTGACATTTCAATTGTTGTCAAATTTCGCCCCGAAAAAATGGGTAATTCCGCACGCTGATTTTACAGTATTCCAACAATTAATTTCCCATTGAAACGATTCAAACTCACATTTCAAATACCACTGATTATTCACAATTAATTCGTTAATTATTGTATTAAAACAAATTGCTTTAACATTATTATTATTATACCTACTTAAATGCTGTCTGCGGCTGGCTGGCGTACAGCTAAACTCTCAGACATACTTACATACATATTTCAATTGCACGCACGGCAAACCATATGCATGGATTTGAGTGAGTATTAGACAAGTGTTGATTTTACGGCTATATCATCGGCCAACGGCCAAAACGATTGGTGTTCGTACGTCGGACGTTTTCACAGTTAATAAGTCTATGCGAAAAATATGTACATAGAAAAAACAAAAACCAACTGCTGCGTAAAGTCAACATTGGATTATAACTGGGTCAAATATTTCAGTTGACAACTTTTCAAGTTGTTTCTCAACAATTACCCACAAATGTACACTCGTGTTACTGCAAGTACAGCCAAGTATTAACAAATTTACTTGAACTCATACCTCAAATCCCTCTCCCAGCAAAAGTGGAATGACATTTGCCAAAAAGGTTTCTTAAAGTGAAAAACAAATCATTTGTTTCTTTTTTGGCTTTAAATTGACAAAGAAAAACGTCTAACCTTATGTGCTTTTGGTGTTAATTAAGGCGATACGAAATTATATATAATTAATCATTGAACTGTAATTAAATGTATAATGATGTCATGCAGTTGTTGAGTTTAAGATTTAGTTTTACTGCGTTAAATTGAAGTGATTTTTTAAGAGCTTGATAACTTTTTTTTTAAAAAAACGCATAAAATTTGCAAAATCTCATCGGTTCTTTATTTGAAACGTTAGATTGGTCCATGACATTTACTTTTTGAAGATAATTTCATTTAAATGTTGACCGCGGCTGCGTCTTAGGTGGTCCATCCGCTTAGTCCAATTTTGGCATTTCCACGTTTTTGAGTAACAGAGACCCAATTGGTGCGAACGGCGACGAATCGAAAATTGGTGGTCATCATTAACACTGGCCGATACAGCTGCGATATTTTCTTCAGTTCGCACTCTACGTAAGCGTGTTGGTGGTTTAATGTCCAACAATGTAAATTTGGTGCGAAATTTAGTCACAATAGCCCGAATAGCCGCTTCAGTGGGTCGATTAAACTGACCATAAAATGGAAGCGCGCAATGAACTTTCTTAACAGAGCACGCATTTTGATAATAAAATTCAATAATTTGCAAGCGTTGTTCGTTTGTAAGACGATTCATGATGAAATGTCAAAGCATACTGAGCATCTTTCTCTTTGACACCATGTCTGAAATCCCACGTGATCTGTCAAATACTAATGCATGAAAATCCTAACCTCAAAAAAATCACTCTTTACAAGAGAGATCTCCTGAAATATTTCGAATCAAAAATCTAATACCATTGAAATATAATCCTTGATCGTTGTATACGAAGAGACCGATAAGTCATTCACATGTACGTGATTTGACAAAATTCCCCATACACTTCTGCACCAAATATCGATATAAGTGATAATGATAAATTTATAATCACATCGCAAATCATCTCAGTGTTGTATTCGATTTTCCAACATAGAACTGATTGAACAACCCATAAAACCCTGAGAATGTACTTCACTGAACATGTACAATGACAATGACAATTTAGACGAACAACACAAAAATAAAAATCAATTCAAATCCTATTTAGAAATGTGAACAAGTATAAAGAAAGTAAATACAGAGAAGAAAGGATGATCAAAAGATAATGAGAATGTGCTTCTGTGACTTTGTATTTTTGCCCAGGACTACTTAACAGCTGATTTATGTCAACAAGATTGCGTCAAAAGTCATGTGAACACTTGACAATAGTATCCGGTATGCGAGACTCCAAGATCAGAATATATTTTTTGAAAGAGTGAGTACCTCAAAATAAGAAAAAAATTGTGTAAATGTTATCAATAACTCCCTTAGTTATCGAGTTATCGGAGGTTAAAGTTTTGCAAAATCTAAATATAAAATTGTGTAAAATGTGGTCAAAATGAAAAACTAAAATAAAAATTTTCGATAACTATTTCAATTATCGAAATTGTAAATTAAAAATCGATTTTTATTATTTTTAGCTCATTTGAAAAAAATACACATCATTTCTATAGAATTTCCACAATCGATAACTATGGAAATTAATGGTTACTAAAGCAACTAAAACTCCCTTAGATATCGAGTTATTGGAGGTTAAAGTTTTGAAAAAGTCGAAATTGATTTTTTTGTATAAAATGTGATCAAACTATAATAAAATAATTCGATCGCTATGTTAGTTATCGAAAATGAAAAAACGAATAAATTAGGTAAATATCTCGATTAATTTCAAGTTATCGAAATCAAAAATATCGAAAGAAGCTGACTATAGAAAACTTTAAAAAGCAAATGAAGATATTCCACAATGTTCCCGAAAAAGATAGCCCCACCCGAGGACCCAAGATCTGAGTATATTTTTTGAAAGAGTACCTCAAAATAAGAAAAAAGTGGTCTACATGTTATCGATAACTTCCTTAGTTATCGAAAGTTAAAGTTTGGAAAAATCGAAGTATAAAAATAATAACTTAAAAAAATAACTTAAAAAATAAAAATTTTTTTTAGTTATCGAAATTGTTAATTAGAAAATCGACTTTTTATTATTTTTAGCTCATTTGAAAAAAATTAATAAATCTGGCAAAAATGCTCGATACTTTCAAATTATCGAAATCAAAAATATAGAAAAAGTCTGACTTTTAAAGAAAACGTTAAAAAGGCAGAAAAGGATATTGTACCAAGTTACCGAAAAAGATAGACACACATGAAAAAATTAAAATTAGCTCAAAAGAATTGCTGGATTTTATATTGTGGGCGACAATTTGTGGAAAAACTATTTAATTTGAAATGATTGGCCCAAAAGAAAAAACTTTAAAAAGTAGAAGAAGATATTGCACAATGTTCCCGAAAAAGATAGCCCCACCCGAGGACCCAAGATCTGAATATATTTTTTGAAAGAGTACCTCAAAATAAGAAAAAAGTGGTCTACATGTTATCGATAACTTCCTTAGTTATCGGAATTAAAGTTTGGAAAAATAGAAGTATAAAAATAATAACTTAAAAAATAAAATAAATAACTTAAAAAATAACAATTTTCTTAGTTATCGAAATTGTTAAATGAATATGACCGAATCAAAGACGGATCATCGTCTACATCCATTTTATAAAAAACTTGTCTGTTATTTAATCGTTTAATTATTTGAAAAAATATGAGGCGAAAAATTATTAAAAAAATAATGTTTGCTACTTTTGTAGAATAATTTTAAAAACTCTGAAGATAATAAACAGCTGATAATTTTAAAAATTTTCCTTCTTAATTTTCTTTGATGTGTTATTTTTGTTATTGAAATTCTTTATAATTTAAAATTTTGCTTTAACTAAAAATACGCATAATTGTTATAGAATTTCCATAATCGATAACTATGGAAATTATTGATTATTAAGGCAGTTATCGGCAACTAAAAAGTTATCGTTTTTTATTTAATTTTATTGCTTCCAATTTTCGATTTCATTGGAACGAAAAAATCGATTTTTTAACGTCCGATAACTATAATTAAATTTTTTTCTTAAAAATTATTAAAAAAACGCGCAAATTTGGAATGAAAAAAATCTATTTTTAACGTCCGATAACTATGGGAGTTATCGATTATATGCCTACCGTTTTTTTTCTTAAAAAATTATTAAAAAAAGGACAATTAAAAAAAAATATTACTTTTGTAGAATAATTTTGAAAAATACATAAGTTTTATAAAATTTCCACAATCGATAACTATGGAAATTATCGAGGTTATCGGTAAATAAAAAAATATATTTTTTTTTTCAAATTTTGTTTCTTCTAATCTTCGATTTCAAGTTCATTGGAACGAAAAAATATCATTTTTTAATTTAACGTCCGATAACTTGATAACTAAGTGAGATATCGATAACATACCGACCATTTGTTTTCTTATTTTGAGGTGCTCTATCCAAATATGTTGTCCCCAAACACTTTTTTGTCATATTGTGATTATCACGACATAATCATGTAAATACAGTACATGCGAACGTCCGATAAGTTCAATGTCAACATACATTTTTTTTTATGTTTTAATATTTTATTTTCGCATTTCATATAAAGGCGATATGAGTATCAAATGAAAGAGAATAATAACTGTTAAAAATACTTCAAATGTCATGCTTCTATCTGTACAAATTTAACTTTGCAACCATTTCAAATTTACCACTTAAAATAAATAATTTTTTGAGAAGGGAAAACTTTAAATAGTTTTGTTAATGCTAAACTAATACAGATAGATGCATGAAACTTGAAGTATTTCTAACAGCTGCTCTTCTCTTTCATTTGATACCCATATCATCTATTCATATGACTTGCAAGTACAAAAATAAATTATTAAAACATATATATCCTTAGGAAGTTAAAGGCACTGCAAAAAAAAACAAAATATATCTCCAAATGGAAAACTGATTACACAGATTATTTACATACGATCTCTAGTTTCGTGTGTGTATGAAACTTCCATTTCTTTAATCAATTCCTTTGCATCTCACCTTCGTTGTTATGGCAGAAATGTTGCTGTAATAGCAGAAAAGTGCCTGCTGCCAGCAAACAATATTTGCTGTTAATAGCTGACTTTTTTTCTACGTGTCTACAAATGAATTTCCAACATTAAACGTACTACTTCTATAATTTAATTACCATTTCTAGTAATTAAACAATTTCTTTGCTACTTCTCCCCTGTTGTTATGACAGAGTAACTGCTGTAATAGCAGGAAAATTCCTGCTGATAGTCAAGGCAGCAAACAATATTTGCTGTTAATAGCAGAGTTTTTACTAAGTGTGTATAAATAAATTCCAAAAATTAAAACTTATATTTCTATAATTTAATTACATCATCTAGTCACTAACCAATTCCATTGCAACTTCTCCCCTCTTGTTATGACAGAAAATTTGCTGTAATAACAAAAAAGTGCCAGCAGATAGACAGCATACAATATTTGTTGATAATTTTCTAAGTGTTTACAAATGAATTCCCAACATTAAACATTATATTTCTGTAATTTAATTACATTTTCTAGTTATTAACCAATTCCTTTGTAACTGCCGCCTTAATCAACCACCAACTGGTAAGTACGCCCGCAGGAACTAAAAATAAGGACACCTAACTACTATTTATGAATACGAACAAATACATATGTATGTACACAAAAAACCTTAACTGTCCTGGAAATACACCCCCCTCATGACCAAAAAGAAAATTTGTATTAACCTACTAATCTAACATTTGTTGCGTGTCCAGCTGTATGAGAACACTTGGCTAGCTATCGCCGTTGGTTACTACACTCCAAAGTGGTGGGGTGAAACCCCAACTGACACCAATTTAAAACGTCCAATAAAAAAGGTCATAAACACTGAAATAAAAATAAAGTGACCGCGGCTTATCCATCATTTATTCTTAGGTAAATATGTATAACAATTTGTAATGATTTAAAGTCATTTGACGTAATTTCTGGGGAAAAAAAAGATTTTTCCTTTGTTTTTTATTTGTCACAACTTTTTGTCAAGATTAATCATTTTGCGGAATTCACACGGAATTTTGAATATAAAACGCAGTCGGATTGCTATGGTTTTCCCCACATCGTAGTAGTATTACAAACAGGTTTTTAAGACTATGGGAAAAGACCGCGTTAGTATCTTAATCACGCGTTTTACGCTTTCAATGAAACGAGTATTATGTACATACATACAGACAGACAGATATACATATATATGTATGTTGGAATATTATTTACTATTTCTGTATGCCCACAATTCTTAAAAGAGTTATGTAGTATTTACAATATGGCAAAAGAAAAGTAAACGTTTTCGAGAATTAGCCGCCACATTTGCCATTCATATTTCATAAGAATATGGGTTAAACTGATAATTAACCTGCTATCGACGATGAGAGAAAGTTCAATGATCGTTTGTTTATTAACTGCCGCAACTTTCATAACCGAATAATACCAAATTCGTGTATTCGGTTATGCTACAACAACAACAAACTGATAATGAGATATTAATGATGGTTGGTAGCATTTTGGTTTTATGCTGTGTTTACATTGTGAATGGAAGACACTGCTTTAGCATGATGCCAGGCTAAAAAGAAATAAGCGGAAAAATTTACAACAATGTACAAGGGGGTGCTGTGAGAGAGAATGATATCCCAGACCCCTCGATCTGACCACATATTTGGATAGAGCAACTCAAAAGAAGAAGATAAATTGATGGGCTTTTTATCAATATCCATAGGATAAAATTTTTCCACAAATTATTTAGAATTGTTATTCGCACCCTATGATACCGGTATAAGCGTCATATTAAAGAGGAGAGCATCTGCTAAAAATACTTGAAATTTCATCGTTCTATCTGTATTAGTTTAGCAGTAGCAACCATTTCAAGTTTTCCTCTTAAAAAGTAAATTATTCATAAACTAATTAAATTAAGGGGGAAGTTTAAATGGTTGTTAATTCTAAACTAGTATATATAGAAGCATGAAATTATGTTTATTCTATTATTGTTATTATTTTTTAAAAAATATTCTCCTATTTAATTTGACACTTATACCGGTATCATAGGGTACAAATAAGTGTTTAAAATAATTTTTGAAAAAAGTGTATTCTCTGAAACTTTGTAGTCCTGTGAAGGGGAAACAGGATGAGGAAATTAAAAACTAAAAACTCCAGTTCCAGACCAGATGACATGGTTCAAGTGTAACGACAAGTTTTAAAAATTGTCGTACAGTGTTACATTCACTTCAACGAAAACTAAAAAAGAAAAATTAAAAAACACTCGATTTATTAAATAATTTTTCGCCGGGGGCGCTCTGAGATTTAAAACAGCGACATGAAAAGAAAAATGACCCAAATAAAAAAATGGGCCACAAAATGATAAATCAAACTAAAATAAATGTAAAATCGCCCAAAAACAAAATTGTACTAATTTTGAATCTAAAATCTAAAAATCTAAAATCGCCCAAAAACAAAATTGTACTAATTTTGAATCTAAAATGTCGCTCAAAAATATATTCCTTCTGGGGTATGTCAAAGTCCGGCTACACAGAATAAAGGTTGTCTGCATTGACAGCCTTTAGCGAAAACCATTTCTTTTGGAGTATATCCAAAGACGTCCACACAGATTAAAGATTTTCTGTGTTGGTGGCCTTCGATGGGGCCTAATGACTTTCTCCTATAAAATTTTCTTCCCCTGCATTTATTAAAACATTTATGAAAAATCGCCCAACTGGGTCAATCTTTCATTTTCGATATCTTTTATTGTATTTCATATTCTAAAAATATTGAATTTTTAATCGAGTGTTCCATAAAAAATCAAACAATATTCCACCTATTTGAGAAATTTTTCGATATTTATTATATATTTCGATAGCTACGTCAGTTATTGAAACCTGTTTCTTTACTTTTCCTGCCTATCTTTTTTATATAAATAGTCAGTTTTTTTCGATATTTTTAGTTATCGAAAAATGTTACCCGATTTTTTTTTTCAATCTTATAAACTCAAAATAATAAAAAAGTAAAAAATTGATTTTTTTCAATTTCGATAATTAATATAAGATTCGATAACTATCGATTTTTTAATTTCTTGTACTTGTTTTCGAGAACATTTTTTTAATTCTCTGCGACATTTTTTGAATTCTTCAATAAACGATTTTGATTTTAGAGGTTATTTACTGTATTTTTATCAAATGTTCTATAAAATATCTAAAAATTTCCACCTTCTTCGAACTGTTTCGATAACTAATGTATCTCGGTATTTATTAAATTTCGATTTTTTAATATACATTTTCCTGCCTATTTTTAATTTTTCTATAAAAATCTGTTTTCCTGATATTTTTCGTTTCGATAACTCGGAAGTTATCGAAAAATTTTACACGATTTTGCCTCAAAATAATAAGAAAGAAAAAATATTTTCTTTCGATTTCGATATTAGTTATAGTAAAATTATATTTATATTTTCTTGTTTTTTAATATTGAGCTCATTTTACAAAAATATCTATATATTTTTCGATTTTATAGTTATCGTGTTAACTATAAAGTCCGATAACTGCATAACTACCTTTTCTTATTATTTTGAGGTCCTCTGTCCACAGAAAGAACATGGTTTTCATTAGACGCACAGCCTAATATTGCATTTTTCCAAATGTTGCCTCGAGATAATAAGAAAGGAAAAAAATCGACTTTCTTATATTTCGATAACTATGATGTTTATCTAAATATTACATTACATGTTTTTCGTATTATTTATATTGAGCTCATTTTACAAAAAACTAAATATTTTTGGATTTATTAGCTATAGAAATAACATTAACGTCCGATAACTTGATAACTACCATTTTTTTCTTATTTTGAGGTCCTCTATCAACAGAAAGAACATGGTTTTCATTAGACACACAGCCTAATATTGTGTTTTTCGCAAATATTGCCTCCAAGTATTAAGAAAAAAAATAGATTTTCGATAACTAAGATAGTTATCGAAAAATTATATATATATTTTTTTCGTTTTATTTAAATTGAGCTCATTTTACAAAAAATATATTTTTTCCATTTTTTTGTTATCGAGTTAACTTTAACGTCCGATAACTTGATAACTATCATTTTTTCTTATTTAGAGGTCCTCTATCCACAAAAAGAAAAATGGATTTCATTAGGAAAACAGCCTAATATTTTGTTTTTCCCAATTATTGCCTCCAAGTATTAAGAAAAAAATAGACTTTTTAAAATTTCAATAACTAAGATAGTTATCGAAAAATTATATATATTTTTTCGTTTTATTTAAATTGAGCTCATTTTACAAAAAATATATTTTTTCGATTTTTCAGTTATCGAGTTAACTTTAACGTCCGATAACTTGATAACTACCACTTTTTTCTTATTTAGAGGTCCTCTATCCACAGAAAGAAAAATGGATTTCATTAGGAACACAGTCTAATATTGTTTTTTTTTTTTCAAATAATAATAAGAAAGAATAAATCGATTTTTTTTTTTCAAATTTCGATAACCAAGATAGTTATCGAAAAAATATTTTTTTTCGTTTTACTTATATTGAGCTCATTTTACAAAAAATCTATATATTTTTGATTTTGTAGTTATCGATAACTTTAAAGTCCGCTAACTCGATAACTAAGCGAGATATTAAGGACATGTCCATATTTTCAGGTCATCTATCCATAGAAATGTTTTTTGGTCTTTTAACCTCAACTTCATTCCTTCGGTGGTTACTCCTCGTTTCAGACTATGAGAGACGAGCTTTAATTCAATTTACAAAAATGGATTTGTTCTGAGCTGCTTTTGCGAATTTATATTTCGACCTGTTTTTCTTAAATCATCCGTATCGTATATCCATTATCTTTGGAATCGTTCATTCATACGTTTGAAAAAAGTCCTTGAATTTTTGAAATGTTTGTAGTTTGGCGAATTTATCTTTATGTGCATTTCTTTCATATGGCAATGATGAATTCGATAACGAAATATAAATTCGTCACGAACTTCCTCTATCCCATATAATTGATTTTAAACATCGATTAAATGTTTGTTAAAGTTATTTATGTGAAAAGACTAGGGAAATGTTATCAAAATAGATTTGCTGTGACATAATTTTTCAATAAACGGATATAACGACCATTAAATTGAATATATAATGTTGAAATTGAATTTAAAAGTTAATTTAGATTAAATAGACCCAAACTATTCTGAGGCGAACGATTTGTCAAAATTATAAAAACCGGAAATATTTTCAAACCTATCGCGGTTAGGCAAAATCTTAAAAATGTTCCAACCTAATGAGTATTCATTAAATGGTGAACATTGTCCACCGAACAAGGTTCTTGTGTCTTGTCCTCGAAACTAATTAAATAACAACTAATTAAAGATTTGGAAATCCAAGTAAAGCTACTTTGGTCGTTTCTTAAAACTTCGTTGAGTTGCCCACAACTGAAGTATAAATTATCGGTTCAATGACAATTTGTTAATGACAATTGTTTAATTAACTCCATTATAACAACAAAAAGCAAAAACAAACAAAAATAAAAACATAGAAAAATAAAAAAACTAAATGTAAACTAAACTAATTACAATGGAAAGAAAACAATGCCATGTTGGCGGCGGCTGGATGGTTGCCATACGCTGACTTTAATTATGAAGCCGCGTATTCTGAATGCGGATACCGCGTGACTACCTCCTAACACCACCACCTACTTGCGAGTAGGTTGTATTTGCATTGTTTTCGAGTAATTTGTGAGTTTGCGGACTTGTGGATTAGTTGTACTTGAAATTAGTGGCTAAAATTTTGTTGGTTTTTGTTTTTTTCGTCGCCTTGTCTCACGTTCGACAAAATGCAAATAATTCCGAATTAAGCGTGTAGTAATGCCATAAGAAATCATAATTTCGTTGTGCTGCCATAATTGTAATTATTTTGTGTGTGAGGTTAATGTTTAAACTACTTGCGTTTTTTGTTTTATTTTCTACGAATATTAGTAAAATTTAATGACAAACACCCCCTTAAAAGGAAATTGAAAATTTCGATTTTTTGGAACCTGCTGAAATTCCAATTTCACTTTTCAAATTTAGTGAAAGAGAAATTCCATTTGCAAATGCGGGCCGAAAATGGTTTGAGGAAAACTTTTATTTTCAGTTGGCTGGCTGCTAGCCAAGCAGTTGCGGTGGGTGGGCCAATGTGTGTTTCTCTTTCAGTCATTATACTTGTTTGTGTGCCTGCCAAGCCACTGTAGCTGAATAATATATTTGAGAAAAGAATTTTGATTCTTATAGAAGTTTTAATGAACAATTGAAATGAAGGAATGGCGGTCACTTTTGTAGAAAAATCTCCTTTTTGGGATTTGTTTTCCCCGTTTTAGGAGTTGTACGAGACTATTGAATTGAAGAATTTGCAATTGTGTTATTTTAAAAAAATATGATAACTCATATAAAAATCCCACAATTCATAAAAGGGGGAAATAATTACCATAATTGGCAATCATTTTGGCAAAATTTAATATGGGCGAGTCAACTTTGAAGAGTCATACCTACTAGAGACCCTGAATTTTGCTAAACATCTGAAAAACACTTGTGCTCTAAAAATGTGAATGTTTAAAGATATCTCTTTCCAGTTCAAATGTGATTTTTTGATATTCTGCCTATTTTTTTAAATTTATTATTTAAATATTGAGCTTGAATTTTCAATATTTTAATAATATATCTCTTTCCCTTCAAAAGTTACAGAATTAATTCCAAAAAGAAAAGATTTGTAACCACTGTCCATCCTAAGAACACTTCACATTTTACGTGACAATGTAATCCTCTGTATAATGTATAAATTATGCACTTGAGGACGATTATTTAATTGCTATGTCTGCGTATACAAACGAATAAGACCTTTATTTAGACTACTACATAAATAGTTAATAGTTTATCTTGACTGATTACTATACTCGTATTAATAAAATTACTTTTGTTATAGACAAACTGTTCAGATAACCTATCTATAAAGAAGTGTAGTACACTAAAAATACGTGAGCTCTTCAACGGCTAGATTGCGATTAGCACCGATCATCGATGAAACAAATTAGAAACACACAAACAAAGAGTGTCATTCGGAATGCATGCGGCCAAAATCCACATGTTAGTCTAAATTAAATTGTAAACGAAACAAAGGGTAAATATATATTTTTGAAATCTATAACAAGAAATCTATGAAAGAAATTCAAAGAGAGATTTTTAGGGGAATTCCAAAATGAGCAAAATGAAAGTTCAAATTTTGTACAAGTTATTTTTAAAAAGTTCTAAAAATCTTAATAAAATTATGATTGCACAAGGTATCTCTATAAATGTATCACTACCAAATTCTGAAAGGGTATGGAAACGTGATACACTTCTAATCTGAAGTATTGTACATAATAAAAGTCTGTTAATAAAAATTAGAACCTGATAAATATGCAATCATAAATTCAAGGTGTTTTTCACTTTTTCGAATATTATCGCCCATCTTTGGTTCCTTAATAATTACTCTAGTGTGGGTGGCAAACAATAGTACCAAAGTCAAATTTTATGACGCCCATTAACGCCCACCGCACACAAAAATATAGGCAAAAATATTTGTACTCTCATTTTGGATACATTGGTCCGATTGCACTCTCTTATATGTTCAATTAAAGGTAATTATGATGTCTACCAATGTTGCGAATTATACTTTGACATAGAAACTGTGGTTAAGGAACAGCCTCCGAAAATTTCGGAGTTTTGTTTTCAAAAAAAAAAAAACTTTTTTGCTGTTACGAAAAAATCATTGAAAATAGAAAAAAAAGGAAAAAAATATTTTGTTATATTTTTTTTAAGTTATTTAACATCCTAAAGCAAAAACAATGTTTATGTGCAAAAAATCTATGAATAAATGTAGGTACTCTTTGTAGACGCAAAAGATTTTTTTAATTTTTGTGCCCAAGCCGAAAAAATATCTTTTGTATTTTGTATTAAGACATGTTGATTCATAAAATCAACAAAAATAATAGTTTTTTTTTTTTTAAATTTTTTTACTAAAATTAAAATTGTTGTCCTAGCTACCTTTAATACTTGTACTCTCATTCTGGAAATATAAGTCACCCGGTTATGTGTTAAATTAAAGGTAATTATGATGTCTAGAAATGCTGCGAATTACACTTTCATATAGAAAAAGGGGTTTAGAGACAAAATTTTGGCGAACATTTTTTTCGTAAAAAATCTATTTTTGCCGGCACAAAAAAAACTTAAATAATAGAAAAAAAATTAAAAAAAGTATTTAGTTTGATTTTTTAGTAACTAACATTATAACGCAAAAAACAATGTTTATATGTGCCAGTTAGAATGATAGTGGTCTAAGTCAAAAATCCATTAAAATTGAGATATGCCAATTTTTCTTTGATCTGATCTCTAATTTAAGAATTTTTATTTTTGACATTTACATTTAGTGTTGTTTGTTAGTATGACTTAGTTTGAAAGTGGTCTAAGTCATACTATATTCACTAATATTGATGTGTGGCGATGCAAACAAATATTTTTTATTTATAATGTCCATTTTAGGTGATTCAGAAAAGTAAAAAATAATTTCAATATAAATTTTCTAGACGAACAACCTGAACATATTTATAAACATTTTTGTATTTTTTTTTTAATAAAATATTTTATGTTCTCTATCATTTTTAGTAAGGATATATAACGTTTGCGAAATAAAAAATAAAATTGTTTTAATTTTTCAATTTTTTCAATTTTGAGGAGAATGTCCTCTGAAAGTAGTGGTTCCCTGAGAGGTACCAAAGTTGTCTATTTTTTTTTTATAAAAGTTCGATATAGTAGCTTCGATGGAAAAATATTTTTCAATTGACTCAAACATAAACCATTGTATATCTCAGAACGGATAAAGTGTGACTTAGACCACTATCATTCTAACTGACACATATGTATAAATGTAGAAGTTATGATACGCTTTGTAGATTTTTAATTTTTGTTTAAATCAAGTCCTATTACAAATTATATTAATATAATATTGTGTTTTAATGTGTAGTAGCTGTCATATTAACGAAGAAAGAAATATTTTTTTAAAACAATTTTTGCTTGCACGAAAAAAAAATCATAAAAAATAGAAAAATATCAGAAAAATATATTTTGCTTCATTTTTAAATACCTGACATTCCAAGGCAAAAAAAAAAAACAATGTTTATATGTAATAAAACTATGGATTTTTTAATAATAGCTGGTATTCTAACGACGAAAACAAGGCAGTTTTGAAGAAAATCTATGAAAAAAAATTACCCTTATGTAGAAGTAAGGGAACTTTCATTTGTCATTTTTTACGAAGTTTTTGTTTAAATTGAAGATGATAAAACGACATGTACTTCTACAAGAACGACCATAACTTCAACACTTATCAATAGATTTTCTTTAACTAGGCCTCGTTTTTTCGTAAAGGTGCCAGCTATTCGAAATAAAATATTCAAAAGGAATTTTTCGCGCTATTTAAACAAAAATTAAAAATTATGATTTCAAAAGAAATCGTTGACGTCTATAAGGAGTATCATAAGATTCCAAAGATTTTTTACATAGAAACATTGTTTTTATGGCGTTAGAATGCCAATTAAACAAAATATTTTTTTTTATTTTATTTTTTTTACGATTTTTTCTCGTGCCAGAAAACAATTTTGTTTTAAAAAAATCCAAATTTTTCAAAATTGTTCCTAAACCCTGTTTCTATTTGAAAGTACGCAGCCATCCATATGTTTCCAAAATGAGAGTATAAATATTGAAGGTATCTTCGCTGAAAATTGGTATTTTAGTAAAAAATTTACCATATTTTTTTAATATTGTTTTCGAGTAGAAAGCCAAAATACATCAGAAAATGTTATATATGGACAAAATGTTACTTAGACAAAATTTTTGTTGCATAGTGTAATTGGGAAGGAGCAAAACAAAATAATAGTGATTTAAAACTAAATATTTATGTATATTGTAAGTCAAATTAATGGTTATCAAAAGTCAACATAAAATATTTTTTTGAAAATTAGCTTTGATACAAATGTTTGTATTATATTGTAAAAAAAATTGAGTAAAAAATAACTCTTTATTAACATTTTTGTTATCACCGCTTAGTTATCCAATCTTAAAGAAAAATAGCCCTACTAACTGAAGTGACACACTTGCCCCCATCTGTTCAATAGTATATTAAGAATTTTATAATAAACTTTCTATCGTTACAAAGCACCGATTAGAAATTGGTTATTATGTTTTGTTAACCCCATATGTTGACTTCTTAGTCAAGAAGTATTATTCTTAGTCAAGAAATATTATTATTACATGATTTGCAAAGAGCGATAACAGAGTAAATTGAAGAGACATTTGTATGAGGACTATATCAAAATATGGACCAATATGGTCACATTCACGGTAGTTGTTTCTAGATGAAATCTGACATGATTTGCAAAATTTGATCAACATTCGATGAAATATGTAGATCCTAAAGCTATAATAGAGTAAATCAGAGGGACATTTGTATGGGGACTATATCAAAACATGGACTAATATGGTTCACTTACACGATAGTTGTAAGTTGGTGAAATCTAACATGATCTGGAAAAGTTTATCAACATTCAATGAAATATATGGATTCTGGAGCGATTAGGGAGTGAATCGGAGGAACATTTGTATGGGAAAACATAGATCCACTTTCACAGTAAGAAAATTTTACAATCTAGAAAATTTTATCAATATCCAATGAAATATGTAGATTCTAGAGCTGAAATATGTAGATTCTTGAGCCATAATAGTGTAAATCGAAGGGGCATTTGAGTGGCGACTATATCAAAATATGTACCAATATGGTTCACTTTCGTGGTAGTTGTTCCTAGGCGAAATCTAACATTATTTGAAAAGTTTTATCAACATCCAATGAAATATGTAGATTCTGGAGCGATTATGGGGCGAATCGGAAGGACATTTGTATGGGAACTAAACTATATATATAAAAGAGTTGCGTTACTGACTGACTGACTGACTTATCATTGACCAGCCCCCAGACCAAACGGCTGAAGCTAGGGTCATGAAATTTTCAGGATAGTTCCCAAATATGACGTAGACGTTTTACGAAATTCGTACTTTTAGGGGGTAAAATGGCCCAAAAAGGGATAAACATCGAACCTTAGTCCTGACTAAACGGCAGTAGTTAGAAACATGAAATTCGGTGAGTTCCTTGCACTGACCATGCAAAGGAGCTACAAATAGGGATTTTTCGAAATTTGTACTTTTAAGGGGCGAGCGGGACAAAAAGGGATAAAAATGGTACCAATTTAAGAATTGCAGCTAGAATCATGAAAATCGGTAGTAACATTTCTCTGACAACGTAGACTTGCAATATAAATTGATTTTTAGAAATTTGTACTTATAAGGGGTGAGCGGGACAAAAAGGGATAAAAATGGTACCAACTAAAGTATTACAGCTAGAATCGTGAAATTTGGTATGTAAATTGCTCTGACCATTTAAAAGCAAAGTAAAATTGGATTTTTCGAAAATTTTACTTTTAAGGGGCTTGCGGGATAAAAAGGGATAAAAATGGTACCAACTAAAATATTACACCTAGAATCGTGAAATTTGGTATGTAAATTCCTTTGGCCATATAAAAGCAAAGTAAAATTGGATTTTTCGAAAATTGTACTTTTAATGGGCGTGCGGGACAAAAAGGGATAAAAATGGTACCAACAAGAGTATTACACTATATAAAAGCAAAGTAAAATTGGACTTTTCGAAAATTGTACTTTTAAAGAGCGTGCGGCACAGAAAGGGATAAAAAATGGTACCAACTAAAGTATTACACCTAGAATCATGAAATTTGGTATGTAAATTCCTCTGACCATATAGAAACGAAATAAAATTGGAGTTTTCGAAATTTGTACTTTTAAGGGGCGAGCTGGACAAAAAGGGATAAAAATGGTACCAACTAAAGTATTACAGCTAGAATCGTGAAATTTGGTATGTAAATTCCTCTGACCATATAGAAACGAAGTAAAATTTAATTTTTTCGAAATTTGTACTTTTACGGGGCGAGCGGGACAAAAAGGGATGAAAATGGTACCAACTTAAGTATTACAGCTAGAATCGTGAAATTTGGCATGTAAATTCCTCTGACCATATAGAAACGAAGTAAAATTGGATTTTTTCGAAATTTTTACTTTTAAGGGGCGAGCGGGACAAAAAGGGATAAAAATGGTACCAACTAATGTATTACAACTAGAATCGTGAAATTTGGTATGTAAATTCCTCTGACCATATAGAAACGAAGTAAAATTGGATTTTTCGAAATTTGTACTTTTAAGGGGAGAGCGGGACAAAAAGGGATAAAAATGGTACTAAATAAAGTATTACAGCTAGAATCGTGAAATTTGGTATGTAAATTCCTCTGACCATATAGAAACGAAGTAAAATTGGATTTTTCGAAATGTGTACTTTTAAGGGGCGAGCGGGAGAAAAAGTGATAAAAATGGTACCAACTAAAGTATTACAGCTAGAATCGTGAAATTTGGTATGTAAATTACTCTGACGATACAGAAACGAAGTAAAATTTGATTTTTCGAAATTTGTACTTTTAAGGGGCGAGCGGGACAAAAAGGGATAAAAATGGTACCAACTAAAGTATTACAGCTAGAATCGTGAAATTTGGTATGTAAATTCCTCTGACCATATAGAAACGAAGTAAAATTGGATTATTCGAAATTTGTACTTTTAAGGGGCGAGCGGGACAAAAAGGGATAAAAATGGTAAAACTAGAATCGTGAAATTTGGTATGTAAATTCCTCTGACCATATAGAAACGAGGTAAAATTGGATTTTTTCGAAATTTTTACTTTTTAGGGGGTAGGCGGGACAATTTGGAGTGTAAACTGTGTGTAAAGCGCAATCTAAATGGATTTTTTGAAATGTTCTTATAGGGGGTGAGCAACAAGGGATAAAAGTAGTACCAACTAAAGTATTGGAGCTATAGTCGTGAAATGTGGTGTGTAAGTTCCACTGACAAGGAGAAGCGCAAATCTAAACGAATTTTTCAAATTTTGTACTTATAAAAAATGAGCGGGATAAAAATAGTACCAACTAAAATATTTCAGCTATAGTCGTGAAATTTTTAGACTTGCAACATAAATGGATTTCTCGAAATGTGTACTTTTAAGTTGCGAGCGGGACAAAAAGGGATAAAAATGGTACCAACTTTAGTATTACAGCTAGAAACTTGAAATTTAGTGTGTAAATTCCTCTGACCATATAGAAGCGCAGTAGTTTGATTTTTCGAAATTTTTACTTTTAAGGGGTGCGTGGGACGAAAAGGGATAAAAATGCTGTACAATCATTTAATTACGTAAGCGCGGAATATAAGTGGATATTTGTACTTAAAAGGGGGATACGGGACAACAAGGAATAAATGTGTTACCAAATAAAGTACATATTTTTAGGGGAAGCAAAAACACATTTTACCTATAGTGATTTTTCAAAATGTTTACTTTTTGGGAAAGAAGTGCTAAAAGTTATAAACTGGGTGGCTGAATCTAGAAACATGAGATCGAGGATATAAATGGTTGTAATATTTTGTTCAAAACTTGGTAGAAAATTATACATACGAAGTAGTTCAGCTAAAATAGTGCATATCGACAAGCACATTCCTTTGACTGTGTGTGAGTGTTAGCTAATAGGAGGTTTCCAAATTACTATTTTAAATTTATCTATATCCACCAAAAGAAAATTAAATATATACTAACAAAGACGGATAAAATTAACAAATAACTGGCTTTTTCGCTTGCGAAGCAGCGGGTACTGCTAGTTAAGAATATTATAATAAACTTTTTATCGTTTTTTTTAAATAGGCCACAACATTAATTCGCTTATAAAACTTTCATTTATTCCTGCAGTTGCAAAAATGGTTCTCTCAAAAATCTCCAATTTTTTCAATACAAAAAAATTATATTTGCTCAAATTCACAAATCACAAAGCACCGACTAGAAATTGGTTATTATATTTTTATTATTTTTTTTCTTAGTCAAGAATTATTATTCTTAGTCAAGAAGTATTATTATTACATGATTTGCAAAGAGCGATAACGGAGTAAATTGAAGAGACATTTGTATGAGGACTATATCAAAACATGGACCAATATGGTTCACTTTCACGGTGGTTGTTCCTAGACGATTTCTAACATGATTTGGAAAATTTTTTCAACATCCGTTTAAATATGTAGATTTTATAAATATTGTAAGGGATATGTGTATGGGGACTATATCAAAACATGGACCAATATGGTTCACTTTCACGGTAGTTGTTTCTAGATGAACTCTGACATGATTTGCAAAATTTGATCAACATTCGATGAAATATGTAGATCCTAAAGCTATAATAGTGTAAATCAGAGGGACATTTGTCTGGGGACTATATCAAAACATGGACTAATATGGTTCACCTACACGATAGTTGTTCCTTGGCGAAATCTAACATGATCAGGAAAAGTTTATCAACATTCAATGAAATATATGGATTCTGGAGGGATTAGGGGGTGAATCGGAGGAACATTTGTATGGGAACTATATCAAAACATAGACCCATAAGATACACTTTCACAGTAAGAAAATTTTACAATCTAGAAAATTTGATCAACAACCTATGAAATATGTAGATTCTTGTGATAAATCCCAAAATTTAAAACATATTTTCCCCATATTGAGAATTTGTATTTTGTTGGACATAAATGCAAAAACTGAAAAGTCACTGTTTTCAGAGACATTTTTTCTACATAATTTCGTTGCGATATCTCTATTTTTGTAGATTATACGCAACGTGCAATATATTGTCTTGTTGTTTTTGTTTTTTGTTTCCACTGAGCAGCGTCAAATCTCAGGTCCTGCAGCTAGTTTTTAAAATTGCATTTCCTAAGCTACTTTCAAAGGGAGTTAATCGTTGTGTTAATAACGCATGATTGACGATGATGTGACTGTTAATTAGAACCACTTGTTCGATTTTATTGAGTTGTCACTCTATAGTGATGCTGCCAAATGACAAATCACGCCAAATTGATCAACAAACGAACGGCATTTCCCCAAATAACCCAGATGACCAAAAAAATCTCTATGAATTTGTTAATTGTTGTGCGCGTGTGTGTGGTTTTTTGCTTTGCTTTGCTCTCTGACTCATCGCAACACACTCGTATAAAAGCGATTTACTTGGTCTCTTCATCGCAAATATTTATGATGATCATAACCTATAAAAACAGCCGATATTGACAATACGCAATGATTGGTGATGCGGCTGCTGCTGTTTAACGTTTCTTTTTTTCATTTTAAAAGTTCATTAACCTGCTGAGCGTTGTCTAGCGTCGATTTTTTCAGTTTCTTGTGAATATGATAAAAATTGAGATGTGTTTTTGCTTTAATTCCGTTGTGGCTGGCATCTGCTCCAAGTCCCCAACTGTTTACTTTGTCAATTAACAGTGAATTTAAAAGCATGTCTTAGAAAAACGCTGAATTTAATAAAACAAACTGAGTGTGTTTTGTTAATTCCATGCTTCAGTTGACTACGTTTTGGGAACTTGAGAATGCATTTTACACACACCAGCAAATATTTGAAAATGGGATTTTTTCTCAAAATTCCCCTGAAGGCGTGAAATTTTAAAAATTATTCAAAGCCTGTAGGGGTAGGCTAAAATTGGGCGGATCGACTCCCCATACATACATATGGTTGTGATTACTAAATCTAGACGTTTTTATGGAGATGGGGCGATTTTAAGCCGATATAAAAATCTGAACCAATATGGTTCACTTTTACAGTAGATGTTCATAGGTAAAATTAAAGTTGATCTGGAAAATTTGTTCAACATTTAATATAATATATGGATTCTGCACCAATAATGGATAAAACGGAGGGACATTTGTACGGGGGCTATATAAAAATATGAACAAATGTGGTTCACTTTCACAGTAGGTGTTCATAGATAAAATTAAACTTAATCTAGAAAATTTGGTCAAGATCCGACGAAATATGTGTATACTGGACCGATAATGGGTAAAACGAAGGGACATTTGTTTGGGGGCTATATAAACACATGGACCAATATGGTTTAATTTCACGGTAGTTGTTCCTAGGCGAAATTTAACATGATTTGGAAAATTTGATTAACATTCGACGAAATATGTGGATTCTAGAGACTAAATAGGAGGAGCATTTGTATTGCGGCTATATCAAAACATGGACCAATATGGTTCACTTTCACAGTAAGTGTTCATAGGTGAAATTAAAAATAATCTAGAAAATTTGAGTAACATCCAATGAAATGTATAGATTCAAAAGCCATAATAGGATACATCGGAAGGACATTTGTATGGAGGCAACATTAAAATATGGACCGATATGGTTCACTTTTACGGCAGTTGTTCCTAGGCGAAATCTAGCTTGATTTGGAAAATTTTATCAACATCCGAAAAGAAAAGGACATTTATATGGTCTATATCAAAACATGAACCAATATGGTTCACTTTAACGGTAGTTGTTATTAGGCGAAATCTAACATGATCTGGGAAATGTAATCCACATACCATGAATTATAGGGCAAATCGGAGGAACATTTGTTTTGGGGCTATATCAAAATATGGACTACAATGGTCCCGTTTCACGTTATTTGTTCCGTCTAACATGATTTGGAAAATTTGATCAACATCCAATGAAATATGTGGATTCTATAGCCATTACAGGGTAAATCAGAGCGACATTTGTGTGGGAGCTACATCTAAATTTGAACCAATATGGTTCATTTTCACGCTAGGTATTGGTAGCTGAATTTTAACACGATTTAGAAAATTTAATCATCATCCAATGAAATATGTCGATTCTGAACCGATTTGTTGTATAAATGAGTAAATAAAAGTCATTTCGAGTAAATTTTACATACTAAATGCAAGTAAAAAATAAAATCAAATTGAAGAAAGATACCATTTTTTCGGTGTGTTTGAAACATTGCAATGAATTAGATGGCTAGGAACAAGAACTGCATCTCATCCTTTAAATACTCTCCTTTTATGATTTTGATAAATTGTGTAAAGTATAATATTTAAATTGAAATATATGTGAATGCTGAAAGGTTTATTGGATTTTTCCCCATTTTGAAGAAACAAGAGCTTCTTTGAAGACAAAATGAAAAAAAAATCCAACTAGAATGGAAGTTAGATCCTGAATATCTAGACAACCCCAAATCTCAGTGGCAAATTGCGTTCACCGGCTCTTTTGATACGAAAGTGAACGTTGTTTTTTTCATTCGTTTCGATCTTGTCTTAGCGATACAAATTGCAATGATGATTTATTTTCCATAAATACATTCTCAAGTTTAAAGCGTAATAATCTATAATTAAATATTCCTAAGAATGTATATATGTATGTCTGCTAGTATTTTATAGTCAATAAAAAAACAACATGACATTCGTATCTACAGAAACATGTCTACGTATGTATTTTTTAAACAACTTTAATTGAAGAAAAATTTTAAACAAAATGCCAATTGCCACCGCCGCCGATGATGGGGTGTGCAAGTGACGATGTTGGCTGCAAGTACATATTTTGTGTGTTTGTTCGAATAACATACAAACAAACGGCGGTGCGCGCAAGCGCAATACTATAATACTTGTCGTAATAGCACACACAGACATTTAATATACAATACAAAAACAAAACAACAACAAAAATAATAGAAAACAAGTTTAACAAATGACACTGAAATATTTGTACATATTTTGGTGTTAATACCATTTATGAATTTCAAATATGCGATTGTTAAAAATGACGATATCTAACATGTTTATGTATGTATACACAGTGCACAGTGGTACATTTGTGCACCAAAAAAACTCTACTTTTTTGAAGAAAAAGAATAAGGTAGTGTTTACACTGAGGCGTCTTCGGTGTGAAGGCTGACATAAGCACACTTGACGCCGGCGTCAAGTGTAAAAGACACCTTGGTGTGCCCAATGCTTAAGACTGGCCTAACCTTGAGCTTTAATGTCATATAGAAATGACTATAACAAGCTATAACAATTTAGAATTCCACTGCCAGATTAAAATTCCAATTAGGAAATGGAATTTTAATTTTTACTCAATATATTTGATTTATTTTGAGAAATTGAACCACCGTGCGACGAATCTTTCAAAAGCCACGCCGACAAAAATTCTTTAGCAAATACTTATGCGCTTCTATGCTGTCTGCTAATATATTTTATCTTAAAATAAAAAAAGAATGCTAGAAAGGGAAAAAACACCTCCCCAAGTCAGGTGGCCAGACGTTAACCAGGGGTTAGTGTTTTGTGGGGCAGGGGGATTGATCTTGCGCTGTAACTACAGAGTGATGAGATATTTTGTGTTTACACAGCATCAGAGCGAGAGAGGAAAATAAAGAAAGAAACTCGTTTCTTCTCCATGTCGGTGGTTATGGATCTTTGTTTGATTGAGGCGGCGTTTGGCGTTGGCTGCGCCCGTGCGTCAGTGTTTGTGCTAAAAAAAAGTTATCTCACCATACTCTATGGTCGATTGTTTATTATTATTTTTAGCAGATCGTGTGTTTGGAATCAGTGATGCAAAATGTCGATTTGTCCATTTTGTACCATCGAGCATATTAGGGTATGCATTTTCGAGGTCTATTGTCCATATAAAATATATATAGAAATATCCATTAAAATATATAGAAATTGAGTAAAAGTATATTAGAAAAAAGTGAACATAATGCTAAGAAAAAGTATCCATGTGGCGTTTCCCCTAAAAGCGCCAAGAAGGCATCGAAATGTTGAGAGAAATGAACGCCACAGTTTTACTTTATTTTGGTGCAAAAAAAAACACATTTTTTTATTTGTGAAACAATTTGATTGTAATAAAATAAAATATAACTAAAGTATATAATTTGGATTTATTTATTGAAAATGAAAAAAATATATTTCTTTACAAATTGGTTTAAAAGTATATATCAATCAAATGCTATAATAGGGATAACAAGCTGCGATAACAACAACGTTAGTAAAGACTTGATTTTATACTAAAAAATCACATTGTCGCCAACTAAATATAAATATTTCTATCAAAACAAATTTTCAATAACATTATTTTCAAAAAAATTTTGGACTTAGCCTCGATAACCATAAATTGGAATTACACTGGATAATTCAAAATTTATGGTTCAACTTCTTTTTTTCAAAATTTGTTCTGATATTGCTGTTGGCGGCAATTTTAAAAAAGATTTTTATAGTTTGAGTGAAATTTATTTATTATTTAGGTTTCTGCTATCGTCGCTTAGTTATCGAGTCTTAAAGAAAACCAACCATAAAGATTTTTTAATGTTTTCGGCAAATATTCATCAAAAATTAATTGTCGGTCAACATACAACAGAAAAATTGTGTCCGAGACCTGATAATTAATTTTTTGGTTGCATTGCTTCAGAAAATCAACACAAAAAAAAAAAAAACAAGTAAGGAAAGGCTAAAGTCGGGCGGGCCGACTATATAATACCCTACACCACTCCCTGCGTATATACATCGCTTTTATTACTAAACCCAGGTGTTTCATGGGAGCAATTTTATGTAGTTCATATAAATTATACAGTATAAATTCATCTTTAGTCATATTTAACGAATGTGGTAAATAATTGATCCAATTTTCCGGCAGACAAATACAAATTATACAGTAGTAATAGGATAAATCGGACCGACATTTGAAAGGAGGCCTATAACAACACCGGCTCAAAACATGGGCCTATATATTTCTCATTCACTGTAGGTATTCATAGTTGAAATATATCATGATGCGATGTAAGACGTAGTTTGTAGAGCTGTATTAGAGTAGAATGGGTTATTGGGTTATTCCAAAGTGTGGATACATATGTTTGACTTTGTATTCTGAAATATAATATAATCTGCAAAATTTGAAAAAAAAAATCCGATGTAAAATTTGCGTTCTTGAGGGGTAAAAATTAAAATGGGGCCATTTGTAAGGGCTCTACATTAAAAAGAGGTTCCATATAGATTACTTTCAAAGTAGGTATTCTTAGTTGAAATTTGACATGATATAAAAAATTATATCGAGATTTAATGCACGATGTGGGTTCTATAGATGTAATAGAGTGGAATGGGGGCCCAATTTGTATGGGGGTTATACCAAAATATGGACCCATATATTTGACTTTCATAATATGTCTTCTTAGTTGAAATATATGAGGGCTATATCTAAATCTGAACCGATCTTACCCACTTTCACCATTGGTTTTTAGTTAGATTATAAGTTGTTGTGCCAATTTTAAAGAAAATCGGGTACAATATGTGGTTTCTAAAGCGGAGAAAGCGAAATCGGGAGCGACATTTGTATGGGGGCTATATCTAAATCTGAACCGATCTTACCCAATTTTTGCATACGTGTTTGTAGTTGGATTATAAGATGTTCTGCAAAATTTAAAGAAAATCGGGTACAATATGTCGTTTCTAAAGCGGAAAATGTCAAATCGGGAGCGACATTTGTATGGGGGCTATATCTAAATCTGAACCGATCTTACTCAATTTTTGCATACGTGTTTCTAGTTGGATTAAAAGATGTTCTGCAAAATTTAAAGAAAATCGGGTACAATATGTCGTTTCTAGAGCGGAAAATGTCAAATCGGGAGCGACATTTGTATGGGGGCTATATCTAAATCTGAACCGATCTTACCCAATTTTTGCATACGTGTTTCTAGTTGGATTAAAAGATGTTCTGCAAAATTTAAAGAAAATCGGGTACAATATGTCGTTTCTAGAGCGGAAAATGTCAAATCGGGAGCGACATTTGTATGGGGGCTATATCTAAATCTGAACCGATCTTACCCAATTTCTGCATTGGTCTTTCTAGTTTGATTATAAGATGTTGTGCCAAATTTAAAGAAAATAGGGTACAAGATGTGGTTTCTAGAGCGGAAAATGTCAAATCGGGAGCGACATTTGTATGGGGGCTATATCTAAATCTGAACCGATTTTACTCCAAATACAATACCGATGGTCCTTGGCCAGAAAAAAAGCTTCTGCCAAGTTTCATGACAATCGGACAACAATTGCGACCTGTAGAGTGCGAACAAGCTTAGATGGACAGCAGACGGACAGACGGACGGACGGACGGACGGACAGACAGACATCGTTAAATCGACTCAGCTGGTGATTCTAAGCCGATCGGTATACTTTAAGGTGGGTCTAGCTCGATTATTTCTTGGTGTTACAAACATTTGGCGCGAAACTAACTTATAATACCCTAGACCACGAAGTGGTGTAGGGTATTATTACTAAAATTCCAATTGTTGTCGAAGATACCTTTAATATTAGTACTCTTATTGTGGCAATATAGGTCTAATCAATCCCGCTTATATGTTCAATTAAAAGTAATTATGATAGCTAAAAATATTCCACCTTCACAGTGGTTTAGTAACAGTCCGAGAAAAATTGACTTATTTCAAAACAAAAATATTTTTTTTGCTGCAACGATAAAAACCCATAAAAGACAGAAAAATATTGGAATTATTATATTATTTTTTAATAACAAACACTTTAACGATGTTGAACTATGGTCCTATTTGCAGACGTAAATAACAGAATGGTTTACATATAGACATTGTTTTCCTCGTTAGAATATTAACTATTAAAAAATAAACGAAAATATATTTTTTTTTTTCAAAAAAAAAATCAATTTTTTTAGAGACTATATTCGTTCTTTCGGACAAATACAGATACTGAATGAAAAAACTACTGAATATTTTCTCAAATTTCTTTTTTTATTTGAAAGTACAATCCTTCCGGTTAATAATGGAAAATAATTTCATTCAAATGGCTGCCGAGGGCACGCCACAAATAATAGTCCAACGGTTGAATAGTTGAAAAAAAAACGTTAGTTGGCGGACCCTATAGAATAGAAACCATTTGAAATCAAAATATTTTATATCTTATACGCCCATATTCTGACAATCACACGATTTTCAAACCACATTTTTTGTCAGTGTATTTTCTTTTCTGACGAGCAAATGAAGTCATTTTAAAAAGAAATGGAAAATTTAGAAGTTCGATAAAAAAGGCGATTGTCAGAACAAGACTTTTCATACTGATGGCGAATAAAGGCCAGTAGCGAATGAATAATATAATAAGTATATAAATATACAATAAGTATATCTGATACGTCGCCCATGTGGCGATTGGAAAAGATATTGAACTTCCGTACAATTTGCCCCAAAATAAATGAATTTTTAATAAAGTCGAAATTAATATTGTCGAATAAACATCTTTCACATGAATGCAGATCAAATTTTAAACCCAAATTACTTAGATTTTAAGATTATTTTCTTTTTGATTTGAACTGGGATATTGTCCTGGCTCAAGACCATTTTGCTATATCTATATTTAATAGAATGCAAATTTATTTACAAATGGCATGGTGACATTTATTACTTGGCTGCAGACTACCACGATCATGATTTCGACCATGTCAAAAGTCTTTTCAAGTGGCTTCGCAGCGACTTTTCAACATCAAACCCGGCCTCGATAAGGAGATAATTCACACAAACGAACGAGAATCACAACTCCCTTGCCGAATTTGCGTTTAAAAAAAATAGCACCAAGTAATAAAGTACACATGCCATCTTACAAGCATCTCATTGAGTTGCATATGTAAGTATGTGTATATGCAGGTATAGTTACCCAGCAATACTTCTGCCGTGCCAACGCTCATTTGTTTTAGTTTTTTCGTTTGTATTTTTTTATTATTTTCTTTTAGAATATTTTTCTACCCACAACTTAGCGAATGAGTAATATTGTCCTTCAATAAATATAACTAATACGCCACATATGTGGATATTATTTTTAGTTACATTTCTGAATTTCAATTTCTATTTTCAATATTTCAATTTACATTTCTGAACTTCAATTGGCATTTTTCGATTTCAATTTGTATTTTCTCAATATGATGTTGTATTCCTAATTTCAATTGAAAATGGTGTAGTAATTCCATACAATTTATAATGAAATCTGTAGTATAATATTCGCTTACTGTTTATTCCATTGACATTAATCAATGGAAATAAGAAAAATATATTTCTCTGTTTTATTTTACAAATAAAATTTAAAAAAAATGTAGGAAAGTCTGTAATATTTTCATGTTTAATAAGCAGAATATCAAACTGCCGATTATTTAAAAAATCCTACAAAATTATAGAATTTCATATTATAGCCTTTTCGGTCGATTTACAAATGTCGACCTTATATCATTTCAAGATGAAATCGATTTATTTCGCATGCAATCTGAAAAGGCTATAGCATTTTATCTATAGCACTGTTTACACTTTAAGATTTATTGTACAAATTCAAAATTATACGAATTATACGAAAACATAAAAAATTTAACATTTTTCGATGGAATTTAAGGCTTAGATCTATTAAATGCAACAATATATTATCTGAAAACCTTCATAGAACTAGAATCGGAAAGTTGTACAATAAATATTTATGTGTAAATAGGGCTTGTATATATATAAAACAGGGCAATTGTTTCAGTGCTCTGGGATTCATAACTAGAAATATTTCCAAAAAGCTGACCGCTGCATTTACCATTAATAGTAATAACCTGTCCAGTTTGTTAATTTTTTCCAATTACGAGATACTTGCAAATTGTACCATTGCATTTCAAAGGTATTAATTGTACCAAAAATTGTACAAATGTACCAACTGTTGCATCCCCGTTTTGTATGTTGTTTGCTGCTTGTTGCCTTTTATTGTTGTTTTATTTATTACTTTTGGAATTTTTGCACATTGTTGTCATTGCTGTTGTTGTTTGTTTGTGTTTGGCTGTGCGATGCGATCGTCGGTCAGACAGACCTGCATGAATGTTGTGTAAACTTGATATTTGTCTCTAGGTTTTTGTGGCAAGTTTTCACTTTATCCAGTCCATGCATCATCAACATCATCATCATCGTAGCCATCATTCATGTAAATTGTAAATTAAACACACACACACATCCACACACATAGAGTACACAATGTGGCACAATGCTGTTTGTTGACGTTTTGAAATCGTAAAAAACCCGCACAGACAACAAACCAACAAACAACAACAGCAGCAAAACGATGGCCAAAGAAAATGACACAAACAAAATGAAAAAGAAAAAAAAAACATTAAAAAAGTTGGACTCACAGTGGACTTGCAAATGTGAAATTGTTTCTCTCCAAAAGGTGTGGTAAACAGACAAATAAATAAATATATAAATATGGTTTAAACTCTAAATGGAGTTTTGAAAAGTTAGTTAGCTGAACATGTATTTATTTTTTATAATAAATTCCAATTTTTCCATAACAAAAACACTTTAATAACTGGCACTCACTTTTTTTAATATTTTTTCTGCAAAATTCGGTTATTATTTTTATAAAAAATCTTATTTGTTATTTGTTTTTGTTTTTATTAATATAGCCTCCTTTAAAATACACCGTCCGTTTGTTTCTTTTTTTTTAGTTTGAACTTGGTTTATTTACTTTGCTGTGCGTTGTTTTGCCGTTGATATTTCCGTAAATCACAACCTTTCGTAATACCGACCGTCTAATAACAACTGACTCGAATATCTAAACTTCACGTTTATAACTTAACGTGTATTGGCTGTTTCAGCGACTGCCTGACTAACTGAATGTTTGTTGTGGCTCTTTAATGCTGCCAGGGTTGGGATGTCTTACACGGTACTTGGTGAGTTCGTATTGTACTCTACTACACTAGGCCTGTTCGATTTGGCTTACTAGCTTGCAATTAAGATACGATAAGTTGGCAACGTTGCTACACATCGGTTTTTCATAAATGGATTAACAGGAAAAACCTGGCAACACAGCTAAGAGAGTAGTAAGCTACTTTCTTGATAAGCGAGTAAATTCCATACAAAAATTAGGCTAGTAAGCCCAATCGAACAGGCCTATTATGCAACAACAAAATAAAAAAAAATCTAAACAAAATATAGGGTCTGCCATCTAACGTTCAACGTTTTTCAACTATTCAACCGTTGGACTATTATTTGTGGGGTGCCGAGGCAGCCATTTGAATGAAATTATTGTCCATTATTAACCGGAAGGATTGTACTTTCAAATAAAAAAAGAAATTTGAGAAAATATTCAGTAGTTTTTTTATAGCATTTGCAAAAAAAAAAGTTATTGGCGGACCCTTTATTTGGTAACGTAAGGGTCCTACGTTTTTTTTCAACTATTCAACCGTTGGACTATTATTTGTGGGGAGCCGAGGCAGCCATTTGAATGAAATTATTTTCCACAAGGATTGTACTTTCAAATAAAAAAAGAAATTTGAGAAAATATTCAGTAGTTTTTTTATAGCATTTTCAAAAAAAAAGTTATATATATTTTTATATATATATTTTTGTGCGCATTGAGGCATATTAGGCCTGTAATTGGGCTTACTAGCTTACTGCAAAAAAATAGAATATTTTTACTTTAGTGGTTACTTTTTCCTTTTCCAACTTACACACTATCAGAAAATTGACTTGCACAAATCAGAAAATTGACTTGCTTCGAATTTAATTTGTTTGATACGGTAATAGTCCAACTATGAAAAAATCGAAAATATTTTTTCATAGGAATACACTTTTGGGCTCCAGTGAGTGGGTGATTTGTTTGTAAAACAAATTGATTTTTGATTGATTTTATATTTTTCAGAAATAAATTTTTGGACGGAATTTAATATTCTTGTATTTTCTTAAATTTAGATTTTTTTCTATAAAATATTATTTTTAATTAATTTTTATATATTTAAAAATAAAAGATTAATATTTGAAAATTCCCAATTTTTGATGCCCAAAAAGCATCATAAATTCGGTAAAATTTTTATACACTCCACGAGAGTATTATGGCTTTGTGCATTTGTTTGTAACACCCAAAAGGAAGCGAGATAGACCCATTGTTAATTATACCGATCGGCTTAGAATCACTTTCTGAGTCGATTTAGCAATGTCCGTCTGTCCGTCTGTCTGTCTGTCCATCTATTGTTGTAATCAAATCACAGGTCGCAATTATAGTCCGATCTTAACAAAAATTGGCACAAGTAAGTTTTGTGGATCAAGGACGAACGCTATTTAATTTGAGGCAAATCGGTTCAGATTTAGATATAGCCCCCATACAAATGTCGCTCCCGATTTGACATTTTCCGCTCTAGAAACCGCATACTATACTCGATTTTCTTTAAATTTGGCACAACATCTTATATAATCCAACTAGAAACACATATGCAGAAATTCGGTAAGATCGGTTCAGATTTAGATATAGCCCCCATACAAATGTCGCTCCCGATTTGACATTTTCCGCTCTAGAAACCGCATACTATACTCGATTTTCTTTAAATTTAGCACAACATCTTATAATCCAACTAGAATCACATATGCAGAAATTCGGTAAGATCGGTTCAGATTTAGATATAGCCCTCATACAAATGTCGCTCCCGATTTGACATTTTCCGCTCTAGAAACCGCATACTATACTCGATTTTCTTTAAATTTGGCACAACATCTTATAATCCAACTAGAAACACATATGCAGAAATTCGGTAAGATCGGTTCAGATTTAGATATAGCCCCCATACAAATGTCGCTCCCGATTTGACATTTTCCGCTCTAGTTTCATAATAATTTAGTTTGGACTTTAATCTATTAGGAAAAAAACATAATCTTCTCCACTTTTTTCTGATTCTTCTTAATTTAGTTTTAATAAAAAGTGTCTAAACTTACATTTTTTTTTAAATATGTTCTACTAAAAAAACTTCCAACTTTTTCGGAACAATTTCCTGAAAGCAGTTACAGTTGATATGTTCATTGATTAAGTAAAAACAACCATACAAGAATACCGTTTAGAAATGAAGTTTCATTGTATTCTGACAAATCCTACTATTTTTGTCCAAAGTAAGTAAGGGGACGGGCAGTAATGGAGTGGCAGTTCGAATTCAATATTAGGGCTGTTTTTCTTTAAGCCGGGATAACAAGCTGCGATAACAAAAACGTTAATAAATTTTTAATTTTTTGCTCAAAATTAAAAATTATGTTTTCACATTGTCGCTAACTACAATATAAATGTATGTATCAAAAAAATATTTTGTGTCGACTTTATTGGACTTAGCCTCGATAACCATAATTTGGACTTACACTGGATAATTATCCAGGCTAAGTAAAAATTTTTAACACAAAATTTTGATATTGCTTTTGGCGACAATTTTAAAAAAGAATTTTTTATTTTCATTTTATTTAGATTTTTGTTATCGCAGCTTAGTTATCCAGTCTTAAAGAAAAACAGCCATATTGTCTTCATCATCCTCTAAAAATCATATTTTTTTAATTCTTTTGCGTCTATAATGAGTATCATAACTTCTACATTTATCAATAGATCGTTAGAATGTTAGCTGTTAAAAATAGAACAAAACAACTTTTTCCCATTTTTTCTATTTTTTATAATTTTTTTGTATCATATCTTAATATATTTTTTTTGGACAAAAATCAATTTTTTCGAAATTTTGTGGAGACTGTTCCCATACTACTGTTTCTCTGTGAAAGTAAAATTCGCAAGAATTGTAGTCACCATATTACCTTTAATTGATGAACATATAAATTTAAAATTTCCTTTAATTGAACATTTCCAAAACGAGAGTACAAATCTAAAGGTACCTTCGGCACAAATTTGAATTTTAGTAAAGAATTAAAAAATAAATTATCCATAATTTTGTATATCGTTTTCGAGCTTAGAAAACAGGAATACACCTTAAAATGTTATAGATAGCACTTCGATAAAATTTTTGTTGCATAGTGTTATTAATGTTTTTAAATGGATGGACAGATGCAACAAAAATGTTTTAGTAAAAACTGACTAAAATTCAATCAGTGTGCCTTTAGTCAATTTAGGTATATTTTTACTTGACTTTAGTACTCAATTCAAGTAAAATTTATGTAATATGAGTTTCATTTAAACTACAAATGAACATATATTGAGTAAATTTTAAAAAATTATGTTATTAGCAAGAAAACCGACAGTACTTTATTAGGCCTGATCGCTTGGACTTACGATTAAGAGACTTGATAAGGTGGAACCATTGTTATGTCTCTTAGCATGCTTCTCTTTACTTCACTTTTGAATAAATGACACCGTTAAAAACTCTGCTATTAACACTTTTCTGTTATTATAGCAGTTTTTCTGTCATAAGAACTGTTTTTTGCTGTTTTGCTTGCCGCAAAAACTTTTACATTTGTATCAAAAAACTATTTTGTGTTGACTTCTTGGACTTAGCCTCGAAACCCACAAATTTGACTTAGATTGTATAATTACCAGGCTAAGTCCAAAACTTTTAACATAAAATTATTTTTTTAATTTGTTTATTGTTTTATTTTAAGTATAATTTTAACATTTTATTTAGGGTTTTATTGCAGCTATTTGTCCAGTCTGTTGCGTGTCGGATCGACGCATGAGGCGATCTTGGTAAAACTTGCGTTTAGGGAAGTAGTGTTGCCACCTGTTCGCGAGGGGAGTGTTCAGTGGAGGGTAGGTAACAACATGACAGGAGACAGGGATGTTACGTTGAATATGAAAAAGATGGCCTTTGTTATGACAATAGGATTCCGCCTTAAAAATCGTTGTATATACCCAAGGTAAATAAGTTTGGTTGGAATAAAAATGGAGACCTGAAGCCAGTTGGCGTCAGGCGGGATAAATCCTAGGGTATAAATAGGTCGATTTAGAAAGAAGGAAGCCATTGTGCATAGTGTCGCGGCTAAGACGTTACCTGGTCATCTAGTAAAAATTCAAATAAGTAAAGAAGCAACAGGCAACCGTTGTCAACTTGACGGTGAAGCTAATTTTTACTAAACAGAGTGATAAATAAACATTTTAAAAATATACTGTGAACTATTGCCGTTGGCCTTGTACTAACCTGTGGTGTCGCGTTTTGAAATAAAATAAAGTGAGTGTTTTGTAAAGTAAAACTAGAGATTTATAACATGTGTGTTTATGTGTGTGTTTGTTTTCTTTTTGTTATGTGTAAATAGATATTTCCAACTCCCAACGGAATTCATATCTGGCCTCCGCGATTCGAGCACACGGGGGCCAGCGATTTTTTGGCCAAGAAAGCCTCCAGTTTGGATTCTGCATCCGCGCTTTCGATAAAGAGCCACTGGCGAGTTGGTCACGACAACACGGAGACTCGGAACGAATTACCCAGAAACCATCAGCACCTACAAAAAAGAAAACAAAAACGAAAGTATTTAATGACAGGAAGTGTTGTATGCGGAAATTAGGACAGTTTTCCGATTATATTTCCATTGCATACTATACCCAGAAAACGAGGTAAATGATATATGTGTTGTGTGACTCTCGTGTGCTGTAACCGACGTGTGAATTGTGGAATACCCCGGTTTTATTTAATCCTGTCGAGTTCATCTGGGAATAAATACAAGAAGTGTTCGAAAACTGCGAAGTTAGTAGATGAAGTAGAGAAAAAAATATATATATTTAGATGTTTAGATTTAGTGTAACGTTAATATAATATAAAAAAAATCGTGTGTTGTAAAAGGAATAATACCTTGAAAAGTTAATTTCGAAAAAAAAACAGGCAAGGGAAAATAAATTAGATTTCCGTAGGCGACGGTATCGTTGATTAGTAAAAAAGGCAAAAAAAAATTGCTATAAATTCACCACTAAGAGAGCTCGTTTAGTAGGTAGGAATAAAGTAAATTTGCGGGCCGGAAAAGCGGCCGATATCGAAAACCTTTCAAGAAATCTTGGTTATTGATCTCAGGATTTAGCCTATACAATAAGACAAAAATCAGGTATTGTTCGTTATTAGGTGTCAAGAAAAAAAAGAATTGTGTATTAGGGTTATCGTTAATGTTAAGTAGATAAAGTACAATATGTTTAATAAAATGTTTATTGTAGTATAATAGAATGTTGTGCTAAGTGTTATTTATTAGAGAGGGGTGCGTAACAGCATGAAGTGAGTTTGGTCTAAAGAGTGTGGGAACCGGGGCTCAATAAAATCAATTATGTGGAACTGTCGAGCCGAGGATGGGAGGGCTAAGTGGGAGGCTAAACACCAAAGTCTCAGTGTCAAAGTGAAGATTCCCATATGTGTAAAGTAATATCGTGTTTTTTTTGTATATTCAATTTTCTGTTCACCTCTGGGTTGCAGTTTGGCGGGTTGAGAATCCACCATCTGAGAGTGCTGAGCGTCGGAGGGCCAAGCTGAGCGCCGTAACAAGAGGCAATCATAACAGAAATGGCGCCCAATCAAAAATATATGAGATAGTCTAGTAGCGCGAAAACAATATGGCGAAGCGTGGGTAGGGCCATATTGGCGGTAAGATTAGTCAAAATATTCATGTGCAATAAGATCATGCACGTAGCAATAGAATACTAATTATAATCAATAGCCTGAAACAAATCTAGTCAAGACTACAAAATGAAATATTGACAAACCCCAATGTTCAACGTGAAATCATTCGAAGTGCAATATTTTATTTTTAGGTTTAGATTAGATTTAGGGTAAAACTAAAAGGGGTCAAGTGCAATACACGTCAGTTTCTAGACATATGAACGGCGTATGTATGTTCTGGTCCCGTGTCCTTATTTTTTTTATAAAGTAGAGTCAATAGAATAACGCATTTAAGTTCTATGTGGGAAATTGCAATATCCGAATGGCGGTAAGCGCCAAAAGACTGAGTTAAAGCAAAGTACCTTATATCCATGTGATCTTTTTTTTTTATGTTAAGAAAATGCCATGGCCATAGGAACTTAAATTGATTAGTTCAAGATTTTTGTTAAATTGACTAGGATCTTCACAAATGACCGTCGCGAGAGCGGCCACTTTAAGATGAAGGTTATTTAGGTAACAATCAAAAAAATTACCACCCGGAATGACCAAACGAACTTCTGAGAAAACTGTTAAGAGCCCCTCTCAATCATTTATGTACGTTTGTATTTTTCTCATTGTTTGAATGCGATAATCGTGAATGTTAGTAGTATTTAGTAAGTGTCTAATTTATGTTATATTATATTACCACTATATTTATCCAATCAGATTACGATTGGAAGTTTTTATTATCAATTGGCCGTGTTGCGTCTCGAAAGTTAAAATTGCCGTATTTCTATGTGAATTTGGTTCTCCTCGTAAAACAAGTGTTTTTAAACGCCAATCAGTCCTGAAAAAAAAAAAATCATAAGATTGGTGATGAGCTATAAGACTAGGTCTAGAGGTATAAAGAAAAGGGATAGACCAGTGGAATTCGATTTGAATAGGTCCAACTATACAGTAGGTCGCAAGCAACAGAAGTTAACAACGATGGCGGAGAGTGACAACCCTGGTACCTCCAATATGAATGCGTTCCAATTTATAGATCTTGCGGACTCGATCATAAGACGAGATCAGACCGGGGTGAACCTCTCAAATGTCAATGCTACATCGAATGTGGAAGGGGAGGAAAACTTAGCCCCAGAAGTTAGGGATTTAGTTCAGGACGAAGCATTATCGGTACAACGTTCGCTAGAGGACAAGATCAAGAGTATGGTACAACGTGAAATGGAGGACGTTAGACAAACCATGGAGTTAATGGCCAGGAATATGAAAGAATTGTCTGAAACGGTTCGTTCACAGTCATCCGTGTCGGTAAACTATCCCGATAACATATCGAATCCTATGGGAATAAATCAACATAATCGCGAGAGACGGGGTAATGCAAACGCTGTCACATTTCCTCTAAGTGAACGTCAGGGAACTACGAGTGGTCAAAATGGTGGTGTAGGTGATACATCAACCAATAGCCGCTATGGTCAGACTACAATAGCCCATACCGATCCGTTGCGAATTCGAGTAGACAAGCTCGGACTCAACTTCGATGGCGATAGTCGGCGTTTAAGAGTTGACGATTTCATTTACCGTCTTGAGCATATGCAAGCTCAGTACAATATTCCATGGGATGAAATAATAAGAGACTTCCACCTGATTGTATCAGGCCCGGCATACGAATGGTTTTGGCTGTTCAAGAAGACGACATATGTAATGAATTGGGATAGCCTTAAACATGCTCTCTTAGGTCAGTACCAGACATCAAAATCAAACTTCGAATGGTTGAGTGATCTGGTAGAAAGAAAGCAGTTAACAAACGAATCAATCGACTCTTATTTTCATGAAATGTGTCAACTACGTTCTAGATTGCTTCAGCCTTTACCAGAGTACGACATGATTAAGATCTTAAAGAGAAACATTAAGGAAAGTATAGGAAAAATCGTATATCCGATGTCAGTGTCCTCAGTGGAACAACTGCGCATTGAATGTAAGGAGGCCGAGAAACATTTTCCCAAACGCGACCACAGATCCTTGCAGATACCGTCTCGTCCACAGCGGTATGTGAACGAGATCAATGAGGAGTCGTATGGGAATTCAGTACAGGAAATACAACAAGCAAGTGGAGTAAACATTGAGGCAATCCAATACCAACAGCCGAGACAACCACCTACATGTTGGAATTGTAAAGAGATCGGGCATATTTTTATGGACTGCCCGGCAAATTACCGGAATCTGTTCTGCTATAGTTGTGGGAAACCAGATACGGTGAAACCAAAATGCCCCAATTGTAGACAGGGAAACCCGAAGAGGGACGTGGAACGTGTAGGGGATTCACGTCCAGCGGAAATCCCTGCAACTCGGAAAAATTAGACGTAGAAAGTAAGCGAGTGTTAGTTAGAAATAAGCATATTGTTGTTAAACGTTTAGTAGAAGTAAATAATCCTAATTTTAAACCAGAAGAGAGACATTATGTTCCCTTTCATATTCGGCAGGAAAATTACGATAAAGTGCGAGATAGAATATTTAATTCGGAGGTGGGTCTCAGTAAGGTTCCCGATCGAATAGTCAAATTAAGACAACGATGCTCCGAGCGTCGCAAGCAAAGAAGATGTGTTCTAGACTCGATTCAAAGAGCAAATAAAACTGGAGATTCTAGAGTTTTTGCGGATGTCGAAATCCAAAATACAATAATAACGGGCTTGCTTGACACTGGTGCGTCGGTGAGCTTGTTAGGAAATGGGTGTCGGGAGTTTGTCCAGAGGTTAGGAGTTCCGATAATACCAGTATTTAGCAATGTCTCTACCGCCAGTGGATATAGGCACCGAATTTTGGGTAGAGTTAAAGTGTTTGTGACTTATAAAGGCGAAGAGAAAGAAATTACTTTATATCTGTGTCCCGATCTAGAACAGAAACTGTATCTGGGGGTGGATTTCTGGAGAATGTTTAACCTAGCGCCAGATATAGTAGGTGTAGCGGAAATGGACATAGAAAAGATTGCTAAAGAGATGGTCGTGCCGAACTCGGACTATAAGTTGAATCCGCATAAGCTTACCAATGACCAGGAAAATAAATTAAAGTCAGTTGTTGCTTGTTTCAACACATTTGAGGAAAAGGGATTAGGGTGTACTAGTTTGGAGAAACATGCTATCAAATTAGTTGAAGGAGCAGAGCCTGTGAAAGACCGACATTATCCTATTTCCCCTGCCGTTCAGGAAATTACGTATCAGGAAATAGATAACATGCTGGCATTGAAAGTGATCGAGGAAAGCGAAAGTCCCTGGAGTAATCGTACCACAATAGTCCGAAAACCCGGCAAAAATCGATTCTGCCTGGATGCGAGGAAATTGAATAAATTAACGATAAAAGATGCATATCCGCTGCAGAATATCGATGGGATATTGAGTAGAATAGATGAGACGTTCTACATTAGCAGTGTGGACCTCAAATACGCGTTCTGGCAAATCCAGTTAGACGAAGAGAGCAAGCCGTACACAGCATTCACAGTCCCAGGACGTCCTTTATATCAGTTTCGCGTAATGCCGTTCGGGCTGTGTAATGCGGCTCAAAGATTATGCCGATTGATGGACAAAGTAGTGCCACAAAAACTAAAAGACAACGTATTTGTATACCTGGACGACTTATTGGTGATTTCCAGTGACTTCGATGAGCATATGAGGCTGCTGAAGGAAGTAGCAGAGTGCTTGAAAAAAGCAAACCTCACCATAGGCCTTAAGAAGTCTCAGTTTTGCTTTCAGCAACTCAAATATCTCGGGTTCATAATTGGAGAAGGCATGTTAAGAACTGATCCGGAAAAGATCGATGCCATACGAAAAATAAAAATGCCGAGGAATCCCCGGGAAGTCAGGAGCTTTCTTGGTACCGCTGGATGGTATAGACGGTTCATAAAGGATTTCGCTTCGATATCCGCCCCACTTACCGATACGTTAAAGAAATCGAAAAAGTTCACCGTGACCCCTGAAGCGGCCAGTGCGTTTGAAAGTCTGAAGAAAGCTCTCACATCAGCCCCCGTTTTGCGACATGCCGATTTCTCGAAGCGCTTTTACATTCAGTGCGATGCATCGGAGTATGGAATAGGAGCGGTATTGTTCCAGCTCAATGAGCAGAAAGAAGAACACCCGATTGCATTTTATTCGCAGAAATTGAACTCATGTCAGAAGAACTACAGTGTTACGGAGAAGGAATGTTTGGCCGCGGTGATGGCAATAAAGAAATTTCGGCCGTACGTGGAACTAATGGAGTTCACAGTCATTACGGATCATGCGAGCCTCCAATGGCTGATGAATCTGAAAGACTTAAGCGGGAGGTTAGCTCGGTGGTCTCTCCAGCTCCAAGCGTACAACTTTGAGATTGAGCACAGAAAAGGGAAAGATAATATAGTGGCTGATATGCTTTCTCGGTTGCCCACGGTAGAGGAATTGGAGGTGGACCAACTGTTAGACTTTGAAACTAATGAGTTCGAATCCGAAGAATACCAAGATCTGATTCAAACGATCGAAAAAAATCAAGAGAAATTGCCTGATATCAGGATAACTGACAATATGGTATTCAAAAGAACGCGACTGGAGAGTGACGCCGAGGTACATGAGTTTCAATGGAAGTTGTGGATACCCGAATCGCTGACTCACCTGCTAATTCAAAAAGCTCATGACTGTCCTACGGTAGCACATGGGGGGATATCTAAAACGCTAAATCGTTTAAGGCAGACTTATTATTGGCCCAAAATGACGTCACAAGTCCGCCAGTATGTGTTAAATTGCAGAATATGTAAGGAGACAAAGCCGGTAAACCAAACTACGCAACCAACTATAGGAAACGAGGTGATAACTGAAAGGCCTTTCCAAAAACTTTATATTGATTTTCTTGGAAAATATCCTAGGTCAAAGAGTGGAAATGCATATATCTTCATCGTCCTCGACCATTTTACAAAATTCACCTTTCTGAAAGCGATGAAGGAAGCGACTGCGACCAATGTGGTAAAATTCATGGTAGAAGAGATATATAGAAAATTCGGCGTTCCTGAGACAATACATAGCGATAACGGAGCACAATTTACATCGAAGCAATTTAAGAATATGATAGAGGCCTACAGGATAAACCACATGCAAACGGCACCGTATTCGCCCCAGTCGAACGCATCCGAGCGCGTGAATCAATCGGTACTGGCCGCAATACGAGCCTACATGGAAACAGACCACCGAGATTGGGACCTGTACCTAACTGAAATAGAATGCGCCCTCAGATCTTCCGTACATGCTGCGACTGGAGTAACACCGTTCTTCGCTCTCTTTGGGTACAATATGTATTCCTCGGGAGCTGACTATAAACTTGCGAAAAAATTAAAGTCCATGACCGATCATGAAATATTAAACTTAGAGAAAACAGATCGGATGGAACTAATAAGGGAAAAGATCAAAGAGAACATGCATCGAGCTCATGAACAAAGTGCTAAAAGATACAACGAAAGGGCCCGTGTGATACAATTCACACCGGGACAGGAAGTATTTAGGAGAAATTATGTCCAAAGTGACTTTAGTAAAAACTTCAACGCAAAGTTTGCAAAAAAATTCTTGAAGTGCCGAATAACTAATCCTGTCGGGAACAATATGTATGCCTTAGAAGATTTACAAGGTAGACCAATCGGAGTATGGCATTCCAAAGACATAAAAAGATAGTATGCGAATCCATAGTGCACAAAAAAATCCTATATTTATTCTTTTTGATGGTAAACGCATTATGAATGTCCTGGGAATAATCATGGGAAATGAGAGGAAAATGCTAAATAGGGGTTTCAGATTGTAGATTGAGAAATGCGATATTGAGAAACCAAATATCAGAGGTGAATCGATTAGACAATCAAAAACTGTTCCCTCCAAATTCAAATTCAAATTCAAATTCAAATTCAAATTCAAATTCAAATTCAAATTCAAATTCAAATTCAAATTCAAATTCAAATTCAAATTCAAATTCAAATTCAAATTCAAATTCAAATTCAAATTCAAATTCAAATTCAAATTCAAATTCAAATTCAAATTCAAATTCAAATTCAAATTCAAATTCAAATTCAAATTCAAATTCAAATTCAAATTCAAATTCAAATTCAAATTCAAATTCAAATTCAAATTCAAATTCAAATTCAAATTCAAATTCAAATTCAAATTCAAATTCAAATTCAAATTCAAATTCAAATTCAAATTCAAATTCAAATTCAAATTCAAATTCAAATTCAAATTCAAATTCAAATTCAAATTCAAATTCAAATTCAAATTCAAATTCAAATTCAAATTCAAATTCAAATTCAAATTCAAATTCAAATTCAAATTCAAATTCAAATTCAAATTCAAATTCAAATTCAAATTCAAATTCAAATTCAAATTCAAATTCAAATTCAAATTCAAATTCAAATTCAAATTCAAATTCAAATTCAAATTCAAATTCAAATTCAAATTCAAATTCAAATTCAAATTCAAATTCAAATTCAAATTCAAATTCAAATTCAAATTCAAATTCAAATTCAAATTCAAATTCAAAATCTGTGCCATTATATATTTTTTTGGGACGTAGTATTACATTTATTCCACATTTTAAATTACTTTCTTTTAATTTTTAGTAAATTAATTAATACAAACTTTAGAAAAAGATTATTTGAAATTGGAGAAAATTTTTATTGAAGACGTTATCCCGGATAATAAACAGTCGTCCATCCAAAATCCAATCTGGACTTACTTTCCCAAAATAACACATTATGATAATTCTTTAAAATAAGCACATGAAATCAATTTTGTGTTGTATAAAGTCCGACTTCGGTCGGTCACTAATTATTTCAAAAAAAATGGTATTTCAAGAACTTATATTCATGCTCATAGCAGATTTCTCGAAGATGAGTTTTAATGCCAAAATATTCTTTTTTTTTTTGTTTCTGATTTGGGTATCAACTCACACGTTATTTTTTTCGACATCATCAGTGGCTATGAACATAAAATTGATAGAAATAAAATGATTCAAAATTGGAGCAACATATAACCGAGGGTTGTAATTCGCTACGATTTTGGTTAAAACATTTTTTTTAGCATTTTTATATCTCTAGGTTATATCAAATTCCATCATTTCGCCGATAATAGCATTAAAAGCTAGTTTGGTTCGTAATAAACAAACAAAAATATCGCGAGAAAATAAAAAACAAAACAAAAATGTCATGCATCAAAATTCTTTTCAGTAATAATTCCCGCGAAAATTAGAATTTTCCAAGAATATCCAATTTGTATTTTCTGTTTACCGTGTCCTACCGCAACATACACTTCCTGTGAAAATTTGGAGCAAGGGACGAAAATCTGACGGATGAGGCAGGAATCTTTAAATTCGTTGTGGACATACCAGAAAATGCGTTCCGATACAACATTGCCAAAGTTTCATGAAGAACGTTATCGTGTGTACAATATGTCTTATTTATCTATTTTGATATGGATAAATGTGCATGTTTCAACATTTATAGTGCTCAAGTGTAAACACGAGGTTTGTAAGCCCTCGATATATATATGCGAGAGTTTGGGAAACTATTCAATGTCTAACAAAAACGTAAACGTGTAAACACTCACATCACGTGTTGGGTTTCCAAACATTAATCCGGCATCCTGTATTAAAGCTGGTAAATTTGGGTGAGCTGACAATGAATTTCTTTTCCATCTTAATTGTTGAGACAACTGAAAAAAAAAAATGATAATTAAAACGCGAACCACCCTAATACCAACGCTTACATGCTCCTTTACCCGACCAGCAAAATCCGATGAGGCACTAGGCCCTCAGTAAATTCTGCAAGAGGTATTTGTACCTAACCTACTGTAGAGATGAATCCTTAGTCCGTTTGCACGATGTTTGATGTGGTGTCTTTGCTAATAGCCAAGAAAATAGCGTTTAGAGTGCGTTGATACAAAATGCTGCTTCCACATGGAGAAAAAAGTAGAATAATCTCCTTTGCTTCCTTTATTCGTTTGCACAAGTCAGAAATCAGTGTTATCAACTATGGAATGAAAGAAAACGCTTAAATATTATGTACATGTCCGTGAGTTTAGACATGCAAAATGGTACCTAAACCAATTAGTCGTACAAGCGTAACGCAAAAGTAGTATAACCGGTAAACTTGTAAAAATATGGGGGATCACGTATAGATGGCGGGAATGAACTATTCCGAACTCGAAAGGGCAGTTCACACTATACGACGTTATACTAGAAAGTGGTCAATGTAGACGTAAATCTACAGAGTAAGGCAAATTTTGGTGTTATATAGGAATGTGGCCAATAAAAGGTACAAAATATGTTGTATTCAATAATGCCCGGCTTGAGACTTTTCAGGGTGTGGGAGTTCCCCACGTAAGCATACCGAGACTAAGCCACGCACATCACCTTGTTCATCCAGTCGGATGCAACGGCGAAGTTTTGTTGCGTGTCGGATCGACGCATGAGGCGATCTTGGTAAAACTTGCGTTTAGGGAAGTAGTGTTGCCACCTGTTCGCGAGGGGAGTGTTCAGTGGAGGGTAGGTAACAACATGACAGGAGACAGGGATGTTACGTTGAATATGAAAAAGATGGCCTTTGTTATGACAATAGGATTCCGCCTTAAAAATCGTTGTATATACCCAAGGTAAATAAGTTTGGTTGGAATAAAAATGGAGACCTGAAGCCAGTTGGCGTCAGGCGGGATAAATCCTAGGGTATAAATAGGTCGATTTAGAAAGAAGGAAGCCATTGTGCATAGTGTCGCGGCTAAGACGTTACCTGGTCATCTAGTAAAAATTCAAATAAGTAAAGAAGCAACAGGCAACCGTTGTCAACTTGACGGTGAAGCTAATTTTTACTAAACAGAGTGATAAATAAACATTTTAAAAATATACTGTGAACTATTGCCGTTGGCCTTGTACTAACCTGTGGTGTCGCGTTTTGAAATAAAATAAAGTGAGTGTTTTGTAAAGTAAAACTAGAGATTTATAACATGTGTGTTTATGTGTGTGTTTGTTTTCTTTTTGTTATGTGTAAATAGATATTTCCAACTCCCAACGGAATTCATATCTGGCCTCCGCGATTCGAGCACACGGGGGCCAGCGATTTTTTGGCCAAGAAAGCCTCCAGTTTGGATTCTGCATCCGCGCTTTCGATAAAGAGCCACTGGCGAGTTGGTCACGACAACACGGAGACTCGGAACGAATTACCCAGAAACCATCAGCACCTACAAAAAAGAAAACAAAAACGAAAGTATTTAATGACAGGAAGTGTTGTATGCGGAAATTAGGACAGTTTTCCGATTATATTTCCATTGCATACTATACCCAGAAAACGAGGTAAATGATATATGTGTTGTGTGACTCTCGTGTGCTGTAACCGACGTGTGAATTGTGGAATACCCCGGTTTTATTTAATCCTGTCGAGTTCATCTGGGAATAAATACAAGAAGTGTTCGAAAACTGCGAAGTTAGTAGATGAAGTAGAGAAAAAAATATATATATTTAGATGTTTAGATTTAGTGTAACGTTAATATAATATAAAAAAAATCGTGTGTTGTAAAAGGAATAATACCTTGAAAAGTTAATTTCGAAAAAAAAACAGGCAAGGGAAAATAAATTAGATTTCCGTAGGCGACGGTATCGTTGATTAGTAAAAAAGGCAAAAAAAAATTGCTATAAATTCACCACTAAGAGAGCTCGTTTAGTAGGTAGGAATAAAGTAAATTTGCGGGCCGGAAAAGCGGCCGATATCGAAAACCTTTCAAGAAATCTTGGTTATTGATCTCAGGATTTAGCCTATACAATAAGACAAAAATCAGGTATTGTTCGTTATTAGGTGTCAAGAAAAAAAAGAATTGTGTATTAGGGTTATCGTTAATGTTAAGTAGATAAAGTACAATATGTTTAATAAAATGTTTATTGTAGTATAATAGAATGTTGTGCTAAGTGTTATTTATTAGAGAGGGGTGCGTAACAGCATGAAGTGAGTTTGGTCTAAAGAGTGTGGGAACCGGGGCTCAATAAAATCAATTATGTGGAACTGTCGAGCCGAGGATGGGAGGGCTAAGTGGGAGGCTAAACACCAAAGTCTCAGTGTCAAAGTGAAGATTCCCATATGTGTAAAGTAATATCGTGTTTTTTTTGTATATTCAATTTTCTGTTCACCTCTGGGTTGCAGTTTGGCGGGTTGAGAATCCACCATCTGAGAGTGCTGAGCGTCGGAGGGCCAAGCTGAGCGCCGTAACAAGAGGCAATCATAACAAGTCTTAAAGAAAAACAACTATAAATCTATAAGTGTAAACTCTTTTTAAGAGTTATTTATACGTGTTTTTTTGTTAAATACTGCTGAGAATATGATGGTTAAGGGAAGAGTGGAAATTTTGAATTAAAAAATAAACATAATAATATGTTTATTTATATTTATATATTTTCTTTATATTTATATGATATACTGTTCAATAGATATGCTTAAAGTTCCAAGATGACGATTTTTTCTTTCAATATGTAATTTTCTTATATAAATATGATTATAATTGTGTTGCAACAAACGACTGTTTGCTATTTCAGCAGAAAATCGCCTTTTTCAGCAGACTTTCTTTTACTAAAAACTTTTTTGAGCGTATGGTATCCCACCAAGCAGTGGGCACACCACCGTTATTGTGTACATTTGTGCTTATGACAGCCTTCGCAAACGTTTGAACATTTAATTTCAAGTTTCCATCTCTGAATCATGACCAATGACTCAAGTCTCTCTACACTCAGTCTTTGGCCGTTGGTAAAGTTGGGTATCCACAGGTATTTGCGTTATTGTTGTTACTCATTTGTCGTGCTTTCTTGTTGCTGTTGCTCTTCACTGAGAGGTGTTTGCTGTCTCCCGAAGTTGTTTGGCCAGTTGTTGTTATTTTGTTATTAACGTGCTTTTGTTGTTGTATCGGTGGGAGGTAGGCGGCGGCAGGGGGTTTGTTAGTGCTGATGTTGTTATTTTGTCTCTCTCCAGCGTTATTTCTCTGAGGTCTTGGTGTGTAAATTTCATTTTTATTTCGGGAGTAGCAGCAACTTTTCGGATGTGTCTTTTATGTTGCTTCTCTCTCGTTAATGCAAATCATTTCGATTTCATTATTAGTCATATGAATGGTGGACAGAGACAGAATATTAAACGAAATTAAAGAAACAAAATCCCCACAAAATTCTAGTTGAATATTCGATTTTTCAATTGATCAATTTTGTTTAAAATATATAATTTTGAATATGAAATTGGCGTAAACAATCAATCACCATTGGATACAATTTTAATAGCGAGATTTCAACATGTGGTTATTTTATTTTAAAATTAGATTTTTTATTTGGACTTTTGTCACTTTTATTTTGCTCGATACTCTACATACATATGTGTCATGGATGCTGTGGTATGGTATGTGAGTTGCTGGAATCACAAACAGGTGTAGTCAACGAGTCACAATTGTTCACACATTTACCGCGTCGTAGTTGCGGCTAGTGTTCACAGATGCTGTGAAAAAAGAGCTATGTAGATCGAGTAAAAATATGGTGTAGAGCAGAATAAATAGTCTAGATATAACACGTAAAAAGACGTTAAGATCGGCCGGGCCGAATCTTATATCCCTCCACCACAGAGTGTATTCCACGGTATTGTCGGTAGATTGGAGGCAGTCGGCATTACATAGAAGTGCACTAACATATTAAGACAATTGTGATTCTTCATTATTATAATATTAATAGTCAGTCCTCTACTATTTAAATATTTAATATAATTATATATTAGTCAGAATTTCCCCATTTGCAATTTCTAGATTCCATCTACAGCCTAAATATCTGTATCATTTTGATAGGAAAAATTCTAATATTGAAGATCCAATATGTTTAAGAGTGGAATATACACACCTAATATAATGATTTTAGCTACAGCCGTTTTATTGGTACCAGTTTCACTCCTTCTTCCATTTTGACCCTAAAAGTACGAATTTAGAAAAATGCGTACCACTTATTTTCCACATCTAAGTAGACAGACGAGTGTAAATACTGAATATCATGATTCTATCTATATACAAACGTTCGATTCTAGCCAATTTAATTTAATTCCATTTAGATCCTGATGCTACGAAAATCGAAAGATCTCTTTATTATTTATTATCAGAGAACTGTACACACCTAATTTCATTATTATAGCTGCAGCCGTTTTGTAGGTACCATTTTTATCCCATTCGCCCCATTATCCGGCTAAAAGTACAGATTTCGAAAAAATTCTTTTTATTTCGCATCTTCACCGTCAGATGAAAGTACAATCCAAATTTCATGATTTCAACTTCAGCGGTTTGGTATCATTTTTATCCCTCTTTTCCAATTGTATCCCTTTAAAGTACGAATTTTGAAAAATTCCTCTATTTTACGTGTCTTAGAGGAATGTACATTCCAAATTTTATGTTTCTAGCCGTTATCGTGTCATTGGTACCATTTTATCCCTTTTTGTACCATTTCGCCCGCTAAAACGTATATTTTCTTTTTGGTGTTTTTACGCTACGAGAGGAATGTACGCAACAAAGTGCATATAAAGCAGAAATTTAAACAAATTGCTTAAATATTCTAAATATTAGGGAGTACTTTCAGTTCTTGTTAGGGAAAAATTTTTCCTCTGGGCCAATTTCGCCCACTTTCAATCCCAACCGATCTGCAACCATAAGACACTTTAGGGAAAATTTGAACCTCCTAGCTCATTTTGGTCGGTATATTTCTTTCAACAGACAGACAGACGGGCATGGCTAGATCGTCTTAATTTTTTTACTTTATGGAGTCTACGATGAATTCTTAGGTGGAGGGTATAAAAAGTGAATTTTATATAAAATAAATCAGCTAAAGGAAACTCTTTCGTGGAAAATCTTTTCAGCAGGAGTTTGTGGAAAATATATTAAATTGAATACGTATGCTGAATTCTCTGCAAAACGAATTAAAGGAAAAAAATTTTATTTTTTAAATACATTTTTTGCTAAGCGAAGTTTACTGTGAAGGGAGGCGTTTCCGCTCAATTTAGAAAGTTTGTATTGTATTTGTCGTTTTTGATTGTAACAATTACACAATTTAGCGAAAATAAAATGAACATTCGTTGAGATTTCATGGGATCAATTTTTCCTGTTGTTTAAATATAAATGTAAGTTCGTACTTAATTATTATAAAATAAACCACATAATTGTCCATGTCATCTCAGGTTTGGCAAATGCCTATTCAAATTTAATTTAAATGCGAAGTATATAACGGCACTCAGTTGCTGTGTTGATTCCAAACAACACTCAACAAATGCAACTCTGAGCAATTCTCTCCAAAACGTTTTTTATCTGCTCTCCAAGTGCAGAGAGCGAAGCCGACCGGTTTGGAGTCAACGCGTAGCCGATGATAATTGAATAATAACCTTTTCAGACTACATGGGAAATGTAGCTGAAGTGGCTTAATGTTGATTTACAAATGTCGGATCCCTTACAAATTTGCCATTTGTAAATCGACCAATTGTCATTTAAAGCTGACATCGATTGATTTCGCTTGCAGTGTAAAAAGGCTATAACAAAAAAAAAACTATTTTTACTCAAATAGCCTTTTCAGACTGCATGCGAAATCAAGGATTTTTGTTTTACAAATGTCAGATACAATACAAATTTGACATTTGAAAATCGACCTTATGTCATTTCAAGCTGAACTTTTTCAGACTGCATGCGAAATCAATCAAGGTCGTTTTACAAACTCTTTGGTTTTTAGCCTTTTACGGACTGCATGCGAAATTGAGATTAGCTTGATTCTTAGTGCCAAATTATAATATTTTGGAGAGCGCCCCGGTAGTCGAGTTGGTAGCGTACTCGGCTATCAGCGTGGGGGTCGTGGGTTCGATTCCCACCAGAGGCTCTGGTCTGTCGCTGCAATAACTAGCTACAATGGTCTTAGTCACCCCGGCTCAATCCCTGGACCAAAAATTAGAATATAAATTTACTTTGTATTGTAATTCATAATAAATAAAAAATATTTTGGTGATCTCTATTTTAATAAATAATTAAATAATATTAAAAAAACGACGTCGATCACAAATTACATAAATTATCTTATTCGTATGCTTCTGAGATAAAATTATGTGGGCCGTACCACGCCCTTTGTACTAGTATAACATTTTCATGATTTTTATATACATATGTATATAGAGTACAGTGATATAAATGAAAATTTTGCATTTTCTTTTATCAAAATAAAATCGAAAACAAAGGTTTTCTTTTCAGTTGACTTCGCTGAAGACGACTTTTAACCGCCGCCGTTTGTTTCTTTACTTTGCCGCCGACGACAAGAATTTCACAGCGGCTTCGTTTTTTGGCCATAAAAAAATTCATCTGTCTCGTGAACAAAAAAAAAAATAATTTTCCACGTAAAGTTCCAAAAAATAATTAAAGACACACAAGAGTAGTTTCCCGCATTAATCATGGGATCAAAACTTTTATTAGGGCTTTTTGCTCTATATGCCGTGATTTATGCGGTCCACGGAGATATGACTATACAAGATGAGTTAGCAGTAAGTGGGACAATATTTTGTAATTGTAATATTTAATTAAACGATCGTCTCTTGATTAGGATGAGGTTTCCGGTTTATATACCATCGAGGGCAAAGTCTATCCCCCCGAAGCCCAGCAAGGCATGAGCTACAATCCAAATGCTGCCCCCAGCAGCAATAAATGGCAAACGGAAACGGTGCTGACCATAAATGGTGGTGAATATAAAGGTTTCATAAGAGAAGATGGTTCTTTCATTATTAGCTCGGTCCCGTCCGGCAGCTATGTGGTCGAAATTGTTAATGCCGATTATTTCTATGAGCCGGTGCGAGTGGAAATTAATCCTAAAGGCAAATTCCGTGCACGTAAAGTGAACTATGTGCAACCTTCACAAATTGTGCAAGTGCCTTATCCACTGAAATTGAAAGCATTAACCAGATTTAAGTATTTCCAAACTCGCGAGCAGTGGAAGGTGAGAAAATGTCTTATCTTCATTTAATATTCAACCTTCTAATTGCTCCATTTATTATTCAGATCACCGATTTCCTCTTCAGTCCCATGGTTCTGATGATGGTATTGCCCTTGTTGCTGATGTGGGTTCTACCCAAGATGATTAACGACCCCGAGACCAAGAAAGAATTGGAGAATATGCAATTCCCTAAAATGAATAACGAAATGCCCGAGATAAGTGAAATGATTACCTCGCTTTTCACAGGCGGTGCCAAGCAGCCGGAGAAAGAGAAGAAACCCTCCTCGAATACCAAACAAACCAAAAAGAGGAACTAGTCAACTAGGGTGTAGCGGGAAGTTGTTTTAGTTTATTAAATTTTAATACATACAAAATATCAAAACATAAATTACACTAACAACTTAAATTCAATTTTGTAATAAAAGAAAAACTTATTCAAACGATTGGCTGTTATCAGCCAAAATAAAAAAACCGACTACTTCGGATCATTTAAGAAAACCCACAGTTTCTTTTCGTTTACCCCCCAGTTTGGATTCTTCCAGGCGCAAGGCCTTTTCTAAAGCCTCGTTTAGATGTTCGCCGGCGGTAACACCCAAATTTAAACATTTGTACATGGTGTCTTTATGCAATGATCCTCCTCCCACCGTGTGCGTGTGGGAAACATAACCTGAAAATAGTTGGGTTTTAATTTAAATTGTTATCGCTGCACATTCGACTGCAAGTACATACATTTGTCATTTCTTTTTGATATGGCCACCACCAAACTGGCCGTACTGCATTGCTCCTCTTCTGCCGCGGGATCTACCACACAACAATCGCCGATTTTACAAACAGTAACCAATATGGGTACATTATCAATATGTACTCGCGTGCAATTGTAGGGATCATCGGAAATTTGTAACTCGGATTCGCCAGCATCCATTACGGCCGCGGTTACTTTAGGTATTCTGGTATTGAACAAAGCTGCTTTGGCGGCCAAGGAGACGGCATCAAAGAGATTACCGCCACATTCTAAAATCTTAAAAGGAAGCCATATTAAAATCATTTTTGTAATAATGATCTATTTTTGAATTTACCAATATGTCGACATAGAGTTTCCAGCAATGTTGTCCTGGCAGTATGCACAGCGATTTCAAATCAAAAGCTAATGGGGATTCATAGGCATTTGTTAATGTGTCTGCTAATTCCAGGGCTAAATCTTCGCCGCCTCTACCTTCAAACTCCGGAGTAGCATTGGCCGAACTATAAAGTGGGCATAAAAAAGAAACGAAAAGAATAATATAAATACTAAATGGTCAGCAATGGAAATGACTTCAGCTATTCCTAGGAAGACACCATGTGCAATTGCTTCCGTCGTCTTCACTATTCTACTATTACATACTATCATCTTTAGTTCTTGTCTAAAAAATATCAACTCACCAGTCAACGAAAAACTCAATTTTTCCATGATGTGGGTGCACCGATGAAGGTGTGTCGATTTCACATTTTACACCCACCAAGATATCCGTGTTCGCTAAACGTAATCTTGCCGAACCACTAGCATTATTAACCATTTCACATTCTAACTCCATTGGTCGATAATCCCGCCGGGATCGGCCATCGCAACGGAAGTCTTCCTGAAAACAGAGAACAAGGTACACAACGGGCGGGAGATAATTCGAACAAACAACACACCTCGACGCCATGTAAGATAAACGTTTTCTCAGCTTCACTTAAAGCCACATTAGCCATAGTTCAGAACTTTTTAATTGTTAATTTAAAAGATTTTTATAAATGCAAGGTTATGTTTACAAACAAAACAGAAACATGTAAATCTGTCAATTACGACAGCGTTGTCAGCTTTAAAAGTTGTGGCGTTGCCTGTGCTAAAAACAAAAAATAGCATATCAATCTACAGTGAGTAGCAGGGTTGCCAGTTTCTTTTTGGCCTCGATAGCCAAAATTCAACTTATTTATTTAGGACGCACCGTTTTATTCATCATTCACTGTTAAAGTTTGGTATGCTATGTCATGTAAAATAATTCTGCCAAAAAGGATTTTAGTAAACTCTAATATACCTAAATGCATCTAATTTATTTTATTTTTCTTGAAATCTGCGGAATAATCGCCAGTGTTTTGTCATTAAACGTCAAAATAACCATATAGGAGAATTTATACATACATAAATATAAATCGTACAACAAAGTAGATTATGAAAAAATTCTTCGATGAAAATAAGTTTTATCAATTACTTAACTAATATGCCTAATTTTTAGGTACCTTATTTAAACATATATATTTTTTCTTTGATTTTACATATGTTGTCAGTGATTTCAATTTAACTTAAACAACTAGATAAATAATCACTACATAATTGAGTAACTTGGTTAGAATTGATTAACTTGGCTAGAAAAAATGTTTATATATGCATTCTGTAATTTATTTTATATCGGCCGATGGACCGTCATTAAGAAATAAATGAAATGAATATTTTACCACGAAAAAGTCTTCGAAGAATAAATCGTCATGTGTAAAGGCTCCTTACTGCAAACACAAAGTACGAGTTGCCAATCGCTAGAATTCGCAAATTAACACACTTTGTGAGTAGTGGCAATTAAAAAGAAGAAGACGAAGAAAACATTCAAGTCATTCAGCGAAAAAAGCCGCAGCTCCTAACATTTTCAATATATTTCCCAGGAAAATAGTATCCCACATAAATAATCATGGTTTTTGGCAATGATTGGATGGATGCTGCCCACAGCACTGGCGTAAGTTTGTAAAATATTAAGTAATTTGTAATAATCTGTGAACGTTTCGTCTCCAAACTTAATCTTTAGACAACTATCATGGCTGTGGAATTTGATGGAGGTGTTGTGATTGGAGCTGATTCTCGCACCAGTACCGGTGTTTATGTTGCCAACAGAGTCACCGATAAGTTGACCCGCATCACTGATAAAATCTATTGCTGTCGCAGTGGTTCGGCCGCCGATACACAAGCTATTGCAGACATTGTTGCCTACTCTTTGAACTACCACGAGAACCAGACGGGTGATGAACCTTTGGTGGCGGAAGCCGCTTCGGAATTCCGCAACTATTGCTATAACTACAGAGATTCTTTAGTGGCTGGTATTATTGTCGCTGGCTATGATAAGAAACGGGGTGGTCAAGTGTATTCCATTCCTTTGGGCGGTATGTTAAAACGTGAACCAGTGACTATTGGCGGCTCTGGATCCAGTTACATTTATGGCTTTGTTCGGGAATTCTTTAAGACTGGCATGAAGAAGGATGAGTGCGTTGAATTTGTCAAAAAGGGTAAGTTTCACTGGGTTTAAAAGAAGAGGGCTTCCGAAGAAAAGGGATGTTTTCTGAGTTGTAATTATAATAAGTCTGCCATAACATATCACTCATATCAGAATAGGGAGTAGTTCTAGACCATGTCTGCATTGTTTTTTCATTTATTCTAAATACAATTCCAGCATTTACTTTAATGGAATTCTGTCACTTACTTTCACAAAGAGAACTGAAAAGTATAAATATCTTTAAAAATATATATTATACAATGGAATGGACTTTAAACAACACAACAGGAAACCAAAGTCTTGCAAACATCAATAATTTCAACTCTAGAACATCCGAAATCAACTTATTTCCAAACGTTGCATCTACCATCGATTTCATAGTCCACACTCAGTTATAAAGTGCAGGATCAATCAGTATGTAATTTCCTATTTGTTAACTTATTTATCCTGATGCAAATTCGATTTATATAATTGCTACTTGGGGCCGCGATTTGATGTACCCCTCAATGATTCAAAATTGTTTACTTTTTGAAGTCTGTTTTCTCAGAATTATTTCGTTACTGATTTTGGAGACCCAGTACATGGTTTCAGTTAATATTTTAGAGAAATTTAAGCCACAAATTCAGGGTATTTTTCGCAATCACGGAGAAAAGAATGCGGGTTTGTAGCCATTAAGTATTTTAGGCGACACTCCCCTTTGTCTATAACTAAAATGCAAATTCATGCTCATCGAAGAAAATAAAGTGAATTGCAGATCATGCCCATGTGTAGATCATGCTCATTTGTAGCTATTTAATCAATTTTTTATTTCTATATTTCAGCTGTAAGACATGCCATGTATCACGACGGCAGCTCTGGTGGTGTCGTGCGTATTGGAATTATCACTGATGAAGGCATTGAACGTAAACTTTTCTTTAACACCGAGTCTGGAGAAGCTGTAGTTGTCGGTCAATGATTAACTAAATATATTCATAAAAATTTGGTTTAATTTTTCACTTGATTTAAATATTTTAAATAAAACTTTGTAAAAAGAACACTGAAATGAAATAAAGAGGTGTTTAAGGGAGCTTCAAAGAAGCTGAAAATTATAAAGAAATACGAATTTTTCTATATCAAATATGAGTAGAATTGTGAAGTCACAAAAAAGTGAAAAATAAAAATAATGACCAAATTCATAATAAAAATACGGAAATTTCCGAAGTAATTGACTTCATACCATTTTTTCCTGATTCATTATGACTTATTTCTAATACTAAATATGCAAACTAAACAATTAGTCAATTTCCATTCGATCGTCCAAGGATGGATGGCTATTTAATTTGATGGAAATCGTTAGATATAGCCCCCATACAAATTTCACTCCCGATGGTTTTTTTTTCTAGAAACCACATACTTTAACCGATTTTAGTGAAATTTGAAAGAACACCATATATTATGCTTTAATTTCTGTACAAATTGTTGTAGTTACAAAAACAATTTACACTGAAAATAAATTGGTTTTTCTCAACTTCCGGTTTATTGTGAGTATACTAATCTTATTGGTTGCCCAATCAGCTGTTCAAGAAAAATGCAGCGCCGAAAATAAAAAGCATTGGTGTTTCCCGCAGCTTTAAGGTAGCTCTTAAGTATCAGATAGAAGACCCACCCTACCATACTGACGTGTATTATTCCTGTTGTCAGCCCAATATGCCATGAAGCCATATTTTATTTTTTTAAATTTCGGTTAAAAATAGATAATTGATTAGCTATTCTTAAAACCTTCGACATCATTGCCTATCTGTTAGAAAAAGATAAAGATATCTTACGGGAGAGTATACATTTTCTGGAACATACAGATCTACGCAACATACACAATAAAACAACATTTACATATATGTATGTATCTCATAATGTTTGTTTAATTATTACAATTGATTTCATCCTTAATTATTACATGACTAATGGCTATGATTTCATAGAAAATATATATAAAAAGTCATCAGATTAAAACTAAACTTATAAATAAAAAATCACAATATCACAAGTTAGATTGTGTGCATATACCTATCGCCCATGTGCTGACAACCGCATGATTTCCAAATCGCATTTTTTTGGCGATTTCGAGTCTCTAAATTTCGCATTTTTACTTTAAACAATTGTTTTCAGTTTTCTTTCTTTACTGGCGGATAAATGAAGAAGATGTTTGGTTAAACATAGCAATTTTAAATAGAAATGTAAAATTTAGAGACTCGAAATCGCCAAAAAAAAATGCGATTTGGAAATCATGCGGTTGTCAGCACATGGGCGTATATCTATTGGGCGGATGTTGCTGGCGGCAATATGCATGAGATTGATTTGTGTCCATGTCAGACCGCCGCCCACCCACATACAAACTTACAACACTAATCACTGATCACGGTGTCTCTCTTAACTTAATACCTTAACTTAATAATACTTCAAGACATGGCATATATTTAGTAAATTCATATTCCGAACGAAAACTGACTTAACAAACTAACAAGCATTTGCTGGTTTAGGCGATATCGTGGAACTTAGGCACTGCTCTCTTTCTTCATCGTTGTGTAACTGTTGTTGTTCAGTTGCTGTTGTTGTTGTCGTCTGTTGCAGTCTTACATGACGTTTCTCCTTTAAATATTGACGATATTTGTAGACAATTTCGGGTGTCCAGAAAACAATTACCAAAAGTAACAGCGCATTTTGTGCGTGCAGGCATAAAACGTAGGAATTGGTAAAGTCGCGAATCCAACCCAAAAGTTGGCCGACAGTTATAACAAGTATGCCTTTGGCAATCATATTTAAACCAAGACCACCAGGCAGTTTTTCAGGTCTGCAATGTCCCGAGATGGTGAGGTTGTTGTTGAGGACAGTGGCCGATTTTGTCATGCCGGTGAAAATGGACATAACGACAATGCTGGTAAGGTCCACGGATTCAGCCAATGCTGTTTCGCAAAAGAAAGAGCGGCAAAATAGATTAATATTTAAGAAAACATGTTTATTTTTAAAGAACTAACCAGCTCTGGATATTAATAAGCCCACGGTGCCCAAAAGGAAGATAACACGATAAGGAATTTTCAATTTATCTGTGATACAGGGCAACAACAGGCGACAAATGATATCAGCTCCGGCCATCACAGACATACATGTGGCTGTAGTTGAGGTTGTATAACCCACAGAGTCCTGTAAAATTTATGGAAATATTCATTTTTATAAGTAAATGATCGGAAAAAATGATTTATATTAAATTCTTGCCTGCAGAAAGCTGGGAAATATCATTGTGAAATTTATCGTCGATGTGTAAACCAAAGCCATGCCAACAATGATGCTCCAAAATATGGGATCTTTCAACAGCTCCAAGTCCATGGCCTGTATCAAACGCTGACACACTTTACTACATAGTCGTTTTTGTTGCGCATTTGAATCATGACCATCATTCTCCATACGCATGGTTGTGGTTTTGTAAACATCTTCACTGTTTTTGTGAGACAACAAAGAAACCTCTTGTGATTTCTGTTTATCCATTTCACAGTCATTGGCATTGTTAACAATTTTAATTTCCATTACAGAATCACCCGATTGCAATTTGCTCCTCTTGTCCGCTGTTGTTGTCGGCATTATTGTGAAATGTTTACGGTTGTTGTGTTTACCGGCTGGTGGCGTTAATGGCTTCAACAGAAGGGCACCAATAAGCTATAAACAAAAACAACATGTATAATTATTTATTCAGCGAATATAATGTATGTAGTTTTGTCAATTGGTACTTACACCCACGAGCGAAAGCAATGACATGGCCAAAACAGCAACACGAAACCCGTAGTGGTCTAAAAACAAACGCACTACATGAGGTATGAATACCTGGCCGAGACCAGCTCCAGCCAAAGAAACGCCGACAGCACGACCACGTTTGGTCGTGAAATAACTGTTAATGGCCATAAAGGTGGAGGGAGCTATCAAACCCAAACCCATGCCGACCTAAAATTGTACAAAATACAATCAAATTAGTAACAACATCTTCAACATGGTTGCGAATCGTGAACTTACAAAAAAACTATAACCCACTATGAAATGCCATCCCTCCGTGGCGAAGGCACACAAGGTCAGACCAAACGAGACCATTAGACAGCCGGTAGCGGCAACGTTACGCGGCTTAAAACTTTTAATAGCCGGCCCTATAAACAAGCCCGAAAAGTTCAAGGCCAGACTATTTAGATTAGTTATCAGAGCAGCCGTAAATGTTTCCTGATGCATTTCTTTCAGTTGGGAACCGAAAAGCAAACCGAAAACCGACAAAATAGACTGATTAGTCATCTGGAGAAATAGGAAAAAGAAAAAACAAAAAGTTAAAAATTGTAGTCTAACAATGAACTTCTTGTGCAATTACTTACATTAATTAAAGCCACAGCAGCGACTATTACCCATCCCCAACCGCCATCAGGTGGCATAACAGAGGTGGTGTCCATTTTGAATCAACTGGTGTTTTCAAACTGAAATAAACAGAACAGAAAATATGAATTTAAGTTTCATTTGGATAAAGGTGTTGGGTGCGGTGCGTTCTTTTGCTTTATTTGTTTAAAGCATTACGCAGAGATATTTTCAAATGTGTTGACAAGAAGGCGTATTAATATTTGTTCTTATCTTAGATTTAATTATTGCTTAACACTCAACACTATGGATGCCAATGCACAGTGTGATGAAACACAATATGTACATATCTAACTATAACTTAATATTTATATTTGGAATTTATAATTGAAAACATTATTCAAATTGAAATTCTATTGTGAAATTGTCAAAAGGCAAAGAAATTTCGACAAAACCTAATTCAATAACAAAATTTTGAAAAACGTGTTGAACATAAAATGGATTAATTGTTAGGTAATATTTACAAAGATTAGAGGACACAGACTAGACTATAACAAAAAAAAAATACCAAGATAATGAAATCTGGAATGGATGTTCAGTTGCCTGGTCACAGATAGCAAATTTTAATCATATCGGCTTAAAATGATGGTGTGATGGTTGCTAACCTTTTTGGGAAAAATATGACAATTCTCAAATTCTCATAGTCAAATAGAATTTACGATAAGATACTAGACCGTCTTGATAATGTTGGAAAGTAGATAGACACAAGATGCATATAAGAAGCCAAGTAGGAATATAAACTGACCCAAAATTAGCAGTGTGATTCGATAATGGTTTCATCCAACCATACCATTACATATAATTGGTCCTAAATTCTTCGATGCGTATACCTCCGTGGCAATTGTTGCCTATAGGCATCATTGCAGATTAGCCCTTTAAAAATTTTAGAATCAAATATTTTCCAGTGTCAATATTTATTTATTTTCGTGTGCACATGTATGTAACAAATACTACTCAAAAAAGAAACAACAAATGCACTTCATCCTATGCAGATCCATGTTAGTTAGAATCTGAAAAACGCTGCGAAGCCTATTGAAGACCGGTCAGAAATCATTTTAAATCTAGTGTGCAACCGTGTAATGAATGTTACCATGTTATGTGTAACTAAATTTGCATTCTATAAAATATAGATGCAAAATGCTTCAAATCGAAAAAAATGTTAGATTATTTGCAATTAATTTTTTGCGATTTCTTCTTGAATTTCTTTGAATACAAAATACTGTCTTTGTTATCTGAAGTGATATATATGTATGCGTGAGTCATTTCTTGTCCGATCGGACAATTTCATATGACTCCGATTTTTCGGAAAAACTCTTGAAATAATCGTCATATTTTACATACAGTTATGTGCGAAATAATAGGAACACTAGATGATATTAAAGACGCAAATTTGGCGAAAAGGTAGCAGCATTTGTGTACAACCCCTGAAAATTTTATTGGTGTCTTTGGGGTTATTCACTGCATTAACTGGGGGCTAATCACGGCATTTGAAATCGACAAAGTTAAGATGGAAATGTGTTTTTATATTACAAAAATTCCATATAACAAGCTGCGAAAACAAAAACGTTAATACAAATTTAATTTTTTGCTCAAAATAAAAAATATTTTTTCACATTGTCGCCAAGTACAATATAAACATTTGTATCTAAACAAATTTTCAAAAAAAAATATTTTGTGTTGACTTGTTTTGGACTTGGCCTCGATAACCATAAATTTGACTTATACTGGATATTTATACAGGCTAAGTCTAACATTTTAAACATAGATTTTTTAATTTTTTTTCATAAATACATCGATGGTGGCAATTTAAAAAAAAATAGTTTTTTATTTTGAGTGAAAATTTAACTTTTTATTTAGGTTTTTGTACATTCCATTCCATGTATTTCGCAATTGGATTAACCGATTTTAAAGTTCAATACCTTGTTTGAATAATAAGTTATTATTAAGTATATAAATTAAATTAGTTATAATCATTCCGGTTACGTTTTAAGAACATTTAATTATTTTTAATTTTGATCTCGATTTTCGAAAATGTTTACATCAATATTTGCTCCGAAAATTCCACTAAAATCATGCTATTTATATTTTCTATGATCTTTCAATTATATGATTATTTTTTGGAATTAATATATCAATATTCATGATTTTTTATTTTTATTGGATTCCATCGAGTACAAAGTAAACACAGATTTTAGATTTTAAAATTGAATAAACTTATTGAAATATTATTTTTATTTAACCGACATTTGCAGGATAATGATTTAACTTGTTACTCATGTCCGGTGTGAATTAGAAACCTCACGACTCTATAGAAATCATATTTAGATCAAATATCCCATCAAAAAGTATACGAATTTTTTGTGTTTATCAGGTAAGAAAGATGGTAATTGGCATGTGTTATTAAATCATTGATCTCATTGAAATTTGAAATGAAATCGATAGCCTTTTCAGACCGCATGCAAAATCAATCGAAATGATAGCCTGAAATTGCATTAGGTCGATTTTCAAATGTCAAACTTGTATGGGATCGATTTCAGTTTCACTCAATATAAAAAATTATCTTTTAAAATTACCGCCAACATTAATATTATTGTGTGTTTCATAAATTAAAAAAAAAAAAATAATATTATGTCAAAAATATTGGACTTAGCCTGGATAATTATCCAGTAAGTCAAATTTATGGTTATCGCGGCTAAGTCCAAAAAAGTCAATACTTTTTGAAAATTTGTTTCTATTGAGTAGTTTTTTTAGTTATGTTAATGCATTTTGTAATTTGTTTTAAATTGGCCCGATGGCTTTGAATTACAAGTTGAAATAAATAAATCAAATCAAATATATATATTGTAGTTAGCGACAATGTGAAAAAATATTTTTTTATTTTGAGCAAAAAATTAAATTTTTATTATCACAGCTTGTTATCCCGGCTTAAAGAAAAACAGCCCTAACATTTAACATATTCTAATCAACTGGCAACACTGGCACCGGATTCTTTTTGTTTTAAAATTTCCGACCGATACTCAGGTTTGTATACCCTAGATATCATAAATCTACGCTGTTTCCGCCAATGTTTTATAATTATTGTTCTCACGTGTAGTAACTTCTCTTCTTTATTTCTTTTTGCAGCCATAAAAGCATAAAGAACGATAATTGCTATAAATATTCAGATTAAATGAAATACATGACCGTGAATGTCTGCACACTGAGCACCTATTTAAAGTTATATGAGAGTCTTTTGATGTTGCCCAAATGCAGGTCTGTTTGCAAAAGTTATATTCTGCATAACTATAGGAAAACAAATTGTGCCGCCTGCTAGGTGCTAGGAACAACAGTTACAATTAGATATTTCAAAAAATTGAATTTTCTGTGAAATCAAAGACACATTGTTTCATAGAGCGCAGACTTACGTTGCTTAGTGTATGTAAATATGTACGTACGTATGTGTCGCAATTTTGGGTGTTCTTTTGTCAAAAGTGAAAAGTGGACAAACGAATGGGCTCTTTGTTTTCGTTGTAATCAGATTCACTGATAAAATAAACCAAAAAATGTAAATTAATTCAATTCATTTTATAATAATAGTAAAGTGATAATAATAATAATGAAGTGAATACTAAACAAAACCAAGGCAATATACTTACAACAATAGATGGTAATTATTTTGTAAATTTTTACATAAATTGTAACTCATTGAAATCACTCAGCGGACTTGTTTTCATTGAATGTTTCTTGATTTTAATTTTTACCCTAGACCACAATAACAATAATATAATCCGGAAGGTAAGCAGATGTTTCAGATGTTCCGCTTGTTGTTTTGTTGTTCTTCGACTTCGATTTGAGACGACTTTTACTCGAAAAAACGAATTTTTTGCAGTCGATTTTATATTTTAGAAAATCGACCAAAATCGATATTGTCATACCGATTTTCGACTTTTTATTTGTACGATGCAGTTTATGTGTACGTTAGGCTGGGTCGCGGTCACTGCAAATGGAAAATCAATTTCCAATCACGCCACGAAAATAAAGTTTGGATTGTTTAATGATGATTTGCAAAATATTTCGTTCCTAGATCAAGCCAAGCATGTTTTTCGCGAGTATTTTTTTGTGCTGAATTTTTGTCAATTTTTTTCTCAAATAATAGGGGATAACATGCAGCGACAACAAAAACGTTAAAAAAACATTATCGCTAAATACAATATAAATATATGTATCAAAAGAAATTTTCAAAAAAATATTTTGTGTTGACTTTATTGGACTTAGCCTCGATAACCATAATTTTGACTTACACTGGATAATTATCCAGGCTAAGTCCAAAATTTTTAACACAAAATTATTTTTTCAAAATTTGCATTCACACTCACATTGATATTGCTCTTGGTGAAAAGAATTCTTTAAAAAAGAATTTTTTATTTTGAGTGAAATTTTAACATTTTATTTAGATTTTTGTTATCGCAGCTCAGTTATCAAGTCTTAAAGAAAAACAGCCACTTCAAATATAAATTTTGATTCTTGTCTTAGAGTAACTTATTGGTCGAATTATTGGACCTTTATGGTAATTTTTTGTGTGTTTTCCGTAGTGACAACTGAAAAAATTAATATTTTAAATCTAGTATTTTATTAAATATTATTAACGTCTAATAATATGACCAATAAGTTATATTCTATGACAAGAATGCAAATTTTTATTTAAAATGCTGGGTCTATTAAAATAAAGAAAAAAATTTGAACAAAAATGCAACATAAAAAATACATGGTTTTTAGAGATGTTTTCAGGAGCTTTTAGACGCAATATTTTACAAATCATCATTCTGGGGGGTGACCGCTGCAATTTATTTTCGTGACCCATCTTAATGTACGTGCGTACGATTACAGTTTCGATTCTTTTATTTCAAACTTTCCGTCATATTTTTCATTTAAAATAATTAAAACATGCCTCCAAGACCATTTTGGGAGTATTATAAAAACAACAACAGTAACATGTTGATGTTCAATTCATTTATTGTGGACGGCAATAAAAAACATAACACATAATAGGAAAGTGGTCGGATGGGAAAACTTTCTTCCCTAAGAACGAATACCCATAATAACAGGGCGGTTTTCTTTAAGACTGAATAACTGGATTAAAATTTCATCCAAAATAAAAATTCATTTTTAAAATGGTCACCAACATCAATATCTATGTGTTGTATGAAAATAAATTTTGAAAAAATAATTAAATAATTAATGATAATTATACAGTGTAAGACACATTTATGGTTATCGCGGCTAAGTCCAAAAACGTCAACAGAAAATATTTTTTTTTTGAAAATTTATTTTGATACAAATATTTTTATGTTGTAGTTGGCGACAATGTGAAAAAATATTTTTTATTTTGAGTAAAAAAAATAACTTTTTTTTTAATTTTTTGTTTCTGCAGCATGTTATCCCGGCTAAAAGAAAATCAGGCCTAATATCTAATATGTACGAAATCAAGCGAAAAATCCCATACAAATTTGACAGTTGTAAATCAACCTTGAGCAGAAATCGATAGACTTCGCATGCAGTGTGAAAAGGCTATAATAGCCTTGTCACACTGTATGCGAAATCTAGTTTACATGACATAAGGTCGATTTACAAATGTCAGATGCCATACAAATTTGACATTTGAAAATCGACCTTATGTCAATTAAACTGGATTTCGCATGTAGTGTGAAAAGGCAGCAAGCCTGAAAATGTGAGTCTGTGACCATGTTTTTTTGGCCTACAACCTTTTTCGGATATTTTACCAAAATCCAGTTTTTCGTGGTTTTTAACTAGATATCTGCAACAATTTGTATGGAGATATCTTCGTACAATCCGGAATACGTACATTTTTATCAACATATCCGAACATGGTTTAAGACATTATTGCACATTCACATTTTTTTTTCAAATTCGCGGTCATAACTTGTTTCATGTCGCACACAAGCCAAGTGCGCATTCTTAGTAACCCAAACATATATGTATGTATTAATATAGCATTTGTACGCAGCCAGATCTTGACCTCTCATGATCCACAATAAAAATAACATTTCTAATAAACAATTCTGTGAAAATATTCCATTTAACAAACACATTTTTTTAAATACCAGATTGTACCGGTTTCATTGGTCACAGCCACTCTGCGCCTTATCTTTTTTCGGATGTTTTTGAAGAATATTGAAAAGTGTCACCAAGTCAAATTTCTAGATTCGTAGAGAATTTTAAAAAGAATAAACAATGACACACCAACAAAAAAATCACAGCCGGGTATTCATGCCCAACATACACGTCTACCTATTCTTAAACATACCACAACAACAAATTAAATCATTTCAATAATATATATTATAAGCTCCTGATAAGACGGGGAACTTAAGGCACATTTTCCGAAACCGGTTTAAACCGGTGGCTGTCTGCCTGTGCTGGGCCGCTGAGCCTTCGACTTCGTCTCTTGAGACTTTTTTATTGTTGTCTTTTGTTAATAATAATTATTATTTTTAATAAAGCCGATCGTCAAAACAATGATTTTGAATCCAATCATGCTAAACTGGCTATTCGCATGTGGATGTACATGCATGCGTCTGTATGAAATTATTGATAACGGTCATGCGGATTTCAATGTGGTCTGTCTCTCGGCTTGTTATTACCTACATCTATAATGAGAGCTGGCTGATGCTGCATCGTACAAAGTCAATCAAAGTATTGATATTTAATTGTCAGATGTGTTTTTTATTTATTTGCAATAATCTGAAATGAAATATATTCATTTCCAGTTTGCCAGAGCAGTTCGAACTGGTTCTGCAAACTAGTTAAATGAATTTTGACCTTTTAAATGAATACCTCGATGTAAATGGTAAAATTTTTGCTGAATCAATACAATGTATTGGCGTACGTGAAAATGCCCTGATTGAATACAATTCGTCGGTATCAATTGATTAGAATGCTTCCAATTGCCATATGTTCATAAATAATATAATTTATCAAACAATATCAAAATACCCGTTAATAAGAAATTTACATGGACAATTTTCGTGTTTTCAGATGAAGCTTATTTTCATCTCGTAGCTATGTCAATAAGCAAAATTGCCGCATATGTGATTCACAGAAGCCACACATGACTATTGAGATGTCAATGCATCTACAACGAGTCAATGTTTGGTGTGAATTTTGGGCTGTACTGAAAAATTGGGTTGATCGGATGAGGTACTGCCGAGTCAGTCGTGGTAGTCACATGAATGATATTGTGTTCGATTATTAAATGATAAAGTCCAATAAAACCAGAAATTAAAAAAATAATCAGTACCTTTTTATAGCCAATTCTAATTTAAAATTTTAAATGGCCCATATGTTTGTTGGCTTCAATACCTACATATGTTGTTATGATCGACAACACTTATATGAATTATGTTCGCCAACAATAGGCCTGCTTCGATAAATTTCGCATGCAGTGTGAAAAGGCTATTATGTAATTTCAGCTAGATTTCACATGCAGTCTGAATAGGCTAAAAGGTCGATTTCAAATATCAGGAAAAGTTAGATCAATACCACTGAGTGGTAGTATTGTGATGAAACCGAATTTTTAAAATCTGTTTTATCCTTTTTAGACCACGTGCGAAATATACCTAAAATGCATACAAGTTTGAAATTTGTAAATCGACCTTATGTCATTGCAAGCTGAAATAGATTGATTTCACATGCAGTCTGAAAAGGCTATTATAGCCTTTTCGTCTAACATAATAGTTTACAATACCAAATACGCTACCAATTTTGATCATAATCTCACTGATTTAACATGGAATTCGTCGTATAGCCTTTTAACACATCATGCGGTTGAAAAGGCTATTTTAGCCTTTTTAGACTGTATGCAACCGAGTTCAGCCCAAGGTCGATTTACAAATGTTAAAAGGCTATTACAAATTTATCACACTGACGACGAAATCAATGCGAATCGTCTCACTGCATGCGAAATCTAGCAGAAATGACATAAGGTCGATTTATAAATGTCAGATCCCATAAAAATTTGACATTTGAAAATCGACTTTATGTCATTTCTGCTAGATTTCGCATGCAGTGTGACAAAAGCTATTAGTGTCAAATTTGTATGAAATTTGAAAAGGCTATTATCTCGAAAAATTTCAATTGCATTTGAAATTCGGAGTTCTTTATCGCCGTTGTATATATCAAATCACATAAAAACCGTTGTTTAGTTTTAATTTGAAATTATTTTTGTATTGAAAGAAGTCATACAAAAAATAATAATTTTATTTGAACGATTTTCCATACTCAAACAATTGATAGTAGTAAATAAGCTAGGAAGATCTTGCAGAAAAGAACTTCATTTTGAATATATAAAAAACTAGTCTAAAACTTTGGTTAATTCGCAGACAGTCATTTAAATTTGAAAAATTATCATAAAGCTACACCACACGAAATTTCATACTCACATTTCTTTATGGCGTCAGAATCGTTTAGATTTTTTTGTTATTTTACACTTTTGTTTGTTTATATTGTTTTTTTTTATAATGTTTGTTTTAATAGAAATCTCTTTTTTATTGCGATTTGTTGTTAAAAGATGAACACAAATGAAACTGCCACACACCACTTTGCGCGTTGCGATTGTAGAGTAAAAATTTCCGTCTTAATCGGTAGACAATCAAAATCATTCTAAAGTATCACTCGACGTGGTGTTATATTTTAATATGCCCTAGAAAATAAATATAAATTTCACTGACTCTGTTTGAGTCGTGGGTTAAATGAGTTCTTTTTTTACGTTCCACTTCGTTTTGAGTATGAAATGCATATAATCAGTTTTTTTGTTTTGGTTTCTGATGAAAATTATGCTCAAAAGAGACGTCTCTTTTTCCAATGGACATGTTGGATGTTGGTGGTATGACATTAGGGTAGATCGCAAAAAACGAATTTCGGCACCATTAACGCATTATGAGCGCTGCGACAATCATCTTAATAATTGTATATATTCGAAAGTACTAGGTCGTATAAGGTCGATTTACAAATGTCAGATCCAATACAAATTTGACATTTGGAAATCGACCTGATGTCATTTCAGCTATATTTAGCATGTGTGAGTGTGTGACAAGGCTATAATGGAATTTTTAAATATATGGTGTATTTGTAGAGTAGGAAGGGGTCTTTTTAGTCTTTGACCTACAAATTCGACTTCCTGAAAGCTTGACTTTTGGCAAACCTAGTTGAATCACACTGACAGCGTCAATAATTCAAAAAATTAAAATTCCAATTACTTCAGGCTGTCTAAACTATTTGGATAGTTTCAGAAGTTAATTAAAACATTTCTTCACATATTCTAACATTTTTAATGTATCACCTGGTTCCACCTATGGAGAGATCTATTATATTCAAGGTATATTTCTTGACATTGTTGGAACGTTGAATCTGTCCATAAATAAATAGCAAGGTTTTGTCTTGTCGGAGGATCTGACAAATTCTTATATCTAGCCATAAACTAAAATGTCTAGATCGGAGCTAGAAGATTCGTTTGTATTAATATAAGCAAATTAATTCGATATTTCATCTTTTATCGAAAGATAATATGCCGAATTATTAATAACAAGTTAAAAAGCTAATAATATTAATGTATTTATTTGTTGCCATTGGGTGGGTAGATTCCTCTTCTTATGGTCTTTGATTACACGCAGTTCTTCAAAATTGAACTATGGAGTTTTCTTATGGTGAGATTTTATAAATCAAAACGAAAATTTCAAAAAGTTCGAAATATAATTTATAGTAAATTTTTCCTTCAAATTTGTTATTACATTTGCTTGCGTGCAACAAGTGCCTCATTAGCGCTTCGGGAAGTGAAAGTACGCCGTAGTATGCGTACTCCACGTACAAAAATCGTCTTTCAAGTTATAGTCTTTTCTATGTCAGTGCGCTTCTGTCCATTCTTTCGAAATCTACTCCCAGAGGTAAGTGACTTATAGTCATTCGCCTATAATTAAAAAATACTTTTGAAATATAAAAAATGTGTAAAACCTTTTTCTTTCTTTTACTAACAAATTATTTTGAGTGAGTCATAAATACAAATGAAATATATTGCATTAGTATTTTTTAATTATAGGCGAATGGATTTAAAAATCAAAACGCTCTTTATGTATCTTATTTTTATATCTTAATTCACTGCAGTACTTTTTAGCAGACTGCAAACTCTTCAGTTTGTATGCTGAAGCAAAACTACAAAAAAACTGCTGTAATAGCAGAAAATTGCCTGCTGATAGGTAGCAAACAATCTCTGCTGGCTATAGCAGACTTTTGTTCTAAGTGTATTATTAATTTATTATTTCAAATTTAATTAACTTATAAATATAATGTGGAACAAGAACTCAACGACTTTATTAAATCCAAAAAAACATAACAGTTTTCCAGCTATCCCCGGTCAGAAAGGAATTGTCTCCATCTTTTATCGCACATTTTTTCCCCCCTCTTTTATTCGCCGTTCCCCTTTCAAACGGTTTACGGTAAGAACTAAACTGAAGTATATCGATTCAAATGGCCTTCGATATATGTAGGTCACTTCACTTATATTCCAAAATATGGCTAAATAATGTGCATTGCGCACTAAAATCTCTTATCACGTTTGGGTAGTCCCCGTAGCCAGCTTTAAATAGAAGCCTGAAGGTGGTTTTTTGGATTTGTTTTCACTTTTGCTATGACCTCTTCCAATCGGGTTATCATATGTATTAAATTAAGAATTTGTTTTTCTTTATTGATTTTTAAAGTCATTATTTCACAAAATGTTACGCAGTCTGTAGCCGCTTTACTAATATAATTTCTGCAATCAAAAAAATCCCTGGTAACAACAACACCGTTACCATTGGTAAATAAATTAATTTAATAATAATAATAAATTTAATAATAAAAAATAAAATTTAATAAGCGAAAGCTTATCCTGAGTGGAAGTAACAATAAACACAATCCTTTCTTAATTTTAATTATTCGCCTTGTTTTCATTGCTTCTTCGCTTCAGTAATAAAATCAAAAACCATATACCTTTGTTCGCATCAAAATTAAAAGAATAATTTAAATGAAAATTATTAATAATGTTTTAATTTTTTATGCGTAAAATTGACGACTTTAGGCTTCAATCCTAGAGATGATTGTGTTTAGACCTTGAGGGATATTAAGAGTTAAGATGCTTGCACAATGCGATTATCGTTGTTGACAGTTATCTTGTCTCTAATTTTCAAATACTCAGATCATACGATTTAAAATATTCTGAAATAAAAAATTATACAAATGTGACAGGAAACATAAAAATGCTTAAATACCTCATTAAATTAAATGAATGAAAACACATGTTTCTTCATTGATTTTACCAGTGATTTAAATCTAACTTAACTTAATCTAACCACCCAAAAACTGGGCATTCGTCGAAGAAAAATGTAAAGGAATCCAATTTGATACGAAGTGCTAAAGATCTAAAGAGAGCCATGTTGTATCTTCACAGTGAATAGTTTTGATTAAATGCTCGTAAGACGACATCTGCCGTCTGCGGATATAAAGCACCACAACAGGTACATGTCTTTGCTAAAATCATATATATTTTTAAAAACGACTTGAATCCATCAACTGGCTGTTATCGAAACGAGTTTTCGGGTATTTTTGTAGACTATTTCGACTTCAAATAATCTACGAAAATAATCCTCTAAATCTCCACAAAGAGTGATTGGTTATCGATGATGAAAATCCGACAATCACGTGATTTTCAAAATCTACTAACGACGGAAAATTGATTTGGAAGTGGAGCAACTTTTTCGTTATAAAGGGTGTTTTTTATTGGGGTATACAACTTTAAGTTGGCATCACTTTTTTAACTGGCGGCCATTTTGTCAGCTGTCAAGTGATTAATATTTAGTTTGGTTTGCCATTTCATCATGAACAGGTTGACAAAAGAACAACGCTTGCAAATCGTGCAAATTTATTTCGAAAGTAATGGTTCAGTTCGCGAAGTTCACCGCAAGCTCCGTCCATTTTATGGTCGACATAATCGTCCATCAGAGCAATTAATTCGATGAGCGCATAATTTCGCGGAATGGACCTGTCAATTGGCCACCAAGATCGTGTGATTTGACACCATTGGATTATTTTCTTTGGGGATATGTGAAGTCGCTCGTCTACGCCAACAAACCAGAAACGTTAGGGGACTTGGAAGCCAACATTCGTGGCGTGGTTGAAAATTGGACCTGTAGAATTGGCTATATTCGAGCCAGCCGCGGCGGCCACATGCCCGAAATCATATTTAAACATTAATGGCATAAAATTATCCTTCCAATAAAGCCAAATTGATGGACATTAAAACGATTTTCTTGTGTTTTATTTCAATTCGAAGTTCTATACCTCAATAAAAAACACCCTATAGAAAAAAATATTTTTTCAAATATTGCCATAATGCGTTTGATACGAGCAAAAATCGGGATTTTGTACATTAATAGACCTGTTCGATTGGGCTTACTAGCTTAAATTTTGTAGCGAGTATATTCGCTTAACAAGACAGTAGAAAGTAGCTACTCTCTTAGCGTTGCTGCCAAATTTTTCTTATTGTTCCTAATAAAATAAACCAATATACAACAATGATGCCACCTTATCAAGTCTCTTAATCGTAAGTTAGTAAGCCCAATCGAACAGGCCTAATATGTTGTTTTTCCCAATTTAGAAATTTGTAAGGTACAAAGTTTTTTGTAAAAATTCCATAGTTTATAGAAGATGTTTTCGAATACTTGCAAACATATATATCTGAGCAAAGGTTTATATAAATATGTCAAAAAAGTGAATTTCGACAGAAAATTGTAGCCTTCAGACTTTTCAGACGAAAACTAGAATTTTTTTTTCAAAAATTTAAATTGCAGTGTGACAAGGCTATAATATATATTTATTTAGTCTATTACATTTATATTATAAGATAATTTAAATTAATTATGTGACAATTAATACAAGTGACTGCATGCGAAATCTAGTTTAAATGACATAAGGTCGATTTTCAAATGTCAGATGCCATTCAATTTTGACATTTGATAATCGACCTTATATCATTTCAACTAGATTTCGCAGGCAGTTAACAAAGCTATATATATTGCAGAGCAGAAAAACATACAATTTACCTAAGTTTCTTAGATGAAATACAACTCATACAGAACACTTGGGTAATTTGGTACCAAAAAAACTACTGCCAGTTATACAATAAAACTTTGTAAAATTACCTTGTATGTTTTGGCTGTATTTCAAAGCATTTTGTTCTCTTAAACAATTTGCATTTTCTCAATACATACAAATGAAGAAATAAATCAACTAATTGTCGTAATAAAAAACCCAAGCAATTGGAAATTTTTACCATTTTCCATGTTTCATTTATGCAATTTTTAACGTTTGTTTACTAAATTGAATAAAATAAATGACCAAAAATCATTGATTAGTAATCTATTTCCCTCCCAAATAAAAACACTGATGGCTTTAAAATATACAGGTATATTTTTGCAAGTATCTGCTACAAAATTCATGAATTTGGCAAATTACATAATCACACTTACACCATTATCCAACTAGCTAATTAATTTGAACAAAGAAACTTGTGTAAAAGCTACAAATTTCTAAATTGGGAAAAAGAACGTGGTGGAATATTTTAAGGTAAATAAGCACTGACGACCTACCAAGTAAACTTAGTTATTTATACAAAAGTAGCATATGTGTAATTTACACATGTACGAGGTAAATTTAGCATGTACTTGTATGACTTCTGTCAACTCTATATATAAAAGATTTACAAAGTTGAATAAGGTATTTTTACACAAGTCTTTTTTTGTGCGTGTAGTATATAAAATTGTTTGATCTGTAGACATTTTGTCACGCCCTTGGTGACGGGCTCCGTACCTCAAAACTTAGTGAGGATAGGTGGTTGAAAAAGGCCCAGTGCCTGTTTACCTTTCGTGGAACTACGTCAAACGCAACAGAAATTATTTTCAAAAAGTCTATTTCCAACCACTGTGTTAATTCGTATCGATTACCTTTTATATAAAATCGATTGCAACGTAATCGTTTCCCGAGTTCTTGTTCACTCACCACTACTGCGCTGCCTTTATGCTCTCTCATTCTTAAATTGCAGATTCTTTATGCTCTCTCATTCTTAAATTGCAGATTCTTCCATTCTAATCCATTCTATACTCTCCTATACTCAACTCTGCGCTCTACTCCTTTTTTTTAGCAGGAGTTGCGACTCCTTCTACGTAAAGCTCCCAAAGCCCGCGCCAGTTAAATGTGATTGTGATTTTATATTTTATAAATTAAATTATATTTAATTATGTACAAAAGTACAGAAAAGTGTGCAGTGAAAGGCTGCAAAGTTCGACGAGGTGATGGAGTACCTATGTACAGATTCACCTTAGCGAACAATAAATAAATACATCCGTCTGTGGTCATCATATCACCCCAGATTGTGTCGACATGAAGACCAAACGACTGCTGCCAGGATCAAAGCCCACTCTCAATCTGGGCCTAGGGGGTAAGTGGTCTTTATGATGGCTTGAATGGCGTATTCAGCCCTTCTAGCAGTTATAGGTTATAGTTGGGAGGTACTAGAAGGTGCGCGATGGAAAAAAATATTCGAAGAAATATGTAAAATTTCCTACTGAATTCCGGTGGGATTCCCGAACGAATTTCCCAGGATACGAGAAATGAAAAAAGTGGCACAAAAAAGCAAAAAGTAGTACATTTAGTACCTCAATGGAAAAGTAGTGGCACAAAAGTATCTCGGCTCGAAAAAAGTGGCAACATTGCCACTTCAGTGCCAACAAAGATAATGGAAATATAGGGTGTTTTTTATTGGGGTATAGAACTTCGAATTGAAATAAAACACAAGATAATCGTTTTAATGTCCATCAATTTGGCTTTATTGGAAGGATAATTTTATGCCATTAATGTTTAAATATGATTTCGGGCATGTGGCCGCCGCGGCTGGCTCGAATATAGCCAATTCTACAGGTCCAATGTTTCAACCACTTTCTCCAATTGCTGTGCAGCTCCAATTGCTGTGCACGGTGGCGAATCGATTCATTCGGGTCCTCTTCAACACTTTGCTCTACAGCGGCAATTGTTTCTTCGGTGCGCACTGTTCGACGTCTCTGCGGATGCGTATTATCACATAAAGTAAACGTAGTGCGAAAACGATCCATGGTTAACCGAATTAATTGCTCTGATGGACGATTATGTCGACCATAAAATGGACGGAGCTTGCGGTAAACTTTGCGAACTGAACCATTACTTTCGAAATAAATTTTCACGATTTGCAATCGTTGTTATTTTGTCAACCTGTTCATGATGAAATGGCAAACCAAACTAAATATTAATCACTTGACAGCTGGCAAAATGGCCGCCAGTTAAAAAAGTGATGCCAACTTAAAGTTCTATACCCCAATAAAAAACACCCTTTACATAGATAAAATAGTTGTAGTTGCAGCCATGGCCATTAGGTGGCGAATGTGTAAAAAGTACATTCTATTTCACTCAAAGTACATTCTAATTCACTCAATTGTGTTCTCTCTTTCGCTAATACTACTGAAAATTGAAAGAAAACGAATGAAGTAAAAGTTACTTCCAATGATTTTAATGACTCTACGTCCAATACCACACTTCAGTTTATTTAATTAGCTTTTATTTTCCATTTATTGCAGTTTTTAGAAAAAAGGGAATTTTCTCTCCAAAATGACATTCAGTGCCATCTAAATAATTGTCTTCGTACTACGCATTTCTCTGAGAGTTTAGTTTAATCTATATATTTCATTATCTTTGGTGCCACAACGGTAACACTGATCACTACAAATTTCAATTGTTATTTTTTTTCGTTGGTTAAGGGTGTTTTCGCGGACGGTCAAAAACGAACGTATCGCACGATTTCTGACCGGACAAAAATAAAACAAGTAAACGAGAGCGAAGAAAATAGTGGAAAAGAGCACAAGAAATTAATTAATCAAATAATAATAATTAATAATATTAATATAGCGAGAAAATATTGTGCATAAATAACCGAAATTTAATTTGTTATTGTTCTAACAAAACAAAAAGAGAAAGTGTGTGAGTGGAGTGAAGAAAAATAGCAACTAAGAAAAGAAGAAGAAGCAGTCAAAGAAGTCTCGCCTGAGCGAATGTATTGAGTGATTGTGTGCGTTTGTAGTGTTTTTGTAAAAAAAAGTGAAATAAATCAAAGTAATACAGGAAAAAGAAGAAATAAAGAAATTAACGACGATATTTATGCAAAAAATTATTAAAATTGCACGAGAGCATCAATATGGTTACTATAAAAGCAAATAAAGCAGAGAGCCCAGAACCGTCGTCTGCAGCCAAAACCAGTATTGACCCAACGACGACGACGGATGATCCCCTTACCCAGCCAACAGCAGACACCAACAACACCAATGCCCATACAACTGTCGACAGCGTTGTTACAAGCACCTCCACCCACAACATTTCATCAGGCAATGACAGTAACATCACTGACGATACCGCCGCCAACACGATGGTGGTGGCGGTGAACACTGAAGGCGATAACAGAACCACTGAAATGACAGCGCAAAATGTCAATTTGTTGCCGAAGGCATCTCCACCTCCGCAAATCATTATAATTCCTGCTGCAACGACGGCCACGAATGCCGCCAAGAAAATCAGACGGGCCTTTTCCATGCCACGAAATCCTTTTCGTTGGTCTCATAAGTTGAAAACATCTGGGGCCGACACCCTCGAACGCAAGACCGGAAGAGCACAAGACTCGGGAGGAGGTGGTGGCGGCGGCGGCGTTCTGTCATTAGGTAAATCATATACCTTGTCATCGTGCGTTGGTGGCAATCGTGCCAGGTCTGGCAGTTTTGTTTCGCTCGACAGCAATGAGGGAGTAGGTGAACTGAACGGTCAGGACTCCAAAACGCAGTCATGCACACAGGAGAATGTCAATGGCGGCGCCAACACCAACACCACAAATTCCACAAAGAAGCTGAAAACTAAATCAAACACTTTGAACGGTGGTGTGACAAACTTGCAAAATTCCGCATTAGCGGCGGCAGGAGGAGGAGGTAACACCACTAACAGCACCAACTCAAATCGTGTCTTTCGACGCTCATCCTTTCGGAAATTCTTAAATCGTATTGCTCAGCATATGACAACCACGGTAAGTTGAATGTGTTCCAGGGCAAGGCAACCAGTTGTCTGAGGCAAGGATAGATATCCTAGTGCGACCAGACTTAAGTAATAGTTAATAATTAAAAATTAATTACATTCCTCAATTTCGTGTTTGCATTTAAACGGCGGCTGGTGTTCGTCGCGCATCCATTTACTTCTATATATATAAAGTCAATGACATTGTGTCGCAGCCCTCTACGGGATGTGAATAATTTGGCATGGGAAAGTTACTACTTTTAATTTATTCTATGAATTGCTGGTAATTAAGTGGATATTAATTATTATTTTTTAAATGAGTTACTAAACGCTTATTCCAGGTGATGTTGACGTTGTTTCAGTCATCAAACTCTTGGGGTAATATAGCCTAGGGCACATTAGAAAGTCACTAAATACGAAGTTTCAGTTAAATGTTTGGGTGGAGAACTTAGTGAGCCAGAAGAGTTCGAATGTCAACTCCTGAATCCTCATTGATTTGAAATTATTTAATTATTTATTTCACGTGAAGGAGCACTCGCTCATATTTGTTTGCTCAACCATTTAGAACTATAAGAAGTCAGTGATATTGTGTCCTATGGGATGTGAATAATTTGGCATGGGAAAGTTACTACTTTTAATTTCTGTGGATTGCTGGTAATTATGTGGATATTAATTATTATTTTTTAAATGAAATGTTAAACGTTAATTCCAGGTGATGTTGACGTTGTTTCAGTCTCCAAACTCTTTGGGGGAATACCATAGATTGGGACACTACTTAGATAAAATTAGCACTAAAGAAGTTAGAAGTTTCCGTCAAATATTTTGGGTGGAGAACACAGTGAAACGGAAGTGTTCGAATGATAACTACTGAGTAGCAATTTTTACTTTTATGAACACTGATTTCAAATTATTCAATCATTTAACTATTCCAGGTGACGTTGACGTTGTTTCAGTCTTTAAACTCTTGGGGAATACCATAACCTGGGACACTGATTAGATAAAATTAGCGCATTAGAAAGTCACTAAATGCGAAGTTTCAGTTGAATGTTTGGGAGGAAAACATAGTGAAGCGGAAGTGTCAAATGAAAGCTCCTGAATCCTGATCTTAATGTCAATTGACTTGAAATTATTCAATTATTTAATTATTTATTTCGCGTGCTCATATTTGTCTGCCTTTGTCTGATCATCTATCGCAAAATAGGTGTACGTTGGACTTTGTTTCAATGAAAGTTGTTGTATAATAGTATTTTTTTCTAAAGGCCTGCTCCATGCGACTGCTGACTCAGATTATTTGTCTTAGTTTTAATGATCATTCTAATTTAAAAGAAATGAAGTCTTATCGCTTAAACGTGTGCACACACACACCAACGTCCTTTGTTTATAAATACGCGTATGTGTGTATATTTCCATAGACCGCTTTTGTCTGCTGCTGCTGGTAATCTATTACCATAATTAAATAGTAATAGCATTTCTAACTTCAGATTCTAATTTTAGTAAATTCTAAGCCGCGAATGAATTCGCAGTTTTTGCATATTAACCAGTTTTCTGTGGAGAAGAGAAATTGTTTTAAAAATGCTTTAAATGCTTAAGTTATTTATGTAACCCATCCGCCAAGTGTTGAGAGACACCAAAATGCAGTACACTGGCGTTCGGGGTCAATGATGCACGTAAGCTACTGCAGCATCATAGGGGAGTAAATTATAGAGAACAAATGATGGCGATTATCAACTTAACGGCCTCCAATTATTTTGCTATTAAAGTGTCGCCGTTGTGTCTTTCCATGAGCACGGGTCCGAGGAGCAATTTTGCTGCAGTTTGATTGCTGTACGCTTTTCTTTGTTTTCTTCTATCAATCTTTTGTTGTTTTTCTTAGTTCTAGACTCATTCTTTGCCCACTTGGTTTTTGTTCTTCCATAGTTGGCCTTTTTTTCTTGATTTGTTTTGTTTTTGTTTGCATCAAAGGAAAATAAATGGAAATGGATGAATAATGTTGCATGATACACTTAAATGGTCATCGTTGTAAAGGGGGAAATCCTTGAAAACGAAGTTATTTCCTTTTTTCCGTATGAATTTGTCATTGAACAACGATTTATTTGATTTATCTTATACGAGCTGATGTAAAAAGTAATTCGATCAATAAAATGCAATGCCAAATTTGAGATTTAAAAGGATTTTTCGTAAGAATTTGTTTAAAGTGGCCTAAGATGAGTTTTCAAAACAGAGAAAAAATATTGTTATACGTTTGTCTGGAAACAATTACAGTAGGTGCAATCCAAACTGGGACAAAACGAACATATCTTTTCAACTAAATGCAAAATCTATACCAAAATAAAAAATCGCAAATTTTTCAGTTAATTTAGTATATTTTTTATGATATAAAGAAATTCTTTTCCGTTACATAAAACATTTAAATAAAGCATTTAAATATAAGAAAAATCCAAATTGGGACAACATTTTCAAAGATAAACAGTCGCACAATTTCAGCTATTTGCAATACTTTATTTAGTGTCATCATCTTCAGGTGCGTTTGCATTGATTGTGACAATTTCTTTAGCAATATTTGGGCTTGATATTCCCACTTTCTTCAAGCAAAGCCCGTTTAAATCCGTTAGGGAGATTTTTAATAAATAAACCCATATTTTTTCAATTAGTTTAAAGTCTCTGGGCTCTGGGGTGGCGACGACAGTTGTATAAAAGTCAGGTCCGTACGTTGTAAGCTTTATGCTTCGGGCGGTTGTCTGATAAAAAACCAATCACTCTCTTCTGTAAATAAAACCTTTTTCCAGAACGAAAATTCGTGTAAACTTCAAAGGTTTATTCGGTTTTCTCCATTTTCGAACTCCAAAATTTTGTTTTCGCAGCATATTTCTGCATCAAAATAGCTGGATAGCTTGGAGGACTTAAAAAGGGTTTAATCTTGGTTTTTCTTATCAAATATCTCTTATCTTCTTTAGAAAATATTTTAGTTATGGCGTGTTTTTGTATGTTCTCAATATTTTAATGATATTGTGGACTGTGGAATGGCTTCTGTTGTCCAGGTTGTCTAAAACATGGCGAAATTTTTCGTCGAGAAAGATTAACAAGTATTCTGAAGGCTAAGGTTTTCATATTCATGTAGGGCTATAAAAAGAAGTATTGCCAGTCCATGACCTTTGTTGCCTTGTTTCTATTTTTATATAATACTTTATAGATTTTTAAGTGTTCTATTAAATTGAAATCCAACGATAACATTTATCCAATATTCACAATGAATGCGTGAATGTCAGATGGGAGCAGAAATAAGTTCAGAACCCTGATCTCTATTTATTGCTGGCGGCTGCTGTATATCTCGCCTCCTCTCCCCTTTTTCATTGTATCTTGGTATCTCAAACTGTTTAAATATTTTTCAAATAAAAGAAATATAACAAAATTTTATTCATTGTTAAGTGCAGGCGCATATACAGACATATGCACATACATTCACATACACCCAATAGCACAGCAGCACATATGTTTTGAATAAGTATTTATTTGAATTTATATTTCATCTGTATTTTGAACCGAAAATGCACATTCCCTTTCTCACACAAACAGAGGAACAACATTCAAAGAGATTGTTACACACAACAAAAAAAATCATGTTTATGTTCAATTATAACACATATATGTGCATGGGCACAGTACCCAGCCAAAATTTAACAAAGGCTTCTACTTTCACAAAAATATATATCTAAAACCCATATTGCACTCGTTTTTTGAAATTGAGAAAAATACAAGTTGAAATTCAGAAAAGTAAATTGAAATTGAAAAATACAAATTGAAAATGAGAATTGTAAATTAAAATTGAGAAAAATACAAGTTGAAATTCAGAAAAGTAAAATGAAATTGAAAAATACAAATTGAAAATGGGAAATATAAATTGAAATTGAGAAAAAGCTAATTGAAATTCAGAAATGTAAATTGAAATTGAGAAAATACAATTTGAAATTCAGAAAAGCAAATTGAAATTGGAAATGTAAATTGAAATCGAGAAAATAGAAATTGAAATTCAAAAATGTAAATTGAAATTGTGAAAATGCAAATTGAAATTCGGAAATTTAAATAGAAATGAATTAAATGAAAATTTTAAATTGAAATTAATTTGTATTGTCTCATTTTCAATTGTTCATTTCTCAATATCAAATGTATATTCTCAATTTCAATTACATTTCTAAATTTCAATTCTTATTTTCTCAAGCTCAATTTACATTTCTGAATTTCAATTTTCATTTTCTCGATTCCAATTTCCATTTCTGATTTTCAATTTGTATTTTTTCAATTATTATTTTCTCAAGTATAATGTATGTATTTCCTCAATTTCAATTTACATTTCTGAATTTCAATTTCTATTTTCTCGATTTCAATTTGCATTTCCAATTTCAATTAGTATTTTCTCAAATTCAATTTCTGGATTTCAACTTGCATTATCTCAATTTCAATTGCCATTTCTCAATTTCAATTTGTATTTCCTCAATACGATGTTGTATTTTCTCAATTTCAATTAAAAATGATGTAGACTCTTTTTTAATAGATTTTTTGGCGACTGTTCCGAAAATAATGTATAACCGGACTAAAACTCCCAAAATTATAGTCAAAATACTTTCACGAAAATTACAATTTTAATAAAAAATTAAAAAGAATTAGAACATAACACCATTTTAATATCTTTTTTATCGGTTTAGAACAACAAAAAACACCAGAAAATTATTCAGATTCAATTTTTGACAAAAAAGTGGTTGTAAACTAGTGAAATTATTTGCAAAAATATACTATTTGAGTAGCATTTCCATCGCCATTACATGTAATATTAATTTTGAGATCAATGTACCCGAGATTTAAAAACGTATTGAACCCAGCCACACAAACGACCCCGTAAATTATTTCAAGTAAATAAAAGTAACATCAATTGGTTGGAGTTATTAGCACCGTTCGAAGGTAGTTGCTGAATTTCAATTTGATTTACAAGTCGAATAAATATCCACAGCCGGTAAGAGTATATTTCTGACAAACAAAAAACAGCCGTAAGTGTGTTTTATCAAATTACTTTTAATTACAAAAATGTGTATCAATTCACTTCGTCTTTTTTGAAATATGAAATTAACTTAAGTTTTGAATGAATATGCAAAAGCAATAAACCGCTTTTACATACATACATACCTCCCATTCGGAATGTAAGGGTGTCCCGTTATGTAAATGAAATCCGGAAACAAGATGTATATTAATATGCAAATTTTGCTTTAAAATAATGAATACAAATACAAAATATTATAATAATGGGTAACTCCACAAGATTTCGATCCTTCCTTCTTCGATTATATGGAATGTATTACATCCAAATCACCCAAAAGTCAATCAAAATCCATAAATAATCAAAAAACACAAAAAAAATCAGAAGTTATTCGTTTTTTTCGTACTATCTTTTTGATGGAGCCATCTCTTGAAAATCGTCATTCTTATTGAACTGCCTTCATTCATATACCGATATTTGCTTTTAAGCCAAACATGTAATTTGTCTTCAAAGTTCCTAATAGTTTTACCTCATACTGTGTGCCCCCTACTAATACCACTCAAAATGATTCACTCATAATTTATCTAAAAGATACATTCTTCGTACATTCTGGTACGTCCTCAATGAGTATGACAGACTGCTGCATTGCATGTATTGTGTTTAGTGTGCGTGTGAGAGTGTGTGTTGATTCTCTGTCAAATAAAGTTAAAAGCCGGGAGCAACGTATGAATGACACTCATCACGCGACAAATGTGTGACTCCTCTTTGTTCTACTTCACCCCCTCCCACACTAGCTCAGTTAGCCCCTTTCTTGATATCGTTTCTTCTTCTTCGTTCCACCCTTATTCTTTATCGACAACAACAAACAATAAATAAAATTGCCAAAGAAAATACAAGAGCAGCACGCACGCATACATTCAGGCATCTATCTCAACGTATGCATTAAAGAAAATAAACAGTGTTAGCATGTGAGAACAGCAGCTACATGCATATGCAGGGTAATGTAACAACAACAAAGCAGCCAAAGAATTAAGAAACAACAACCAACGAAAACGACAATACGACGAAAAGTATTAAATCACATTTTACAACTTTCAAAAGTTTTTTCTCACAACAAAAACAACAGCAAGAAAAACTGCTCAAAGTGCAACGAACACGTCGCATCTCATCGTCGGCTGCGTCGCATCGGCAGAACAGCAGCACCCACTCGGCAAACAGAAACAGTAGCCGTCGACCTGCATGTTGTGTTTCACACACTCAAACACACACGCACAGACAGTGCATGCACTGTTCTTGTACTTGTTGTTGCACACAAGTATGACACAAAAACTAAAAACTGCAGAGTATTGTTGTGCTGTGTTGCGTTGTGTTCTGTTGTGTGGAAGTGTAACGTAACGTAACCGCCGCCGTCGCCTCCGTCATTCATTGAGAGCTGAACTCTTTTTCATTTCGTTCGGTTACTCATGCATTTTCTTCATTTTCCTTTGTTTTCCTTTGTTGCTCACAACAAAGTTGTTGCGCTGCATTGTCTTTGGGGAAAACAATAACAAATGAAAATGACAACAACAATAAAAAACAGTGAAAAAACACTGATTAAAACAAATAACTACTAATCATTCGTTAATAATTACCTACATATTTACATACATACATGCGTACGTATATATTCTCATTGTTTTTTGATTGAGATTTCTTAATTAACTTGTTGTTGCGTTTACACGGGCATATCACCCATCCAGTTGCGGAAATTGTGGAGAGGGGCCTTCACAAAGGAGGCCTGCTTAATGCATTTAAGAAAAACAAGAAGTTTCATTAAAATCGGCCCATCACATGCCTGCCACATACACACAACGAATTTTTTATAAAAATAGTTTTCTTGGTCCGAATGTCATGAAATTTTGCGCAGAGATTACAATTAACAAAATTAAAAATTACCGAATTTTTTCTCAAAAGCGGACATGCTCTTTACATACCGCCCATATAACTCAAAATTAATTTTTCATACTAAATTATTTGTTTTGGTCCGAATATCTTGAGATGTTGCACAGAGTTTGTTCAGCTATTTATGGAAGTTATACGAAGTTAAATTTTAGAATATATTTCCCGAATTATAATTGTAATTGTGGGAGCATTTGCCAAGTAGGCCTACTGACTGCCTTGGTAGCAAGACAAATGAACCCCCTCCACCGCCTTTCCGCTCCGGTGTTGTTAAAGTACACGTGCACACATATTAACAATACCTTTGTGTGTGAGTGTGGTCATGGCTACACTCAACGAATTAAGAATGATATACCCTAATAAAAATGGGACATTTCTATTAAATATGTTAAATTTCGGCAGCAATCACATTTATAATTTTTTTAGAATAAGTACAAGGAACACTTTCATGAAACTTTTAATAAAAATTATTTAACAAAAGTCAAAGATATATTTTTTGTTTCTAAATAAGTAAGAAAATGATTGAAAATATATATTTTTTGAACGATTTGACAATTTTCTGTGCTATAAATTTTATACACCCAATATTTTCCGTTTGATCACAGTGGACTCATTTAATTAAAAAATATGCATCTACAATATTCAAGATTGCAAGGCTATCTGTGCTTTAAGTTTCATTCAACTAATATTTTCCATTTGCCCACCATAAACTCGCAAAACTATCCTCTATCAGAATTTGTTGCGTTTGTTAACTCCTAAGAATTTATTCGAATTTATTTTCACATACATGATTTAAATATAATGTAATATTTTCAATAACTCCTCTTGGTAGGATTTTTAATGATTGTTCCAATTATCTCGATAGTTCGACAGTATTTGCAATTTCCATTATTAATTGATGCATCCACGTGTGTGCGGGCCTCCCAAAACACCTGACAATGTTCTCTAAAACTATTAGAAATTTGTTTGAAATTAGAAAAAATATATATTTGTTTATAAAAATATATAAAAATCAATGTGTGTCTGTTTGTTTATAAAAAAAAAAATAATAATATAATAATAATGTTATTTTAAAAATTTGTCATTTTCTGTAAATTAACAGAAATTAGGAAAAAATATTTTTTCTTCTTTTCATAACACAAAAAAGTTAAAAAAATAATAATATTACCTTATGACAAAAATTCAACTCTTTGAAGTTGTGTTATTTGGCGCTGCACATTAGTTACAAAAATCAATTGATGCGGTCACCGCCCAAAAATGGTCATCGTTATACAATTCAATCTTAATTTCTAGCGGGTCACTGCAAATTATATTTTTATTTGTATGGAACGCGACCCATCGTAGTGTGCACAACAGATCGGAGTGCAAATTAAAGTTTAATTTAGAAAAAAAAAGAAGTCCGTAGAATGTAATACATGAAAAATATATAAAGAGTCGTCCAAATCCAAGTTTTTGTAACTCCAAAAAATAACACAAATTATTTTTTGCATATTAGGTTTATTCGAAAGAGAACATATTATTTATGGAACAGGATTTCATTTGTGTGGCTATCTTCAATGGCTTCACAGTAACGCATCCTGACAACCCAATTTTCACAGACCTTGGGGTGATTCCATTGGAAAAAAAAGAAGTCCGTAGAATGTAATACATCAAAAATATATGAAGAGTCGTCAAAATCCAAGTTTTTTTTTAATTCAAAAAAATAACACAAATTATTTTTTTCATTTTATTGGGTTATTCGAAAGAGAACATATTATTTGTGGAACAGGATTTCATTTGTGTGGCTAAATTCAATGGCTTCGCAGTAACGCATCCTGACAACCCAATTTTCGCAGACCTTGGGGTGATTCCATTGGAACGACGGGTGTGACACTTATCCTTAAATATGTTTAAATATCTCCCATATTCATTGACTGAGATTTTTGGTAGTTTGTCAATTGAAAACGTCAGATTAATCGGAATATTATTGCAAATACAAATACGTGTTAGCGTTTTTAATATATGAGATATACTACAATCTAGAGCGTCTCGGGTGTGACCTTAGCTTTGAAGAAAATCTTGAGGTTTTACTTATTTTCTTGAATTCTTTACATGCCTTTATTCATTTTTGCTAATCCAAAGAGTAGCTCATACACTTTCTACTAAACTACTACGTTACCGACATCTCTTCATGAATATAGCAAATATAGGATATTTAAATTGTAACGGGCGTGACATTTTGACGGAAATCCTGTTACGACACCAGCCTATATCTAGAAAAGGAAAATATCAGATCTATTGTTGTCATAATTTTTTTTTGAATTATAATCATTTTGGCAACACTGGTTTAAACAGCTGACACACGTTTCGTGTTTTGTTTCACTGTCAAACATCTTCAGTTTGGTGTACAATTTAACCATGAATCGTCTTACAAACGAACAACGCTTGAATTGAATTTTATTATCAAAATGCGTGCTCTGTTAAGAAAGTTCATCGCGCGCTTCCATTTTATGGTCAGTTTAATCGACCCACTGAAGCGGCTATTCGGGCTATTGTGACTAAATTTCGCACCAAATTTACATTGTTGGACATTAAACCACCAACACACGCTTACGTAGAGTGCGAACTGAAGAAAATATCGCAGCTGTATCGGCCAGTGTTAATGATGACCATCAATTATCGATTCGTCGCCGTTCGCAGCAATTGGGCCTCTATTACTCAAAAATGTGGAAATGCCAAAATTGGACTAAGCGGAGGAGCAGTCAAGGTCAACATTTGCATGAAATAATCTTCAAACATTAAATTATATGGACCCATACTATCGATTCAAATAAAGATTTCATGCATTTTTCTGAATTTTATGTGTTTTTTCTTTGAAAAACTTTCCTACAGCTTTTAAAAAATCACCCTTAATTATGAGAAGTATAAATATACGAATGTTTATCGGTGTTTTCTTAAATTATAAATTGATTTTGAATTTTTTTCGAAAAATGATCATTTTACGTGGAATCACCCCTTGGTGGCGGTTTCTGGCTGACGGATTGTTGGCATAACATCGATTTTCCACGGTACCCTACAACAAATATAACGCTTACCAAACTTACTCACAAATACCGATTGATATAATTTTTATTTAATTTTTTTTTTCTGCTCTGGAAATAATCGATAGATAAACTCCCAAGTTGATGGCTTTTTGCCGAGGCAACCGACATTTTTTCTTGAGTGTATGGAATTATATGAACATGTGTAGTATTAATAATATCACTTTACGATACTATTATTATGTCAAATCAAGTGTTTTTGCCATGAATCATCGTCATCGTCAACATCATAATCTCTACAGTTTGTTTACTTCTTTTTCTCTCGCTCTCATTCGCTCGCTCTCTCTCCCTGTGTTTATGTTATTGTAACCACCACCGTTGGTTTAGGGCATAGATGCCCAATGTAATAGTATTGGTGAGTGCGACGAAATAACACTGGAAGAAAAGATTTTTCTATTCATTTTATTTAGTCGTCAACGCGATATCCACGAAAGCACATGTGTGGCGGGTGTCTTCCCCCTGCAAATAATTCATGTCTTTATGAACAGTTTCAAAATGTTTTTTTTTAATTATATTTCTTATTTTTTTAAATGTCTTATAACAAATAACACATTGCATGTCATCAAAAGCATTTTGTAACATAAAATACTTTTCAAATGACATCATTAACATATCGCAATAATTTCAGTTTATGTGTTCACTATCAGCAGTCTCGATCACGATTAAATGTAAATAAGACACAGAACTTCTGCCAGTGTAGCTTGACTCTCCCACTCATATTTCTGCTTTCCTATTGGTTGATTGACGATCAAACAAAAGAGCGTAAGAATACGTGTGAGTTGAAATTGCTGAAATCAGCCACTACTGGGCATCTATGGTTTAGGGGTGGATAACGGGGTTGGTGGGTGGCTGGTGCATTTACACTGTCATACGTCATAGCACTTGCCACACCTTGAAATATTCGCAGGGTCTTCATATATTTCGGATCAGAAAATTAAAATAACATATACATATTTTTATTTATATTTAAAAATTTCTAATTTTATATAATTTAAATCTGACAGCCAATTTTTCACACCCTGTATTTCGATGTGCATACATATTTGTTAAATTAACTTGTCAATAATCATTAGTATTCATTTGTATGGTTTATTTAATTCATGAACTTGTTAAATGCTCAACTGACTGACTTGACTGACTATTTGTAGAATATTTTAATTTAAACGACTTTTTTCAGGGGTTTCTATTTTTTTCTCAATGGTTTCGACTCCAAACGTTTGCCAGACACGAAGTTTAATCTTGTACATACGTACTTGTATTTAATCTTATAATTAACATACTACAAATAGTGATCACATTAATCTCGTGTGAGTCCATTGCAAAGTGTGAAAATATTTGGCCTTGTATGGTGTCAATGTGGCTGTCAAATAATTATTTGAATATGAGAGTATGATGTGTGATTTATTTGTTTCCTCAAAAAGGGAAACAAAACCTCAAAACCACAGCAGACGACAAAGAATTCGTAAACCAGGTCATAGAAGACAAATGAGTTATCAAATTTGAAATATTTAATTTAAAATAGAAATATATTTGTAAAAGTCTAATTAATTATACATTATAAAACTTAACACAAAAGTATTTAAATTCTTCTCGAAATTTGGATAACTTCATTTAATTGTTAATACATAATACTAATCGTGGGAACGGGCCACGTGTTTCTTCCAAAATCGCCATCGTTCAAAATACCCCGTATCAAAATTATTCTAATATACCCTGCAGAGAAATAAATGATGGCATTTGCCAAAATTATCTTATTTGGCCTCAAAGTCATCGCGCTAATCTAAATGCCATCTAAATTCTATGCGCGACATCGCAGCGCACATGAGTCGCAGCAAAAGAAATACTGACGTACGACTGGTCGACCAGTTCGACCACCGATCTAATGGCCAAAGTTTTAAATTGTTTAGCTTGTTATGTTGATGGCGTCATTACACTCACGTACTCGTGTATAATGATATCAAAATTATTATTAAAACGGCGATTGACTGAAGTGTGGAGGGGTCTTTTTAATCTTTTTGTATTTATTATCTATATAAAAATTGTTTTTGTTTTTTTTGCTATTTTTTTATATGTTTAAAAACGATCGATTATTATTTATACCAAAATGTATGTGAGAGTGTTTTTTTGGTTTTTTGTTTTTTTTTTATTTTTTTTATTTTTTTTCCTTTGAATACAAACAAACACAAAGTTTGCTGCCAAAGAAGAAATGACAAATAGTCATAGATAATGCGGATTTTTGCGCATTAAAACAGACGTCAAGGCCTAGCCATAAAAATGTTGTTATTCACTCCATTATAGTATAGTATTCAGTTTGTGATCGCGTCTGTCATACCTTTAAGTATTCAGCCAATATGTTATATGGAATTTATAACATATCGGATATATAACGATATATTATATAGAAATTTGAATGAAATTTGTTTTGGATTGTCTATTTCAAACTAAAATATATAAATATAAAATATTTTGATCAATATTTAGATCTTATCTCTTCTGAATCTAGTCATCATGTTTAAAATATAGTCGACTTCTTAAGCGTGTGGAAATAAATTGTAGATAAATGTCAAAGACATGAATTAAATATTGTTACGGAGTAATGTCAACATAATGATTAACATAACTATGTTATATTCAAAGGAATCTGCTGAAACCGCAGATTTTCTGCTGAAAAAGAGAAAGCAAATTGTAACTGCTGAAATTGCAAATAGTTATTTGCTATCTTTAAACTCTTTAGGGTGAATGCTTATGCAAAATTGCAGAAAAGCTGCTGTTATGACAGAAAAACTGCTGTTATGACAGAAAAACTGCTGTTATGACAGAAAAACTGCTGTTATGACAGAAAAGCTGCTGTTATGACAGAAAAACTGCTGTTATGACAGAAAAACAGCTGTTATGGCAGAAAAACAGCTGCTATGAAAGAGAAATGACAGTATGAATGTTTTGAATGTTTGCCCCCCACGGCATTACACTGAGAAAATTTCACACTTATTTTTATGAAAATTTAACCCATTGTGGCCAAATGGAAAATATTTGGTATATAAAACCTATAGTACATGTTTCTAGAGTTTAGCCCCACATAATTCACAACACTGGAAATTTTGGATTTTGTATCCAAGCTTAAATTTATTTTAAGCAAATTGAAACCCCGGTGGCCAAATGGAAAATATTTGGTGAATGAAACTTATAGCACACGTAGCCTTAGGTGCGCTATTTCTGAATTTACGTCCCATAGAATCAAGAACATTACAAAATTTCCCAATTTTTGATTTTCTGCCAAAGAGGATTTTTTAAGTAAAATGAAGTAAATGGAATATACTACTTGTAAGATAATGCAAACAATTGTACAGCCGCTATAATCTTCAAGTCTACCGCCTCTCAATTCAGTTGATATTCGCATCGTCTATGCAAATGCATCAGACTTGTAGTGAAGAAATTGATGAACATCAACAATTCTTAAAGTTCTTCTTAAATTCCAATTTTGAATTTTCTGCAAAGTTTTTAAAGAGAATGTGGCAGAATAAAAAATATTGTTGAAGCAAAAATTCTTAACCCATTTGCATGCAATTCACCTTTTGAACGGTTTTTGATCGTTATCAAATTTACTTAAGTGTAACAATAATCCTATTAATATAATAATTAATAATGATAATAATTCTAATCAGTAGTAAACTAGTGTGATTAAAGAATAAAAATATAAAATCGTTCAAAACAGTCGGAACGGTGTTTTTTGGTAAGCATACACATACGGCCTATAAACACAATTTAAAAAAAATTTGGTTTTGATTATTATTTTTTGCTTAATGGAGAAAATAAGAGGCTAAATTAGTAAAAATATTTAAACATTTTCTGAAATTAAAGGAATTAATGGGTTAATATCGTATATAGAAGAACTGTGTACTCAGTTTTCCATTTGATGATCCTTTCCCTTTTTTTTTAATTTAATTTCCTAAGGACATAGATATACCATTTAAAATTCCCCCTTAAAAATGGGGAAAACTTGAAATCGTTATTAAAGCTAAACTAATACTTAGATGAATGCATAAAATTTGAATTATTTTTAACAGATGTTCTTCCCTTTCATTTTATACCCATAACACGTTTGTACGAGTCGCTAAAGTACGAAAATAAATTATTAAAACTTCTATATCCTTTGGAAATTAGAAATCCTGTAAAAGGGATGATGATGTAAAAAGAAGAAAAGATCACTAAATAAAAAATCTGATTAAAGCTTGACTAACAACGATCTCCAGTTTCATTTGTGTGTTCATCTTGTACAGCTCAAATGAAAAAAATGTAAAATTTTCGCACGGTGTAATAAAAAAAATCACAAGGACAGTCTTTGAGAGTTTATGGCATTATTTTAGAAAAAAATCAATGTTCCTCTCAACTTATATTGTCAATGCTACTAAACAAATTACAAGGACATTCTTTGAGTGTTTTTGGCATTATTTGAAAAAATGATCCTGGAATGTCTATTGTATGTCGTCTGTCCCCATGTCCATCTCGGCTTACATTCCCAAGGATAATAACCACATCACACAAGGACAGTCTTTGAGTGTTTGTGGCATTATTTTTGAATATTCATGCTCCTCGATTGTATATCACCTGTATCCACGTCCGAAACCATAATACATTCAGCAATTTCTTTAGCCATGATATTAACCAAATCACAAGGAGAGTCTTTGCGTGTTTTTGGCATTATTTTTGAAAAATCCATGCTCGTCGATTGTATGTATGTCTCCTGTTCCCACGTGCGTCTCGGTTTACATTTGCGGTGATAATAAACAAATCACAATGGCTGTCATTGAGTGTTTGTGGCATTATTTTTTAAAAACCATGCATCTCGATTGTCGATTGCTTGTCCCCATGTCTGTCCCGACTTACATTCCCAATGACAATAAACAAATCACAACAAGGACATTCTCTGAGTGTTTGCGGCATTATTTTTGAAAATCCATGCTGCTCGATAAGCGATTCTATGGCATCAGTTCACATGTCTGTCTCAGATTACATTTGCAATGATTATAGACAAGTACCAAGGACAGTCTTTGGGTGTTTAGTGGCATTATTTTTTGAAAATCCATGCTCCTTGATGGTCGATTGTTTTTCGTCTTTTCCCATGTCCGTCTCGGCTTACATTACCAATGATAAAAACCAAATCACAAGGTCAGTCTTTGAGTGTTTGAGGTCTTTTTTAAATCAATGCTCCTCGTTTGTTCTTCGATTGTATGTCGTGTAATCCTACGTCGATCTAAGCTTACATTGCCAATGGTAATAAAAAAGTTCGGATGACAGTCTTTGAGTGTTTATGGCATTAATATTTGAAAATCCATGCTCCACGATTGTCGATTGCCTGTTCCCATGTCTGTCCCGACTTACATTCCCAATGTAACAACAAGGACATTCTTTGAGTGTTTGCGGCATTATTTTTGAAAATCAATGCTTCTCGATTGGCGATTCTATGGCAAATCACTAGAACTGTCTTTGAGAGTTTGTTGGCATTGTTTTTGAAAAATCCATGCCTCTCGACTGTTGATTATATGTAGCCTGCTTCCATGTTCGAAAACCATCGGTTTTGATTGCAAATGCGTCAGACAACCAAACAAACAAATTTCGTATACCAAATAATGATGTCAAAGCAAAGCAAATAAGTACTGTGTTTCCATACAGTATTTATTTGTTTTAATTGTTTATTTGAACATCGATTCGATTCGATCGAAATCGAAATATAAACATAAAATAAACCTCTTGTGATTCATTGTAATTTAAAATGTAATGGAAACATTTATTATTATTTCTTCGTCGAATTATAAATATAAATTAAAGCTCCTGTGATTCATTGTAATTTAAAATGAAATTAAAACAATTATTATTATTTCTTTGTCGATATGAAATTTTTCGATCACACTGAGACACTTTATACATTTCGAAGGTCTACTTTTTCCCTATTGACGTACTTCTGAATTGCATATCAATGACCATTCCCTCAAATTGAATATTAGCGGATGACTCACCAATTATTTTGATTGTGGATACAATGATCAGTGATAAATACAAAACGATAATTAAATTGAATTAATAAAAGGAAATTTTCGGTCAGTTACTGTTTATGAAAACTGGGCATATCCTTTCTAAATTGATCCACACATACATATTCCAAAGAATCAAATGTCACAAATTTGATTTTTGTGATAAATTTTAATGTTATAATATTAAATATTGATTCCTCAAACATCGAAGCTTAGTCTCAATTTTAAACAAGCTTATTGATTATTGTTCTTATTTATTTTAATTACTTTTCTTCAAAAGCGAGCCCGACTTTTCGACAAAAACATTAAAAAGACTCTTAAACCACGACAAAGCAAAAAGCCTCCTTGGCCTACGACCATCGTCCTTACCAAAAAAATACATGCATAACAGTGCGATCAATAATTATGCCTACGATTTGTATCCTTGTGTTTTTTTTGGCTCTTAAAACTGTTCAAACCAGCCACCACCTACACCTACATACATATGAACGTTCATGTTCCACCTACATGCCGACATGCGTACAGACCTACATACATAATGATCATTCAATGCAATTGAAATTACCATAAATTATTAAACAATTGCTATTTTTATCCAATTATAAGGTTATAGGCAATATGTAGTACGTACATATGCATGCATGTTGTTTGCATGCATTTGGATGTAGGTTTTTTTTATTGGAATCATGACAAAAACATTTGCCATTTGAGAAATTAAAAAAAGTGAAAAAATAAATAAATAAAAATGAATTGCAAAAACACGTAAACACATTACAAACAAATTTGTTGTTTGTTGTGATTTGGTTTTGATATTGTTGCTAAATTTGTAGAAATCTCACACCTTCAATCATACACTTGAAAATTATCTCATAACAAAAATTATCTCATGTTTCTTTTGCTGGTTGTGGGCAAGCTACCATAGCTCTACCATAGGATAAAATGTATATTAAGTGTGTCAAGTCGTTTGCAAACAAATCATACGAAATCTAATGAAGTAGAGGGAGCGATTTTGGAGCGAATGTCAAAAGTCAGTTTGCGCAAACTTCAATCAAAAATATAAAATATTTAAAATAATATATGTACAATGAAAGAAGCACAATGTTTTGTATTTATGGGTAGATCTCTGAATATGTGAAATATATTACACCAGACTTTACTCAAAATTATTTTGAGCAAATAATGGGTTTGTCTAAAATGGGCGTAGACACAAGCAATATTTGTCATGGGAAATAATAGCGCAGAACACTTCTTTGACAATTTGTATAAGTTTGATTTAGCTAACGAACATTTTAAGCACAGAATATTTGAACAAAATATCGCGTTGCACAAAATAAACCATTTGTGGGGCAACACCAGCGAATGTCATTTTAAACACACAAAATAATTGCGCAAAACGCCCTTTGCACAAAATTTTATATTTCTGAGGCAATTTCAGAGTATGTAAATCGTATTGTCTCCCATTTTGCATGAGACAGTTTTGCGCAAATATTTTGTGTGTCTGAAAGGGACATTATCTCGTATTTTGCGTGAAACGCTTTTGCCCAAATATGTGGTGCGTCTAAAACCCCTATATACACCCCACAAAGGCCTTTTTACACATCCAAAGAAGCAACAATTGTGCAATACGCCGCTTTGCACAAAATTTGTCATTACAATATGCAACAAAAATTTGGCCGAAGAACTACCTATAATATTTCCTGGTGTATTTTGGCGTCATAAACTCGAAAAAGATAATAAGAACTTTTTGTGGATTTATATTTTTTTAAATTTTTTATTTGTAAATACAAAATTTTGTGTAAACATAATGTCTCTTATTAATGGTCGAAGAAGAAGAACTGTCTAACATGTTTCATGGTATATTTTGGCGTTATTAACTCTAGAAAGATTATAAATTTTGTTGTGGATATTTTTTATTATTAATTTTGTATTTGTAAATACAACATTTTGTGCAAACATGTTGTCTCAACCTCTTATTAATGGTCCATTACCTCACATTTTGACCAAATTGGGTTTCTACAACTATTCTGTGTATTTGAATCTTTTATGAATGTCTTTTTACACAAACATTTTCTAAAAACCTCTTATTACATACAGGGCGACCTCGGTCAACGCAACTCTCGATGTACGCATCTCCTCGATTATCGCAACAATTCAAATTTCAAAATTTATTTTTTTCTGTTGCAATCTTGGAAACAAGTATGTGAAGAAATAGTGAAGACGAGTCTTATTATTCTAAGACGAGCCAGATTCTTTTTAAAATTAAAAAACTTTTATTAAAAAAATTACCAAACAAATTTTGGAAAAGTTTCTCATATACACTTATTTTTCTTTAGCTTTATACACCTATTTTTCTTTAGCTTTATACACTTATTTTTCTTTAGCTTTCTCATCCTATTTTCATTTGCAAGTGTCTGAAGTATAAACTTCTATTGAAAATCTGAACATTTAGCCTATATAACTTGCTTGACTCGGTTATTGCAACTACCTCAGTTCTTGCAACTACTCCAATTGCTATTAGTTGCGGTAATCGAGGTCGCACTGTATACAAATTATTTTGCACAAAATTTTAAATACTGCGTTTTGTACAAACATGTGTCTAAACCTCTTATTAATGGTCCATTACATCGTATTTTGATCAAATTGGTTTTGAACAACTATTTTGTGTTTCTGAAACTTTTATAATTGTTTTTCTATGCAAAATTGTTCCAAACCCCTCTCATTAGATAAACAAATTATTTTGCACAAAATATAAAATACAACGTTTTGTGCAAACATGTTGTCTAAACCTCATTTTAACCGTCTATTACCTCGCTTGTTGACCAAAATGGTTTTGTACAACTATTTTGTGTATCTGAAACTTTTATAATAGTCGTTTTATACAAAAACGTTTTAAATAGAAATACAAATTATTTTGCACAAATTTGTCTATTTTTTATATAACATATTCTAGATCAGATTTTGCGCTAACAAAAATGCTGTATCTATTCAGACGTTGGTGTGTGTTAGCGCAAAAACGTTTTGAGCAAAGTGCGAGTTGATACGTTTTAAGCACTGTTTACACTTTATGATTTATTGTACAAATAGAAAGCTGGTTATGACGTGAACGTAACAAATCTGGAATTTTTCGATGGATTTAGACTTAGATTTACTAAATGATGTTATTTATTTAAATTCTGATTTAAAATTGTACAATAAATTTGTAAATGGTCTTAGACGTAGATTTATTAAATGATGTTATTTATTTAAATTCTGATTTAAAATTGTACAATAAATTTGTAAATTTTCTAAATTTGTAAATTTTTTAAATTTGTCCAAAAATGCAAAATTGGTGCAAAGCGGCATTTTGCGCAAATACTTTGTGTGTTTGAAATATGATTAAAATGATCTTTCGAATCGTTGACAAGTATTTTCAAATTAATATGAGCAAACATCCAAGGTATGGATATATTTATGGAAATTACTTTAAAATGATTTGCAGTCACTTTTAAAATTTTAAAAATTAAAGATTTTTATATTTATATTTTTTTATTTATATTTTTTTATTTATATTTTTTTTTGAGTAAATTTATCCACTTCAGCAAGAATATTGTACATGAGATGTTTTCAAAATTGTTCACCATTTACTATGAGACTAACCTTCAAATTATTTTCACACTGGGATGTAAGCACTTCCGCGTGGCACAAACCCAATTCAAAACAGATAGTGTTTACACTCATATGTCGATTTTTTTTTTTTCAAAATTAAAATTTCTGAACAAACTTCAACATTGAACATGACGGATGATTATGCGTTATTCACTGCAATTCATCTCATATGGAGGGCTTTTAAGATTCGGCCCAGCCGATTTTAACGCCACGTTTTTCCTCCTCTTCCTCTTATTTGCTGTTGTGTTTACATTCATATTTAGCAAATGACTTTGCTTTTTGTTGTTGTAGTTGTTGTTATTATTCTGGTTGTTGTTGCAGGCACAGTCTGTGCTTCTGTGTCATTCGTTCATTCATACATTCGTTCGTACATATTTTCCACTGTCATTGCCAAATGAATGGTGTAATAATAACATGATGTGGTGGCGCTGTTGTTGATGGCGGCATTTGGTAGCAGCTAAGCAAACATATGAACACTCATGAACACTCATTGGCGGTCAGACAACCTTCCTAAAATATCATATTGTCGTCAGACTTATTTTGTCGGCTGCTGCCAGCCAGCCAGCCAGCCAGCCAGCCAGCCAGCCAGGGCTACTACACTTACTGCTGCCGCTACTGCATGTATTTGGCCTGATGATGTTTAGACAGTTGCCAATCATTTTGTTGGCGATGATGGTTGGGCGACGGGCGCGCATCGAAGTCCCCACCCACAGTGAAAACAGATGAAGACAAAATTGCAATGAGGAATATTGTGACGTCAACTTTTCCTATCTGGCAAAATAAAAAAAATACAACTCTGTGATGTACTAAGCACTGTTTACACTAAACAATTTAACCCTTTCAGCCCCACATATTTTTTTGTCATAAATACGGAAAATTGGTTATACTTGTTGACGAAGTATGGGTCTAAATATGATTTCTAATAAGTCTTGAGGTTTCTTATTTATACAGGGCATTATTAATAGGATGTTTACTAAAATTATTATCCTGCAGATTCCGGTTAAATAAAAAAATATTTTGAAATGTTTCTCCATTATTAGTTTTTGTGTTGTTAGTGATCGATTGATTGATTTTCTATTAGTTTTTATAATCTTATATAAGTATTACTTCGAATAACAAATACAGTTTTTTGTACTCGATGAAATGCCACAAGATATACCAACAACTTTTAATTTCCAAAAATCAAATAATTGATATTTTAGACTTAACTTGGATTTTCGCCGTTCTACGTAGATCCAAGTTACTGAATTTTTTTGTTTCTCTTTTGAATAATATTTGTTACATATGTACACAAAAATAAAAATTATTTACTCGGAAAAATACGTGATTTTAAAAATTTTACAGGACAAACTCGTAATGTTGCTTATAAGCAACTTTGGGGGCGAAAGGATTAATAAACTAATCACAATGACAGTCTTTGAGTGTTTGTGGCATTAATTTTTCAAATTAATGCCTCCTCGATAGTCGATTATATGTCGTATGTTCCTACCTCCATCTCGACTTACATTCCCAAGGCTAATAAATAAATTAATAACGACAGTCTTTGAGTGTTTGTGGCATTATTTTTGAAAAATCCATGCTCCTCGATTGTCTATCGTATGACAGTTGTTTCCATGTCCGAAAGCACATGATATGTAGCCGTTTCTTTAACCATTTCTGAATCAAGAAGTCTGAGAAAATGTTCACAATTTTGAATTTTCTGGCCAGCTACTGGTTATGAATTGATCAACACCTATTTTTTTGTGACAAATGTTAGTGTTATATTAATTATTAAATATATTTTTCCTAAAACATTGACGCTATCAAAATGGAAAAATACAACTCTGTGATGTGTTTATCACTGTTTACACTTAACGACTTAATAAACAAATCACAATGATAGTCTTTGATTGTTTGTGGCATTATTTTTAAAAAATCTATGCTCCTCGATTGTCTATTGTGTGTCGTATGTTCCCATGTCCGTATCAATTTACATTTCCAATGCTAATAATTAAATCACAATGAAAGTCTTTGAGTGTTTGTGGCATTATTTTTTTAAAATCCATGCTTCTCGATTGTCTATCGTATGACAACTGTTTCCATGTCCGAAACCACATGATATGTAGCCATTTCTTTAACCATTTCTCAATCAAGAAGACTGGGAAAATTTTCCCAATTTTCGATTTTCTGGCCAGCTACTGGTTATGAATTGATCCACAGCTATTTCACAACACAAAGAAAATTCCACAATTTTGATTTTTTGTGACAAATTTTAATGTTATATTAATTATTAAATGTTTTTTCCTCAAACATTGACACTATCAAAATGAAAAATGAAATACAACTCTGTGATGTGTTTAGCTCTGTTTACACTTAACGATTTATTGTTGTAAATTGATTATGATGAAAACTTGACAAGTTTAACTTTTATCGATGGAAAATAAGCTTTATCTGTTACTAGAAGCTTATATTTACTTAATGATATATTCTTTTTATTTGAAAAGCCTTCACAGATAAATATTTATATGTGTACAGGTAATTTTATGATTAAGAAATTTGATTTAGGAATCTATTTAATAGGTTTGTTATTAACTGTATAATAAAAATATTTTACTAATATTGTGTTTGATTTAGTTCAAATATGTATTTATACATATTTTGTACCAACATTTAAAATTAAAAATTTTTATTAAAACATTTGTAGCATTATTTCCATAAAAACTATACAGTTCTTGCCACTGTGCACGATTTGTGATAGTTTGTTTACATTAAAAACGTACTACATCTAGTCTATACATCCCATCCCCAGCCACACACACACAGCCACTCACATGTGCGACATTTAAATAGCAATTTGTAGTATGTGCCGCCGCCGAGAGGAATCGGGTACATCATAAGTACACCATCGGGTACATGTGAATGGCTCGAGTTTTACGTGGATATTGCTCGCAAATATACATATGTGTGTTAGTGTTTGTCTGAGCCGGTGTGTGTGTGTGTGTTGTATTTGTAGTGTCACTGCCAATTACAACCACTTTGGACTCTTGAAATACTTGTTAGACAGGAAACCCAGTTTCTCTCTTGTGGCTTGTTTTGCCGTTGAATTGAAATCATTTTCTCTTAACTTACTTTTTGTTGCTGGTGCTTTTGCTGCTATTGTTGTTGTTGCGATGTGTTGTGTGCCACATTAAGCTCTTTTGGCTTATAGTGTGTTGTGTGATGACGGCTATGATATGACGATGATGACGACGGCAACGATGATGATGTTGATGATTTTTGTCGGTGACGACGAACGAACGAACTCAATGATGACGTGAGGAGTGCATAATAATTATTATTAGGGGGGAAGGGAGGGGGGTTATTCTTCGTTCGTGTGCTGTGTTCCGTCCGATTTTCGTTTGTGTCTAAAGTGTAAATCATTCCGTTTTTGTTGTTGTTCGTATTGTGTTGTGGATACGGTTATGGTTATGGTTGTTGGTGTTACTGTTGTTGTTGTTGTTGCTGTTTTGTTCATTTGTTATTTTGTATTTATTATTATGGCAGTGACTTCCGTAGCTTTGGACAAATATATGCACACCATATTTTCCTAAATTAACATCCAGTGCAAACATACATATACGAGTATGTGTCTCTATCTACATAGGACACGAGGGAAGTTCAATAAGAAGTTGATGTGGACTGGAATTTTTTTTCTGTTAACCAGTTAACAGCTTTCTATTAACCTGTTAATAGTTTTCTGTTAACCAGTTAACATTATTCTGGTAACCAGTTACAAGATGTCTGTTAAGTAATTAACAGGGTTCTGTTAAACATTGAAAAGGGTTCTTTTAAACAGTTAACAGGATTCTGTTAAACAGTCAACAGTGTTCTGTTAACCAGTTAACAGTGTTCTGTTAATAAGTTAATAGTGTTCCGTTAACCAGTTAACAGTTTTATGTTACCCAGTTAACAGTGTTCTGTTAAACAATCAACAGGGTTCTGTTAACCAGTTAACAGGGTTCTGTTAACCAGTTAACAGGGTTCCGTTAACCAGTTAACATGGTTCTGTTAAACAGTTAACATGGTTCTGTTAAACAGTTAACAGGATCTGTTAACCATTTAACAGGGTTCTGTTAACCACTTAACAATGTTCTGTTAACCTGTTGAAAGTTTTCGTAAACCAGTTAACAGTGTTCTGTTAATCAGTTAATAGTGTTCTGTTAATCAGTTAAAGTGTTCTGTTAAACAGTCAACAGGGTTCTGTTAAACAGTCAACAGGGTTCTGTTAAACAGTCAACAGGGTTCTGTTAACCAGTTAACAGGGTTCTGTTAACCAGTCAACAGGGCTCTGTTAAACAGTTATCAGGGTTCTGTTAACCATTTAATAATGATCTCTTAACAAATTAACGTGGCCCTGTTAACCAGTTAACAGTATTTTGCTAACATATTAAATGTACTCTGTTAACCAGTTAACAGTATTCTGTTAACCAGTTATAGTATTCTGTTAACCAGTTAACAGTATTCTGTTAACCAGTTACAGTATTCTATTAACCAGTTAACAGTATTCTGTTAACCTGTTAAACAGTTAACAGTACTTTGTTAAACAGTTAACAGTACTTTGTTAAACAGTTAACAGTACTTTGTTAAACAGTTAACAGTACTTTGTTAAATTAAACAGTTAACAGTACTTTGTTAAACAGTTAACAGTATTGTATTAACATCTCAACAGTATTCTGTCAATCTTTTAACAGTATCCTCTTAACCTTTAAACAGTTCACAAGATTAACCATTATTTTTTTGGCGATTTTTCACATAAAAATGATTCTGTCGATTTTTTAAATAAAAATTATCCAATTTTTCTATAAAAATTACCCAATTTTTATTATTTTTCATATAAAAAATTACTCAATTTTTTGGGCGATTATTATATGAAAAAATAATCAACTTTTTGGTTGATTTTTTATATGAAAAATTACTTAATTTTTTGGCCAATTTTTATATAAAAAATTGCCATTGAAAAATTACCCATTATAGGGCGATTTTTCATATAAAAATTTACAAAATTTTTTCATATGAAAATTTACCCAATTTTTACTCATTTTTGGACTATTTTTCATATAAAAAATTACTCCGTTTTTTTGGCCGATTTTTCATATGAAAAATTACCCAAATTTGAGCGATTTTTATTTGAAAAGTTACAAACCAATTTTTAAAAATAGGTTCGAATACAAATTTTACACATATGCCAGATGCATTTAAAATCTGTTTTCCTGGACATATAGAAGAAGAATGTAAATAATGGATGTCTCTAAAGGTCCATGCCACGGAAATTAGCTGGGCAAAGCAGTAATGGCTATGTTGAGGAACGAGTGGACATTTCGAAAATAGTTTTGTGCCTAATATTCTGCAATGTCCTCTATCTTAGAAAAAAATAGATTTTTATAGCTGTGAAACTAAAACTAAGTGAGATATCGTCCGCTAAATTTGGTTTTTGATAAAAATCCTTTTCATTGGGTTTCGTGTAAAAAACATTTCCTATTTATTGAGCAGCCTTCGTAACCTCGTAATCCACTATCAAATCAAGACAAGTTTTATAAAAATTTTTCTAAACTCATTTAGAAAACCGACAATCTAAGCAATGTGTTGAGATGCAATTCATAGGATTAACTTACTTTTTAGTTTCATGACTTATTCCGCTATTTAAATTATATATACATACGTATGTATGCATATATGCAAATATATTCCTAATAAAAACACCACGTCTGCTCTATCTATCTGAGTCCATCTATTTGTGGCTGAGTGTTGAGTTTTTTTTTGGCTAAGCGTTTGCCAAAACATTATTACTCTTTTACGTTGTTTTTATTTTGTTTTTGGTTTTCAGTTTTCCACTCACTTCACTCTTTTGGCTTTATCAGTTTTTGTGATCTTTTCATATTCATTTGTAGTCGTTTATTTGTATTAGACGAGGCTACGTAGAGAAATACAATAAAGTAACACGTAAGTCTAAAAGCAGATATATACATACATATATGAATACACAGTTGATTTTCTTTTGAATTGTTTATTATTATGACATTTGTATATTTTAAAAATTTAATAATATTTTGAATTTTTATGGGTGATTTTTCATATTTCCCAATTTTTTGGACTATTTTTTATATAAAAATTACCCTATTTGTCGGAGATTTTTCATATAAAAATTATTCATTTTTTTGGGCAATATTTCATATGAAAATTTGCTCAATTTCTTGTCGATTTTTATATGAAAACTTGCCCCAATTTTTTTGCGATTTTTCCATATGAAAACTAGCCCAATTTTTAAGGTGATGTTTCATAGGAAAAATTACACAATCTTTTATATGTAAAATTAGGTGATTTTTAATATGAAAAATTACCTAATTTATTGGGCGATTTTCATATGTAAAATTAGCCAATTTTTTGGGACGATTTTTATATGAAAAATTAGACAATTTTTGGGCGATTTTCCTAAGAAAAATTAGCCAATTTTTGGGACGATTTTTCATATGAAAAATTAGCCAATTTTTGGGACGATTTTCACATGAAAAATTAGCCAATTTTTGGTCGAATTTTCATATGATAAATTACCCAAAAATTTGAGTAATTTTTATATGAAAAATCTCCCAACTCTAATTGTTGAGTAATTTTTCATATAAAATGATTATGAATTTTTGGGATATTTTTATATGAAAAATTACTAATTTATTTACACAATTTTTGGGCGATTTTTTATGTGTAAAACATTTTATAAGAAAAATTACCCATTTTTGATCGAATTATCATATGAAAAATTAAACAATTTTTTGGGCGATTTTTCATATGAAAAAATAGGCAATTTTTAGGACGATTTTTCACATGAAAAATTAGCCAATTATTGGGCAGATTTTTCATATAAAAAATTAGCCAATTTTTGGGACGATTTTTCACATGAAAAATTAGCCAATTTTTGTTGGCGATTTATGTTATATGAAAATTACCAAATATTTGGTCTATTTTTTTATGAAAAATTACCCATTTTTGGGGTTTATTTATATGAAATATCTCCAAATTTTTGGGCGATTTTTCAATTGAAAAGTTACCCAATTTTTTGGGCGATTTTTTATATGAAAAATTTCCAAATTTTTGTGCAATTTTTCCTATGAAAAATTACCCTTTTTGTCGGTTTTTCATATGAAAGGTTTTTGAGTTATTTATTGTAAGAAAAATTATTAAATTTTTGGACGATTTTTATATAAAAAATTGCTAATTTTTTGGCCGATTTTTCAGATGAAAAATTACCAAAATTATTGCGCGATTTTTTTTTTTTCATATAAAAATATGCCTAATTTTTGCAGTTTTCGCATGAAAAATTGCTTAATTTTTGGGATATTTTTGATATAAATTAAACAATTTTTTTGGCGAGTTTTCATATGAAATATTGGACAAATTTTTTGGACAATTTTTTATATAAAAAATTACCCATTTTTGGCCGATTTTTCATATGAAAAATTCCCCAATTTTTTGGTCGATTTTTCATATGAAAAATTCCCCAATTTTTTGGTCGATTTTTCATATGCAAAAATACCCATTTTTGGGTGATATTTCATATGAAAAATTAACCAATTTTTGTATGATTTTTCATATGAAAAATTAACCAATTTTTGGATGATTTTTCATATGAAAAATTAACCAATTTTTGCATGATTTTTCATATGAAAAATTAACCAATTTTTGCATGATTTTTCATATGAAAAATTAACCAATTTTTGGATGATTTTTCATATGAAAAATTAACCAATTTTTGGATGATTTTTCATATGAAAAATTAACCAATTTTTGGATGATTTTTCATATGAAAAATTAACCAATTTTTGGTTGATTTTTCATAAGAAAAATTAACCAATTTTTGGATGATTTTTCATAAGAAAAATTAACCAATTTTTGGATGATTTTTCATATGAAAAATTAACCAATTTTTGAATGATTTTTCATATGAAAAATTAACCAATTTTTGGATGATTTTTCATATGAAAATTTAACCAATTTTTGGATGATTTTTCATATGAAAAATTAACCAATTTTTGGATGATTTTTCATATGAAAAATTAACCAATTTTTGGATGATTTTTCATATGAAAATTTAACCAATTTTTGAATGATTTTTCATATAAAAAATTACCCAATTTTTGTGAGATTTTCATATGAAAAATTAAACTTTTTTGGCCGATTTGTATAGCTTCTGTCCTGTTTATTCTCCAAACACTGAAGAATGATTGAATAATTTTCTTGCTGCAACCCCAAAAAAATTCGTTCGGTATCATCAAAAGCCCCTAATATTTCGACTTAGTTTTCGCACTGCACGCTCGCTCATCACAGTCATTTGCGTTTATGTGAATCTTCTTTAAACCTACATACATACGATTTGAACATGTGCCTGTCTGTATGTATGTATGTCTCTAGACGTACGTACATGTGAGTGAATATATATGATGATAATGATGATGACGACGATGATGTTGTTGTTCATTTGTTTTCATATCTCGTGAATTTTTGCGGCAACTTATTTTTATAGTCGGATTCAAATTCATTTTCAAGGTAAAATCAATTGAGATGAAACTAATTGAATAGAATTGAGAAGAAAAAAAAAATAACCAAACAAACAAACAGCGGACACAAAACACACATTTTTTCCTCGTTCGAATGAACAAAAACCCTCTAAATGAGGAATGACAATAAAGCACAAAAAAAAAACAGTAGAAAAAACGACGAGACGAAGCAACAAAACCTAAAACGAAATTTGTCATAGCACTTGGCTACTTTGCGACACGATGATGATTTTTTTCAAAACGATATGAGGAATGTATTCGAAAAAAATAAATGAAATCATATTATTTAAGGTCCAAATAGAGTCCAAATGTCCGCCATTTCAGCGGTGTCTGTTTGAGTTGGACATAAAGAGTGATTTTTTTGAGGTTAGGATTTTCATGCATTAGTATTTGACAGATCACGTGGGATTTCAGACATGGTGTCAAAGAGAAAGATGCTCAGTATGCTTTGACATTTCATCATGAATCGTCTTACAAACGAACAACGCTTGCAAATTATTGAATTTTATTATCAAAATGCGTGCTCTGTTAAGAAAGTTCATTGCGCGCTTCCATTTTATGGTCAGTTTAATCGACCCACTGAAGCGGCTATTCGGGCTATTGTGACTAAATTTCGCACCAAATTTACATTGTTGGACATTAAACCACCAACACGCTTACGTAAAGTGCGAACTGAAGAAAATATCGCAGCTGTATCGGCCAGTGTTAATGATGACCACCAATTTTCGATTCGTCGCCGTTCGCACCAATTGGGTCTCTGTTACTCAAAAACGTGGAAATGCCAAAATTGGACTAAGCGGATGGACCACCTAAGACGCAGCCGCGGTCAACATTTAAATGAAATTATCTTCAAAAAGTAAATGTCATGGACCAATCTAACGTTTCAAATAAAGAACCGATGAGATTTTGCAAATTTTATGCGTTTTTTTTTTAAAAAAAGTTATCAAGCTCTTAAAAAATCACCCTTTATTTCTGTCATCATGTTGTTTGTTGCACTATGCATATAGCTACCACCTCTGTCTGTCTGTCTAGCTATCTATGGTGGTGGTTGTGTTGTTAATCAAATTAATGTTTTTCACTTTTTTATGGTTAAAATTTCCTTTAACATTGGCCTAACTAAACTTCAACTTTCTTTGTCGCATTATTGCATATATTAGGGTGTGTGTTATACACTGTGTCGTTGGTTTGGCATAGAACGAGGGTTGTTTGATAATTTGCGGATAAGAATTATACAACAATGTTGGACAAAGCTGACTTCAACCAATCACTAGAAAATATGAAGGGAAAAATTAAAGTTGCAGGCATATCTTTCACACACTGGTCCCAAATACTTTTTATGGTCTAAAGTCAAAAAATAAAGATACAATCTTGTAATTTTGTACATTTGGCAGACTTAAAATATAAAAAATACCCAATTTTTATATGAAAAATTACCAAATTTTTGGGACGATTTTTCATATGAAAAATTAACCAATTTTTGGGCAATTTTTTATATGAAAAATTACCGAATTTTTGGGCGATTTTTCATATGAAAAATTGGCCAATTTTGGGCGATTTTTAATATGAAAAATTGGCCAATTTTGGTCGATATTTAATATGAAAAACTAACCAATTTGTTTGATTTTTTTTAATTATTCATTTTTTATACAAAAAATTACACAATGTTGGGACGATTTTTAATATGAAAAATTTCCCATTTCTTTGGTGATTACCCAAAAATCTTTAGCGATTTTTCATATAAAAAATTACCAATTTTTCATACGAAAAATTACTGCCTTTTGCACAATTTTTCATACTCAGTCTTTTGGGTGTTTTTTCATATGAAAAATTAAACATTTGTTTATTCCCATAAAACCATAAGATTTTGTTCCAATTTTAATTTTGACCTAACAAAATTAATTGTTTCTAGTGTAATACTATTCAACGAAAAATAAAGATTTTATGTCCGACATCTCAAAAAAAATATTTTTTTTTTACTAAAATTCAAATTTTTGCCGAGGTACTTTTAATGTCTCTACTCTCATTTTGCAACTATAGGTCCTATTTTATCCGCTGAATGGATGGACGGATCGTGCAATACTCGATAAAAAGGGGCTGATTTAAGTGTGTCGCACAAGAATAAAAAGAAACTTAAAAAATACGATTTTTTTTTTACTCTTATTTTGGAAATATAAGTACGATCATAACCGCGTATATGTTCAATTAAATAAATGTTGCAAATTTCACTTTCACATAGAGGCAGTAGTTTAGGAACAGTCTCCTAAAAATTTAGAAAAAACTTGGTTTCGAAAAAAAAAATAATTTTCTCCGGCTAGTAATTTTATCTTCTATCCGATTTTGATGAAATTTAACAATTGTCTATTTTTATATAAGACGAAAAAAACTGTATTTTACGATTTTCAAAAAAATAACAATTTTTAAACATTAATTTAGTAATGTAAAAAAAATTATTTTTTTGTGGTATGAGATACAAATATATATATATTTCTAACTTTAATCAAATTTCTTCTAGTTATGCAAAAAAATTTCAAATCTTATTTATTCCCTTATTATTTAAATTGAAATAAAAAAGATATACTTTCGATTTTTGTACAATAAATATTAATAATAGTCAGTTGTATAGGTAAGACGCTCCATAAGTTTCCTGATGGTGTTCCTGGTACTTACTCTTAAACAATTAATATTTAATATAAATAATTAAAATAACTTATTTTAATCTGGCTTCAAAAAAGTTGTGAATGTTACCAACTAAAATTAATCTTTGGTTAGTTAATGCGTTTTGTCCCAAAATATTTCGGCATTAACAAAAATTTTTCGAAGGGTCATGTATAACATATACTGTTGTATTTTGGCTTTCTAAACTCGAGAAAAATATTAAAAAAATTTTTATGGATAATATTTTTTAATTTTTTTTACTAAAATTAAAATTTTCGTCTTAGGTGCCTTTAATATTTGTACTCTCGTTTTGGATATATTGGTCTGATCGTACCCGCTTATATGTTCAGTTAAAGGTAATCATAGCATCTACAAATGTTGTGAATATCACTTTCTTATAGGAGTAGCAATTTAGGAACAGCCGCCAAAATTTTGGAAAAATATTCATCTTTTTTTCGAAAAAATACGTTTTTTGTTGTATTTTTTAATAGCTAAAATTCTGACGATAAAAGCAATGGTTATATGTAAAAAATCTATTGATAAATGTAGAAGTTATGATACTCTTTGTAGACGTAGAAGATTTTTTCACAAAAAAATCATGATTTTTTAAATTATGTTTATTTTTTGCGTTATAATGTTAGCTATTAAAAAATAGAACGAAATACCATTTTCCGACTTTATTTCTATTTTTTTCGTGCAGCAAAAATCTACTTTTTTCTTTTTCGAAAAAAAAAAATATTTTTTTTTTTCAAAAATTTTTGAAGAATGTTCCTAAACCACTGTTTCTATGTGAATGTGTAATTCGCAATATTTGTAGCCATCATGAGTACCTTTAATTTAACATATAACCGGGTGTTACCGGAATTTCCAAAATGAGAGTACAAATATACCTTGGCTGAAAATTGGAATTTTAGTAAAAAAAATAAAAAAATCTTTCATAAAAAAATTTTAATAACTTTTTTGAGTATAGAAAGCCAGAGTACATCAGAAAATGTTATACAAACCCTTTCAACAAAATTTTTGTTGCATAGTGTATTTGGTCAATTGCTTTGCAAATATGGATATCCTACATCAACCCCTATATATTAAACCGAAAAGTTATTTTTTTAAATTTCCATACGGATGTTCAGAATTTGGAAATCAGGCTGATGATATAACCGATTGACACTTTTATGGCGAAAATAACTATTTAACTTTGTTTTTTTTTTTTTAATTATTTTATTTATCTTATATATTTTATTTATTTTATTGATTGAACTGGGATATCGTCCTTTTATATATTTTATTTATTTTATTTATTTTATTTACTTTATTTATTTTATTTACTTTATTTATTTTATTTATTTTATTTATTTTATTTATTTTATTTATTTTATTTATTTTATTTATTTTATTTATTTTATTTATTTTATTTATTTTATTTATTTTATTTATTTTATTTATTTTATTTATTTTATTTATTTTATTTATTTTATTTATTTTATTTATTTTATTTATTTTATTTATTTTATTTATTTTATTTATTTTATTTATTTTATTTATTTTATTTATTTTACTTATTTTATTTATTTTATTTATTTTATTTATTTTATTTATTGTATTTATTTTATTTATTTATTTATTTTCTTTTTTATTTATTTTATTTAGCCTTATTTTTTATTAGTTTTTCAATTTATATTTCCGTGAAGGTCTTTTCTCCATCCCAAAACATATTTTCCCCAGAGTTATTGTGCGAGCCCATCTTCCTCGACCTCATTTTACCCAGTCACATGTTACCCCCCTGAGTCAATGAACTAAGCAGGCCTGTCAGCTAATTTCAATTGTGACTATTTATCGCACTCCGGTTGCTTAATTTCACAGAATTCCACATTTTAATCATGCCAAAAGCCAGGCCAGCAAAATGACAATTCAGAACTTCAGGTGAATTCCATACAGTTCAGGTGGCATGCCGTGCGACCCGACCCTTCCACACCTCCATCCCCTCGAAAAACACCCATCCATGCATACATTCTTTGTTGTTGTGGTGTTCTTTTATGTTTATGCGACTGCCATTATAGTCGACTTGCCGAGTCGGGTCGGGTGATATACATTTTGTTGAATTTTTATTGTATTTATTTTAATATTTAATTACAATTAGTCTCCGTACTATATGTATGCATATACCACAACGTATGTCTATGAACTTAATTTTTTCATATATATTTTGTATATTTAATATACAATACATATGTATATGTGTGTGTGTTTATTTGTTAGGTGATAGCTTTGTTAGCCGTATAAACAAATCCAAAAGCACCACATCATGCCATCATCATAAAATGCTCCAAAAATGAACTCATCCTCATCTACTTTTGGGACAGACCTTTAAATGAATGTTGTTTTCACCAAATTGCTGCCGAATCGCTCGCTTTCCATGATATCATTGAAAGGGTAGAGTAGAGTGCTGGAAATATAAAAAAGGGCGAGTCTTTTATAATCTTTAACATGTTGGTCATTCCACGGTAACAAGGGCGGAATAAAGGGGGAAATTACATCTCATGTTTTCGATAAATAAGTCTATATTATTGATTTTCTTAAAATTCAGATTTTGGGTTATGGTTTTCAAAACACCAACACAGAGAGAACACTCTTTAGAGGAATATCTGTAAATTAGTCTAACTTTTGTTCACAGGAATTTCTTTTACGTCACATACGCGAGAGACTCTTTCACAACGACATACGCTCTCACCACTTGGTATAAACATTGTGTCGGTGTGAGAATGCCTCTCGCATGTAGGGTTTTGACGGTAGCTGCCCTAAAATCAATCACCAATTTTGAACGCGTCTGATCTTTAAACTCGAACAAAAAGAGTTACTTTTGAGGCCGCTTGACGTCGTCAAGACCCTCACTCTACAGAGTAGGAGGGTATATATCATTTGGAACAGACAAAATATGGCGGGATTTGCCATTTCCAATACCTCCCACACAAATCACCCTAAACTAGGTAAAATTAAATCTATTATATCTTCTATACGGATGATCGGAATACTGTGAGATTTCACATTTGGTAACGTTTTTATGGGGGTTACATTCGTGTGAAATATAGGCTATATTGCCATGCCCCTTCCAATACCTCCCACACAAATCACTATAAACTAGGTAAAATTAAATCTATTATATCTTCTATACGGATGATCGGAATATTGTGAGATTTCACATTTGTTAATGTTTTTATAGAGGTTACATTCGTGTGAAATATAGGCGATATTGCCACACCCCTTCTGGTACCTCCCACACAAATCACTATAAACTAGGTAAAATTAAATCTATTATATCTTCTATACGGATGATCGGAATATTGTGAGATTTCACATTTGTTAATGTTTTTATAGAGGTTACATTCGTGTGAAATATAGGCGATATTGCCACACCCCTTCTGGTACCTCCCACACAAATCACCCTAAACTAGGTAAAATTAAATCTATTATATCTTCTATACGGATGATCGGAATACTGTGAGATTTCACCTTTGGTAATGTTTTTATAGAGGTTACATTCGTGTGAAATATAGGCGATATTGCCACACCCCTTCTGGTACCTCCCACACAAATCACTATAAACTAGGTAAAATTAAATCTATTATATCTTCTATACGGATGATCGGAATACTCTGAGATTTCACATTTGTTAATATTTTTATAGAGGTTACATTCGTGTGAAATATAGGCGATATTGCCACACCCCTTCTGGTACCTCCCACACAAATCACCCTAAACTAGGTAAAATTAAATCTATTATATCTTCTATACGGATGATCGGAATACTGTGAGATTTCACATTTGTTAATGTTTTTATAGAGGTTACATTCGTGTAAAATATAGGCGATATTGCCACACCCCTTCTGGTACCTCCCACACAAATCACCCTAAACTAGGTAAAATTATATCTATTATATCTTCTATACGGATGATCGGAATACTGTGAGATTTCACATTTGTTAATGTTTTTATAGAGGTTACATTCGTGTGAAATATAGGCGATATTGCCACACCCCTTCTGGTACCTCCCACACAAATCACTATAAACTAGGTAAAATTAAATCTATTATATCTTCTATACGGATGATCGGAATACTGTGAGATGTCACATTTGTTAATGTTTTTATAGAGGTTACATTCGTGTGAAATATAGGCGATATTGCCACACCCCTTCTGGAACCTCCCACACAAATCACCCTAAACTAGGTCAAATTAAATCTATTATATCTTCTATACGGATGATCGGAATACTGTGAGATTTCACATTTGTTAATGTGTTTATAGAGGTTACATTCGTGTGAAATATAGGCGATATTGCCACACCCCTTCTGGTACCTCCCACACAAATCACAATAACTAGGTAAAATTAAATCTATTATATCTTCTATACGGATGATCGGAATACTGTGAGATTTCACATTTGTTAATGTTTTTATAGAGGTTACATTCGTGTGAAATATATGCGATATTGCCACACCCCTTCTGGTACCTCCCACACAAATCACCCTAAACTAGGTAAAATTAAATCTATTATATCTTCTATACGGATGATCGGAATACTGTGAGATTTCACATTTGGTAATGTTTTTATAGAGGTTACATTCGTGTGAAATATAGGCGATATTGCCACACCCCTTCTGGCACCTCCCACACAAATCACCCTAAACTAGGTAAAATTAAATCTGTTATATCTTCTATACGGATGATCGGAATACTCTGAGATTTCACATTTGGTAATGTTTTTATAGAGGTTACATTCGTGTGAAATATGGGCGATATTGCCACAACCCTTCTGGTAGCTCCCACACAAATCACCCTAAACTAGGTAAAATTAAATCTATTATATCTTCTATACGGATGATCGGAATACTGTGAGATTTTACATTTGGTAATATATTTATAGAGGTTACATTCGTGTGAAATATGGGCGATATTGCCGCACCCCTTCTGGTACCTCCCACACAAATCACCCTAAACTAGGTAAAATTAAATCTATTATATCTTCTATACGGATGATCGGAATACTGTGAGATTTTACATTTGTTAATGTTCTTATAGAGGTTACATTCGTGTGAAATATAGGCGATATTACCACACCCCTTCTGGTACCTCCCACACAAAGTGGCGTAAACTTTAGTTACAATAAAACCGATCTAACATCCATACGGGTAGTCCTAATAATTTGTAATATGATATTTGAAAATGTTTTTATAATCACTTTAAACATAAAAAATAATTACGCTTTAGCCACGCCCTTCAAGTACCTCCCACACAATTGTCTGTATCCTAGGTAAAATTAAATCTTTCACAACATCTATACTGGTGCACGGAATCCAACTATTTTAAAAATATGGAAGCTGGGACCATGTGCCACGAACCTTCTAGCACCTTCCACACAAATGATCCTACCCTATGTAAAATTTAATTTCTTATAACTTCCGTGTATATGTATGTTCTCTGAGAGTGAGGGTATAAGTCGGTTCAGCCGACTGAAGCTTACTTACTTGTTTTCTATGAATCTGCGTATCACGCCCACCGTAGAATTGGTGGTAAGTTTCTCAGAACTACCATCGATTACTTTCTCCCCCAAATGCTACAATTTTTTATGTGCTTCGTGAAAAACAACGTTCAAGCAAAAACATGTTTCATTAATGCAGATGACTAACTCGCGGAAAGTTCGATGAAGAAAACATAGATTCACGACATTAACCCAATTTCAGAGGGAACTTTTTGGACGCCAGAGACAAATCGAAAGAAGGTTTTTTAACGGCCACATCAATTTCGCTAGAGCCGATTGTATGTACCCTTCTTATGCCAAAATTAACATGGGAGAAATGAGAATTATTAGTGTTAAAGTACTCATTCGAATACAGTCGACACACTTAAAAATCAATCCACTATAAATAAAATGTTGTATCTGAGACCTAAAAATTTCTTTTTTTGGATTTTTTTATTAAAACACCTATTTTCGTCGAAGATACCTTTAATATTTGTACTCTCATTTTGGAAATGTATGTCATATCACACCTGCTTATATGTTCGATTAAAGGTATGATTACAAATGTTGCGAATTTTACATTCACATAGAAACAGTGGGTTACGAACAGTCTACAAATGAGAAAAATATTTCTTTTTTGAAAAAAAAAAAAACAGGAACCCATAAAAAATTAAAACAAATTGATCAAAAATAATTTGTTTTATTTTTAAAAACTAACACTTTAAAGAAGGGAACAATGTCTATATATAAAATATAATAAGACACAATTTTTAGACACAGTATACATAATTTTTTAATACTTTTTAGTAGAATATGTTCTTTCATTTTTAATAGATGGCAATTAAACGCAGAAAATAAGACCTATTGGAAGAAAATCTATGTCTAGATTAAGAAGTTATTATCCATTCACTCTATCGCCTTTATTAACCAAAAAGTTAAATAAAATATTTATTAGTACTTTGTTTGTTTCGAAGCACTGTGTATAGTAAATTATCTCATATTTACACAAAAAATGCCAATATTTTTGAATATGAGAAAAATTCAACACATGAAATTAAAGTTTTACAAAATTGATACAAATGATCCCCTGGCGTATGGAAATTAAAGTCGATCTATGCAATATTTTGTGGACCTATGTTCCACATTTGAACGATGGGAATACATGTAAATGCAATATTTTTCGTATTGTCCAGTCATCAAAATTTCACTTCACGGCAATATTCGGCAAATTGCAAATTTATTGTTTTTGTTTTCTTGTTCTTATCTTTTTTCGAACCCAACCTTATATGTACTCGTATATTTGATTAATTGATTTGAAATGCCAAAGTCTACTTTTATTTTACAATGCCCCCCCAATTACAAAGAACGAAAGACAAAAGAGAAACACACAATTTTTGCCAATATCGCAATATTTGTAGCCATCATGAGTACCTTTAATTTAACATATAACCGGGTGTTACCGGAATTTCCAAAATGAGAGTACAAATATACCTTGGCTGAAAATTGGAATTTTAGTAAAAAAAATAAAAAAATCTTTCATAAAAAAATTTTAATAACTTTTTTGAGTATAGAAAGCCAGAGTACATCAGAAAATGTTATACAAACCCTTTCAACAAAATTTTTGTTGCATAGTGTATTTGGTCAATTGCTTTGCAAATATGGATATCCTACATCAACCCCTATATATTAAACCGAAAAGTTATTTTTTTAAATTTCCATACGGATGTTCAGAATTTGGAAATCAGGCTGATGATATAACCGATTGACACTTTTATGGCGAAAATAACTATTTAACTTTGTTTTTTTTTTTTAATTATTTTATTTATCTTATATATTTTATTTATTTTATTGATTGAACTGGGATATCGTCCTTTTATATATTTTATTTATTTTATTTATTTTATTTACTTTATTTATTTTATTTACTTTATTTATTTTATTTATTTTATTTATTTTATTTATTTTATTTATTTTATTTATTTTATTTATTTTATTTATTTTATTTATTTTATTTATTTTATTTATTTTATTTATTTTATTTATTTTATTTATTTTATTTATTTTATTTATTTTATTTATTTTATTTATTTTATTTATTTTATTTATTTTATTTATTTTATTTATTTTATTTATTTTATTTATTTTATTTATTTTACTTATTTTATTTATTTTATTTATTTTATTTATTTTATTTATTGTATTTATTTTATTTATTTATTTATTTTCTTTTTTATTTATTTTATTTAGCCTTATTTTTTATTAGTTTTTCAATTTATATTTCCGTGAAGGTCTTTTCTCCATCCCAAAACATATTTTCCCCAGAGTTATTGTGCGAGCCCATCTTCCTCGACCTCATTTTACCCAGTCACATGTTACCCCCCTGAGTCAATGAACTAAGCAGGCCTGTCAGCTAATTTCAATTGTGACTATTTATCGCACTCCGGTTGCTTAATTTCACAGAATTCCACATTTTAATCATGCCAAAAGCCAGGCCAGCAAAATGACAATTCAGAACTTCAGGTGAATTCCATACAGTTCAGGTGGCATGCCGTGCGACCCGACCCTTCCACACCTCCATCCCCTCGAAAAACACCCATCCATGCATACATTCTTTGTTGTTGTGGTGTTCTTTTATGTTTATGCGACTGCCATTATAGTCGACTTGCCGAGTCGGGTCGGGTGATATACATTTTGTTGAATTTTTATTGTATTTATTTTAATATTTAATTACAATTAGTCTCCGTACTATATGTATGCATATACCACAACGTATGTCTATGAACTTAATTTTTTCATATATATTTTGTATATTTAATATACAATACATATGTATATGTGTGTGTGTTTATTTGTTAGGTGATAGCTTTGTTAGCCGTATAAACAAATCCAAAAGCACCACATCATGCCATCATCATAAAATGCTCCAAAAATGAACTCATCCTCATCTACTTTTGGGACAGACCTTTAAATGAATGTTGTTTTCACCAAATTGCTGCCGAATCGCTCGCTTTCCATGATATCATTGAAAGGGTAGAGTAGAGTGCTGGAAATATAAAAAAGGGCGAGTCTTTTATAATCTTTAACATGTTGGTCATTCCACGGTAACAAGGGCGGAATAAAGGGGGAAATTACATCTCATGTTTTCGATAAATAAGTCTATATTATTGATTTTCTTAAAATTCAGATTTTGGGTTATGGTTTTCAAAACACCAACACAGAGAGAACACTCTTTAGAGGAATATCTGTAAATTAGTCTAACTTTTGTTCACAGGAATTTCTTTTACGTCACATACGCGAGAGACTCTTTCACAACGACATACGCTCTCACCACTTGGTATAAACATTGTGTCGGTGTGAGAATGCCTCTCGCATGTAGGGTTTTGACGGTAGCTGCCCTAAAATCAATCACCAATTTTGAACGCGTCTGATCTTTAAACTCGAACAAAAAGAGTTACTTTTGAGGCCGCTTGACGTCGTCAAGACCCTCACTCTACAGAGTAGGAGGGTATATATCATTTGGAACAGACAAAATATGGCGGGATTTGCCATTTCCAATACCTCCCACACAAATCACCCTAAACTAGGTAAAATTAAATCTATTATATCTTCTATACGGATGATCGGAATACTGTGAGATTTCACATTTGGTAACGTTTTTATGGGGGTTACATTCGTGTGAAATATAGGCTATATTGCCATGCCCCTTCCAATACCTCCCACACAAATCACTATAAACTAGGTAAAATTAAATCTATTATATCTTCTATACGGATGATCGGAATATTGTGAGATTTCACATTTGTTAATGTTTTTATAGAGGTTACATTCGTGTGAAATATAGGCGATATTGCCACACCCCTTCTGGTACCTCCCACACAAATCACTATAAACTAGGTAAAATTAAATCTATTATATCTTCTATACGGATGATCGGAATATTGTGAGATTTCACATTTGTTAATGTTTTTATAGAGGTTACATTCGTGTGAAATATAGGCGATATTGCCACACCCCTTCTGGTACCTCCCACACAAATCACCCTAAACTAGGTAAAATTAAATCTATTATATCTTCTATACGGATGATCGGAATACTGTGAGATTTCACCTTTGGTAATGTTTTTATAGAGGTTACATTCGTGTGAAATATAGGCGATATTGCCACACCCCTTCTGGTACCTCCCACACAAATCACTATAAACTAGGTAAAATTAAATCTATTATATCTTCTATACGGATGATCGGAATACTCTGAGATTTCACATTTGTTAATATTTTTATAGAGGTTACATTCGTGTGAAATATAGGCGATATTGCCACACCCCTTCTGGTACCTCCCACACAAATCACCCTAAACTAGGTAAAATTAAATCTATTATATCTTCTATACGGATGATCGGAATACTGTGAGATTTCACATTTGTTAATGTTTTTATAGAGGTTACATTCGTGTAAAATATAGGCGATATTGCCACACCCCTTCTGGTACCTCCCACACAAATCACCCTAAACTAGGTAAAATTATATCTATTATATCTTCTATACGGATGATCGGAATACTGTGAGATTTCACATTTGTTAATGTTTTTATAGAGGTTACATTCGTGTGAAATATAGGCGATATTGCCACACCCCTTCTGGTACCTCCCACACAAATCACTATAAACTAGGTAAAATTAAATCTATTATATCTTCTATACGGATGATCGGAATACTGTGAGATGTCACATTTGTTAATGTTTTTATAGAGGTTACATTCGTGTGAAATATAGGCGATATTGCCACACCCCTTCTGGAACCTCCCACACAAATCACCCTAAACTAGGTCAAATTAAATCTATTATATCTTCTATACGGATGATCGGAATACTGTGAGATTTCACATTTGTTAATGTGTTTATAGAGGTTACATTCGTGTGAAATATAGGCGATATTGCCACACCCCTTCTGGTACCTCCCACACAAATCACAATAACTAGGTAAAATTAAATCTATTATATCTTCTATACGGATGATCGGAATACTGTGAGATTTCACATTTGTTAATGTTTTTATAGAGGTTACATTCGTGTGAAATATATGCGATATTGCCACACCCCTTCTGGTACCTCCCACACAAATCACCCTAAACTAGGTAAAATTAAATCTATTATATCTTCTATACGGATGATCGGAATACTGTGAGATTTCACATTTGGTAATGTTTTTATAGAGGTTACATTCGTGTGAAATATAGGCGATATTGCCACACCCCTTCTGGCACCTCCCACACAAATCACCCTAAACTAGGTAAAATTAAATCTGTTATATCTTCTATACGGATGATCGGAATACTCTGAGATTTCACATTTGGTAATGTTTTTATAGAGGTTACATTCGTGTGAAATATGGGCGATATTGCCACAACCCTTCTGGTAGCTCCCACACAAATCACCCTAAACTAGGTAAAATTAAATCTATTATATCTTCTATACGGATGATCGGAATACTGTGAGATTTTACATTTGGTAATATATTTATAGAGGTTACATTCGTGTGAAATATGGGCGATATTGCCGCACCCCTTCTGGTACCTCCCACACAAATCACCCTAAACTAGGTAAAATTAAATCTATTATATCTTCTATACGGATGATCGGAATACTGTGAGATTTTACATTTGTTAATGTTCTTATAGAGGTTACATTCGTGTGAAATATAGGCGATATTACCACACCCCTTCTGGTACCTCCCACACAAAGTGGCGTAAACTTTAGTTACAATAAAACCGATCTAACATCCATACGGGTAGTCCTAATAATTTGTAATATGATATTTGAAAATGTTTTTATAATCACTTTAAACATAAAAAATAATTACGCTTTAGCCACGCCCTTCAAGTACCTCCCACACAATTGTCTGTATCCTAGGTAAAATTAAATCTTTCACAACATCTATACTGGTGCACGGAATCCAACTATTTTAAAAATATGGAAGCTGGGACCATGTGCCACGAACCTTCTAGCACCTTCCACACAAATGATCCTACCCTATGTAAAATTTAATTTCTTATAACTTCCGTGTATATGTATGTTCTCTGAGAGTGAGGGTATAAGTCGGTTCAGCCGACTGAAGCTTACTTACTTGTTTTCTATGAATCTGCGTATCACGCCCACCGTAGAATTGGTGGTAAGTTTCTCAGAACTACCATCGATTACTTTCTCCCCCAAATGCTACAATTTTTTATGTGCTTCGTGAAAAACAACGTTCAAGCAAAAACATGTTTCATTAATGCAGATGACTAACTCGCGGAAAGTTCGATGAAGAAAACATAGATTCACGACATTAACCCAATTTCAGAGGGAACTTTTTGGACGCCAGAGACAAATCGAAAGAAGGTTTTTTAACGGCCACATCAATTTCGCTAGAGCCGATTGTATGTACCCTTCTTATGCCAAAATTAACATGGGAGAAATGAGAATTATTAGTGTTAAAGTACTCATTCGAATACAGTCGACACACTTAAAAATCAATCCACTATAAATAAAATGTTGTATCTGAGACCTAAAAATTTCTTTTTTTGGATTTTTTTATTAAAACACCTATTTTCGTCGAAGATACCTTTAATATTTGTACTCTCATTTTGGAAATGTATGTCATATCACACCTGCTTATATGTTCGATTAAAGGTATGATTACAAATGTTGCGAATTTTACATTCACATAGAAACAGTGGGTTACGAACAGTCTACAAATGAGAAAAATATTTCTTTTTTGAAAAAAAAAAAAACAGGAACCCATAAAAAATTAAAACAAATTGATCAAAAATAATTTGTTTTATTTTTAAAAACTAACACTTTAAAGAAGGGAACAATGTCTATATATAAAATATAATAAGACACAATTTTTAGACACAGTATACATAATTTTTTAATACTTTTTAGTAGAATATGTTCTTTCATTTTTAATAGATGGCAATTAAACGCAGAAAATAAGACCTATTGGAAGAAAATCTATGTCTAGATTAAGAAGTTATTATCCATTCACTCTATCGCCTTTATTAACCAAAAAGTTAAATAAAATATTTATTAGTACTTTGTTTGTTTCGAAGCACTGTGTATAGTAAATTATCTCATATTTACACAAAAAATGCCAATATTTTTGAATATGAGAAAAATTCAACACATGAAATTAAAGTTTTACAAAATTGATACAAATGATCCCCTGGCGTATGGAAATTAAAGTCGATCTATGCAATATTTTGTGGACCTATGTTCCACATTTGAACGATGGGAATACATGTAAATGCAATATTTTTCGTATTGTCCAGTCATCAAAATTTCACTTCACGGCAATATTCGGCAAATTGCAAATTTATTGTTTTTGTTTTCTTGTTCTTATCTTTTTTCGAACCCAACCTTATATGTACTCGTATATTTGATTAATTGATTTGAAATGCCAAAGTCTACTTTTATTTTACAATGCCCCCCCAATTACAAAGAACGAAAGACAAAAGAGAAACACACAATTTTTGCCAATATCGCTGAGTGGTGAGGCACCAAGTCATCCCATAGATGAGTGCATTTCGCGTGTAACCTTTTTTAATCGATCTTTTTGTTAAATCTAAACAATTTATATATTTATATAGGTCAAAGTTCAAAGATAATTCGTCATCATCATCCTCATTACACAGTGTTCTACAAACACAACAAAATATAATGTTCTTCTCTGCTTTGTAAAGTAGAAATGTGTTGATGGACATTAAAAGTTATTTGAAACAAAAATAAAACAGCAGAATCAATAGACAAAACAGCATGAGAGTATTTTAGAACAAAAAAAATTGGGTGTGCAAGTAAAAAAATTTCATAAAATCCACAAAAAAATTATGGATAATTAAAAAAAATGCTGAAATTGAAAATTTCGGCGAAGGTATCTTAAATATTTGTACTCTCATTTTGGAAATATAATTCCGATATCACCTAGTTATATGTTAAATTAAAGGTACTAATGGTGGCTACAAATATTGCGAATTACTTTTTCATATAGAAACAGTGGTTTAAGAACAGTCCCTATAAATTTGGGAAAAAATATTTTTTTTTTCGAAAAATAAAAAAATATATTTTTGCTGGCACGTGAAAATTGGGAAGTGGGGGAAATTGGTCCAGAGGGAAATTTTTTCCCTAACAAGGACTGAAAATACTCCCTAATATTTTGAGTATTTCAGCAATTTTTTTAAGTTTCCGCCTTATAATAAATAATAATATTCTCTCATAGCATGAGCACGAACCATGAAAACTATTTTTTCTCAAATTCATACTTTTAGGGGGTTAAATTGGACAAAGAGGTATAAAAATAGTATCAATCAAACGGCAAGAGCTGGGAACATTGGGAAATTCAGTTTTATTCGCCTTATAGCAGACATAATTGGCAAATTTCATCAAAATGGGAGAGACGATCAAATTACTCGCCAGCGAAAAATATTAATAAACTTTATTTTACAAGAATCGAAGATATATTTTTAGTTTATAAAATAAATAAGAAAAATATTAAAAAACTATTTTTAAAGATTTGACAATTTTATAACTAGAATAAATTAGAAAAAAATATATTTTCATACCACAAAAAAATACTTTTTTAACCCATTAGTGCCCATGAACTAAAATTGAGATTTCTGAGAAACTAAAGGAAGCGACAACTATTTGTTGATATTTGTCAAATATTTAGAATATTTGATTTACTATAATACCAACAACTTCCTATACAGAGCCTACTTCCCCCGATCCACAAGCAAAACTTTAAAATCCACAAAAATACCTAATTTGAATAAAATTAAAATTATAATTTTGTTTTCACATGAAATTGAAAAGTTTTCTTTACTTTAATGCTAAAGCTTTGTTCCATTCTTATATGTAAATACATATTCAATTTACTATTGACATGATTGTTTCATTATTTTATAAATAAATATAATATTTTAATTATATCAAACCATTATTTATTTAAAATCAAAAAATAAATATTCTTATATTTATATTTTCAAAAGGCTTAAATACCATAAATATTGGTAGATAGTGGGCGCTACACTTGGTTGTAATTCCATTCTATTTTAATTCCAAAAGTACAAATTTTGAAAATCCATTATCAGACATACGTAGTGCAAAATAACCTAACTTCATGATTCAACCAATTTTCGTCGTAAAAGAAAAATTACGAATTTTGAAAGAAACTTTTTATTTTGCGTATCAGAGGAATGTATATACCGAATTCCATGATTCCAGCTGCGCCCATTTGGTTGCTACCATTTTTATCCCCTTGACGTTTCTACGCAATTATAATTTCACCATTCTAGCTGTAGTCGTTTAGTTGGTACTATTTTTATCCCTCTGTACCATTGTATCCCTTGAAAGTACGAATTTCGAAAAATTCGTTTATTTTCCGTGTCTACGCAGTCAGAGGAATGTATACTGCGAATTGCATGACTCTAGATGCGGTCATTTGGTTGGTACAATTTATATCCCCTTTTTCCATTTTAAACCCAAAAAGTACGAATTTCGAAAAATTCGTCTATTTTCCGTGTCTACACAGTCATAGGAATGTACACTCCGAATTTCATGACTCTAGCTGCGGTCATTTGATTGGTACTATTTTTATCCCCCTTTTTCATTTTAACCCCAAAAAGTACGAATTTCATCCGTTTATTTTACTTGTCTATGCAATCAGAGGAATGTATACGCCGAATTTCATTATTTGGTACCATTTTTATCCCTCTATTCCCATTTCACCCCTTTAAAGTACGAATTTGAAAAAATACTTTTATATTATGTATCTACTCAATTGGAGGAATGTACACACCGAATTTCGTGTTTCTAGCTGTTGTTGTTTAAAAGGTACCATTTTTATCCCTTTTTCCCCATTTCAACCCTTCAAATAAGAATCACTTTATGGTGCACGATTTTGCTATAAGTTTTTTGTTTATAAAATAAAAAGGACAAATTACAGAAAATATATTGGAAAAAAATTATCAAAATCGGAGAGAAGATGAAATTATTCACCAACAAAAAATATAATTTTTTCTGCAAAAAAAAAATAATATTTTTTTTTTATAAATTTTTAGGACACTATTCCAAACTACTGTCTTTATGTGAAAGTGAAATTAGTAACATTTGTAGCCATCATAATTGCATTTATATGAATATAATAAAATGAGAATGCAAATAGTAAATAAATGAGAATGCAATAGTAAATTTATCTACAAAAATTCCACACAAAAAATATTTTCAGGTCTCGGACACAAAATTTTTAATTTGTTTGCTCTATAGTGTTATCTGAATCCAAAATCCGACAATTTTAACGTTTAATGAAGCCAAAATCCGTAAGAATATGAGTACAGTGAAACCTCCCAATACTGAACACTCTCGCAGACGGACACCTCCCTTCAATGGGTAATTATAAGACAGCGAAGTTCATATTTCCAAGAGTATAAAATTCGCACAGGTTTCCTCCCTACAACGGACAAATTTTGGATGACCTTGGCAGGTTTCACTGTAGTTTCTCGCTTAAGATGATTTATTCTGAAAACATTTTTTATTTCAAAAATTCCAGGTCATTTTAATAATGCTTTTTTTTACAAAATTTCATGTTATTTGTCAAGGGGAACCCCCCATTTCTTGCTCGACACAGCGTTTTTTATCGAGTAATACACGAGCCGTCAATCCATACACTGACCTTGTCGACCTTGATCGTGCCCAATTAATCGCATTTGATAATTTACACGCTTGACGCTCCCATAAACTCAAGTCATAGTGAACACATGTGCATGCATTCTGTCATTCATTCAGTCATTCACTCGCTCATCCATCTATTCATTCATTGTGTATTGTGCTGATGATGATGATGACCTGTCATCAAATATGCGGTGATAAAAAAAGACTCAAGTTTGATATTGAACTTTGCCCAATTTTCAATAAAACGACCAAATGGTGATTATAAACAGTAATAAGCCATAGTGAGTCAGTCAGGCGGACGGACGGACAAATGATGGATGGGAACACACGGATGGTGGGAAAATAATATGACAAAGAAAGAGAGCGACACATTTAAATTCAAATATGACACGGTAGTATCAGAATTTTGGGGACATAGCAACATAATTCTTACTTTGGATTAATATTATTCAAAATTATCCCTTAGCATTCAGTGTAAATGATCCCCTGGGCAAATATAAATAATATAAACAATTTTAATATATATATTTGATATATATTTTAATTAATATTATTTAAAATTATCCCTTTGTATTCGGTGTAAATGATCCCCCCGGTCATCTACAAATAATCTCATAATCTATTCAGCCGATTTCATCTTTTCTTTATTTCCTCCTTCAAGGAGTGGACCATGAAACTAAGACTCTAAAAGCTTCAATGACCAATACCATGTTTGAAAGTATTTTTTGTGTATTTAATATATAAGTACTATTTAGGTAAATAATTTTCTGAAAACGATTAGATTTTCATAAATACTACAAGTAACTCGACCGGATGTGCTGGTATTACCAAGTTTTTGCTGGGATTGTCAAGTTTTTTCCGAGATTACCACGTTTTTAATTCACATTGTCAAGTTTTTGCTGGTATTACAAAGTTTTTATCCTATAAGAATTACCAAGTTTTTGCTGGGATTATCAAGTTTTTGTTGGGATTACCAAGTTTTTGCTGGGATTACAAAGTTGTTGCTGGAGTTACCAAGTTTTTGCGGGATTAGCATTTTTCTGAGATTAAAAGTTTTTGCTGAGATTGCTAAGTTCTAGCTGGTATTACCAAGTTTTTGATGGGATTACCAAGTTTTTCCTGGAATTACCAAGTTTTTGATGGGATTACCAAGTTTTTATTCACTTTTTAGCTGGAATTAAAAAGTTTTTTCTAGGATTATCAAGTTTTTGCTGGCAAGTTTTTGTTAAAACTACCAAGTTTTTTATCGGATTACAAAGTTGGGATTATCAAGTTTTTGTTGGGATTACCAAGTTTTTTCTGAGATTTCCAAGTTTTATTCACGTTTTAGCTGGAATTACAAAGTTTTTTTTTCAAGGATTGCCAAGTTTTTGCTGGCATTACCAAGTTTTTGTTGAGACTACCAAGTTTTTTTTATCGGATTACAAAGTTGGGATTATCAAGTTTTTGTTGGGATTACCAAGTTTTTTCTGAGATTTCCAAGTTGTTACTCACGTTTTAGCTGGAATTACAAAGTTTTTTTTTCTAGGATTACCAAGTTTTTGCTGGCATTACCAAGTTTTTGTTGAGACTAACAATTTTTTTTATTGTATTACAAAGTTTGGATTAGCAAGTTTTTGTTGAGATTACTTAGTTTTTCTGAGATTACCAAGTTTTTTCTGAGATTATTAAGATTTGCAATTACCAAGTTTTTGTTGGAACTGCAAAGTTTTAACAAGTACCGCGACCAGATAAAGCATCCCAGTCGCTTTACCAAGTTTTTGCTGGGATTATCATGTGTTTTTTTTTTTTTGAGATTACCAAGTTTTTTTATCGGATTACAAAGTTGGGATTATCAAGTTTTTGTTGGGATTACCAAGTTTTTTCTGAGATTTCCAAGTTTTTATTCACATTGCTAAGTTTTGCTCGTATTAAAAAGTTTTGTTTTCTAGGATTACCAAGTCTTTGCTGCGATTATCAAGCTTTTGTTGGGATTACCAAATTTTTGCTGGGATTACAAAGTTTTTATTGCATTACCAAGTTTTTGCTACGATTACAAAGTTGTTGCTGGAGTTACCAAGATTTTGTTGGATTACCTTTTTTCTGAGATTACCAAGTTTTTGCTGATTTTACTAAGTTTTTGCTGAGATTACCAAGTTCTAGCTGGTATTGCTGGGATTACAAAATTGTTGCTGGAGTTACCAAGTTTTTGCTGAATTACCTTTTTTCAGAGATTCAGAGTTTCAGAGTTTTTGCTTAGTTAACTTATTTTTTGCTGGTTTTACTAAGTTTTTGTTAAGATTACCAAGTTCTAGCTGGTATTACTAAGTTTTTGCTGGCATTACTAAGTTTTTTGAGATTACCAAGTTTTTTCTGAGATTACCAAGTTTTATTTACGTTTTTGCTGGAATTACAAAGTTACTGGAATTACAGGGACTACTAAGTTTTTGCTGAGATTACCAAGTTTTTGTTGAAACTACAAAGTTTTTTTTATCGGATTACATTTTTATCGGTTTGCATTAACAAGTTTTTGTTGGATTTTCCTCAGATTAACAAGTATTTTTGCTGAGATGTGTAACACAAAATAAAGAAAGAAATCGATTCTTTGATTTTGCAATATTTTTGTGGCTATTTTTTACATAATTTTTATTTTTTTAGCTTTTGATCTGATCAAAATTTCGGGACATAAACAATTAATGTTGTCCAGTGTTATTCATATGCAAGTGCTAGTGCTTAAAACCGTTAACAAGGAACGTTGAAATAATTATTGTGTAAATAGCACCGAGCTATAGTGATGGCGGTTGGCATACATATTTTTTTTATTATAATTCCCATTAAATGGTAATTAATGTCTTCCATAACTACAACACAAGGTATATTTTTTTTGCATTTAAAACAATATTTTCTTTTGTTGTAAAACATTTTATTGTTATCTTACATAACGCCATGGTTGTTGTTGTTGCTGTTGTTGCACACTTGTTTCCAGAAAACTCTCTCCGTACATTTTTCATACGCTTTACTTTTTTCCCTAACCTTGAACGCTTATCTTTTAAATAATTTTATGTTACTTTTCAATGGAAAAAGATAAAACAAAACTAGGCATTTATATTTGAACAGAAATAAAGTTGGTCGTAAACGTGGAAAGAGAGAAGGTTGATAACATTAACTACTAGCCAGTAAGTACGTCATGTGTGTGCAACAGTTTTTTCAAAATCTTGAAATATTTTTGGATTATTTCTTTATTTTAAAAAAAAGTTCCGCTAGTGTTGTTTTTGATGTTCGTTAAACTGCTGAAATTAATGGGTCTTAAAACGAATTTCGAAAGATAATTTAATAACCATAAGACCAGCATATGAAAAATATAAAAATAAAACAAAATATAAAATATATAATAACATAATATAATGGGCTAACCATAAGACTAGCGGGTTCGACTTGTTTTATTTGGGACAGATGGGGGGCAATTCTCTACTCAGAAATCATAATATGAATATGCCAGGCAATAACCTATGGCGAAACTTAGTATTAATAATGCAACTGCACTTATTTCCTCTCAGCAGTTCTTATAGTATTCATAGAGCTTAATTTTTTTAGCATTTCTTAAAATTAGCACTCATAATTGTGCACCCCTTTCAGTGAGTACACAACTATTTCGCTCAGACATTAGAGGATTATGAGAAGCTTCCCCAAGCTCATGAAAGGATGTTTGTGATATTATTTGCTTAAAGCTACATGCGAAATCAAAATGAAATCGATCAAGGTCGATTTACAAATGTCAGATAGGTACCATAAAAATTTGACACTGAAAATGCTTTTTTTAGTGCATTAGTTTGTAAAGGCTCGTTTACACCTAATGATTTATGGTCTGACTGATTTGGGCCCCCCTTCACATTAAACTAAATTCCGCAAATGATGAGGTATGAACGAATTGAGACTATCATGTGTGTGTGTGAACGTAAATGTCAAGATTGAGAAGAAACTGTAAGATTTTTTATTGTGGTGTGAAAGCGTCGCTATGGTATGGTAAGTGTGCGTTCTTACCACCCAAACAACGCAGATTCTACTCTGGGTAAGACCAGCTGACTTTAATCGTGGCACAGAGGTTCAGAATCAAAATCCATCCATTTTCTCATCTGGACTTTATCCAAAGCCGGCTACGCGGAGAAAAGGTTTCCAGGGTTGAATTTATGAAAAATCGCCCAAAAGAGTAATTTTTTATATTTGAATTTATGAAATATCACCCAATCAGCGATATTTCATATTTGGTTTTTGAGTAATTTTTCATATGAAAAATCCCATTTTTGTATGGTTTTTTTGGGTAATTTTCTACTGAAAGACCAACAATTCGAAGACTTTGTTAAAAACGTCAAGCTGAGTACTTTTGGATTGCATGGATTGCATTCCACAGAGGATGTCGATTTTCGTAGAAGTGCAGTAATATTACAAGAAAATATAATTTTTTAATATAGCAAAACCAAAACAAATACAAATAGTGAAAAAATAATTTTATATATAAATATAATATATTAATTATTTCAAATCACGCTTATAAGGCAAGGCTACCAATACGTCAAGTCAAAAAATAAATGTTCTTATATTTGTATTTTCAAAAAGCTTAAATAACATAAATATTGGTGGATAGTGGGTGCTACAGTTGGTTGTATTTTAATTCCAGTACATTTTTTAAAATCCATTGTCAGACGTATATAATGCAAAATAACCTAACTTCATGATTCAACCAATTTTTGCCGTAAAAGAAAAAGTACGAATTTGGAAAAAACTTTTTATTTTGCGTGTCTATGCAGTAAGAGGAATGTATACACCGAATTTCATGAATCCAGCTACGCCCATTTGGTTGGTACTATTTGTATCCCCTTTTTTCATTTTAACCCCAAAAAGTACGAATTTCGAAAAATTCGTCTACTTTCCGTGTCTACGCATTCAGAGGAATGTATACTCCGAATTTCATGACTCTAGCTGCGGTCATTTGATTGGTACTATTTTTATCCCCTTTTTTCATTTTAACCCCATAAAGTACGAATTTCGAAAAATCTGTTTATTTTAAGTGTCTACACAATCAGAGGAATGTATACACCGAATTTCATTATTCTAGGTGTAGCCGTTTGGTTGGTACCATTTTTATCCCTCCGTACCCATTGTATCCCTTGAAAGTACGAATTTGGAAAAAAAAACTTGTATTTTTCATGTCTACGTAGTCAAAGGAATATATACTCCGAATTTCATGACTTTAGCTTGGCTGGTACTATTTTTATCCCCTTTATCTATTTTGATCCCAAAAAGTACGAATTTCGAAAAATCAGTTTATTTTGCGTGTCTACACAGTCAGAGGAATCTATACTCCCAATTTCATGACACTAGATACGGTCATTTCGTTGGTACTATTTTTATCCCCTTTTTGCATTTTAACCCCAAAAAGTACGAATGTTGAAAAATCCGTATATTTTACTTGTCTATGCAATCAGAGGAATGTATACACCGAATTTCATTATTCTAGGTACAGCCGCTTGGTTGGTACCATTTTTATCCCTCTATCCCCATTTACCCCTTAAAAGTGCGAATTTTGAAAAAAAATACTTTTATATTATGTATCTACTCAATTATGTGTACATTCCACACCGAATTTCGTGTTTCTAGCTGTTGTCGTTTAATATGTACCATTTTTATCCCTTTTTTGTTCCATTTCACCCCCTACAAACAAGAATCACTTTATGGTGCACGTTTTTGCTATAAGGGTAATGCGCATAACAAATATCAAGCAAATATAAACAGACATATTTAAAAAACATGCTTAAATACGCTAAAATATTAGGGATTGTTATGGGTATTTTTAGTCCTTGTGAGGGAAAAATTTTTCCCTTTGGGCCAACCGATCTACGACTATAAGACGCATTTATGGAAAATTTGAATGTTCTAGCTCATTTCGTTTAGATGCTAGCGTGCTTTCAACAGACGGACAGACGGACGGACGGACATGGCTAGATCGTCTTAGAATTTTATGACGATCAAGAATATATATACTTTATAGGGTCTCAGGTCGATATTTCAAGGTGTTACAAACGGAATGACAAAATTAGTATACCCCCATCCCCATTGCCAAAAGCCGACTTTTCGACTTTTGGCAATGGTAAAGTCGATTTCGACTTTTTCCTCCCAAAAGTCGATTAATCGATTAGTCGAAAGTCGATTTATAGATCCCTATGGTTTACCTGACCTTTTTGAATGAGAACCCCACCCAATATTATTTATTTCTCCGCCGAAAACCTATGAATAGTCAAGGTCACGATTAATAAATCTTCTGAAATGTTCTGTGTGTGTTGATAATGAATTTATAGAACAACAGAGGGTGGGTAGTTCTATAAAGAGGTTGATTTTTAAGTATCTTTTACTGATTTGAAAGTGCTTATTTTTTAACTTCTGGGTAAGCCGGCGAGTAAGGGCTTATCTTTGAAACAAACATCCCTGTAAGCAATAAATTGGGAGCAGCAATGTTTACTTTATTACACTCACAGAAGTTCTATAAAAGTGTTGATTCGTAAGTATTATTTTTCTGATTTGAAAGTACTTATTTTTAAACTTCTGGGTAAGCCGGCGTACGTACGTACGGTAAGCCGGCGTAAGTACTTACTATCTTTGAAACAGACATCCCTGTAAAATATTAATTGGGAGGAGTTGGTTTACCTGGCCATTTTGAATGTGGAGCAGTTGAATGCTGATTTTGCATTTGCCGAAACCCCTCCCAATATTATTTGTTTGTCTGCCGAAAACCTATGAATAATCAAGGTCACGATTAATAAATCTTCTGAAATGTTGTGTGTGTGTGTGTGTTGATAATGAATTTATTATTCATGCGCGATCTTAATTGAGGTACATTTACAATGAATCAAAACAACATTTGAATCATCCCATTCCCTCTTGTGCATTCAATTGATAAATTGGTCTACACATATATAGCCCTAATTTCACCAAAATGTGATTTCTCTGTAATGATAACTGAAAAAATAAAATAAAAAATAAAAAGAATAATCACCAGTGACTGTGAGTGTATGTATGTATGGTGGTGCAATGCAAATTACTCGATTCCGGCGATTTTTTTTGCACAAAGTTTGAAAGCCGGTGAGCTGAGCTGTAGCGAATTTTGTGTGTCAGTGGAGCAAATAGGACTCACAGACACACACACACAAACACTCACTGCTTAAATGCAAAAATATAAAGTCAAAAGTCAATTATATATTTATGTACATACATAAATACATATATAGTATAACATTTTCACATTACACCGTCGTTGTCGTTATACTTGTACTCATATGTATATAAAATAAAAAAATAAAAACATTAATTCATAGTGCGAAAAAAGAAAATCGTCGACATACAAATTATTTAAAAACAAACAAACAAACCACCATTCCATCCAACCATCCATTCCATGCACCGCACCGCAATTCACTCACTATGCACTCACAAGTGCCAGTGTGAATATAACAATTGTTGTGTTTTGACATAAAATTGCAACATTTTATTGTATTTTTATTTATGTTCGGTTGTGTGGTTGTTGTTTGTTTGTATGTTTAAACACAAAAAATAAAAATACTGAAAAGTGTGTAATTCTATTTGAGCTCACATTCACCGTGTGCTGCGCTGTGTGGTGTGGTGGTGTATGACAAATTTTTAAATATAGTTAATGGAAGTCGGCCGATATACGCACACATATACCTACATACATGTATGTATGTCTACATATTCATACACAACAAATGTGTAATTATAAATTATTCAATTACCACTCGTGTGTTACATCCGCAGTTTCGTACCAAATCGAGCATTGTTCGCATACCAGACACGTTTTTTTTTTTCTTTTCTTCTCAACAATCTCTGGGTTGTAACAGAAAAAAATGATTAAATCCGTTGCGTTGGAGAGCGGGGTGTTGGGGGTGTGTATATAAAGTATGCACTTCATTATGGGCCATTCAAATGATTTTAGGAAATGGCCCAAACCGTGGAATGGTGAAACTTTGTTGGAAAGTAATTTATGTAAATACATATTTAATTTTTGGAAAATGTTAGGTTATGATTAAACAATTTTTTGTTTTATACCCTCATCATATAGGTTAGTAGGGTATGTATCATTTGGGACAGACAAAAGTGTAAATATTTAAACTTACAGACCGCGACTACTAAAAATGGCGGTACTTCCGCTCAAAATCTCAATCTCATCTCGAAATCCCAATTTGGATATTTCTCGCACTTTAGAAAGTTCTTTTAAAAAACTTCCAAAAAGTTGATAATATAGGGTGCGCTATTTAAAATTTTAAGTTAAACAAGTAAGAAGGCATTAAGTTCGGCCGGACCGAATCTTATATACCCTCCACCACGGAGTGCATTCCACAATATTACCAGCAGATTAAAGGATGTCGACTTTACATAGAAGCACATTATCATATTACGAAAATTGTGATATTTTTATGCACATTACTATAATTGTTTACTATTTCAAACTATAATGTTTACTTATGCGCACTGTTTAAAATCGAAAAAAAAATAAAATGCTGAAGTTGAGAAAGTGAACATGCCTAAATATTAGGCGATTGTCAGTCGCCATTAGAAAGAAGCATTTTCAGATACAGGCAAAGTGATAAGAAAAGTATAAATAAATTCCCCATTCGCCCCATTCTCCGCCCAAATGTACAAATTTCGAAAACCCCTTTTTCGAGTCTTCATAGTCAGAATGTATATACCGAATTTCATGATTTCAACTTCAGCGGTTTGGTTTTTATCCCCTTTTTCCAATTTTGCCCCCTCAAGAGTACGACTATATAAAATCACTTTATTTTACGTATCTACACAATTAGAGGCATGTACACACTGAATTTCATCATTCTAGCTGTATTCGTTTAGTTGGTACTATTTTTATCCCCTGTAGCCATTGTATCCCTTGCAAGTACAAATTTGGAAAAAACACTTTATTTTTCGTGTCTACGCAGTCAGAGGAATGTATACTCCGAATTTCTCATTCTAGCTGCTGACATTTGGTAGGTACTATTTGTATCCCCTTTTTCCATTTGAACCCCAAAAAGTACGAATTTTTGAAAGTTCTTTTATTTTACGTGTCTACGCAATCAGAGGAATGTATATATCGAATTTCATTATTCTAGGTGCAGCCGTTAGGTTGGTACTATTTTTATCCCTCTATCCCCGTTTAACCCCTTAAAAGTACGAATTTAGAAAATATACTTTTATATTATGTATTTACACTATTAGAGGAATGTACACACCAAATTCCGTGTATCTATCTGTTGTCGTTTGATAGGTACCATTTTTATCCCTTTTTGTCCCATTTCGCCCCCTACAAATAAAAATCACTCTATGGTGCCCTTTTATGCTATAAAGGGAATGCGCATTGCAAATATCAAGTAAATAGAAGCTAATATGTTCAAAAAACATGCTGAAATACTCTAAATATTAGGGGTATTTTCAGTCCTTGTGAGGGAAAAAATTTTCCCTCTGGGCCGATTTCGTCCACTTTCAATCCCAACCGATCTACAACACATTTAGGAAAAATTTGAACCTCCTAGCTCATTTCGTTCGGCCGCTATCGTGCTTTCAACAGACAGACAGGCGGACATGGCTATATCGTCTTAGAATTTTACCACGACCCAGAATATATATATACTTTATGGCTTCTCCGATGAATATTTCAAGGTGTTACAAACGGAATGACCAAGTGAATATACCCCAATCCTGGAGGTGGAGGGTATAAAAAGTACTGATTATTTTTTTCAAATTTCTGGTTGAATTTGGAAAGGTTCAACTTTGTTATTTAATAATGGAACCTAATTCATATGACTACCACTACTGGCTCGACAGTACCTCATCCGATCAACCCAATTTTTCAGTACAGCCCAAAAATCCACACCAAACAGTAACTCGTTGTGGATGCATTGGCTTCTCAATAGTCTCGGAACCCCAAATGCTGCAATTTTGCTTATTGACATAGCCACGGAGATGAAAATGAGCTTCATCTGAAAACACGAAAATTTCCCACGTAAATTTCTTACAGTTTGTGTTAAAGACACACTACTTTGGATGTAAGTTTTTAATATTTCCCAATTTTGTTCGAGCGAGATAAAAAACAAAAAAAAAACTTTAAGCGGGAATTTGGAATTGTTGTTTGTTTTTTATTTATTCAGTCTATGGAAATACAATACTCCTTACAGACTACAATATAATACTAAAAATAAATTAAATCTAATATGTTACAAAAAGTAGTTAATGAATTCGAAAAATCTAAATTAAAATTAGATATACTATTGAACTCTTTCAAAGCCCTTGCGATTGGTTCAATTACAGAATAGTTAGATCTATGAAGCGGAATAAAAAATACATTATTATTACTTAAAATGCGAGAAGGAACTTTAAAATTTACAAGTTCCAGTAATTCAGAACAATCAACTAAGCCACACATAATTTTGAAAATAAACACTTCTGGAGGGCTTTCAAACTAATAACTCTACATTTATCGTCATAGAAAGGTTGAGGTTCAGTAAAATGAATACGTAGAGCAAACATCATGTTTTTTTTTTTGCTGGCACAAAAAAAATAGAAAAAAAATCGGAAAACGTATTTTGTTTTGTTTATATGATAAATGTAGAAGTGATACTCCTTGTAGACGCAAACGATTTTTTTAAATCAAAATTTTTGTTTAAATATATGGCAATTTTTTTTAATTTAGTTAGAACAAGGCTTAGTAAAAGGAATAAATGTAGAATTTATGCTCCTTGTTGAAGTACATGTCGTCTTCACATATGACTAAATCAATTTAAACAAAAACTTCGTAAAAAAAGACATAAGGGCCATAACTTCTACATTTATTCATAGATTTTCTTCAAAAAATGACTTGTTTTCTTCGATAAGATGCCAAACATTATAAACTAAAACAATATATTATTTTTATATAATTTATAATGGGACTTTTCGTGCTATTTAATCAAAAATAAAAAAATCATGATTTTAATTTTTAAAACATTATTTTACGTCTACAAAGATTATCATAACTTCTACATTTATCCATAGATTTATTACATACAAAACATTGTTTTTTTTTTTTAGAATATTTGCTATTAAAAAATAAAATAAAATATTTTTTTTCGTGACAGCAAAAATAGCCTTTTTCGCAAAACAAATATTTTTGCTCAAATGTTAACGAAAGTGTTTCAATGTAAAACAGTATTTCACAATGTTTGTAGACATCATAATTACCTTTAATAGAACATATAAGCGATTGCGATCGGACTTTTAGTTCCAAAATGAGAGTACAAATATTTAAACAAAAAAATTATACATAAAAAATGTTTGTGTTGTCAATGCACAAAAAAAATAATTTATTTCGGCTTGGACACATTTTTATACCCTTTGGCAGAAAAAAAAGTAACGCATTGAAGGAGTGACTTAAGACCCCAAGTAAAGAGTGATTTTTTTGAGGTTAGGATTTTCATGCATTAGTATTTGACAGATCACGTGGGATTTCAGACATGGTGTCAAAGAGAAAGATGCTCAGTATGCTTTGACATTTCATCATGAATAGACTTACTAACGATCAACGCTTGCAAATCATTGAATTTTATTACCAAAATCAGTGTTCGGTTCGAAATGTGTTTCGCGCAGAAAATCCGCTTTTTTATCGACAAATTTTGTTCAGCGATGAGGCGCTTTTCTGGTTGAATGGCTACGTAAATAAACAAAATTGCCGCATTTGGAGTGAAGAGCAACCAGAAGCCGTTCAAGAACTGCCCATGCATCCCGAAAAATGCACTGTTTGGTGTGGTTTGTACGCTGGTGGAATCATTGGACCGTATTTTTTCAAAGATGCTGTTGGACGCAACGTTACGGTGAATGGCGATCGCTATCGTTCGATGCTAACAAACTTTTTGTTGCCAAAAATGGAAGAACTGAACTTGGTTGACATGTGGTTTCAACAAGATGGCGCTACATGCCACACAGCTCGCGATTCTATGGCCATTTTGAGGGAAAACTTCGGAGAACAATTCATCTCAAGAAATATACCAGTAAGTTGGCCACCAAGATCATGCGATTTGACGCCTTTAGAATATTTTTGTTGGGGCTACGTCAAGTCTAAAGTCTACAGAAATAAGCCAGCAACTATTCCAGCTTTGGAAGACAACATTTCCGAAGAAATTCGGGCTATTCCGGCCGAAATGCTCGAAAAAGTTGCCCAAAATTGGACTTTCCGAATGGACCACCTAAGACGCAGCCGCGGTCAACATTTAAATGAAATTATCTTCAAAAAGTAAATGTCATGGACCAATCTAACGTTTCAAATAAAGAACCGATGAGATTTTGCAAATTTTATGCGTTTTTTTTTTTTAAAAAGTTATCAAGCTCTTAAAAAATCACCCTTTATGTTTGGACCAAATCCGTTTCACGACTTTTTAAGGTGTTTGAGCCATGTCCGTCTGTCTGGCTGGCTGGTGTACACGATAACTCTCGAATGGAGTTAAGGAATCAATTCAAACTTTGCACATGGTAATATTTTTCCCAAGCTTAGTTTAAGTTCGAAGATGGGCGAAATTGCCACGCCCCTTCTGATACTTCCCACACAAATGACACATATTCATATGTTAAATTAAAACCCATATAAATTCGTCACGGATATTCGGAATCAGCTTTATTTTGGTATTTGATAATATTTTTATGATCAGCTTAAGTGTACTAAATATGACGGGTTTTGCCACGCCCCTTCCAGTACCTACCACACAAATCACTCAAAACTACGTAAAATTAAAGCTGTTATAATTTCTATACTGATGATTTAATTGGTGATCCATAGTGTGAAATTTGATATTTGGCAATGCTTTTATAGTAGGAATATGGGAGATATTGCCACACCCCTTCTGGTACCTCCCACACAAAGTAGCATAAACTGTGGTTAAAATAAAACCGATATAACTCCCATACGGGTAGTCAAAATCATTTGCAATTTGGTATTTCAAAATGTTTTTATGATCACTTTAAACATAAAAAATATTTACGCTTTAGCCACGCCCCTTCTTGTACCTCCCACACAATTGTCTCTATCCTAGGTAAAATTAAATGCTTTATAAATCCTTTACCGGTGCTGAATTCTATTATGACTTCATATTTGAATAAGTTTTTAAGAGTATTAACAAATGTAGAAGCTGGGTCCAATTGGCACAAACTTCTCCTTCCATACACATGTTCTCTGAGAGTGAGGGTATAAAGAAGTCGGTCTAGCCGACTGACGTTTTCTTCCTTGTTTTCTTTTTGTTGTATAGTGTTCCCTTCGATTTTCAATCGTTTATGATATTTTTTCCAATTTCTTCTGCAATCTTTCATCGCCTTATATAGGGTCCGCCATCTAACGTTTTTTTCAACTATTCAACCATTGGACTATTATTTGTGGGGTGCCCTCAGCAGCCATTTGAATGAAATTATTTTCCATTATTAACCGGAAGGATTGTACGTTCAAATAAAAAATAAATTTGAGAAAATATTCAGTAGTTTTTTTTATAGCATTAAAAAAAGTTATTTGGCGGACCCTATATATTAAAACGCAAACCAATTTTTTTTGTACTACCAATTTTTTCTGGGATTACCAAGGTTTTGATTGTATTACCAAGATTTTATTGCGATTACCATGTTTTTCTTAGATTATCATGTTTTGTTGGTATTGTAAATTTTTTTTTTTTTGGATTACAAAGTTTTTTAAGATTACTAAGTTTTTGCTGATATTACCAAGTTTTTACTGGAATTATCAAATTTTGTTAGGATTACCAAGTTTTTGTTGGTTATTATAGCTTTTGCAATGGAATCTGCCTTACACGCTATTTTATCAATAATTTTTCTTCGCTAGAATCTTAGCTATTGAAAATAAATTAAAAAAAAACTTTTTTAATTTTTTCTCAACAAAAAATATTTTTTCTTTTCCAAGAAAAAATCTATTTGTTTTTCACTTTTTTCTAAACTACCTTCAAAGAACATCAACATATATACATAACTTAAAATTAAATTCATGTTTGTTATGTTTTTTCTTTTCTTTGTAAAAAGTGAATGGTTTGGTTGATGTGCTATTAATAACAACAAAATGATTTCGGGAGGGGAATTCAAATCCATTCAAATTATTCATGTTTCTGTTCAAGAGATTATAAAAGAAATCGCCCATTACATACATTCCTCGTACCTTTTTTCTGTACTGAATAAATTTTTTTAATAATTTTCTATAAGATTTCAAATCACAATCTCACTTTTCATAATAGGATGAATAGATAATATGTTGTTGTTGTTGTTGTTGTTGTTGTTGATGATGATGTTTTTGTACGAGCAGCATATTAACAACAACAATTAGTAATAACTTAAAATATTTATGTACAACAACTTGGACCCCGAACAACATCAAGAAACCCTCGAATTAATCATTAAATGGTCAATGATTTATTAAGACGATGCCGTGGCGGTTGATGCTCCTGCTGCTACTTAACCTTATGAAACGAAATATGTACTCGTAGTCGTACCGTCGTCGTACACAACAAACCTAAACGACCCAGGCAGCCGCTACTGAGGCTGCTATTAGTAACTCAAGTAACTCAATGTTTGTGCCATCTCCCCTCGCCCATCATCGTCCCCTTCGCCGTCACCGTCTCCTTTTCCAGCATAGTCATCATGTCGGTTATTATATTGCTTAATTCAACTGCTCTCGTCCAAGATGTTGTTGTTGTTGTCGTTGTCGCTGTTGGTTTATAAGATATTTACAAGTATTTCGATTACAATGGGTGCCATATTACAGGGTACTATACAAACAGATAAATGTGTATATATGGGGTATTACATAGCAGAACTGGCAACTGATTCATTTCAATGGCAATGATTGGCACACTGTTGTCTTCTAAGGCTTTCAAAGACACCGTTTTGTTCTCATAAACCAATGACTTCAGATAAATCCAGAGAAAATTTTCTAGAGTCGTTAAATCGCACGATCTCGGCGATCAGTCGACTGGCCCATTTAGAGAAATACAGCGTTTACCAAATCTTCATTTCCTTCAAAAAATCAATTGTTCGACGGACTGCAGATCTGACCATCCAATCATTAACGCGTCACTCCTCCCAGATTTTGCCGTTTTTTTTATTATTGTAATCGCAGCGTTTTAAATAATATTTTTTCCACATTAATTCAGAAAATGAGGGGTAAAGTTTTTGTTGTGATTGCCAAATTTTTGCTGAAACTACCAATTTTTTGGATGGAATTACAAAGTTTTTGATGAAATTACCAAGTTTTTGCTGTATTGCAGGTTTTTGCTGGGATTACAAAGTTTTTCAGGTGCTACCAAGTTTTTGCTTGGATTACCAAGTCAAGATTGTCAAGTTTTATGGATTACCAAGTTTTTCTGAGATTCCCAAGTTTTTGTTGCCATTGGCAAGTTTTTGCTGGGATTACAAAGTTTTTTTTTAGGATTACCAAGTTTTTCCTGATTTACCAAGTTTTTGCTAGATTGCCAAGTTTTTTGGTAGGATTGCCAAGTTTTTTTGGAATTACCTAGTTTTTGATGGATTGCCAAGTTTTTTTGGTAGGATTTCCAAGTTCATTTTTTTGGATTACCAAGATTTTTCTAGATTACCAAGTTTTTTCTAGGATTACCAAGTTTTTTCTAGGATTACCATTTTTTTGCTGGAACTAGCATTTTATGTCGAGATTTCCGAGTTTTTGCTAGATTACCAGATTTTTGCTGGGATTATAAAGTTTTTCAGGTACTACCAAGATTTTGATGAGATTACCAAGTTTTTTTTTCTGACATTACCAACTTTTTGTTGATAATGTCAATTTTTTTAGGATTACCAAGTTTTTGCTAGAATTACCAAGTTTTTTTGATTACAAAGTTTTTTTGGATTACCAAGTTTTTGTTGGAACTAGCATTTTATGCTGGGATTTCCGATTTTTTTACTGGATTACAAGATTTTTGCTGGGATTACAAAGTTTTTCAGGTACTACAAAGATTTTGCTGCGATTACCAAGTTTTTTTCTGATATTTCTAAGTTTTTTACCAAGTTTTTGTTGATAATGTCAAGTTTTTTCTAAGATTACCAATTTTTTCTCGTCATTGTAAAATTTTTGCTGTTATTACAAAGTTTTTTAGGATTACTAAGTGTTTGCTGATATTACCAAGTTTTTGCTGGAATTACCAAGTTTTGTGAAATTATCAAGTTTTTTGGGTTTACTAAGCTTTTAATGATATTACCAAGTTTTTGTTGGGAATACCAAGTTTTCCATCGGATTACCAGGTTTTTGCTGGTATTACCAAATTTTTACTGAATTAGATTGAGATTACCAAGTTTTTGCTGGTTTACCAAATTTTTGCTGGGATTACAAAGTTTTACAGGTACTACCAAGATTTTGATGAGATTATGAAGTTTTTGCTCCGATTACCAAGTTTTCTATGATAGTAGCAGGTTTTTGTTGATAATGTCAAGTTTTTTCTGAGATTACCAAGTTTTTCTTGTCATTGTCAAGTTTTTGCTGTTATTACAAAGTTTTTTTTAGAATTACCAAGTTATGGCTGGTAATTACAAAGTTTTTTTTGGATTACCAATATTTTTGTGATTACCAAGTTTTTCTGAGATTACCAAGTTTTTGTGGAATTACCTAGTTTTTCAGCTACTACAAAGATTTTCCATCGAATTACCAAGTTTTTTCTGATATTACTAAGTTTTTTCTGATATTACCAAGTTTTTGTTGATAATGTCAAGTTTTTCTAAGAACCATTTTTTTCTTGTCAACATCTTGTCAATTTTTTGCCGTTACTACAAAGTTTTTTAGGATTACTAAGTATTTGCTGATATTACCAAGTTTTTTATTTTGGATAACAAAGTTTTTTGGGATTACCAAGTTTTTTGGGATTACCATTTTTTTGGAATTACCAAGTTTTTGTTAGGATTACCAATTTTTTGGGATTACTAAGTTTTTCTGAGATTACCAAGTATTTGCTGGGATTACAAAGTTTTTATTGAGATTACCATGTTTTTGCTCGATTTGCCAAATTTTTGCTGGGTTACTTTTTGATGAGATTACCAAGTTTTTGTTAGGATTACCAAGTTTTTGTTAGGATAACCAAGTTTTTGTTGATAATGTCAAGTTTTTTCTAAGATTACCAATTTTTTCTTTTCAAATTTTTGCCGTTATTACAAAGTTTTTTAGGATTACTAACTATTTGCTGATATTACCAAGTTTTTGCTGGAATTACCAAGTTTTTTATTTTGAATTACAAAGTTTTTTGGGATTATCAAGTTTTTTGGAATTACCAAGCTTTTGTTACGATTACCAATATTTTTGGGATTACTAAGTTTTTCAGAGAATACCAAGTATTTGGTGGGATTACAAAGTTTTTATTGATATTACCAAGTTTTTGCTCGATTTGCCAAATTTTTGCTGGATTACTTTTTGATGAGATTACCAAGTTTTTGTTGGTATTGCAAAGATTCTACTGGGATATAATATAAATTATACGTGGTCCGATATAGCCCAAATAAAGTAGCTACAAATAAGATATAATAACAATTATCCATTATTTATTTTTGAATTTTGTAAACTAGTGTAACTTTATTTTTATTTCATTTCTAAGCTATGTTTGCTCGTAATCTAATTAACACCCACTTTTGCTCAGACATCCTCAATTATGTCTCCTCGGTATCATCGACCTCTTAAACTGCAACTGACCTCGTGCAGTGTCCCATACCTTTAACGATTGTTTATGTCTATATTCACACAATGAGAATTTGATTCGCATCGCAAACAAATTCTTGGTTTCAATTGGAGTTAACTACACTAAGTACTTTCTTACGAGCTCATTCATAGCAATAGGTGGGGATAAGACGAGTAACGAGAAGAATTGAATTTCAAATTAGTCGTAGACGCAAGCGAGTATTCAAATATGTACATGTGTATGTTTGGTATGCATTCCAGAAATTTTTAAAATATTTTCTCTGTAATAATTTAAATGATTTAAAAATTTAAAGAACTAAAAGAATGTAATGGTGAACATGTATTTAGGTAAGCGATTTTGATAGAAATGGCTTGGTTTTTTATTAAACATTTTTAGTTTTTTTAATCATACAATACAATGTATGGAGATAGTATTTTGGGGTAAATTGTCTCAACGGATTTGACAAAAAAAGAGTAGAGGATATATAAGATTCGACCGGACGAACTTAAAGTATTTTGATTAGTTCTTTTTATATCTAAACCTTCTATTTTTATATTTCAAATTAAAATCGTCCTTTGTTCTCACTTTCCTCATTCTCATGAGTGTATTACATTTAATTACTCAGGGCAAACACTCATAAATCTGTTAACAGCCTAATCCTGTGTTTACATGTAACAAGTTCAAAACACTTGGACACCCATCGTTTCACTTACATCTATTGTTGTTTGGTTATTATCGGCTATGACCTGGAAATATCAAATTATGACCCATTATTCATGTCATGTCACCCTTCCTGTGGATAGGCAGCAATAATTGAACGACCATTAGACATGTCTGGTTGAACTTGTTTGTTTTGTTGTTTTTGTGTTTTAATAAATGTTCAATAAATAGGGGACACATGTCAATATGTTCATTCACTCGCCATGTATTATTGTGTGCAGGCGAGCGAGGTTTGTATGATAAGTGGGGCATGGCAACTAACAAAGGTATATGTTTCAGTCACAAATGCTTCAATTTACTGGGAGCAATTTATAGTTTAAATTGATTTAGAAAACCATTTCCAAAATCATATTGTAATGTCGGCAGTAAAAACATACATAATTATTTTCCATATTCCAAATAACGAAAAAAATAAAATTTCCAAAAAATGAAGTCTGACGGACTATTAAAATTTGCATTTGATTCCGTTACAAAATTGTTCGATTTTTTTTTTTACTCTTTATAATTATTTAAGAGTTCACAATAGTCCTGGAATTAAACGCTAGCGTTTCAAATAATATTTTTTTAAATAAGTTCCAGCATTTGCTGGGATTACCAATTTTTTGTTGGGATTACCAAGTTGTTGATGGGATTACCAAAGTTGCTGGGATTACAAAGTTTTTTCCAGGATTACTAATTTTTTTTTGCGATTACCAAGATTTTGCTGAGATTACCAAGTTTTTTGAATTACCAAGTATTTCTGAGATTACTATTTTTTTCTTGGATTACCAAGTTTTTGTTGGAACTACCAAGTTTTTTTGATATTACCAAGTTTTTGTTGGATTATCAATTTTTTTCTTAGCTCACCAATTTTTTGTTGGCATTATCAAGCTTTTTCTGGAATTACAACGTTTTTTCCAGAATTACCAATTTTTACTGATATTACCAAGATTTTGCTGAGATTGCCAAGTTTTTTCTGAACTTACCAAGTTTTTTTTTCTGAGATTCCCAATTTTTTGCTGTGATTACAGATTTGTTCGGATTACCAAGTTTTTGCTTGGATTACAAAGTTTTTTTTTCAAGATTACCAAGTTTTTGTTTTTGCTGGATTACCAAGATTTGTTTTGGATTTACCAAGTTTTTGCTGACATTACCAAGTTGTAGGTGGGATTACCAAGTTTTTGCTATAATTCCCATGTTTTTTCAGAGATTACCAAGTTTTTGTTAGTTTTTGTAATTACAAAGTTTTTTCGGGATTACCAAGTTTTTGGTGATATTACCAAGTTTTTGGTGATATTACCAAGTTTTTTTCTGAGATTGTCAAGTTTTTTCTTTTGCTGGATTACAAAGATTTTGTTAGGCTTACCAAGTTTTCCTCGGATTACGAGTTTTTGCTGGGATTACCAATTTTTTTTCTGATATTGCCAAGTTTTTGTTTTTGCTGGGATACCAAGATTTTTTTTGGGTTTACCAAGTTTTTGTTGGATTACCAAGTTTTTGCTGATATTGCCAAGTTTTATCAGAATTAACGAGTTTTTTTCTGATATTACCAATTTTTTCTTGGATATTACCAAGTTTTTACTGGATTACCAAGTTTTTGTGGTGTTACCAAGTTTTCCCTCGGAAAGTTTTAATGTGATTACAAAGTTTTTGCTTGGATTGCCAAGTTTTTGCTGAGATTACCAAGTTTTTATTGGATTTCAAAGTTTGTTATTCCAGGATTACCAAGTTTATGCTGATATTACCGAGTTTTTGCTTGGATTATCAAGTTTTTTCTGAGCTTACCAATTTTTGTCGGCATTAAGTTTTTGCTGGGTTTACAAAGTTCCTTTTTCCAGGATTTTGCTTGGATTGCCAAGTTTTTGCTGGGTTTAAATTTTTTTTCAGGATTACCAAGTTATTTGGGACTGTCCGTTTTTACTGGGTTTACAAAGTTTTTTCCAAGATTACCAAGTTTTTGTTGGAACAACCAATTTTTTCTGATATTACCAAGTTTTTGCTACTGACGATTTATTTGTTCGATTTTGTTCATCCAATGATCCTTAATTATCATACAAACCTCGTACGTATCGGTTGTGCACCACAACCTATTGTCATTTGTTTAATAAACTATTGACATTAAATAGTTGTGATTGTTTTTTCTTTGTCGTGACAATTCTCTGGTGCAACAAGTTGTTAATAAACAATTGTAATTGTTTTACATAATATATTTACATTAGAGTGTGTCTACCACAAAGGCCTCAAAATTCCCAGCAATTTTACGTATCATCATAATATTCCATCAACTTTTTTTCCATGTGACACTCTAGTGTAAAAATATTTCTACGTACTGTATGCACACTTGTATACAGTGAAATGAGAACAGTGTGATATGGAATCTCGACCTATTCATTGTCGTTAATAACTTTTGTCAATTAAGATGTTCGAACTACTCACGGAGGACTGGTGTGTTTACCAAACAAATTTACACTGGAATGTGGATCAATGAGTCAATCAATCGAAGCAAAAAAAGATTTCTATGTCAAGATGCTACGATTCTCTGTTTGTTGTGAAGTAAGAAATATTTATAAGCCGATAGCTTTAATTGCTAGTGCTTTTTCTAGTTTATTATAATTTTGAATTGTAATAAATAAACAAATAACTAAAATAAATAAAGAAGGAAATATTTATGTATGTACTCTTGAGAAGAAAAGTTCCCCTTGACGCACAGCACAGCTGGTTTAAATGTACTTTCCCTTAACATTGCAAGTGAATTCGTTTTTTTCAGAATTAAATGGGTTTAATATCTTAAAATGTTGTTGTAGAGCTGGAGAAAATGTATTTTTTTTAATTTTCGCTCATCAGCAAGCAAGAAATAACAAGCAAATTCAAATCTATGAAGATCGGAATTTTTTGATTTTCTCCACCACTATCTATATCTATAATAAATAAAGAGTGATTTTTTTGAGGTTAGGATTTTCATGCATTAGTATTTGACAGATCACGTGGGATTTCAGACATGGTGTCAAAGAGAAAGATGCTCAGTATGCTTTGACATTTCATCATGAATCGTCTTACAAACGAACAACGCTTGCAAATTATTGAATTTTATTATCAAAATGCGTGCTCTGTTAAGAAAGTTCATTGCGCGCTTCCATTTTATGGTCAGTTTAATCGACCCACTGAAGCGGCTATTCGGGCTATTGTGACTAAATTTCGCACCAAATTTACATTGTTGGACATTAAACCACCAACACGCTTACGTAGAGTGCGAACTGAAGAAAATATCGCAGCTGTATCGGCCAGTGTTAATGATGACCACCAATTTTCGATTCGTCGCCGTTCGCACCAATTGGGTCTCTGTTACAAATGCCAAAATTGGACTAAGCGGATGGACCACCTAAGACGCAGCCGCGGTCAACATTTAAATGAAATTATCTTCAAAAAGTAAATGTCATGGACCAATCTAGCGTTTCAAATAAAGAACCGATGAGATTTTGCAAATTTTATGCGTTTTTTTTTTTAAAAAGTTATCAAGCTCTTAAAAAATCACCCTATATTAAGAACTCAAATATTTTCTATGCCTCAGAATGTTTGCCTTTCTTAACAAATAACGTCATATTTCTATTGTTCTTCATCGTCAAACCGAGCGTAGTACGCGTGCAGTCAGCCAGCCCACCATCATCATCATCATCAACAGTTCATATCAATTAATAAATTGATCAATTTATTTAATAAATCAAATATAGAGGAAATTTTTCATGCTATATTTGTGTCATATTGTCTTTTTGGATCACATTGTTTTTATTGTCATTTTTCTCTCTCTCTAATGGTCGTTATTAATTAATAATAAATAAAAATGTTGTTTTCTTTATTCGTATTTTCTTTTTGTGAACATGCCAACCACCGCTATCTATATCGTGTGTAGTCTTCCATGTCAGAGAAGGCCAATTTAATTGATATAGTGCCTTTTTATACCGGATGCTGGCGTAGAAAAAAGGTACCTACCACATACAACTCAAACTCAACAAATACAGATATGTTTTATAGATAAATATATTGAAATACTTAAATACACACATTCACAGATATAAAATATGTTTTTTTTTTCTTTTCAAATATTTGATGTTATGCTACCTTTTGGCTTATTTATATTGCGAGATATATATATATAGTATTGTTTAAAGTCAAGTTTGTGTAGAAATGCTCTAAAATGGCTTTGTTTGAAAATTCATATCCATACAAACATATGTTTATAGGTATATACTCATGTAGGTATATTGGGATGGATCGTGTAAAGAAAATGAATGTGAACGGTGTAAAAATCGGAATCTTTTAAATTAGAACAGCTCCGTTTGAAATTCGTACGAATGAATGAATGCATGAATGTATGGCCATTGGTTCCATTTTTTATCCCCTTTCGCGCCTTTTTCTCTTTAAAGTAAAAAATTTCGAACATTTCTTTTATGTTGCTCACCTACACAGTCAGAAGAATCTGTACACCCATTTTTTTGATGATGATGTAGTTTTTTTGTTTGGTACCAATTTTATCCCTTTTTCCAAATTTTCAACCAAGAAGTACCAGAATCGAAAGTTGTCTTTTTTTCGCGTGTACACAGTCATAGCGACATATTCATGGAACTGTATGCAAGCATTTCATAGGTACCAATTTTATCCCCTTTTCTCCATTTCCGCCCTATATGTACGATAAAAGAAAGATTTATTATTTTTCTCGTATAATTAGTCAGAGCGACGTATGGACCGAATTGAGCCGTATTCGTTTAATTTGTACAATTTTTATCCCCTTTCAACACGTTTTTCTCCTTTGGACACAGTTGGTACCATATCCCCTTTTCCAAATTTTCACCCTAAAGGTAGGACAATCGTAAGTTCTCATATTTTCGCGCTGTCATAGCGATGTACTCATCAAACTTTATGATTCTAGCTGCAGCCATTAGATTGATACCAATTTTATCCCATTTTCCCCCGAAAATGTACGATTAACGAAAGATTTATTATTTTTCGCGTCTATGTAGTCAGAGCGACGCATTGGCCGAAATTAGCCACATACGTTTGGTTGGCACCATTTTTATCCCCTTTCATCCCGTTTTTCGCTTAAAAGTAAAATTTCAGAACTATGTATATACATCGAACTTCGTGGTTATAGCTGCAGCCATTTGATTGGTACCAATTTTATCCCTTTTTCTCCACTTCCACCCTAAATGTACGATTAAAGAAAGATTAATTATTTTTCTCGTCTAAGTAGTCAGAGCGACGTATAGACCGAACTCAACCGCATACGTTAGATTGGTACCATTTTTATCCAGTTTCCAGTTTTTTAATTAAAAGTAGAACTAAAAAAAATCAGCATCTACACACTCAGAGAAATATACACACCGAATTTAATGATTTCAACTTCAGTCGTTTGATAGGTACCAATTTTATCCCTTTTGTCCACAATTTCACCCTCAAAGTATGAAAATCGAATGTGCTCTTATTTTTCTCGTATACGCAGTCATTTGATTGGTACCAATTGTATCCCCTTTTCCCTATTTTCACCCTAGATATACGATTGTAGGAAGATTTTGTATTTTTCTCGTCTAAGTAGTCAGAGCGACTTATAGCCCGAATTTTATTATTTTAGCCGCTTCCGTTTGCTTGGTACAATTTATATCCCCGTTTTCCCTTTACCAATTTTACGCCTTTTTCGACAATTTCACACTAAAAGTACGAATATCGCAAAATCTTTTATTTTCCTCGTATACTCTGCCAGAACGGCGTACCTACACATAGAAATTGATCATTCTAGCTGCAGTTATTTTCTCGGTACTAATTTTATCCACTTTTCCACATTTTCATTCTAAAAGTGCTATTATCGAAAGATCTCTTATTTTTCTCGTCTAAATAGTCACACTGGCGTATAGACCTAATTTCATTATTTTAGCCACATTCGTTTGATTGGTACGTAAAATTCAGTCTACACAGTCAGAAACATTTTATGATTTCGACTTCAGTCGTTTGGTAGGTACCATTTTCATCCCTTTTTCCACAATTTCACCCAAAAAGTACGAAAAATTAAAGTTCTCTTATTTTTCTCGTATACACAGGCAGAAGGACGTGTGCGCATCGAATTTGATCTTTCTAGCTACTGTCATTTGCTTCGTACCAATTTTATCCCTTTTCCACAATTCCCTTCTAAAAATACGATTATCAAAATATCTCTTATTTTTCGCGTCTAAGTAGCCAGAGCGACCGATTAGGCGCGCCCTTTTGGTTGGTACAATTTGTATTCCCTTTTGAAAATTCTTTTATGTTGCGCGCGTCTACGTGGTCAAAGTTTTCAGCTTCAGCCATTTGGCACCATTTTTATCCTTCTTTCCCATTTAAATTATTCCCGTTTAAAATTATTTTATTTTTATTGTTTTTATTTTTTATTTTGCCAATTTTATTTATTATTTTTCTCGTGTAAGTATCGGCGAATTTCATTATTTTAGCCACATCCATTTGCTTGGTACCATTTTTATCCCATTTCGCCCCGTTTTCCCCTTAAAAGTAAAAAAAATCGAAAAATTCCGCGTCTACACAGTCAGATGAATGTTTACACCGAATTCTCTGATTTCATCTTCATCCGTTACTTAGTACTATTTTTATCCCTTTTTTTCATTTCAACCCTTAAAAGTACGAATTTCATTATTTTATCACTTCCATTTGCTTGGTACAATTGTTATCCCCTTTCGGGCCGTTTTACCCTATAAAGTACACATTTCGGAAAATTCCGCGTCTATAGTAGTTTATTAGGTAAAATTTGTATCCCTTTTTTTCCCATTTGAACCCTTAAACGTACGAATTTCCTTCCGTTTTCCCCTAAAAAGTAACCATTTTTTAAAAAATCGCGTCTATAAAGTCGGACCAATGTATGTACCAAACTTTATATTATTTATTTTTATCCCTTTTTCCCATTTTAACCCTTAAAAGTACGAACTTCGAAAAATCTATTTATTTTACGTATCTACGCAACTAGAGATATGTATTATGTACATGCCGATTTTCATGTTTCTTGTTGTTGATGATTGATTGGTACCATTTTTGTCCCTTTGTGTGTCATTTCACCCCCTAAAAGTATAAATCACTTTATGTGCTCGCCAAATGTGAAGGAAATACAAGCCAGAAATCTTCAAAAAATTAACTTATAATTTCTGTATATTAGGGATATTTTCTATGCTTGTATGGAACATATTTTCCCTCTGCACTGCAATTTCAACCGATCTACAACAAAAATATATTAACTCTGAAAATAGTTCACCTATGGGGACAATATTGGCCATGAAAGGATTAAGTATTAAAAAGCATTTTTCGTTCTTTGTTTTCATTTTGCCATCCACCCTAATGTATATGTATCTTGAGCACCTAATCACGTTTCTAAAAGTTTACTTTTTCTTGCGTTGATTTTAATGTTATAGTCTTCTTCTTCTCCTTCTAAGATCATAGTTGTATTGTTTTGATTCACTTCAACCCACAATGGATGTGTATTTTGTTGTGGTTGTGTTGTGACTGTGGCCGTGTCTGTCTACTCTTCGATTTGTTTGGCTTAAACGCCGCCTACACAACATCCTGGTCTTGGCCAAAACAAGAGATTCATTAAAAAACTTGCCTTCTCTAGTATATTTAATGTTGTTTTGTCTTTCCTTCTTTCTTGGCGAAATTTAGGCAGCTTTTGTTATTTGTTTTGTTTTTTCTTGATGTTTCTAATTTAAGTCTTAATTTTGAATAAACAGCAAGAGAAGAGGTAGTTTTTTTGTTTTGTTTTGGGATATTTTTTTTTATTTGATTTAATTCTGTTGTATTTATTATTTACACTATCATAAAAAACTAAACATTTTCTCGTGGAAAAAAAACTGTAGTTTTTATTATATTGAGCTATATCGTAAAAGTAAGTGAGAGCTCTAGCAAAAAGACTTTCTATATTCAAGACAAGAAAGCTCGCAACGTTGAGGGATAACAGCGAATGTTGGTTTTACAGATATGTTAACATGCTATTTATATATATTTTTTCACACTAATATATACCAGAACGATATGAATAGATAGATGGCTTTGTTTGCTAAAAGTGGTAAAAATATTTAAATTTCTTAGCAAAACATTGTAAAAATTGTCAAATAACGACAACAAATGGCTGAAACAAATTATCATATAAATTCATGATTTTTTAAGATTTATCACATTTGATTAAATATGTTTGCTTTAATTATTTGAAAATTAGTTTTAAGCTTGACTTTTTGTTTCTCTCAAGCACAATTTTCATATTATGCCAGCCGTCATACTATTTTAGCCGCACACCGTACCTCATTGTAAGAGTAATAACGGCTTTGTGATTGAAAAATAAACGCATCTATTGATGACTTATTCTTTATTAGCGCTTTTTTTTTTGCAACCATTCGGTCTTGAAAAGTATGTACAAAACGAATATTGATTTTTTCTGCATTGCATTGCATATTCTCTTAGACAAGACCTAAACAACAGACAGTACATACAAATATGTATGTATGTCATGTCGTGAGCTGAAATGCAAATCGATGTAACTAATAGAAAATTTAAAACACAATTTTAAATAATTTATGTATTTTTTTGGGGTTGCGACTGAAACCAGAGAGGAAGGCGTGATTTTTCGAAATTAGTACTTTTAGAATAATGAAATTAGGTAGACATGCGATGTAAAGTGTAGCGTAGACATGCGACCTAAAGTGATTTTTTCTAATTTGTACTTTTAAGAGGGGAAACGGTACAGAAAGGGATAAAAATGGTACCAAACGAAGTTTTGCAGTTAGGATCGTCAAATTCGCTGTACGCTAGCCTCTAAATGCCTATATGAGTAAATAGTACTTTTAGGGGATAAAAATAGTACGGCCGTCCTCACCAAATGACTGTAAATATAATCAAGAAACTGAGGTGTAATTTTCCACTTGTAGCGTAGACATGCGATGTAAAGTGATTTTTATAATTTGTACTATTAAGGGTGGAAACGGTACAGAAAGGGACAAAAATGGTACCAAACGAAGTTTTGCAGTTAGGATCAAATTCGGATCAAATTCGCTGTACGCTTGCCTCTAAACGCCTATATGAATGAGTCACATAAAAGGATTTTTAAAATTTATATTTTTAGGGAAAACAGGACAAAAGGGATAAACATGGTACCATACGATGAATTGCAGATAGAATAGCTTCATGATTCCATATAATACGATTTTTCGAAATTTTTACATTTAAGAGTGACAACAAGGGATGAAAATAGTACCAATCAAAGCTGATAGCATAAAGGGGTCTATCAAAAATTATAGTTTTAAAGAGAAAACGGACATAAAGAGATAAATGGTACCAAACAAAGTTTTGCAGTTAGAATCATGAAATGTGTTGTACGCATCCCTCTAAACGCCTAGATGAGTCTCGAAAGAGGATTTTTCAAAATTTATATTTTTAAGAGAAAAACGGATAAAAAGGGTTAAAAATATTACCATAGGAAGTGTTGCAGATAGATTCGTGAAAATCGGTGTATACGTCCATCTGACTACTTAGCCGCGTAACATAAGAACATTTTTCCTAAACTATCTACTTTTAGGGGATCGGAACAAAAAGGGATAAAAATGATACAATAAAAATGTTGCTAGAATCGTGAAATTCAGCGTATACGTACATTTAATTGCGAGAAACATAAGGGATTTTACAAAATTTCTACTTTTAGGAGGTCGGGCTAAAAAGGGATAAAAATGGTACCAACCAAAATGTTGCAGCGGGACAAAACCACAAAAGCTAAAATCGTGAAATTCGGAGAACACTTACCTATAAATACCTAGCTGAGTTATATAAAAGAAATTAAATTTGCAATTTTAGAGAAAACGGGACAAAAGGGGATAAAAATGGTACCAAAGGAAGTGTTGTAGATAGAATCGTGAAAATCGGTGAATACGTCCAACTGACTACTTACCCGCGTAACATAAAGATTTTTTTCAAAACAAGCTACTTTTAGGGGGATCGGGACAAAAAGGGTTAACAATGGTACCAACCAAAATGTTGCAGTTAAAAATGGTGAAATTCGGTGCAAACTTACTTCTAAACACGGGTGTATAAGCGATTTTTCAAAATTTATAATTTTAGGTGGTCGTGAAATTCGGAGTACATTTATCTGTAAATGCCTAGATAAAAGGATTTTTTAAAATTTACAATTTTAGGGAAAATGGGGCTAAAGGGGATAAAAATGGTACAAAAGGAAGTGTTGCAGATAGAATTGTGCAATTCGGTGTGCACGTCCATCTGAATAGTTAGACGCGCAACATAAGATTTTTTTTTCAAAATTTACACTTTTTGAAGGAACAGCACAAAAAGGGATAAAAATGGTACCAATCAAAATGTAGCAACTAAAATCGTGAAATACGTTGTTTACATTACTTTAACTGCGTAGACGCACAGCATAAAGAGATTTTTCAAAAAAAAAAAAAACATTTTGGAGAAACAGGATAAGAAGGGATAAAAATGGTACCAACCAAAATGTTGCAGAAACAGGACAAGAAAGGAAAAAAAATTTAACAACCAAAATGTTGCAGTAAAATCGTGAAATTCTGCGCAAACTTACCTCTAAACGCGGGTTACATAAGCGATTTTTCAAAATTCATACATTATGGGGATAAAAATGGTACCAACCGGAACAAAAGAACAAAAGCTAAAAAACATAAAGCGATTTTTCAAAATTACTTTTTTGAAGGAAAATGGGACAAAATGGATAATAATGGTACCAAACAAAGTCTTGCATTTAGATTAGAGAGATTCGGTGTGCGCGTCCACTTAGGCTACTACCACTTAGACGTGAAAAACAAGAACATTTTTTCAAAAAGTAGCCAAAAAGGTTTAAAAATGGTACCGAGCAACATTTTGCGGCTAGAATCGTGAAATTTGGTATGTACATTCCCCTAACTGCGTAGATGCAACAAAAAGACATTTTTTAAAAAAATATACATTCAGCGGGACAAAAGTGGATAGAAATGGTACCATAGAGCTAAAATCGTGAAATTCGATAGATGCAAAAAAATAGGATTTCCCAAAAAATACATCTAGTGGGGTAGCGGGACAAATGGGGATAGAAATGGTACCATAGAGTTAGAATCGTGAAATTCGATATGTACATTCCCCTAGCTGAGTAGATGCAACAAAAAGACATTTTTCAAAAAATACATTTGTTAAAATGTGGGACGTAATAGCTGGTTTTTAGACGAGCAGAACTTTAGTTCGAAATAAAAAGATTATGTACATAATCCCAAAGTGAACATTGACTTTATTAGAAAATTATTTTTGTGCCATTTGGTATTTGAATTCAATTTGGGGCATGTGGATGCTTCGACTGTCTCGATTGTGAAAAATATGTTTGTACTCAACATTCCATTCAATTGGGTCATGGCTTTATGGGACCAACAATTCCACTTACCCATAAAGCACACAAATGGGGAGTTTTTATGGATGTAAACGAGCCTCGCGAATCTCTCGTGGATTTTCTTCACTTCAAATTCTGCAATTTTGCTTATTGTCATAGCCATTGAGCCTGATTACTGAATAGAATATTGACTTTACTTTAAATTACTTCAAATGGCAAACCAAACTCCAAACTGAACATATTTGATAATAATATCAGATCAATTTGTGATCGTTAAATAGTTATCGGAAAATGGAACCTATATAATAAAGATTGAACCGGCAAAGGTTAACCCCTTTTTACTTCTTTTCGAAAAAATTTATTGAAATTCATGTCTGCGCAGTATTTTTAGATTCTTCCCAACCATTAGCAAACGGGAAAGTTTTCCTACACACACAAATTGAGTTACATCTGTTTGCTTTTCAGCTAACAATGGATGTGCATACATAGCTATATTTGTGTGTGCCGACATGTACTATTTGTCCATACCGTTGAATCACGACCAATTTAAAAAAAATTGAAATGAAGAAATATTGATTTGAACACTGCTTTTTCATTTTCTGTTTTATTTCGTCTTCTTTGCTCGTTTAAATGTCAGCCGACTACTACTAGCGATCAACATTGTATTGAAATACGACAAAAACATCACATTCTTCTTATTATTTTTTCACAAAACAATACATTCCTTAGCCTATGTTTTTTTGCGATTAAGCCAACAACTATGTACCACTTCTTAAGTATTTATTTGCCTCTAGTATTTTCGTCGTCGTCGTCATTTTTGCTCATACATACATACATACTCGTATTTCTTGCAATATATTTCAATAAATAATTATTGTTGTTTTTTTCTTTTCTACTTTGCAGTCGAATAAACCACCATCGTCGTCGTCGGCGACTACTACAGCGAGTGGCACCACCACCGCCAATGGTGGCCATATAATATCTGCGAGCACAGATCGTGTACCGCCCATTGGTGGCTATCAATGGCCAACGGATCAAACACCTGGTGTAATGGGTCTCAAAAATCATGGCAATACGTGTTTTATGAATGCCGTATTACAATGCCTTAGTCATACGGATATATTGGCGGAATATTTTGTTTTGGATCAATATAAGGTTGGTAATAATGGTTTTTAAAACACAACAACAACAACAGCAAAAACCAAAAAAATAATTGCAATAATATCGTTAAATATTTGGGGGGGGGTGGTGAGGAAAGAAGTATTATAAAAACAAGTACGAAAAGGCTAAAGTCGGATGGGGCCGACTATATGATACCCTCTACTATCTACCCCAATGCATTTGAATTCGGGGAAAAAAGTGATATCAAGAACGATTTTTATGTGGTCTCTAGAGTGGAAAAAATCAAATCAAGAGCAATTTATATGGAAGATGTATTTAAACCGATCTGACCCACTTTCACTATAGATGTTTTAGTCGAATTATAAGGTACTGTTTCAAATTTGAAGCAAATCTAGTAAAACATGTGGTTTCTAGAGCGGGAAAAGTCAAATCCGGTGCGAAATTTTTATGGGAGCTGCATATAAATCTGAACCGATCTGAACCACTCTCACCATATATGTTTCTAGTTGAAATAAAAGGTGTTCTATCAAATTTGAAGAAAATCGTTTCAAATGTGTGCGGAAAAAAATCAAATCAAAAGCTATATATAAATCTGAACCGATCAGACAATAATTTAAACAATAAATATTTATAGGAAGCCTATCAACTTTTCCCCTTAAGGAGTGGTGATAGGTGGTAGGTATGTTTGGGGAGGGAAAATTAATGGAAGCCAGTCTTACACATCTTCCCTCGGGGCCAGTTTTGGGCCTTTCTTTCATAAAAATATATAAAAAATACAAAATTCGTATGGGGACCACTTTAAGGTTTGAAGATAGAGGGTAGGTATGATCTGAGAAACTATTGTGGTTGGAAAAATATTGGAGGTTGGTCATACATTTGTCTCCCCTACGGGCCTCCTCGTGACAGTTAGAACGGTGGGAGCAAATTTTATAAAAATTATTTTTTCTATGGGAGCCCCCTTAAGGGGTGCGGATAGGGGGTAAGTGTGTTCGGAAAAAATGTTAGGAAAATTAATGGGGGTCGGTCTTACAGGTCTCCCCTCTAAGGGTGACTCGGTGGCAGTTAAGGGCCTCTCTTTCATAAAAAAACTTTATAAAATATAAAAAACCCGTATTGGGACCAACTTAAGTGTTGAAGATGGAGGGTAGATATGTTCTGAGAAAATATAGGGGCTGAAAAAATATTGGAGGTCGGTCATACATTTGTCCCCCCACCGGCCTCTTTGGGGCAGTTAGAGCGGTGGGAGAAAATTTTATAAAAAATGATTTTTATATGGTAGTCCCATTAAGGAGTAGTGGTAGGGGTAAGAGGAAAAAATGTTAGGGAGAGAAAATTAATGGGGGTCGGTCTTACAGGTCTCCCCTCTAAGGGTGATTCGGGGGCAGTTTTGGGCCTTTCTTTCATAAAAAACTTTTTAAAGAATAAAAATCGTATGGGGACCACCTTAAGGGTTGAATATAGAGGGTAGATATGTTCTGAGAAAATATTGGGGATAATAAAATTTTGGGGGTTGGTCATACATTTGTCTCACCTAGGGGCCTCCTTGGGACAGTAAGAGCGCTGGGAGTAAATTTCATAAAAAATATTTTTTGTATGGAAGCCCCCTTAAGGAGTGAGGGTAGGGAGGGGGTAAGTGTGTTCCGGAAAAATGTTAGGGAGGTAAAATTAATGGGGGTCGGTCATACGGGTCTCCCCTGTAAGGGTGTCTAGGGGGCAGTTTTGCGCCTTACTTTCATAAAAAAACTTTTTAAAGAATAAAAATCGTATGTGGACCACCTTAAGGGTTGAATATAGAGGGTAGATATGTTCTAAGAAAATATTGGGCCTAAAAAAATTTTGGGGGTTGGTCATACATTTGTCTCCCCTAGGGGCAGTAAGAGCGCTGGGAGCAAATTTCATAAAAAATTATCTTTTGTATGAGAGCCCCCTTAAGGAATTGGGATAGAGGGTAAGTGTGTTCGGAAAAAATGTTAGGGAGAGAAAATTAAAGGGGGTTGGTCTTACATATCTCCCCTCTAGGTGCGATTTAGGGGCAGTTTTGGGCCTTGCAGTTATAAAAAAACTTTATAAAAATAAAAAATCGTATGGGGACCACCTTAAGAGATGAAGATAGAGGGTAGATATGACCCCTAGGAGCCCCCTAGAGCCCGTAAGAGCAGTGGGAGCAAATTTTATAAAAAATAATTTTTGTATGGGAGCCCCCTTAAGGAGTGGACGTGTGTGTGTTTGGACGAAATTTGGAAAACTAATGGGGTTTGTCTTACATTTAACCCGGATAGGGCCGACTTCGTGTCAGTTTTTTTTCGTTTTTTTTTTGTGTATTTCTACCCCTTTTCCCATCTTTGATCCCGATGAGCGCCCATTTACCGTCACCCCACCACCCAATTTTTTGGGTCATGATTGTTTTTTTCTGAACCTCATAAAATTAGAGGTTCTAGCATATCGAATTCGAAAAGTCGTGCACTATCCCATCCCAATTGAACATATCCTGCAATACCAAGTCGAAAGATATTCCAAAAATTCCGAATGGTTTAACGTGGAATAATTCCTCTATATACATATCGGTATTTGAAAACATTTTTGCCGCGGAATATTCAATCAAAATTGAACACTAATCAAACAACACAAAAACTAAATATTAAATTGGGTTGAAACATAAAGATTCATCGTCTTCGACATGGTGTCTTGGGCCCGACCCGGTCTTGAACCGTTGATCTCCTGAAATCGGTATATGTACATATATCCTCAATCTACCATTTATTTCAGAATTTGTTACCACTGTGCGACAGCAGCGGCTAAAATCAATGAAAATTGATCTTATAATAGCTATTAGTGGATTTTTGTTGCTGCTGTTGTTGTTGTGCCGCCGGTTGTGTCGGTTGTGTTAATAACTCCCAATTATATAGATGATGTTGTAATCTCGTGTTGTTTTGTTTCCGTTTTAGGCTGATTTGAAACGACGCAATAAAATCAATTCTCGCAAATTCGGTACCAAAGGTGAACTAACCGAACAACTGGCGAATGTCTTGAAAGCCTTGTGGACGTGCAAAAATGAAAGTGATCACAGCACCAGTTTTAAGGTAATGTAATGCCATCATCTCTTAATCCTTCAATCTAAACAATCTAGCTAATCTAATTATTTCTATTTATTTTTTTCCATTTACATCACAGGCTGTTGTCGATCGTTACGGTTCCCAATTTCGCAGTTCAACACAACACGATGCTCAAGAATTTCTCTTTTGGCTTTTAGATAAAGTTCACGAAGATTTAAATACCGCCACCAAGAGACGCTATAAAAGTGTCAAGGTAAGTTAAGTTATCTCGCTCGCCGTGTAATCGTCGTATGTCGTATGTACGATATGTGTCGACTTAAATATTTACATAGAAATGCCATTAGATGTGCACTTGGCTGTCTGCCTGTTGGTGTGTTGGCTCGTCATTGCAATTATGATGGCAATTTGTGTGAATGTTTTCATTAGCATTGTATTGATAACAAATGACAAGCGCATTTGTTGGAGGTGCTTTCATTTAGAAGAGCGCTTGGTGCTTGTAAAGAAAATAAGCTCTAGAGTAATTACAGGCTTTTGTTTTTTAGTTTGTTTCGCCAGACATCGCTTGGCGATAACTGGTTAAGATTAATGAACATGACTTTATTGCGTTTTTGTTATAATTTTTATTGACATTTGATAAATAAATGTAGTTAGCAGCACTTACACGTGTATAGATATTGCCAATATAGCTGTTTTTTGCACACTAGAATCGGGTCTATATTCAATATAGAATGCCGTTTATAACACCTTGAACTTTTTCATCCGATATCCCACAACTTTCTTACAAGCATAGAACAAAAAGTGGAAGTAATTCTAAAGAAATGTAATTGGCGTTGTCTCTAAATCATGCATAGAATTGTAGAATGGTAGAATTATTAATAACCTTCTTACTTACTAAGCTTCTGAAAATTTAGGAAGTCTTCTGGGAATCGACTATTAAATTGTTTGCCAAATGGTTGTTCAAATCTTGATATAATTGTGCTAAACCCAGTATTTTAAGGGGAATTCCTTGTTAAATCGACGAGAAATGTTGGAAGTTTTTCTAATTTTGATTCAAATTTTTGGGATATTGCATAATATAAAGACGGACGAAATGAATTTTAAATTTCAAGGCTTAGTATTTTTATTAAATTAATATTTTTATATATTTATTTTTATTTTTAAAAATATAACCTGTTATTTCTCCACTTCAGGGTTTGTTTAGAATCGAATATATATTTTGTCTGCATTTTTAAGATGGTGTTTTCATAGTTTAAACCGCAAAAGAAAATGAAAAAACCGAAAAATATAAATATTTGGTCAGTAGCAGTGAACATCCGCCAAAAGCACATGCAACCGTTGGCAATTTACAGTGTTTGTAGAAAAGGATATATTACTTTATGATGAAGTATTGTTCGCATACATTATCGGATTATAAAACCATCAGGTATCAACGGAAAACTCGCCGTGAAGGCTGTGGAAAAAGGACGTTGGAAATTTAAAAATATTTTTTATCCATGCATAAATTTGCATAACGTCATTTGGATTTTGTGCAAAATTTGTCAGAAAATAGTCCACAATTTTCTATAAAACCTGTCAAAATTTCATGATAGGATCGGGATGGTCCCTTGAGGACCAAAAATTAAAAAAAAAATGCGGTCGTTAATGGGTTGGAAAATTCCAAAAATCAGAATTAGCGACACAAATTGGACAAAAATGTGGAAGTACGGAGGATTTTATAAAAAAAAAAATGCATTAAAAATCACGTTTATAATTCTTGTAGAGTAAGTACCGGGAACTCCATTTTGAAACTTATGGAGTGTTTTACTTACACTATTAACTGTTAATAAAAAATAATTTTTAAAAGTAGAAGAAGTACTTTTTTGTTTATTAAAAATTTAAGTTTTTAAGATTTTAGAGCTACTTTTAATGCATTTTTATAAAATCCATTTTGACGGGTCATAGAGCGAAAACTACATTGAATGAGGAGAACACAGCTGTGTCGAAAATTTTTGAAATCAGTCAAATGTAAAAAGGTGTTCGGTATCACTTGGAATGAACGATGTGTAAACGATTTATGGATAAATGTATGACGCAAAAGCTTAAAAAATATTTTTTTTAAATAGCTCAAAAAACTTGCAAATAATATAACAATATAAAGGGTGTTTTTTATTGAGGTATAGAACTTCGAATTGAAATAAAACACAAGAAAATCGTTTTAATGTCCATCAATTTGGCTTTATTGGAAGGATAATTTTATGCCATTAATGTTTAAATATGATTTCGGGCATGTGGCCGCCGCGGCTGGCTCGAATATAGCCAATTCTACAGGTCCAATTTTCAACCACTCCAATTGCTGTGCACGGTGGCGAATCGATTCATTCGGGTCCTCTTCAACACTTTGCTCTACAGCGGCAATTGTTTCTTCGGTGCGCACTGTTTGACGTCACTGCGGATGCGTATTATCACATAGAGTAAACGTAGTGCGAAAACGATCCATGGTTAACCGAATTAATTGCTCTGATGGACGATTATGTCGACCATAAAATGGACGGAGCTTGCGGTGAACTTCGCGAACTGAACCATTACTTTCGAAATAAATTTGCACGATTTGCAAGCGTTGTTCTTTTGTCAACCTGTTCATGATGAAATGGCAAACCAAACTAAATATTAATCACTTGACAGCTGACAAAATGGCCGCCAGTTAAAAAAGTGATGCCAACTTAAAGTTCTATACCCCAATAAAAAACACCCTTTAGCTTGGTTTATTTTATAGTAGTAGTGGTGTCTTAATGAAGAAGTTACGAAGTTTTTGCTGAAATTGATTTAGACATGCGTGAAGACGAAATGAAATTCTACAAGAAGGGTGATAACTTTTGAATTTATGCATTCAAGGGGTAAAAAGGATAAAAATTGTTTCATAGCTCTGATGGTAGCAGAAGAAGAAAAATCTTGCAATTAAAAAAACGAATGACGAGCATAAAAAGGAGAGTTTCCAAATTTCCAAACTGCTGTTGCTTGATTCATAAAATTCGTAAATTTCGAGAAATTCGTACTTTTAAGATGTAAAAATATATACCATTCAGAATTTTGTAGTTTTTTCACTTACTGCACTTTTTTGGGAGTACAAATTTGCAAAGTATAATAAAAATCGTATATATAATGGTATAAATACTTGATTTGTAGAAGACGAAAAAAACGAAGTTTTTTTTTTCAAAATATATAGGGTCCGACAAGTAACTTTTTTTTTTAAATGCTATAAAAAAAAACTACTGAATAATTTCTCAAATTTCTTTTTTTATTTGAAAGTACAATCCTTCCGGTTAATAATGGAAAATAATTTCATTCAAATGGCTGCCTCGGGTACCCCACAAATAATAGTCCAACGGTTGAATAGTTCAAAAAAAACGTTAGATGGCGGACCCTTATATAGCTCCCATACCAATGTCTCCTATGATTTACTTTTTTCGCTCTAGAAACCACATATGTCAACAAATAACTTTTTTTTTGAAAATGCTATAAAAAAAACTACTGAATATTTTCTCAAATTTCTTTTTTTATTTGAAAGTAACATCCTTCCGGTTAATAATGGAAAATAATTTCATTCAAATGGCTGCCTCGGGCACCTCACAAAAAATAGTCCAACGGTTGAGTAGTTGAAAAAAAACGTTAGATGGCGGACTCTATATTACCAATTGAAAATTGCGAAAATCAAGACATCAATAAAACTTTTAATTTTCGCAGTTTTACCAACACCAAACATTATTTTTGCGTGTATCTAGTGTACTCCCGTTAGCTAAGCATACACAAACTACGTGTGTGTGTATGTTATTGTATGAACAATCGCTCTGAAAAAACTTTTTACGTGTAATATATTTTTAACAGTAGAGCATGTCTGCGAAAAATCGTTAAAATCGTAGTCGTGGTCGTATTTTTTTTACGAAAATCGTTCGGTTTGATATGGAATGAACGATATTCGGAAATATGTTTGATTATTGAAGTCCCGACAGGTTTACTTTAGGTCGAGCTATTGTAGTTGTCCAAGGTGGCAGACAGAGATGATTTATAGAGTATTCTTCGGACAACCAAAATGTATAGGGCGATAATTCTTCATATGACACCCCCCCCCCCCTTAGAGGCAACAAAATAGTTCATGCTTCATCTGCTTCAAAATATCCCGAAACTGCTTCTCTTGAAAATTTTCGGTTATATATTTTTTAAATCATTATTTTTTACATTGAACACAAAAATTGCAAATTTAAAATATTACATTTCGATTTTTTACTTTCTTTTTGGGCAAAAATGCACATTTTTAGGTGGTAACTATTATTTGGTTGCAGATAGGGTATACAACCGATTAAATTTTGTTCGATTAACCGAATAACAGTTTTCAAATATTTGTTCGAATAATGAAAAAATCATGATTTTTGAATAACGAATAATTCGAATGAATTGACCCAAATAACCAATTAATATATAAAATAAGTTTTCCATTAAAACTGAAATTATTATTATAAATTGATTCAGAATGATCCGTTGGCTTTATTTGGCGATGATCCAGATTTAATCACAGAATTGTGAACAAACTACTTTTGCCAAGTGCAACCATGATATAAGCACTGAATTAAATCATAAATTTAAAGGAAGTCCAGAATAAAAATACTCTAAAATACAATTAGATATTACCATTGATTACATAAAAAATGATGCTTTCTCAATTTCGAATTTAAACCTAATATACATAGAAGAAGAAAATGATATGTCAGAATCGTTCAGAAATTGTATCACACAGATGTAGAGCCAATATAGGAAAGGACTGCCCGCAAACTCTTGTTTTTGTAGATTTTATTTCTAAACGAATTTACACATAAATATGGAAAAGTAGTGACTCATATTGAATTAAATTCTCTATTAATCGAATATCTTGGTTTGGTTTGGTTTAATGGACCAGAAAGCTTTCGCAATCTGTGCACTCGGAGACCCTATTGGATCCTTTGTACATATCCTTGTACCTGAAATGTATATATGTAAATATGAATTAGATGACAGAGAGGGATAGGAGGTGAGGGGATTGAGGAAAAGGGAATATGGGTTGTGGTGGAATAGGAGGTGTCAAGTGGGTGGAATGAGTTAGGAAGTCGAGTTTAGTTTGACTGTGCAGTTGTCAGGTAATACTCTTTCTTCCTTGTAGTTGCTGTGGCCTATGAGTAATCCGAGGATACCTCTGGGTAGCTTGACATTGGCGTACCTTATGG